>CM070526.1:20528155-21160023 GCA_036346145.1 Olyra latifolia
TTTTTTTTCCAATTTGATTTATAAATATAAAAAGTTGTAAATTTTATATCTTTAAAATATAAGTCCAAAATTTATGAAATAAATTTATAAAAACTCACAAAATGTTAACTTTAGATTAAAAATATAATTTAAATAATTTGATGCATATTAATACATGATTTAGATTTAGTTTAATAAAAGAAAAGACATAAATCAATTAACCTTAAATGATTTTGATAAATGAAAATAAATTGGCAATTTCAAATGGTGAAATATAATAACATAAACAATTATTTTAGGAAATAAGTTTAATTCTTCATTTCTTAATTAAAAAGAAATATGTTGCTACATATGTACAAGAATTAAATTCTATATGAAATAAAGGTTTCTAAAGTTTATAAAAGAAGTCAAGTAAAATTTATACAATTTTCAGATTGAAGTACCTTCATCATATTTATGCATATCCATTCACATGCATTTCATATTTAATTTTGTTATTGTGTTTATTTTGGTTATTTTGTTATTAGGTATTAACAACGATAGTTTCAGATTCATCCCCCTGAGGATCACCAGAATTTGTTTGAGCAAGGCAAGTTTTGAAACTTGTGTCCTATGGTTTTGAAACTAAATTTCTTAGAAGTTTACAAAATGCATGTTATATTCAAAACTAAAATGCTAATCACTTAGTCGCTTAGTTAACACCCAATCAATAATTATTCGTTAAAATACTCCTTGCTACCCTAGGTTATTAAAATTGCTAATATTTAACATCACCCTTGAATTAGGTTTTGCAATAATGCTTAGAAATGCTCTAAGTCGTTGTTCATTCTTGATATCTCAATTATCAAATGCTTGTTTAAATGATTGATTTAAAAAGACGTTGGTGCCGCTATGGGTATAGTTAAGATAGTGGGTGCATTTGTAAAACTGCTTTGGCAAAACCCGACGGGGTGGATGGATGGTGGGTGCCACGAGCACGAGACTTGGGCCTAGTGTGGAACCACCCCCTATCCGTAGGACCGATTCTCGAGGGTAGATTTGCTAAACAACAAAGGCGACTGTAGGTGCTCAGACACGGCTCGCTTAGTATCCTTCAAATTCTCTAGCTTTGGCATTCCAACATGAGTAGGCAGAGGTGCTGTTCTATTGACGCAAGAGGGCATCCAGGAAACCTTAGGAATGCCTTAGCTAGGAGGAGGTTGAAAGGCCTTGTGGTGATCTTTTTCTCGGGGCACCTTCGGAAAAATCACCTCGCATGGGTAAAGCGCCATCTCTCGCAGAGTATAAACTATCATGATAGCCGTGTCCACGGTCATGACGACGATCGGCCTCAATGGTACTTCTTATCTATTTGTTTTCAAAATGGTGTTTCAAAGGAAAACCATTATCATGGGGTCGTGTTTTGGTTTTTCTCCTCAAGTGTGGCGATGAGGGTGTTTGCACGGTGGTGCCGTGAGTAGCTGTTGGGCAAAAACCTATGGGTGCCGGAACTTCAAAGAAATTGATTCAAACGTTTGTTTTTCTCAACACGTTTTAAATCATTTTATAAAACCTTAGGTAAAATTTTGTAAAAGCGGCTTTATAAAAGAACCCCTAACTCTCCTTTGTCAAGCCTTAGATGCATGGTAGTCGTACCTTGCTTGTTGAGTATAAAGTATACCACCGCTTTTATCGGGTCGCCATTCCAACGAAAGCAGATGCTAACAAAGATGGAACCTCAAGAGAGATGTACCACGACGGCGATTCGCCACGGATTCAAGACAGAGTACCTCGACGCCTAGGATTATGCCTCCCTCCACCGCCTCAGGATCTCTGCTTCTTTGGGAGTTTTTAGTTGTATAATTAAGACTTCCGCTTTGTAAGGCCTTTGAGCCAATCTTATGTAACCACGCCAAGAGGCGCGACTCGATGTAAATTTATAAATTAATCGACATGGTTGTGATCCAAGTCTCAGGTAAAAGCTCTTTACCGATCCAGGACTAGTATTGTAGCATTGGGACCTCACCTCCACCGAGAGGGGTCCCGACAAAACCAAACGCTATATCACTTTATAGTCATTTTAAGACTTTTAGTGGTTCTTCTCAATGATCTCAAAACCATTTTTTAATCGATTTTTGTCTCCAAGCCCTCGATAGAGGCTCATGAATTTTTCAAATTATAATGCACACCGATTTAGCCAAAAAACAATGCCTAAAATGCTAGACTTCAAGAGCTTCTTAAAAGACTTCAAGATTCGGTCTCTCATTCAACTTGTTTATAAGACATCTAAGAAGTTGCTTCAAGATTAATAAAACGAACTAGAGAAACTAAGGTATTTACATTTTAGATACAACCCGAGAGGTGGTAGCAAGAATAGCTTTTTAGGTACACATTGGCAAATATATTATAACGGGTAGATAATTCGATCCAACCGTACATTCAAAGCCTACACAAAAAATATACTATGATTATGGTATATATACTACCATGGTATTATAAAAAAAAATCAAAACCAATCTGAGAAGTTAGATCGAGAGGAATGCTTTGTCTCATTTTTGTGTATGTAAAATTTCTTGGGAAACTCGTGCAACTTATTTTATGGCGGACCCATTTTTAGTGTTCTTTTTTTATACATAAAGCGGACACTCTCATTTCATTCAAGAAGGAGAGAACTGCATAAATACAAGAGAACAGTACGGAGGTAGAAGAAAGAGGGAAAGAACATGACCCGAGTGGTCATGTTTTACGAGTCCGCAGACACAACACCACCAGAAATACCCCTCCCCGCTTCAAGGAAGACTATACCGACCGCCACACGAGGGTCCAAACCCATCAGCGATTCACCACAGTAGGCGCGATGCTTCGCTACATCCTATTGCCATCGTTTAACGAAGACCGGCGGAAGGAAAGGCCGATCGAGCCACCAATCGTGATCGCCGCATTTGGTATACCCCGCCAAGACGCAAGCATAAGGGGAGGGCGTCACACCGCCGCCAAGAAGATGCTTGATCGAGACACGACCAACCCCAATGCCAACCATACCATAAAGGCCGACGAAGAGTGAAGACCTGCACGCCATCGCCACAAGAGATGATGTTTAGTCATGGAGGAAGCCCATCGCCACCGCTGTAAAGGGATGTCATCTCGGATCATCATCCGCTGCCATCGTGAAATTGTGACACGGGCAAGGGAAGGCCGTCTACAATTACCGTCACCGCTTGTATGATGCTTGGTCAAGATGCGAAGAAGGGTGAAGGCCACCGCCACCAATCAAGACGGGATGCTGCCGATAAGGCTCGACCACTTCCAAGCCACCCACAAAGGATGATAAACAACAGAGATTCCATCAAGCCATCACGAGTGAAGAAATACCGCCGCCGAGCAGGCAATGGCGAGAGACACGATGAAGCGTAATCGCTAGTGGATACGCCACACTGAAAGAGATTCAACCACCGCACTCACGCCGTGAAACCTCAATATGGTCGGCCACACCAGAGTTTCACGATTCAGCGATTCACTGTGATTCAATACCATAAAGATCGCGGCACGAGAGTCGGTAGGAGAGAGAGGAGCCATAAGAGAAGTAAGCAAGGGGTAAAGGGAGAGGCTGACGAGGAGGACGAAAGGCGATGCGATGATGGCAAGGCAAGGAGGAGGAGTACAAGTGAGTGAGGATCTAGGCTGGAGAAGTAATGTCTTGAGTCATTTAATGCAGAAATGCCTGAGGTCAGACTTTAGTGTTTTTTTGTTGCCTCATACATATATTTGCATAGCAATATCTGTATAAATATTGGAGAATTCTACATTATATAAAAAATCTAAGGTTAATGTGTCGCACATTTTTCTCACTGGTTCATGTTTAGCCCATGTTTTTTCGCTCTTAATCTCACTCATTTAAAAACAACGAAGAAAACAGAGTCCAATACGGGGTGATCTATTTTCGTTAAGGCAAGAGCCGAAAAAAAATGCGGGAGGAAAAGTTTGATGCCGAGAGTTGTCCTTCCCGGTTCCACGGAGGCCAAAAAGGAAAAGCCGTGGAAAGAGGCCATCATTTTCTTTTTGGCAGTAAAACACTAAAACTCGAGGCGTCTCGGCTTCATCCATCTTGCAAGTTGAGACCCTGCCCAGCAAAATTTCCTCCATGCTTGCAGCGAGCTGCCGTCTCCCGTCCTCCGATCGTCGCCCACCCACCCAGCCGTTGGAACAAATCTTTCCTATTTAAGCCGCGCGTCGTTGGCTTGAAATGCTGGTCTCTCCTTGCTTCCATTGCCCGAACAATTCCTCTGGCTCGGGAGAATCGGGACCAGCTCCTGGAATTTCTTCCTTGTTCTAGATTTCTTGCGTTTTTCTGCTTCCGGTTTGGTGGTTCCACTGGCCTGGACCTTCATCGTGGTCGCGTAAAAGGTGAGATTTTGGACTCCAACCTGCGTCTTGGCGGACAAAGATTGGAGTTTTGGACGATTTGTGGGCTTTTTCTTTGGGTGGGGGTGGGTTTGGGGTTGCTTGCCTGCTTGGTGACCTGTTGAGCTAAAGGTCGGAGGTCGGATTTTGCGAGGAGATTTGGTGGGAGCGAGAATGACGATTAATTTGTCCATGCCCGGGAGTTCCGGGCTTCTGGAAGCCGCGGGGAAGAGGGACATGAACTTCTTCAGCAACCGCTACGTGCTTGCGCTCACTGGCGCTGCTGGAATAGGCGGGTTCCTCTTCGGCTACGACACAGGTATAGGTGGAAGCATCCATTATTTCTCCTGCAACTTTTACAGTTTTAGTTGAACATTGGATGCTGTGTAGAGGTTCTTGTGCGGAGCGTGGTTGATGTCGTTGAGTATTCCCCTTGTAGGAAGCGGCAGATTTGTGGATTTGTGGTTGCTTTGGACCTGCTTTTGTGTAACACATGAAAACATTCGCATAAAATTTGGTTGAATGTGCTGTTCGGAATGGTTTGTTTGTTTGATCCTTATAGATGATGGAAATATATAAACTTTGCAGTGAAATGGACTTTATGAATATTAGACATGGTTCAGAATAAGTTGTTACTCCAAATATGCACAATGAATTAGAAACATAATAGATTACATTTTTGCAGTGGAGCTGAAGGTCTGGAAGCTAATGTTTGCATAATGCTTTTGAGTTTCTACCTAGTCTCCTACTGTACAACACACTTGGAAAGCTCAGAGGTTGTGAGCTAAAATAACAGAATAATTTGCACGGTTAGCTAAGAAATTTCTTTGTCAGGTGTCATATCTGGAGCCCTTTTGTATATTCGGGATGAATTTCCGACGGTCAAAGACAATTACATCTTACAGGTTCAGTCAAATCAAACGATCACTGGCCACTAACAATATGGTATTCCTTCCATAGCTACTGAGTTTGGTATCTTCCTCAGGAGACAATTGTTAGCATGGCATTAGTTGGAGCCATGCTTGGTGCAGCTGGGGGTGGTTGGATAAATGATGCATATGGCCGGAAGAAATCTACTCTTCTTGCTGACATGATGTTCGTGCTTGGTTCACTTGTTATGTGTGCTGCTAGTGGTCCTTACATTCTGATTCTTGGAAGGCTCCTTGTCGGATTGGGTGTGGGTATAGCATCAGTAACGCCCCAGTTTACATCGCTGAAGCAGCTCCTTCAGAAATTAGGGAGGTTTGGTTTCAACTAATGTCCTCATGATTACTGGTGGCCAATTCTTCTTACTTGATCAACCTTGGCTTTACTGAGGTAATTATCAATCTCGACTTAATCATCTTCTTTTTACCTATTCTTGTACTTTGAATGGTTTTCAGCCATAGTTCCTTTCACATAGAAAAGACTGGAAATGGGTTCGTTTCAAGTGCTTGTATATACCAAGTTACAGAGTACAATTTTTAAGGAACATAACAACTCCTCTATTTATGTGCTCGACTGTTTTCTTTAAATTAACAAAATGACGCAACTATTGTTCAATTTAGTTGCTTTGCAAGATCCAGCTATCTTGATGAATATGAGACTCTTGAATATATTAATGGATGGGAGTTTAAATTGTACCAACACTAAAAAATTAAGATATTTCCTGATCTGTACTGATACTTGGGGTGTGTGTTGCCCCTGCACAAGATCCATGTCAATGCATCCGCCATGTTTATATAAGATGAACTCTCTTGAGAAGGTTTTTCAGCATCATTTCACAACTTCGTCCAAATCTTTACCCTTCTATGTATATATTATCTGGTCCATATATCTTTTATGGCATTAACATTCTTGTTGGTGCTAGTTAGTTGCATAACACTCGTTAATATCAATGAATAAGAGTCAGCCTTCCCCGACCAGCAGCAATGGACTTGTTACCAAGAAGGTGTTGTTCACTTGTTTGGTGCGTAGCAACTTTGGTGCTGGTGAATTTCTCCATCTTTATGCTATGGAAGTTCTTTGTAGTACCTGCACCATTGCTATATATTTCTGTCAAATGCACATTTAACAATTGCTTGGCACACTGTATGATCTCTTGACCTATTCACCGTCCGCTCTTGAAGTATTACTTATTTAATGCACCTGGAGGATGAAAATTGACGAGACATTTGAATTATGTGCCTTCTTTTTGTTGTTGAGGAGTAAAGCACAACTTTCATAGCAATGGGCGATAAGATTGTAACTGTCATGCTTTGACTACTGTTAAGTAAAGGTACCTGCATTAACCCTAAAGAAAATGATATACTATTTTTGTCCGATACATTAAAGCAGGGATATGGTTATGTGGTACATCTTTGTTAAGAGAGTTCCAGAATCATATGGTACTCATTCATAAGCTGTTGTTTTATCAGTACGTCACTACATTGTTGCAATAATATGCATGCCACATGCCGAGGTTCCTGGAACATGGCGCTGGATGCTCGGTGTTGCTGCTGTGCCTGCAGCTGTTCAGTTTGTGCTGATGCTTTTTCTGCCAGAATCTCCCCGTTGGCTTTACTGGAAGGTTATTGACTTTTGATCCAGTTATATATTATATAATTGATCTGCTATCCTGTTCTTATCTTAATTTTCTTTACAGGATGAGAAGGCAAAAGCTATTTCTGTCCTGGAGAAGATTTATGACTCGATCGCTTAGAGGAAGAGGTAGAGCTGCTTGCTTCATCTTCCATGCATGAATTCCAGTCTGACAGTACTAGAAGCTATTCGGATATCTTTAAGTCAAAGGAACTAAGGCTAGCTATTTTGCCGGAGCTGGCCTTCAGGTACGTTCAGCCTCCTTATGATTTCTGGTTTGATAAATGAGGACTGTTAACTAAGATGCCCATATCGTCCTGTACACTGGAAATGCACCTTTCAAGAATATGTCATGCTTCGAACAGTGGATATTTGGGCACCGTCAGTAAGACCATGTAGAGATTTTTGCTCTGCGTAAATACTTTTTGAGTGTAGCTAGGTCTTTGTTAAAAAGAAGTGTGTTGCTAGGTCAAGCAAGAAAGCTCAAAGCTGAAATGTTTCCTGTCAAGTTTTAAAAGCTTCTGTGATTCAGTTTTCAGTGAGTCAGTGACGCAGATAGTCTGCTTTGCTATTCGACCTATACAGTTCTTGCATCAAGTAGGCAGACACATGACCTTTTTTATAACTTGTGCTAATCAAACTATGTAGGCCTTCCAGCAATTTACTGGTATCAACACTGTCATGTACTACAGCCCCACGATTGTCCAGATGGCTGGATTCACTTCCAACAAGTTGGCCTTGCTCCTTTCCTCATTGTTGCTGCCATGAATGCCGCTGGAACCATTGTTGGGATCTACCTCATCGACCGCTGCGGTCGCCGCCCCCTGGCCCTTACAAGTTTGGCTGGTGTGGTGCTTTCGCTTGTCATTCTCGCCATGGCCTTCATACTGCAGTCATCATTCAGCCTCTGTGCGAGTGCGCTCACCGGGTCCTGCCAAGGCGTGCTGGGATGGTTCGCAGTGGCAGGCCTCGCATTATACATGGCCTTCTTTTCCCCAGGCATGGGACCAGTCCCATGGGCAGTGAACTCAGAGATCTACCCTGAGGCTTACCGTGGCCTGTGCGGGGGCATGTCAGCCACTGTCAATTGGGTCTCGAACCTGATCGTGGCGCAGACATTCCTCTCCATTGTGGGGCTGGTCGGGACTGGGCCGACGTTCCTGGTCATCGCGGGGATCGCGGTGCTGGCCTTCATCTTTGTGGCACTGTACGTGCCGGAGACGAAGGGCTTGAGCTTCGAGCAGGTTGAGCTCCTGTGGAAGGAGAAAGCATGGGGAGACCAGGGCAACCGCCAGAGCCTTTTGGGTGGTGCAGGGTAGACCGTCTGCTGGCTCTCCTCCTGCACGGCGATCGGCGGCGTTTCCCCTTTTAAGATGGCTGCGCCATGCTGGAGTTCGTCGGTGGTCTAAGGTAGGAAGAAAGTTGAAGAAGCATTGGGTGCAGTCGTGCTGATACAATTATGCAAACTGTATTACTTGGTGGTGTTTAGGGTAGTGTTTCTTTCGGCGGTGCGGTTGTGTTTAAGTTTAGAATTAGAAATCGATAAGGACATCCGGGATCAAAAATTATAGAAAAATGGTTTTGAGAGATTTGAGAAGAAAATTTAGACTCACAAAATTGGTTACCAAACGCCAAAGCGTTTGATTTATAAAAATAATAAATTTTAAATTATAAAGAACGCAAACGTTGAAAGAAACACTAGAAACACTACCTAGATCGCTATTCTGTTGCAAAAGAATCAGCTTTAATGTGTTCACGTCCTATCTTGTACGACCAAACCGGGTTGTGCAGTGCCGGCAAAGAAGTGTACAGATTTCTGGTTCTCGATGCGCTGGAGAAGCGAAAATTACATTGTTTCTGTAGAGAAAGTTGAAACGAAAATTTTCGCTTAAAGGAATTGCAAGTTCGTTTCAAACACGGCAATCTTAGCAGCTACACTCACGTCACTTCAACCGGAAAGGAGGCATGGGCATGGCGTACTGGTCGCACTTCAGAACGGAAGTATGGTCTTGCCCTTGCGGTTGGAGAAAAAAAATGCTGTGATTACGGCGCGCACGGCTCACGGCGAGCCTCAGATGGGCTCGCCGGCGAAACCGTCTGGTGGCCGCACGTCCACGGGACAGAAGACGGCACACATGCTGACATGCGACCGACGGCCGGCAGCGCTGAGCTGCGGCTGCCTGCGTGCCGTGCGCTGTAAAGCTTGCGGTGTGTGAATTCCTCTCCGGTTCTTCCCCAGCGTGGCTGCCGCGTACATATAGGGTGTGTTTAGTTTATCACCGTGGCCCACTTTACCAATTTTGTCGTGCCAACACGTTTTGGCTAGTGTTTGGTTCTACAACCGCCCTTCAGCTCGTCCTGTCATTGCATTGGCTCATCCTCATTTTTGTACTCTTGGAAGGAGCATCGGCAAGGGCGCCGAAATCGGCCGCCCTCGCCGTCCTTTGCAGCGCAAATCCAATGGAGCCCACTGTCAGACACCTAAAATGTACTAGCACCAGCGACTAGCAACAACATGGCAGTTTCCTTTTTTTCTCAATTAAACTTCACATTTTTATAGATATTTCATACATTATTCAAATTGCACAAAATAATTTTTATAATTCATCTAAAATTATAAGCAACCTATTTTAAATACTTTTTAATTTTTTTTATTTTTTATTGGTCATATTTTGAAGGTTACGAACCAAACACTTTAATTTTTGCCAACAAAAAGTTATGCCTTGAATTGGCCATAACCAATACATTGACATGGCCATCTAAGGCTACAAATCAAACATGCCCGTAATCCGCAAGCCCTGATGGACGCCCCGCGTGTGTTCAGCAAAATGCCAGCAATGCGTCTTTCTTAGTTGTCTTTGCCTGGAGGCGGCATTGCTGGGTTGGAAGTCTTGAGGATGGCGGATGGGATGAAGAGGGAGGCCTGGTGTGTGTGCGCCAAGATCTTTTTAATTATCTTTTTAGATAATGATCTTTTAAATATTTGGTTGGTTACTTGGATGACAGCTGAAATCATCGCATGATCCTTTCCTCAACGCTGTTCGGTGCTCACTGTGATGTGGAACACGAGGATGGCTGACTACATGCTGGAAAGAGGCAAACATCAAGGGCGCAAATTATTTGATTGCTGGATCAGCAATGTCATTAGGGCTGCATCACCTTTTATTTTGCGCGGGATAAATTGTTTGAATTGTAGCTGTTTGGTGAATTGGTGAAGGACGCAGAGAGATCACCAAGAAGCTCAATCTCGCCGTCTCTAAGGCCCTGTTTGGCACAGCTCCAGCTCCACCAAATTGGTGGAGTTGGTGGAGCACCCTATTTCTAGCTCCATAAATTCATGGAGCTGAAGTTGTGGATATATTAAGAATGTTTAGGTGAGTTATCTTATTTACATTTTAAACTAAAAATATAAACTTAAGTCGCTTTATTTTAACCTACAAACTCAAATTTCTAAGGTGGGTGGGAGTTAGATTTGTCTTCAAACAGGCCTAAGTTGGAAAAAGACAGTGGTTGTGTCACTCGGATGTTGGTGGAAACTTTCTTCAGCAGCCGGCCAGCAGTGTGATATTGATTTCAATGACTATGCTGATTTTTAGTATTGGGCGTTCACATCCAATGGCAAATATTGGTACCTCTGCATAAACAAAAGCGTATGACTTGGCAGATATTCATAAGATGGCAGGTACATCCGATTACAGCTACATATACTTAACAATTTACCTTATGGTTCATGCTTACTTTGGATAAAATCCTGTCTGTATCCATGAGCAAAATGCCAATTTCATATCCATAACCTTTTTCCCCATTATGTGTCTTGCCTTATGAGGCTATGCAAAATTAATGGTATACAAGCTTCATGCAGCAAAGGCTCAAATGCAAAATTAAACTCAGATTAGGCCTAAATGAACCACTCAAACAACTTTAGTGATGTTAATTAATATGCAGTTTTTACTTTCTGTTACCTAATCAAACCCTAGAGATAACTTTAGGGATCTACAGTGTAATTTACTCTAAATAAAAAAGAAAGCCTTTTCTTAACATGGTAGTGAATTGACAACTCTGTTAAAATTTATAAATAGTCACCTTCAGAATAATAGTACGCAGTTCATCGAGTTTTAGTTGAAGGTGAGGAAGGCCTCACTCAATGAACATGAGCAGGATTGCGCCCTATGGAAATGGATGGCAAATGGACAATACTCTACAAAGATGGCCTATGACATTCAATGGTGTGGTTCCTTTTCGGACCATATATAACTACAATAGGATTTGGATGGTATTGGCAGAGAAGAAATGCAAAATCTTTTTACGGCTTCTCATTCAAAGAAGAATTCTAATTGCGAACAGGTTGTTCGCTAGGGGCTACATGTTAGTTAGCAACGTGCCAATCACTGAGTCAACAACACACCTCGTTCGGGCTGGATGTTCGCCGACAAGTGTGGCAAAAGATACTCTAGGGATGAATGTGCAAATTCAGGTAATAACATCCTGCCTAGATGATTGGTGGGATAAGCTCCTATGTAAGATTTTTTGGCGTGATGGTTGTCTTCGGTGACCTCCTCGATGGTGTGTTTTGATAGGGTTGGTACCGTGATTCCCAATCGTTCGTAGACTATTAGGTTTTTTCTTCCTCTAAGGTGGGTGTTTTGTCGGCTTGTTGTGCGAGTTTTTCTCCTCGGCGACGTTGGATGCTTTTATTGATTTGCGATGCTCGAGTTAGCGGAGGCAAACCAAAGAAGAACGGTGGAGAAGCTAGATTGGGATGTTTGTACATCATCTTTGGCAAGAAAAAAGTATGCCTTTTAGAACATGCATAAAATTCATAGTATGATATTACTAGTGCAAGCACCGTATGATATATGCTATAAATGCTTGATTCAAACGAGAGGAATGCAAGTTAATCTTAGTATTGCTTTTGGTAGGTGTTGGATCTATAAGTAGAGGTGTGTTGTAATGGTTTTCCTATGGTTGTAATCTTTTGATTAATGATCTAATCGAAATTCTATTATTCTTTTAAAAATGATGGGTAGGATGAATTAATGCATGAGACACCAGCAAGCAGAAGAAAGGAAATTAACGACATCATCATTTATACTGTTTGGAATATTTGGAAGGAAAGAAAGAGAATGATATTTCAAAATGATACCAAATCAGCCCAAGAGATATCCAACATTCGTCGGCGAGCTATTGAACTCAGTTAAGTTAGCTTTCATTTGAGTTAGGTATCGGATAGCTTTCGTTGCCTAGCTCTCTTTGTTGTAACTCCGCAACAAGTATTTTCAAAGGTATTCCTTCTCCGAACAACATGCCTAGCGGCGATGTGCAATCCGTAGAGGACTATGTCCAAGAGAACTCAACAGTGGCTTTGGTAGGACTACAGAAATTTAGTGATGTGTATTGATATTTTTCCTTTAGGCGACTCGAACCCCTTACATGTACACAGATCCTTCTATTTATAGGGAAACTCATACACAAGAGGGACGACAATACCCATACAGATCTGCTAGAGCAGGGTTATTTTGATCCTTAGTGTCAAAAGATAGTGCTACCGTTGCCGAACAACTAAGGCAGGGACAAGGAAGTCTTATAAATTCTCCCAGAGACTTTTGAACCGAACGCCTCCCACCGTCATTCTAAAGTGGAGGCATCAAAGGGAATTCGGGCCTTCGAGACGGTGACATCCTGTCTTCTCTCAAAAGAACCCAATGATGCTCATCTTGACACCACACAGGCTCCCTCCTGTACTACTTATCCCCTGGACTGCTTTGGCCACTAAGTCTCATCCTTCCTTCAGGGCCTTGCTCCTCGTGCGAAGAGGGTGAAGCTTTGCATCTTCTTCGTCTGGTTGTGTGAGGGTTTGGCAAAGCCCGGTCTCTGCTTCACTTCCACTCTAGCCAATGACGCCTCTGCTTTGCTCCTCCGTCTTCTTGAGGACGCGCGCGAAGGTCGGGCGAAGCTCGATCTCTGCTTCGCCCCTACTTTGCCAATGGCACCTCTGCTTCGCTCAGGACCATCATGCTGTAGGGGTGGATGCATTGCCCCTACAACATAACTTTAACCTGTAACTAGCTCTTGGCTAGTGTTTCTAATTTGCTTTTCTTGCTAATAGAATAGCCAGTGCTCCTGCCAAGCTTTTAAAAAAAACAAAATACGCCAACAACACCACCCGCTGTCTGGCCACTTGCAGACTTTCCATACGTACTTAGTAGCAAGAAGGAACGACGGAAGTCAACAAGTGTTGGTGGAATGGTGGTTGATTTATCGGGGCATTATCTTTGCCATAAAATTGGCAAGGATCTTTTACTTCTTGTTATTGTTCCTTTTTTTTTTGGAAGAAGCCATGCTGTTGTTATCACTCCTTTGAATTTGGTTACTTCTCCTCCTTAAAATAATGGCATCCAGTTTAGACTGGGGCCACTTTGGGAGAAAAATGGGTACCCATGTGTCTATCTATACTCCTTGTGTTGGGAGTTGAAATAAGAAGGTAGTAATTCAGTTTGAGTAGACGTGAGTTCATCGGTGGCGCCATGACGATTGGGGGCTTTGTGGACTGGAGAGAAACCCAATAGACAGAAAGGTTCATGGAGGAGTCAGAGCTGCATGGTTTATGTGCTGTAAGTTGCTATACCCTGAGCTCCTTTGTTGATATATTTTTCCTGCATCATGTGTGTAATTACTCGCCATTTGCAGTCATTGCTTATTTGAGCTGCACATTAGGGGGCATGCAATATGTTCTTTTTCTCGTTTTACGGAGTACCGTTCGGATTTTACATCACTGAAGAATTTTCTTACTTGCTTCTCCTGCAGTTCTCTCCGTGGTTACAAACATGGTGAATATTCCGAACATGCTGAATCTGGTTACCTACCTCCATGGAGTCATGCATATGGGAGTTTCAAGGTCTTCAACTACAATTACTAACTTCATTGGCGCTACATCTGGGTTCGCTTTACTAGGAGCTTTCCTCTCAGACTCCTACATTACTCGCTCCAGAACTATACTCCTCTTTGGTCCATTGGAGTTTCTGGTAATTTGCCTCTTAATCTATTCAACTATCTAGAGATCCCTGGTGTGATTCCAGGAAACTACTCTTTCACATGCTCTATTGCTCTTTACAATAGTACTTTCACAGTTATGTTAGTCACAGAAATGAATATAAAATAGAAAATGATAGAATTACGAAATTACTTCACGTCTTGAAAGAAACCTATCAAAATTACTTCACTTGTTTAGTTCAAAAAAAAATTACTTCACTTGTTACATAATGTTGCTTTAGTTCTAACCGTAGAAAGTTTGCAGTGTCAAAAGCATAAGTAGTTGGGAACTCGGAATACAAAATGACATTATTAGGATTAGCTAAGGGAGAACAATAATTATCTTCGTTTAGGGCCGTCTGGTTAGGTTTGAGTGGCTATCAAAACTCTCCTAACTAAAACAGCGATAACCTTCTAAAATATCTTGAAGATCCACACAAATTCAACAAGCCAGCTTACGACTTTTTAGCCTATAATATCCCATTATATATGATTCTGTGTGTGAAAAAGAAAGACAACCTACCATGGCATAACCTTGAATTGAAAGACCACGTAAGACATGAAAGACCCTCTGTTTTGGGTGTACAAAGACCATGCCCAGTATTGGCCTCTCCTTTTTGCCTGTAGTTAACTAAAATTAACAATGGCACCATTCTCCTTCATATAGTTTACATATAACCAGCTTCGGTGGTTTTTTTGTTAAATACTAATTGAAAGCAATTAAAACAAGTATATCCTAGGGAAAGAATTCGGCAGGCAAATGTTATCGGTTTTCTTAGACTTTTTCAATGAAATTTCGAATCAAAATTGGAATTTCCAAATTTCTATTGATCGTCAAAATTTCAGAAAAATGAATTATTTTAGAATTTAAATGCACCAATTTTATTCACCGATAGACTTTTTTTTACCGGCTCCCAGCGATAACACTAATAACCAGCAATAACCAGTGAAATTTTGGAGATATGTTTTTGCAAAATATGTCCTGCTCTGGAACTAGTTTAACTTGCAAGTATTATGCAGTTACGTACTAAACAACCGATGCGAGGCATCCTTTTGCATGAACTTCATTGGAAATCTTATGCAGTATAATGAATGGTAAAATTTTTGTATGCGCATTGCACCCTAACCGCATCCGTATCATCGCATTGCCACTCTAACCTTGTACACCATTGCAATGTGACCTAACTGTGACTTGGGCGTGGAAAGACTCTTTTGCCCCCGTGTCCACTGTTTTGGCAACAAGGAACGCTTCCAAGGCATGGACATGGCACGGGAATGGACGTGGCGGCGGCGATTGCTTGCCGGAGTGGAATTAGGGCACAATTTGGGCGTTTGTGTTCTAGTTGTCCTCGGGCTAAATTAGTGTTTGTAGGAGCTTCATAGGGTCTTCCTGATCACGCTTGTTCACTTGGACGAGCTCGGTCGTGGCCGGGGCAGGCTGTCCACGGCAGTCGCATCTGTCTAGCGGCGGCGACGGCTCTCCGGTATGTTAGAGCTCTATTGCGTGATTCTAGAAGCATCTATGGGTCACGATAATGCCATTGGTGGTCTCCGTTTGGGTTGGTTCGTGCTGTGCTGTGCTAGCGACGTGGGAGCCAAAGCTCTAGGTGGCGGTGCCCATGGCAGCCACGGCGGCGGGTCTAAATTGGCTCACGATGGTGGCCCCCAAAGCACTCTACGGAGTACCTGGGAGCTTGAGGTCACATGAAATCGAAGCTAGCACGCTTGGTAAAGAGAGTTTTGAAAATCACAGGTCTAGGTCGATGTGGGGAAAAATGGTGGAGGGAGCTCGCCGGTGCAATTCCGGCGACGGCGTCGAGTTCTTCGGCTCCCTGGGAGGATGGCGATGAAGTGGACAGTGAGAGGTGAGGACGGGGTAGAGGTTTTCCACAGCAGCGCTTATCTTCACCTTGGAGCGGCTCTGTTCGTCCCGGGCAATGGACGAGGACGACGGCGGCTGAGTGACGCAGCAGCCTGCATGGCTCGCGAGCGGGCTCCGGCTGTATACGGTTTGGGATGCAGGGGCATTTTGGCCATTACGACGACCATTTCGGGGAGTCCTGATCGCGGACACGTAACGCGTTAACGGAAGTGGCATTATCTTATATCCTATAGCCGTAAGTAATGCGCCTTTCGTAGGGAGTAGTCCAGGTCGCCCGTTCGGCCGTGGCCGTCCGATCACGCTTTCTGAGCCGATCCAGCCGTCCATTTGCCAAATGGTGGACATGTAACGCGTTAACGGAAGTGGCATTATCTTATATCCTATAGCGGTAAGCAATACGCCTTTCGTAGGATGTCCAGGTCGCCCGTTCGGCCGTGGCTGTCCGATCACGCTTCCTAAGCCGATCCAGCCATCCATTTGCCAACCCATGTATAAAGTTTATACCAAAAAACCTATTGTTTTCTTGTGTGTGTGTATATATATATAAGGTTAAAATACCTTATTGTAATGACGTGTAAGGTTACAGTAACATTATTGTGACGACCCGAAAGAGTTTGAAGGGCGATACAATGGCATACAGAGTTTTACCTGTATAATGAAACCATCTAGTCGTACAGGGTTTTGGATTGCTCGCTCTGCAAGCCCACCTTCCTTCGCTCCGTCCACCGCCTTGCAACGGTGAAGCAGAGCTAAGCAACTGCAAAGAGGTCCATGGCTGGAATGCTGTCATACTGTATGCAGGCTTGTACACATGGGCATTCAGTGAGGGCTGTATCCGTGCTTGCATGCCGTCCCTCGGAGCAGACCAGTTCGACCATGAAGACCCCTCTGAATCCCGCCAGCAATCCAGCTTCTTCAACTGGTTCACCTTCGGAATCTCCTTCGGGGGTTTTGTAGGGCTGATTCTGATCGTCTGGCTTCAGAACTACAAGGGTTGGGACATCGGACTTGGGCTGTGTGCACTCTTGGTTCTGCTTGGATTGCTCGTAGTTGCTGCTGGCCTCCCTTTCTACCGCAACCAAGTACCGGAAGGAAGCCCTTTAACTAGGATACTGCAGGTTCCGAACTTACATTTCCATCTCTATGAACAGAATCACCGTTGATTATCTACTAGCTACCTACCTCAAGATTTCTTCTTCCAGGTTCTTGTGGTTGCATTCAAGAATAGGAAGCTTGAACTTCCTGAGAAGCTGGAGGAAGCACAGGCAGACAGTAATCGACCGGCTTCAGTTGAAGTACCCTTGCATACAGATTGTCTGAAGTAAGCTTCAGTATGAACTAGTGAAGTAGACACCTTCTTCTGTATGGGTAGTGGGTACCTGGCAATTGGCATAAAGAGTTCGTCTTCATCAGACTGCAGAGAGCATAGTCCTTGCGTACAGTTTCATGCTATGAACTTCCACTTCCATGGTTTATTTTTTGCCAGATTCCTCGACAAAGCTTCCATCAACCGCGGCGAAGATGGAGCCTGGTCAGTTTGCAGCGCGATGAAGGTGGAGGAGACAAAGATCGTGCTCCGGATGCTGCCCCTCTTCGTCAGCTCCATGGTCGGCTACATCTCGAACCCTCTCATCCTCACATTCACCGTGCAGCAAGGCAGCATGACGGACACAAGGCTGGGCAAGATCCACGTAACCCCCGCGACGCTCTTTGTCATCCCCATCACGTTCCAGATGCTGATGCTCGCCGTCTACGACCGGTTCCTCGTGCCATTCCTGCGCAGGCGCACGGGCTACGTCGGTGGCATCACCCACCTGCAGCGTATCGGCATCGGCTTCGCCTCCATGGTAGCCGCTTCGGTCGTCGCCGCAGTCGTCGAGAGGAAGAGGAAGGAAGACGCTGTGGAGATGTCCCTTTTCTGGCTCGCGCCGCAGTTCTTGCTGCTCGGCGTATCGGATGTGACGTCCTTCGTGGGGCTGCTCGAGTTCTTCAGCAGCGAGGCACCACGGGGCATGAAGTCGATCGCCGCCGCGCTGTTCTGGTGCGAGCTAGGGCTCGCGTCATTGCTGGCCACATTCCTGGTGCAGCTGGTGAACAAGGCTACAAGGCATGGGCGCCGGGGAGGTTGGCTCGAGGGGACGAACCTGAACAGTAGCCGTCTTGACTTGTTTTACTGGGCTGTGGCTGTTGTCGGATTCCTTGGCTTCTTGAATTTCCTCTATTGGGCGAACAAGTATGTGTACCGGCATGATCCGCGCATCGTCGAGCCATCGGTTGATCATCAGGAGGATTCACCTTGATATATCGTGCCTCGCAGAACGGCAGAACTGCACAAGTGTTCGCTTAGTATGTTGCGCTCAGAAAAAGAGAAAAAAAAGAAAAAGAAAAAGACTAGTATGTATTGCTGTTCGTGCAATGTTTATTAAGTTTATTAAGCGAGCTATGCTATGACCCTTTGTACCTCTCTATAACTTTAGGCATCTTAATTTTAACCATCTATCTGACTAAATCCAACGGCTCAAAGAGAAGGTGCTAGGAGTTATCAACCTTTCATCTTCTATAGGTACTAATGCATATGGGTATTTTGGTATTTTTCTCTCTTCCTCTCTGTCACCCTACTAGCAGCCTACTATTGCTGGCCAGCTAGCCGCCTCCGCTCGGCCTAGCCTCTCTATGCACCGCTGCTTCATGTACCGCCAAAACCCAAACATCTAAATACATGTGGTTGTTGTCACAATGCCCTTCCTCCCAACTTGAGATGATCCTCATCATCTCCAATGGAGGTCTTGAGTCATAGTCGCCACTCCTCTTCCTTTGTGCGGTGCCCAACCTTGACATGCCTCATGACTTCGACTTCACACTCTCCCTTGACCTCGACGCATTTCCACTCTAGCTCTCCCAAGGGCTCCCCCACCTAGCTTGTCCTCTTCGTTGGCGCACTTCCCTCAGCAGTGGTGGCCAATATGCTCCCCTTAGCAGCCACGTTGATTAGGCTATGGCTGGCTGACGTCCGGTGCGCAGCCAATGGTAGTGCGCCTCAATGCCTTATCAGAGAGAGATAGGAAAAAAGAGAGGAGAGAAAAATACTAAAATACCCCTCACATGGTGCCTCCTAGTTAGGGA
The DNA here is from genome assembly GCA_036346145.1 of Olyra latifolia. NCBI lineage: Eukaryota > Viridiplantae > Streptophyta > Magnoliopsida > Poales > Poaceae > Olyra > Olyra latifolia. Next base: position 20,547,108 of record CM070526.1, read on the forward strand.
TGACAACAGATTGGATAATTTCTAATCGATCCATCATATTCGAATCTGAGATAGTGTAAGATCGGATAATTTAAATAATCAATGAGCAATTTTATAGTCCATTAAGAGATACCAGTACAAGGTATCATAAGAGAAGTATTTTTGGTATTTTAGAAATTACATGTTTTTTCTCTCTCCAAACCTTCTCTCTAGCCCTAGCTGTCGTTGGCCGCCGCATCGCCACCACTGTAGGCGCACAGTAGCCTTGCCCAATGCTCATGCGCGGGCGGGCGAGCGATGACGTGGTTCAGTGACTAGGCGGTGGTGCGGCATGGGCCGATGTCCAGGCGGTAGCGCAGCATGGGCGAGCGAGTAGCCAGGCTAGGGGTGGGCAGCCGACTAGTGAGTGGTTGTGGAAGAGGGAAGGTGTGTGTGTGAGAGAGAGAGTGGAGAGATAATGCGTGGGTGAGAAAATTCGTAAATGGCATTTGTGCCTTAGTACCTACATGGATTGGAGCCTTGTACATCCTCTTGTTAGCCCTTAAATCTAACTGATAATGATAGCTTTGATTCAAGATTGAGGTAACATGTACTTTTAAAAGGATCATATATAGCGTGCTAATGACACTACCATGTTGTTTTGCACTCATGGATTTAGGGTGTGGATCAAGGGGGTTTAGGTATTCAAGATTCATATATAAAAACTAAATGTCTTCTTAGCAACTGGTTATTTAAACTACTAAATGAAGATGGAGTTTAGCAAAGTTTGCTTAAAACAAATATCTGACAAATTAAACCCTCTCACAAGTAGAAATCCAGTCGAGAGACTCCCATTTCTGGAAGGGTCTGTTGAAAATTTAAAAAGATTTTTTTAAATGGGTTATTTTAGATTAAAAGATGGCTTACAAATCAGATTTTGAGAGGACAGTTGGTTGGGACACACACCTTTAAATGAAAAAATACCACAATCTCTTCGCTATAGTGAGGAAAAAACATGCAACTGTTGCAGAGGTGCTTATTTCGAATCCTCTCAACATATCTTTCTGTAGGACTCCGGTGGGTCGAAACCTTGCTAATTGGCATGATTTATTGTCAAGAATTTCTCGATTCATCTAGAACCTAGCCAAGATTAATTTTGTTGGAATCCGTATAAAATGGTATTTTTTTTGGTACAATCTATGTATCAAAAAAGAGTAATACCACTGTTTATTATCCTAGCAATCGCATCTGGAAATTAAGAATTCCGTTGAAAATTAAAACCTTTCTTTGGTATTTAGATAAGGGAGTTATCTTAACCAAGGACAACTTAGCGAAGAGAGGGTGGACAGGTAGTTTGCAATGTTGTTTCTGTGCCAAGAATGAATCTATTCAACATTTATTATTTAAGTGCAATTTTACTAGAGCTATTTGGCGGGTTATTCATATAACACTAGGTTTGAATGCTTCTATGAGTTTGCCTCATATACGAGGAGGTTGGCTCTTAGGTGTAAGATCTTCAAGGAAATTTCAAGCTTTGCTTGGCATTGCAGCTATATTTTGGTCCATTTGGCTTTGTCGAAACGATGATTTTGACAAATGCAAATATACACCTTTCTTGCGGTGGTATCTTCAAGGAACTTATTGGTTGTGAAATTAGACCTTACTTCAACATGAGGAAGACAAAAAAAAAAGAGATGGTAGCGACGTGCCAATCTTTGGAGATGGTGGCTATATCTTTCTTTTCCGACTATGGATGGAAAATGAATAAGAGACTATGTTTATATTAGTCGTCTTTTCCTTATTGTGATTTTATTTGTACTTTTTGTGAGCGGGAAGTTGAGTAGTTTGTACTCAGCTTTTGCTGCAGTATGGGTTGTAAGTGAGGCCGTGTACATTGATTAAAAAGAATATAGTAACTCCAACAATGAAGTCGACAGTTGCCATACGTACGTTGGTTAATTGGACAAGGGTCTTTGTTTCCCCATTTTTCTCTCTAAGCAGCCATGCCCCGAATCGCTCCATTGAATTTGAGTGCCTCTCCTCCTCCATAGAATGGTATACGATACCCAGTTTCTCCTGGACTTCCGGGAGAAAAAATGAATACCCATATGCCTACTTATACGGCCCCTGTGCAATGGCAGAAGACGTGAGCAAGTGATATTCAGAAAGGTGAGAGAAGATGTGAGCTCGTCGTCGGCTCCATGGCAGAGAAGGTTCATATGGGGGAGCCATAGCTGCATGGTTCATGCACTGTAAGTTTGCTATTCACTGAATTTCAGCCTGGCTGATATGTATTTTTCCTGCATTTTAAGTCCGCCGATTACATTCATCCTCGTATAGACTTTTAGTCCGTGGTTGACATGCAGACGGTAAATAACCTAATTGAACGCGCGCACACAAAAAAAAATCAACTGCTGTAACAATGTTCGAATTCTAGGATGGCGATTGTTCAGTGTAACGCCACAGCTCCAAATAGGTTATATTGTGTAATACGGGAGTTCTGCCTGCGTGGCAAAACAACCATTAAATCAGTAAGTCCATGGTTGTACAAAAATTATAATATGTTGAACCTTGCACCTTAATTTTAGGGCGATCATGCATATCCTTCTTGCCCTGATTTACAAGAACAATCAGGGGCATGCGATATTCAGATGATCTTCTGAATCTTCTGATACAAAAAGAAAAATACTCGTAGCACTCAATATATTATCATCACTGCAAGCAGAATCAATTAATTAGCAGATGAATTAATAACATGTTCTGAATGAAATATAACAGCACAGCTCGAAAACTTTTTAAAATAAGGATCATGTGTCAGGGAGTTTTCTAAACAGAAGATAGTCGATCAACAATCAAAACGGCACGTGTGCATTATTATATATATCTATACCTTGTGCTCAAAATTTTTTATTAATTATAGAATGAACTCATCACCTTATCACTGCTAGCTGTAAAAAGATACACCAACCAATTAAATACAAAACTAAAACACCGTGAATCTTGGCCAGCCAGCCATCCGGCCAGCTTAATCCAACAGGCAGCTGCTCACAAGAGGTGGTACCTCGTTACCTCCTGGGCATCTGTCCCTCCGTTTCTTTTGTACCTCACTATACCACCTATCTATGTATAAGATGCGGTAACTCCAAAGAGCTTTTTTACGGTCCTTAAGAAGAAACTGGAAGGTACCACAATTTCTAGTATAAATTATGATACCTCCGGGTACCTCCTCAGTGTTAAGATATTAGGAGATACCACAAATTAACACTAAAATTGTAGTATCTCACAGTACCTTCTTAAGGACCGTAAAAAATCTCAACTCTAAAAGTCCAATGTGCTCCCTATCAACCTGGACTAGAGGACAAACAATCTGTCGAATATCCACGCACATATCACAAAGTAAACGACTCACGAGATCTGGATCTTGGCTATATATACGACCATAAAGAAATTGCCTGCCACGTCCCGGCCGCGCAGTCCATACGCGGCGTCACCTGAAGAAATGGCGGCCATCCTGTGCGCGGAGACATGACCACGTGATCAGAGAGCCAATATATATTAGCCATCGCTTTATATATAGCTTCTGATCCTGCTGCTGATTAATTTGTGCCTGGCATGGAATGGTAGAACAATTGTGTGTGTGTATATGAGAAGGAAACAAGCTAGTTTTTGCAGGAGTGTAAGCGTACGTTTATGGCACTTGAAGAGTCTGTAGATTGGAGAGGGGATGCTGTGGATGCGAGGAAGCATGGAGGCGTCAAGGCGACGCTCTTTCTTTACGGTAAGCATGAAACATGATCGTAGCCTTTAATTTGTACCTTACTATAGGTGCATGCATACATGTGTGTATATATATGTATATTGTAATATTGCATGTTGCATGCATGCCTCTTGTGGTGCACTGATGTCTATTTTGTCTTGGCTTCTGTTTCATGCAAAGTACTGTGATGGATCTAGCTTATTGCCTTGATAAGCTTCCATGGGGTTTTATGGTGTAAAAATCAGATATCAAAGAGGAGAGACCTTTCTGTTCTGGATGAATAAAAAATTTTACTCTTAAAACAATTTTTTATCTATATATATATTTATATTTGAAACTTACTCTTAAAACAATTTTTTTATCTAGATGACCAATTTAGTTTTCACACTTTTTTATCTAGATGATCAATTTAGCTTCTTTGAACGGGCGGGCTTCGAGAGCTGAAGCATTTTGTCTAGAGAAACCGTCTAAATTTTACTATCCAGAAATCATAGACAGTTGAAATTAAGCCGTTCGAACATATATATGTGCCTGCATTAAACAGGTCACTCGTTGTGGCTAACCTAGATTTGGGCGACCAAATAGACCCTGAGTGCGACATTGCTACAAATTCTATCTAATTTGGATGTATGCATATTGTTGACGATTAGAAAATCGATCCCATGCCGAGCTTACTTGTTGATTAAGAGATCAATCAGGCCCCTTTTTGATAAAGTAATTGCGTCAAAGACGTGTCAAGTCACCGATAAGGAACGAAACTAAAACAAGGATTTATCCTGATTCGGATATCTCAGAAGGAGATAATAACCCTACTCTAGTCGCACGTGGGCATTTGTGTTATTGCGATGAGATTAATCTGATGCTGATACCCTCTCCCCCTATGGGGGAGGTATTTATAGTACAAGATACAAGCAATCTTGGTTCCTACAATCAGAAAACGCCATGATAACTACGAATCCTACCATAATTATATATGTATTCTTAAAACATGCTAACTTGCGTTTAAAGAAATTCCATAGATAGAAAATCTCATACTGCAAATATAGAAAGAGCTCAAGGCGATTTAAGACTTAGACTCAGGCCGAATATCTAGTCGTGTCCCTTAGAATTCATGGTCATCTTGCATCTCGCCCCACGAGCACGGATGCTGTCCATGAATATGCGGAATTGAAACCCGAGTGTTGTCATGTTAAACTTGAGCTTCCGTCTCTTCGTCATACTTCGTGGGCATATTATTTGTTTTGGATTTAACTGGTAGGATATTTTATCCAATCCCGACACATATGCACCATGAGATACCCACGTAGCATGCATAATTTTATCTGGCTGAGGCACATTTGTGGTGCTCTGTGATTCATTTTTTAATGTTTTCAAGTCCCCGAAAGAAGTTTTTAGGTGTGTAATATGTATTATACACACACGCAAAGAGGATACATAGAGAAGTTTTGCGACACTAAATAGTGATCAGGCCGTAATTTTTTATTTTCTTTCTTTTGCCTTTAACCTTTTCTTTTATGTTTCGGATTTATTATGATGCAGAATTATCTTTCTTTTCCTCCATATATGAGTAGTTCAAAGTTTTTAAAACATTTTTTTTAAAAAAAGCTAGATGATCTGTTTAGTGTTCACTATATATATATTTTTTATTTTTTATTTTTTTTTGTCGAAGTGTTCGCGAAGGAAGTGAAGAAATCACGTTTCGCCTGGTGAGGTCCCAAGAGGAATCTTTGTATGGTGTATTCAAACTAGAAGAGTCTCTAGAGACTACTTTCTCATGACTAAAATCTGAGAGTGATAGAGAGAGAAGTAGCTAGGAGCCTAGAATTCTCTCCCGCTCTTTCACTCCCAGCCAAGAAATATGTAGCAAAATGATAATATATCATCTCCCTTAATATCCAAGTCCATGACTTCCAACCCACGAACGGAGAATATGGCTAGAAAGTTTAATAATCAGCCAAAACTTTGTTTATCATGAGTTCATGACAATGACAGAATCTGACGAGATATCATGTACGCGTATCGATGTTCTCTTTGCCTCCTTCAGGGCTGATCATCAGAAGATCTTACACTTAGTGCAACTCAACTACACAAGGCACCAACCACTTTGCATGTCACGACAAATATTGGCGTCATAAACAAGTAAGACGCCACATCTGACAAAGTATATATATATATATATATATATATATATATATATATATATATATATATATATATATATATATATTACTGTATTAAGGACAGATCATCCACACTCCAACCATGTTTTTCTTCTTCTTCTTTGGACTCTGCAGCACATTAACAGCTGGTAAGGGTGTAGAGAAACTAGCAAGCAATTACATTCTATGAAAAAAATGATTGATCATAATTCAGAACACACTACAAAAAATGTTTGATCCAAACTCAGAACACTCACCCTTTTTCCTGAATGTTGTATATGCTTCATATATATATATATATATATATAGCCTAGGCTCTATGATTCGTTACCACTAGATGTGCTTTGAGATTCGTGTTGTTTGGTTATTATACTTCATATACCCACTAAAGAAAATATTTGAGACATCAAACTCTGAAAAAAGTTGAGTTGAACTTCAGTTTGAACCGCATTTAACTATACTTCAAACAAGTTCAAACTTAACTTCAAACTAATTTAAACTGAGTTCGAATTTAGTTTTTTGGAGTTTCATATCTGAAATACTTTTTTTAATGGATATGTGAAGATATACACATAAAACATCACGAATCTCAATGCACATCATAGGTTTTTGAATCATGGAGCTTCCTATATAGGAATAATACATAAGGCCTTATGTATTATATATATATATATATATACACACACACACACACACACAACATATCTAATGCTAATACCCATTGGGTGTTAATATGCTAACATCAAATCTGGACCATCAGATCCAGGAGGAGTGGCTTAAATATGAAGAGTGGAGGTCTCTTTCCTACTTACAAAGTCAAAGGGGGTTGTGTGAAAGCATTTAAGTAAGAAATGGAGTAATTAATGGGGTTTTCATCTCTCCATATTTGAGCTACTCATCATGTATCTGATAGCCCAGATTTAATGTTAGCATGTTAGCACTCAATGGACATTAGCACTAAATATGTTGCCATATACGTACACACACACACACACACATATATATAAACACACACCAAATCCCTATAAAATATGGCAACAGCTATGAGAAAACACATGCTTACATTGTTCCCTCAAATCGGTTTTTGGCCAAGCAAAAGTTTGGCACCAGCAGGATTCAGAAAGCTTTGTTGATTGTTTAATTAAGCCTTGTATTTCTATCTTTTGATGGGTCTTGTACAAATATGCTTGTTAAACTGAGTGAATCTAATTGTTCCACGCATGTTAGATGACTTGGCCTTACCCCAAAATAGGATTTGTTCTACTTTCTTGATATTTTTTTGAGAGAGACTCTCTTACCGATCCTGGAATATTATACTTGCATTCATGTTGAACCAGATATAAAGAAACTGTAGGAACTGAAATTCTACATTTATTTGCAGTCCTGGCCATATTGCGAAGCTGCCCTAGCAGCGCAAACTTCAGTATTGTGGCCTATTTTCATGGGACATTGCATCTGGATATTGTAACCTCGTCAACTATGATCGCCTATCTGGTCGGCGCAGTCTGGGTGTTTGCTACTCTGATGAACTTTATCTCAGATGCATATATCAAGCGAGCCACTGCTATCTTTGTATTTGGCCCCTTTGTGGTCTTGGTAAGTTGTTTCTGATCAAATTACCTCCCTGTAAAATAAATGAAAACTAAACCTGATGAAGAGGTTGCATTATTTTAAAAAAGCTCGTCACTATAGTTTGTGCCATCAAACAAAATAAAAATTATATATCCGCTCAAAAAGTTTATGTTTTGGTCGTTGGTTGAAGTAGAGATGATCGATGTATTGAAGCATAGCATGCATAACTTGTTGAATTTTCAAAAATTTCAAAGTTGAGTTTCTTCAAATAGAGAGAAAGAGAGAGGTGACGTGGATGCCATCTCATTAAGCAAACCACACCTATGGCAACTACCTAAGCAACTAATGGTCACCTCAGTATTTAACAGAATCCTAACGGTTTTATGGGCAACGGTGCTAACGGCTATGTGGATGCCCATGCTCCCATGCACATAATAGTATATAGCCGCTTTCAGATTATTTATGCTTGCAAGAAATGAGAAAATAGATGCAAGGGTTGAGAAATGAGACAAAAGATGCAATGGTTATGAATCCTAAATATTTTCTGTTTGCCAATGCAGGGCTATGCGTTGCTAGCATTGCAGGCACACTTGCCTTCACTACATCTTCCGATTTGTGAGATAAACAAAAAACCAAACAACTGCACAACAGCTCAAGGGAACTTAACATTGCTATGCCTGAGCTTATTATTGTTTGCCATTGGAGAGGGCTGCATGCGTGCTTGCATACCATCCCTTGGTGGAGATCAATTCAGCAACGACGATACCAAAGAATCAGAGCTCAAGAGTACGTTCTTGAGGCGGCTCAAGTTTGCAAACTCTCTTGGAGCATTCATTGGACTGGTATTCTTAGCGTGGATCCAGAATAATTTGGGCTGGAACATTGGCTTTATGTTATCTGCACTTATTGTTCTTGTAGGGCTGCTTGTGGCAGCCAGTGGAGTGCCTTTCTACAGAATGCAGAAGCCTAATGGAAGTCCTCTAATTATATTATGGAAGGTAAAAGTTCCCATGGCACATTAATCATACAACATGCAGAATTGCCAGTATAATTTAGTGTGCACAATAATATTAAACTCTCCGGTGATTAATCTGCTTGAATACCAATCGATTAGTCCTGCTTCATATTTCCTACTCCGGCCCCACTGAGCTTGGTGAAACAATGCACTGCATTACTTCTTCCGACGTTAATGCTGAAAAGTCACTATGTTATATCCCTATAAAGATCAACTAGCATATAGTATTGAATATCTTGCATCTATCATTCTATCCAGATATAACAAGAAAATTCAACATACCAATGGTTCTCATCGCTGGTACCTCTCCCAGGTTCTTATCGCTTCATCAAAGAAGAGGCAGGCTGTCGTTGTAGATACTATCGAGCTGCAAGAGACTGGAATAGTAGGTTCTGTAAGCATGAACATTGGGTAAGTTCCTTAATGGTCAAATATTCCTGGAGTCCAGAGCTAAAAGAAAATACTCATGGAAGTTGAAAATTGAATATCCACGACATTAAAAAATTTTAAAATTGATTTTTTTTTTTATTGTAGGAAACTGCAACATCGCAGTAGTATGGCAACTGCAATCTCCTTACATATTCTAAACAATTATTGTAGAACAAAATTCTTGAACAGATCTTATCTATATAATGGATTTAACAATCTAGTTCATCTGCAGCACCACTCGAGTTGAGGAGGAAACAACCGCAACAATCAGAATGCTTCCAATCTTCGTCAGCTGCTTGCTCACATATCTGCCCTTCACACTGCTGATGACATTAACCATACAAGTTGGCAGCACGATGGATGCAGGCATAGGCGCGATCCACATATCCCCGCCTCCTCATCGCAATCCCAACAGCATTCCACATGTTGATGCAACCATGCTACACTCGCGTCTTGACGCCGCTGCTGAGAAGATTCACAGGCCATCCGCAAGGAATCACCCCGCTGCAGCGTATCGGTATTGGCTGTGTGTGTGGGACGGCAGCAGCATGCATTGCCACATTGGTGGAAACGAAGAGACTGACGGTTGCAGAACAACATGGACCAATATCGACAGGAGCTAGTGTCCCAATGTCTGCTTTCTGGCTGGTGATGCAGTTTTTCTTGCTAAGCGTCATGGAGTTGGCATCATTTGGTGGTCTTGCTGAGTTCGTAAGGAGCGAGGCGCCTCCAAAAATGAAGCTGATGGCACCAGCAGCGCAGTCCGTTCTTGCTGGATTGGCTGCCTGGTCAGCATGCGCCTTCGTTCAGCTCGTGAATATGGCGACAAGGCATGGCGGCAACAGAAGAGGATGGTTGGATGGAGTGAACTTCAACGGGACGCGTCTTGATCGCTTCTTCTTGCTGCTCGCGGCCTTTGAGCTGGTGGCATCGATCAACTATGCTTTCTGGGCGAGGAGATATGTCCACAAGAAATAAAAGTACTATTGTCAGACCATACGATGACAACTAGAATAGAATAGGTCAGTGAGATCAAAGAATTTTGAAGAATTTGTTAGCTAATACATCAAAACTAATATATCTAGGCGTCCTACAATTAATTTACATCCTAAAAAAAAGTCTTTGATTTGTATGAAGGTTGCATTCCTAATTTTCCTATCGCACAACAAAAAATGTGTCGACCCACCTGTTGCCTCCACTCATCCAAACTCACATCAACGTTAGCACCAATCAACTGTCGCAGCAATACTTAGAAAAAAAAAAAAACCATGATTTACCACTCCAAAGAGTGCGACCCAGGAATTGCTCCACTAGAGAAAATCCAATCAATAATTTGCCACTCTAACCATTTAGTCTAATTTTAATTATCTATAACCATTTCTAGTCACATGAATTGACCATAATACCCCTGCCCATGTGTTACTCTGTTAGCCATCTCCAGAGTCCAGACGCACCGAGCTAGGCGACAGGATGAGCAACTGCCTGTGCCAGAGCACACGTCTTGAGCTCATCCTGTAGGTGGATCGATAGTTGATGGACCGGCATGGCAGTGTTTCGGAAGATTCGTATGTTTCTTTCCCGCCATATAGACCAGAGAGCAATGATTAGAATTGTACGCACTGTTCTTTCATTCCGCGGCTTGGGCTCTTGGCGAATTCTCTCCTCCCACATGGCAACCTTCTATAGCCACTCTGTCAGCCAGATAACGAAATTTCAGCAGATAAATGGTTGGATGACCGAGTAAGCACTTCTTCACTGCCTGCTCCTTCTCTAAGCTTCAGAATGCTACTAACTGTAATTGTAATTGTGTAATAGGTCATAGGTGCAAACATTGAAGTGATAATCGATAGACAGCAAGACAAACCTAGAGAAGATGGTCCCGTCTTTCTCGAGCATGAAATGGCATCCCAGACATGGATATCAAATGGTCTCGATAAAGGCAAAATCACTAAACGATATCGCGAATTGCGTGCTAGAGTTGCAGAAAGATATTCGCAGTACGACATGGTAATTTTTTAAATTGTCATTTTTATAACTACATACAATAATGTTGTTACATGTTGACTTGCTGCAGGTTTTCCTACCGATAAATCGCAACAAAAGCCATTGGTATGTTGCTGTGTTGAATGCAAAACAGAGGAAAATTCAAATTCTAGACTCTATTATTATGAAAAGAGAATATTATTCTACAGAACATAACCTCCAAAATGCTGTAAGATTCCTCATTAAATTATTTTTTCATATATTCCATTGTATTCTTACATGTCACACTTATGGCACAGCTAAAAGGTGTGAACAAGTTCATGAAAATTGCTAAACTAGAAGAGGGCAAACAAACAAACTGGCGCAATAAGGGAGTCACCACATGGCCACTTTGTCCAATCCAAGTCCCTCAACAAAATGACGGGTACAATGCACGTGACATATTTTTCTTGAAATTTCATCCTTCAATTAATATTAACTGGTCAAAATAAATGCAGTTGGTCATGTGGCTTACATGTGTTGTTGTTCATGGAACACTGGAATGGAAGAGCGTTATCTAAAGAATACTACTCAATGGTATGTTTCACCCAGCTTTATTGCATCATTTCCATAAACTATTATTTTGTCTAACCATGTTGTTCACACTTCAATGCAGGCAAATATAATATTTTCAGGAGGAAGGTAGCATCCGAACTGATTAATTCTTCTCTAAATAATGTGCTTCAAGTCAAAGAAGATATAAAGGCGTCTAGAATCTAAGGATACAAAAGCAACATGAGACTACTAGTGTTTAATTGGCCACTACCTGCATAATTGCACAAATCAAATACATTTATGCTTCAATTGTAATGTTTCAGCAAGGCTTGATTTCTTGTTCTCATATATCTCAAGTAATTGAATACACAAGAGTAGAAATAACTTATCTCCAACAAGGCTTGGCTACATGCCAACTAACAGGCAAAAACAAACCTTACCTAAATAAAGATAGAGATTGAACCGGATTTGAGGGGATTTTACCTTGACTTGGGGGTGGCAGTCGGGATCCTCATCGGGGTGAGGTGACCCTAGCTCAGGCGCCCACGAGGTCACTGCCCTAGCCGCGATGTCACCGCCGCTCACGCGCGGTACCTCGCTGCCCAAGCCGCGTGGTCGCCCTTAACCATGGATCTTGCCACGCCGCCCGCTACCTCCCTGCTCTGCCGGCTGCGCCGTCTGACTCCGTGCACCTTGATCCCGCTCCAAGGAGGAGCTCGGGGCCGGTGGCCTGGATCCTGCTTCGGGAGCAGGGAGCTGCGGGAGAGAGGAGGCGGAGGAGCTCGGGGGCAGTGGCACGTGGGAGGGAGGAGCTCGGTGTTGGTGGCCTAGATAGGGGGCTCCGGGAGAGGGGAGACGGAGGAGCTCGGGGCCGCTCGCCTGGATCCCGCAGCGGCGGTAGGAGGAGCTCGGGGGCACGAGAGCGGTATGGGAGGGAGGAGCTCGGGGGCGTCGGTGGCGGTGGCCTGGATAGGTTTTGGAGGGGACGGTGGGAGTAGTCGGGTTAGTGGTCGGTGGGCGGACGGGAGTGAACTAAATTTCCGTTTTTACCCTCACATGAGTCGGGCTTGTAGGTGAAAGGGGTAGGACCACCAGGTACCATCAATCATGGGCCATTGGATTTAAATGGATGAACAGCTAAGATTTATAGTACCTTGAGGTATCAGGAGGTACCAAGGAGTACTGCAAAAAAAGCTCATATAATATGGAGGGCTTGTTCATACGCCAAGAAAATGAATTCCTACTCGACAGGGAAAACTTAACGAAGTTTTTTAAAAAAAAGCTGAATTCCTATTTGACTTGGAAAGGGTAACGAACGTCCTGCTTGGATGACCGGTAGCCTATGAAGGGCAGAGTTTTTTCCGGGTAGAAATCGGGCTTGACAGTTGCCGCGGTGTCGTCGAGCGCCCCAAACCGCTCGCACGTCGACCGCCACTGCATCACTGCGTGCCCGCCCGTCCGCTCGCTCCGCTGTGCTCGTCCGCCGTCGACGCGGCTCGCTCGTCCGCCTCCGTTGCAGCTCGTCTTGCCAGCCACGGCTAGCCTCGCCGGCCACTCGCCCGGCCACCCACGGCCGGCCGATCGCCTGACGCCGCGTACACCGTTTCCCATCACTCCTCGCCAGCCATCGGCGGGAAAGCTATGCGGCGCTAGTGAGTATTGAGAGAGATGGAGACCGAGCATGAGAAGAAGAACTTGTGTCGGTGTGTGTGCGGAGGCGGCGGCAGGGAATGGTGGAGGGGACGCGGGGCGCGGCTCGCCCACCTGCTCGACTCACCACCACTCGCAGACTCGCTCAACTCCCCCGAGCCCACGCGCCCCCCGCGGTCGTCTTCTTCCTCCGCTCCCTCAAATCCAAGCGCCGCCTCCTCGGCCTCTGTCCTCCCCGGACGCGCCGCCTCCTCCGCGCCTCCGTCCTCCCCTAGCGCCGTCCTCTGCGGCCGGTTCACCTCCGTCCTCTCCAGCCGCGTCGCCTTCCCTGCCTTGCTGCCCTCCCCGACCGCGCCGCCTCATCTATTGCTCAATTGTTCGTCTTGCTAGCTCCCTCTACTGCTGAATTCAGGAGCTGCATCATATTTCTATTACTTAGGACATTGGAAGTAATTAATTTCAGCTATATCTTAGAGCTAATGGGTTTTTTTTTTTTTGCTAAGGTGCTAACTCTCCGCTAGGACGCTCAGATCAAATTCGTCGGCTGAGATCACTGGAGGTGGAAATTAACCCACCTTCCCACTTAAACACTTTAGTGAACCCCCTCCCCCCCCCCAAAATTTCCTTTCCTTCCTTCCCCCTGAGTCACCTGTTCAAGTATGTTCATGCCGGGAGGAAAACTAGGGTTCCCCGCCTCTGTCGTCCTCCTGCACGCCGCACCGCGCATCCCACACTACCATGCCCACACATCATTCCTCCCCCCACGTGGCCCCGCTCGGCACCATCCTCCTACCGGCGATGTCGATCTCGACCCCGACGCCGGCAACAGTCTCCATTAGAATCACCAGTTTTTGTCCAAAATTCAAAATCTTGATTTTTGTTTCAATGGAATTTCGGTGAAATTTCGCCAATTTTGTTTATTCCGGACTGGGTCACTAGTTTTTGTCCAAAATTCAAAATCTTGATTTTTGTTTCGATGGAATTTCGGCGAAATTTCGCCAATTTTGTTTATTCCGGACTGGGCCGATATTTTTTACAAAGCGAAATATGAATCCTTGGTACGGACAAGCTAAGATGTCCCAAAATTGTTTTACACCCTGGTACTGAGCATTGCACCTCTACCTGAGTATACTCTCTACTATATTGAAGTGAAAGTATTTTTTGTAATTTTTTTCCAATCTCTTGACTGTTGTTCAGCGCTAATGGTTTTTTTTTTCAAAGGTGCTAACTCTCCATTAGGGCGCTGTTGACGATTTGCGTCAGCAATGTATTTTATGGGGTAATGCGAGAGATCACAACTACGATGGTAACACAGGGAGTCGAATTTATCTGAGTTCGCCCTCGGCGAGGTAATACCCTCTTCTTTGTGCTCGTGTATTATGGTGGATCTGATGATGAAAAGATGTGGGATTGGATGTCGAACTAGGGGCCCCGGACCCCCTTTATATAGTGCAGGGGGTCGGGTTACAAATGAAATCCTAATCCGCGTTTGGAAGATACAGATATAACCGATCCGGCTACGCCTATATCCATGTATTCGAGTAGGAAACAAATTCGTTTCCTTGTAGATCATGCCAGGCCGCGCCAGCCTCCAAGCCTACCTTCTGGAAGGCCCAATTGACTCGGCCCAAAGAGATGGTACGTCCAGTAATATATCTTTGGAAACCCAGGGCCCATGTTTTCCACAGTAGCACCCGAGTGCTTCGGGACTGGGTTGTCTTGATTCGGGGTTCAGCTTGCAGTCCTTCCGATGTTACCCGAGTGACGTCACTCTTCGTCTGGCTGATGAAGTCTGCTCGCCGAGTAACCTGCTGATCAAACAACACAGTTGCAAAGAACTTGAGAAATTTCTCAAGTCATTAAAGATGCTGGCACCACTCGATAGATCGGTATCTTTGGTGATGGCCCCACGGAGAGGCATACCAGAAAAGTGGATTTTATCGAGTGAGCAGTGCCACCCAGCGTTATCCTCCCTGTTACAACTTATGGCATTCAAGTCTGGCTTGCAGAGCTCGACATTCAATCCAGCATGGGATATACCACAACTTGCGTAGGGTGTTCAGACGCCCTGACCTGACTAGTGTGGAGTCAAGCTAGTGATCTCCAGAGGAATACGCCCACCTCCAAGTTTAGGTTCTCCTAGTGGTGTTTGTCTTGACGACAAACGATCCGGAGATGTGCCACTGAGACTCAACTGAAGAGGTAACTCTTCGGTGCCTAATCTGATTAAAAAATCAGACCAGCCATTGACCCCAGGAGGTACGCCAAGAGCTGAGTTAAATTTCGCCCAGGTGGTGCTTGTCTTGATGACAAACGATCCGGAGATGTGCCACCAGGACAATTTAGAAGAACTTCCAATGTGCAGTTCGGCTAAAAGCCGAACCGACTACCGTCCCTAGGGGGCACATCAAAAGCTGGGTTGCGACTTTGGGAAGCGCCCAATCCTCGAATTGAAGACTAGCGAAGAGCCCAACAGGGGGCACGCTATTTTCCCGACTAAGCTGACCCGAGTGACACCTGTACCCGAGTAAGTCGTGTACAGCTTACGGTCCTTATAGGACATGTCCTCAGGGACTTAAATCAGAGCCCAAATCTTAAAGCGACAATTTTAGGGCTTCATTTCCTTCCCGCCTTGCACGGAAACGAAACGTTGCTCGCTTCCTTTTAAGTGAAGCCCACCGGGGAGTTTGAACCGGTACGCTTACACTGTGCGCCCAAATCGTTCGCCTCCCCGAAATCCTCCGCTAGGGTTTTTGTGCTTTCGCCGCCTCTAAGCAATCCTAGCGCCGCCGCCGTTGCCAAACCCTAGATCCACCACATTCCAATGGCGGGGGACTGGACGACCTCAAACACCACCGATGAGCGGTTGCAAGCCCTTGTTGACGCCGGCGTTCTCCCAACGCCGGAGCTCATTGATTGGCGCACCGCCGCAAGTGAATCCTCCCCCACTCCTCATCAAGAGGAGATCGTTGTCTTCGAATCCTCGTTCTCCCGCGGGTTCGGACTCCTCGCATCCTCCTTTCTTCGTAGTTTACTCCACCATTATGGGATTGAGCTTTTCCATTTGAATCCCAATTCCATCCTTCAACTTTCAATTTTCATTCATCTTTGTGAGGCTTTTCTGGGGATCACCCCCCATTTCGCCCTTTTTTGTCATCTCTTCTTCTTGAAGGCCTACCCTCAAACCGACTTGCCCCCAAAGGTCATGGTAGGGCAGTCCACTCGTGGCGGCCTCAAGAAGGAGTATTTTGCCATGCCGCTTCGGACTTCTTTGAAGGGGTGGAATCAAGATTGGTTCTACTGCTCCAATCCTCCTCCCAGTCTTCCTTGTTTTGATGGGATAAAGCCCCGAGCTTCCTCCTCTTGGAACTCTCTCCCTCTTTCCTCTGAAATGGATCAGGTGACCGAGTTACTCGGCCTGATTCAACATCTCAAAGACGAGGGGCTGACCGGCGTCGCTATAGCGGTTTCCTTCCACGGTTACCGTGTCCGGCCACTCAAGGAGAGGATCCGGCTCGGGTTCGAGTACACCGGGCCATCCGATTCTACTCGAGAAACGGATGTCCCGATCTCCAACTCAGATGCCATCGATCGACTCTCCGAGTTCTTCGCTCCTGAAACTATTTTTTCAAATCAAGAGAGTCCCAGGAGCTTCTCCCTTAACAATCCACCTCCAGAGGTAAGGATCGAGTATTCTTTTTGCTTGTGTCGAACAATCCTGTGTTGATGCTTATTTGGGAACGTCGTGCTCTTCTGCAGAACCGCCGGGCTTTTGTATCCGTGGCTCCAACTCCCGATGCCCCTGCCGACAAGGGCGAGAAACGCCGAGGGGGAGAACCTAAAGAAACCCCGGCCGCCAAGAAAGGCAAGGGCCTGGCTTCCTCAGTGGAGGAAAAAGTCCCGCCGTCCGGAGGGCGCGGCCCGCAAAGCTCAGGACCAAAGGTGGGTGAGGCTCCCAAAGAGGGAACGAGTCAACCATCTCCGGCTCCCGGGCGTAGTCATGGGACTCATACCCTAAGGACTGGCGGTAGTACGACGCCAAAGGGGGAAAGGAATTCAACCCCTCAGGCTAGGCCGAGAGGCCCACCCGACGCCTCTTCGAGCGGGGCTTCCTCTCGAAAGGGCGCCGGTATCAAAATTAAGACCACCAACCGGTAAGCGCAACTCCGCCACCGCCTAACAGTCTTCCTTTTCATTTCCTCCGACCGAAACATCCCCTATTCCAGGAAGCCATCGGTAGAGGTTCCGTCGAGTCGCTCGACTGAGCCGGCATCTCAGCCGCTCGAGCCGAGTCAGGAAGCACCTCCTTCATCAGCCGATCTGGTGACCCTTCATGGCGGGTGAGCCGCGTCGGGAGCAGGGTCGGGAAGCGCTACCGCCCATGACCTCGGATCGAATCCGTCACGAGCGGCGTGGGGCTGAGCCAATGGTAGAGGAGATCCCTCATGACCCTACCTCCCGGAGGAGATCGAGCGAAGCTCTCGGCGGGCTGGAGGGACGAGGCCGGGAACTGGGCCCTTGTTGACGACGAGGCCGAAGACGAGATGAGGAAGGCCTTCTTTGAACATGCCGTTGAATGTGGCAGAATGGCTCGGGTAAGCCTTTTGACCTGTAGAGCGAATCTTCTTTAGCTTGAGTTAGGATAGTGACTATCCTTCCTCTTTGTAGGAACTTGGTGCTTTTTTCGAGAGAAAAACCAAGTTTTTAAATTACTTCCTCCCCCTAAATAGAACGGATTAAATCCGTGGAAGGGGAGGTCATCGGGGTCCGGACCGAGGTGGCCAAGGAGCGCCGAGAACTGCAAGCCCGGATTAAGGAGCTGCAGGACGAAAAGTTCGACCTCATAGGTTCCCTCCGGTGTAAGTACCTCGACCTAAGTCAGAATTGCTCGTCCTGCGTGTGACCGGATGACGTTATGCCCCGTACCATGTGCAGCGCGCGACGCCACAATCACCAGACTTCAATCGGAGCTGGCCAAGTCCCAGGACCAGAAGCTAGCTGTTGTGGGTGTTACCCCACGAGTAAAGCAGGCTGCCCCGATCGCGATCGCACAAGAGGCAAGACTTCGATGAGACTCTCGTGCTCTCCTTGGTAATGCTCGTGAATGGAAGGAACACTACGCTTGGGGCGAAGAAAATCATCTATTATCTGCGTTCCCTCCCTTATATAGGGGCGGGAGTGTACAGCGCCATGCAATGGCGGTTCCTTTTCTCCCATATCCCGACCAAGGACCCGCAGGTCATTCCCTAACTACTTTACACATTTTGCCCCCCTTTGCCCTCATGCAAGGGGTATTAGGGTCATTCGCAACATCCTAACCATATTCTTCTGACCTTGCCCTCCTAGAGGGCTTCCACTCTGAGTCATATGAGGATTACACCTAGGCAACGCGATTCTGAGATCAGCTGCGCCCTCGACATCCACTCGGTACCACGACAAGTCGTCGAGCTTGTCGGCACGCCCCGCTTCGCTCCGCCTGCATTGCGAGCGGGAAGTTCAAGGCTGTCTCCTTCCGCCCACGTCGCTCTTCCCCGAGTTCGTCGGACGCTATCCCCGCGCGTGCTTCCCGGTTTGGGCTTGCTCCTCGTTCCGCTTCCGCTGCTCCGCCTGCGTCCTCTACTGCCCTGTCTTCGTTACTTACAGCTTCGCTTGCGCCCTCCGCTGCTCCGCCCTCAGCTTCGCCGGGTCCTTGTATGAGCTTCGCTCCGCAGTTCCCGACCTCCGCGCTCTCTTCCTTAGCTTCGCCGGGCCTTGTATGAGCTTCGCTCCATGACTCCGACCTCGCGCTCTCTTCCTTCAGCGTGTTCGGCCGTCTGAAAAAAAAAGAAGAAGAAGAGGCGGAGAATGTACTGAGACGGACCCTTCCTTCGCTCCCAAGTCCGATGGGGTACCTATCTCTGGCCTATAACAAGAGCCCCTCATGGTTGAGGGCTTGCTTCGTCATGCCCTTGGCCATGCCATAGATTGGCCTGAGCCTCAATACCCTCTTGGGCATGTGGAGCGAGTTTTTCCCTTACCGGGCGCCCGACGGTTGCGCTTCCCAAGACCTCGGGACGCGCTTGCCACGGCGAGGCACGCCCGTTGGCCCATCGCCGCGTCGCGTCGCCCCGTCCTTTCGCATGTCAGCGGTTACTCATTACAGCTTTTAGGGTTTCGCGCCAATACGAAACCGTCCTTTAGACCGCAACGCGCATGCCTCCCCCCTTTTGCGGGATTGGCGCCAGGTGTAAGCATCGAGGGTCGAGGCCGAACGCCCCTCCCCCTTATAGCTACGAGGCCCTGGGAGCAATGGGTTCCGTTTCTCTTTGCTCTCGTACCCGGCTCCTCTCTCCCGTCTCCCTCTACTTCGCCGCGCCTGTGCCCGGCTTGCAGTTCTTCCTTCTGCGATGGCCCCCCGCCGTGCGCCGCAAGTGAAGCCGGTCCTGAGTGAGAGGATCTTTGCGCTTGTCCCCAGCGTTAAGGCGCTTCGTCCACGAGCGAGCGATTTGGATGCCTGGCGGCGGAGTTCGGTGTTCGCCGTTCTTCCATGCGGGCTCCGGGCCGGGAGGAGACGCCACGCCCTCGAGCCGACGAGGTGGTCTTTGTTATTGCTTTCTTGGGGCGGGCTCCGTTCCCCAGTGGCTTGGTGGCGGAGAGTGCTGCAGATTCTTGAGCGGAGCTCTCACAGCTGACGCCTAACGCCATCGTCCGCATGGCGGTGCTGGATTGGGCCTTCCGTCTCGCCCCTGCTGTGCTGATCGGGCGCGTGTTTTTCCTCATCGTGGACGCTTTCTTGCAGCCCAAGCAGCGAAGGCGGCGGCGAGGGCGATGATCTGCCGGCTCGGCGAACTTCTAGACGAAGCGTCCTCCGGTGAAGGAGATTCCCGTCGCCACCGCCAAGGGGAAGTGGGAAGCCGGCTGGATGCAGCGTTGGTATTACCAGGCGCTCGACAACCCGGACTCTCCTCTCCGCACCACCATGGGCCCGTCTGGCGATCCGGTCGCCTAACACAGGAGGCGGCAATGAGGAGGTCTGCGGCCTCGTGTACTTGAAGGCCCTCATTACGAGCACCATCGCGACATGGCGGAGAATTTCGCTTTGCCGCTTGAGCCCCTAGCGAGGACCCGCCGTCACCTTGGGTCGCCGCGGACGCAGACGCCGATTGTCTCTGGCCCCAAGGGACTCGTAACCTCGGGCGTGAGCGTGAAAAGGCGAGCCCGTGAAATTCTTGGGCCCTGCCGCTCTGGAGTCTGGTCGCCATGGAGGCGCCGGGCGGCGCGTAATCCCCGGTCGCTCAATGGGAACTCCGCCAGCTCCACCGCCTCGGAGACAGGGGGCTCCTCCCGGCCGAAGGCGGGCCCGGTGATCTCCGCCGCCCATGCAGCCGTGCCCCCGGACGGCGCGGCGCGGCGGCGGGCGATGATAACTTTGACACCGACGGGGAGGAGGAGGAAGAGGAAGAGGAGGGGGGAGACGAGCGAGGCTCCTCCGTCTCGGCATGGCGATGTCCTCTGCTCTCCGGGCAGCGCCCTTCCCATGGGGCGGCCCGTCCGAGTCGCTCCCAGGCTTTCCTTCTGAACAACCCGGGGTGGAGTTCGTGGACCTTGACGACGACGCGGAGGCGAGTAGCCCGCTCCGAGGCGGCGCTGTCCTTCCACGGAACCGCTGCCTCCCGGGGCGGGCGCGAGATCCTCCGGCGCCCGCCCGGCTTCGCGGCGAAGGGGCAGCGCGGCGATTCTGTGAGCACCGCCGTCCACGATACTCCCCGGTGCGAAGGTCGACTCGAAACCTTTCCCATGAGCTCCTTAGGTGGCATCGATCTTTCGGGCTTGATCGATGGCGCTACGAGGAGGGGCGTGGAAATGGCGGGCGCGGCGGCGGCCGGACCTCCGCTGCGGGGTTGACGCTGGACCTCCCGTCCTCGCCGAGGCGGGCGGCGCCAGGGCTTCAGTCCCTGCCGCTGGCGACGCTCCTCCTGGGGCCGGAACTTCCGTAGGAGAAGGGGTCTCTGCCTCCGGGACGCCGGTTCCCGGAGGTGCGTCGGAGGCTCAGCCAGCTCCTCCGCCGCTTCCTCCGGCCTCGACCCGTCCGGACCTCCCGGCCCTGCCTCAGGGCTCCGTCGAAGTCCGAGGTGATACGGAGCCTACCTCGGGGCTCGACACCTCGGGACTCTCCCCCCTGGACTTCCATAGCCGTGCTACGGCGGCCCCGGCGCTGAGGAGGATGCGGAGGGCCTTCTACTCCGAAGCGGAGTCTCGGCGCCTCTTTGGCGGAATCAGCGACCTCGCGCTGGGTGACGCCGTCACCGACTTCTTCATGAAGGTTCCCTGTCCCCGCCGCTTCCTCCGCGCGTCCCTCCGCGGGGCCTCGCTCCAGCTGACGCCGTTCTGCGCTTTGCTTTCTTTCGCAGGGTGCCTTTGTAGCCGCGGAGGTGTCCAGGCGGGTCCAAGCGAACAACCGCGGCTATGTCCAGGTGAACCGGGAGCTCGACGAGGCCCGGAAGCGCGCGGACGAGTTGGACGCGGAGAGGGCTCGCCTGGAGGGGGCCCTGCTATCCTCCACCGAGGCTCTAGCGAAGGTCCAGGAAGAGCTGAGCCAGAGCCGGGACCTTGCCGCCCGGAACGCGGAGCTGGAGGACCTCGTTTCCTCCATGAAGGCCGATCTCGCCCGCCCATGGAGCGAGCTCGCGTCGTGGCCGAGCGGAGAAAGCGAAGAAGGAGGGCCGCATCGAGGAGTTGAAGGACCTCTGAAGGTGGCGGAGCTTCGCCAAAGATGCTCAAGAAGGCGCGGAGAGCACCCCGCTTAGCTTCGCCGCCGCTAAGGGCGAGGCTCAGATGAGCCTTGTCAATGCGCGCCGAGCGGAGGAGCGTTGCGAGACCGCCCAGAAGCTGCTCGAGGCCTTGACCTCCGGGATTCAGGGGGCGATGAACGCCTTCCTCCAGCAACTCCCTCGTCTTGGTATTGACGCATCGAGCCGCACTCCTGCGCCCGGCGCGGAGGCCATCAAATTCCTCCAGAACTCCGCCGGACTGCTGGGAGCTCTGCCGTGGCCTTTGGCAGCCATTGCACCCGTCTGGGGTCTTTGAAGACGGCGCAGCTCCTCGAAGCTAAGGGCTGCACGCACATCCAGAGTGCTTGATTGCTACCTCCATGGTGCAAGCTCCGGGATTTTCGACATCACGTCGGGGAGGGAAGGCTTCTCCTGCCGTGATTCGCCTAGCCTCTCGCTTCATCTCCGACTTGGAATCATCATGGCGAGGCAGCGGCGGGGTCCGTCTGGCGAGCCCGGCAGCAGCTGAACGCTCCAAGACCGCGGCTAAAGCGGGCTCGTCAGCGAGGCTAAGGGCAAGGAGAAATAGCCTTCCTCGTGACTGTATTTCCCCCTCTTTTCGCGTAAACCCTTAAATGCAGAATCGGACTGTTCGGTCTATTTGATGTGTCTTGCGGCGCTTGGCTGCCCGGCGTTTATCTCTCTTTGGTTGCTTTGCTCGAATCCTCGGGCCAAAAAGGAGATCCGCGGTCTCGGTGTAGTGTTCTCGCGGCGTCTTGTTCTCTGTCCGTCCGTTCACGATAGTCGCGGCGTGGCGGGCGCGTCTTCGGGCTCCGGGCCAATGGCGGCTCTGTGGCGCCCGGTTTTGCTCACCATTCACGATCGTGTTTCGTGGCGCGGCGTTGGGGCTCCGTGTCCCGCCTTTCCCCGATGAGCTCGCCCGGCTTTCGAGGTCCCTTAATGGCGGCGGCGGTTGGTGGCCCGTCTTCTTTCAGATCATCGTCGTCTCAGCGTCCCCGAAGGCACTCCCGACCCGTACTGAGTGTGCCGCCATGTCCCACTCTCCGGCTTCGTCCTGTCTTCGATCGTTTCACTTCGACCTTGGCGGCGGTCCGTGGCGAGGCTCTCGGCATAAGACTTCATTGCCGAGGTGGGGGCAAGGGGGCGTCGTCGGCAACGTGGCGGCTGCGGGCGGCGGGCGAATCGCCGGGCATGTTCTTCGGCGGCGCGCCAGACCGATCGTCATCTCCGACGGAGAAGATGACGACGCCAATCCTCCGGCGCCGCCGCCCTCTCCCACAAGTTCCATCGGGAGCAACGACGTGCTAGTGGCGAAGCCGGCCCGCCTCGGGCATGCTCACTTTCGCCAGGCGCCATGCGGGAGGAAGGCCCACTGACCGGCGAGCGGCCAGTTTGAACGATAGCCTAGGTAGCCCCTAGGGGCTTTTGTATCACTTTAGCTTTCCTGAAAAGAATGCCATTGCTTTTGCTTCGGGAGTTGGTGTCGAAGGGATGTCTGCTTTGTGCGCGTGTTTTCGGATGATGGCTGACAGGACGCGACGGAGCGTCCGCAGCGAAGGTGACGCGTGGGGCTCCACTGAACGCGAGTTTGTCCACGCGAAGGAGCGAGTGGCGCGCTAGGCTTAGCTGACCGCGGGTTCGTCACCGCTGAAGAGCAGGTGGGGCGTTAGCCGACCAAGCGCTTCGTCGCGGAGGTAAGCGTTAGACTTAGCTAATCGCGGGTTCGCCCCGCGAGGCGGGTGGGGCGTTAGCCCGACCAAGCGCTTCGTCGTGGGTTAAATCGACACGAGGAAGCGGGTGGGGCGTTAGCCCGACCAAGCGCTTCGTCGCGAGGTGGCGCGTTAGACTTAGCTGTCGTGGGTTAAATCGGCGCGAGGCGAGTGGGGCGTTAGCCCGACCAAGCGCTTCGTCGCGGAGGTAGTAGCGTTAAACTTAGCTAATCGCGGGTTAAATCGACGCGAAGCGGGTGGGGCGTTAGCTCGACCAAGCGCTTCGTCGCGGAGGTAGCGCGTTAAACTTAGCTAATCGCGGGTTAAATCGACGCGAGGCGGGTGGGGCGTTAGCCCGACCAAGCGCTTCGTCGCTGGTTCGTCGGCGAGGGAGCGGGTGGGGCGTTAGCCCGACCAAGCGCTGTCGTCGCGAGGTGACGCGTTAGACTTAGCTAATCGCGGGTTAAATCGACGCGCGAAGCGGGTGAGCGTTAGCCCGACCAAGCGCTGTCGTGAGGTAGCGCGTTAGACTTAGCTAATCACGGGTTAAATCGACACTAGGGAGCGGGTGGGACGTTAGCCCGACCAAGCGCTCGTCGCGGAGGTAGCGCGTTAGACTTAGCTCGAGTTCGTCGACGCGAGGGAGCGGGTGGGATGTTAGCCCGACCAAGCGCTCGTCGCGGGTTCGTCGACGCGAGGGAGCGGGTGGGACGTTAGCCCGACCAAGCGCTCGTCGCGGAGGTGGCGCGTTAGACTTAGCTAATCGCGGGATCGTCGACGCGAGGGAGCGGGTGGGACGTTAGCCCGACCAAGCGCTCGTTTGCGAAGGTAGCGCGTTAGACTTAGCTAATCGCGGGTTCGTCGACGCAAGGAAGCGGGTGGGACGTTAGCCCGACCAAGCGCTCGTCGCGGAGGTAGCGCGTTAGACTTAGCTAATCGCGGGTTCGTCGACGCGAGGGAGCGGGTGGGACGTTAGCCCGACCAAGCGCTTCGTCGCGAGGTAAGCGTTAGACTTAGCTAATCGCGGGTTAAATCGACGCGGCGGGTGGGACGTTAGCCCGACCAAGCGCTCGTCGCGGGTTCGTCGACGCGAGGGAGCGGGTGGGACGTTAGCCCGACCAAGCGCTCATCGCGGAGGTGGTGCGTTAGATTTGGCTAATCGCGGGTTCGTCGACGCGAGGGAGCGGGTGGGACGTTAGCCCGACCAAGCGCTCGTTTGCGAAGGTAGCGTGTTGGCGTGGCTAACCGCGCGTTTGCTTTCTCCAATTGTACCACACTGCATGCACAGGGACAACGAAATTTTACGTGGAAACCCCCAAGGGGGAAAAAACCACGGGTGGGGGCGCTAAACGGCCCCCGGTTGTAACTTTTTCATTCATTGATTCATACGTGTACGCTTTTTTTTTGGGCTCGAGTGCCACAAGTATATGCGAGTAGGGACATTACGGGTAAAACCTCTTGAGCGCGTCGGAGTTTCAGGTCCTTGGTACGTCTTCGCCTTGCAGGGTGGCGAGCCTGTGTGCCCCCTTAGCTGTGGATTCCTTGATGACGTAGGGGCCTTCCCATGTGGATTCGAGCTTGGCGAACGTCGGGGCTGATCATTTGAGTACCACGTCCCCCGGCACCAAGTCCCTTTTCCTGACCTTCTTGCTGAAGGTTCGCGTCGAGGCCTTGGCATAGGCTTTCATGGTGATCAGGGCCTGTAGTCGCGCCTCCTCGATTAGGTCGTGCGTGGCAGCTGCCGTGTCCTGTATCGGGCCCTTGATGACGCGGAGGGATTTGGCTTGAATCTCCGCGGGTGAGACGGCTTCCTCTCCGAAGATTAGCCTGAATGGGGAGAAGCCCGTGGGACGGGACGCGGAGGTGCGCGCGGCCCAGAGGACTTTGGGTAGCTTGTCCGGCCATGCACCCTTCGCTGTGTTGTAAAGTCTTTTCTTGATGCCGTCTAGCAGCAGGCCATTAGCTCTTTCTCGCGCCGTTCGCTGCGGTGTGCCGATCGGCGAAAGCAGATTTTTGTGCGATGCCTTCACAATATTTTTGGAGCGTTTTGGACTCGGCGAGTTCCATTGTCCGTGGCGATCTCGTAGGGAACCCGTACCTACAAACAATCGTTTTCGGAGGAACTGGTGGTGGCCGGTACCGTTATCTTTGCCATGGCTCGCCTCAATCCACCGGAGAAATGTCGATGGCGGCGATTATGAATTGCAGGCTTCCTCGAGCTTTGGCCAGCGGACCAACGATGTCGATTTCCCACTTTGCGAAGGGCCATATCGAGGGCACTGGGTGTAGTCCGCTGGGCGGGGCTTTCTTTTACTTAGTCATCCATTAGCAGGCAAGGCAATGCTTGACCAGGTGCTCCGCATCTTGTAGAGCAGTAAAGGCCCATTCTGAACACCTTGCCTGCGAGGTTCCTCGGGGCCTGGTGTGCTCCGCAGGTCCCTTCATGCGCCTCGCGCAAGGTTTCGATCCCCTCCTCCTGGTATATGCAGCGAAGCAACGGAGCGCAAAGCCCTCCGTGGAACAGGAGCCCCTCGATTATGGCGTACTTTTTTGCCCGTGCCTCGAGCCGTTTGGCCTGTGCTTCGTCTTGTGGGAGGGTGCCGTCGAGGAGGTAGCTGTGTATCTCTTCTCGCCGATCATTCTTTGGTTCTTTGGAGTTATAGCGTTGACACGGGAGGCGATGGAGGGGTCGGAGCACCTCAAGAATACGGTCGGGGTAAAGCACCTCCGGACCCGCCGCTTTTGCTAGCTCGTCGGCCCGCTCGTTTTGCGACCGTGGAATTGCACGTATGGAGAACCCATCGAATGTTCTTTCCATCGCCCTTACCACCTTGACGTATTTCTGAAGTTGCTCGTCCTTCACCTGATACTCCTTAGAGATATGTCCTTCGATGAGTTTCGAGTCCGTTCTTAGGATGGCGCGCCTGGCGCCCATGGCCTTGGCCTTGCGAAGCCCCAGGAGAAGTGCTTCGTACTCTGCTGTATTGTTTGTCGAAGGGAATTCCAGCTTCGCCGTGAATTCGGCTGCTTCTCCACCCGGGGCCGTGATGATGGCCGCTATTCCTGCGCCATGCACCCCCTAGGATCCATCGGAATTGATGAGCCATACGTCCGCGTCGTCGTTGCTGTCGGGTGTCGGCGAAGTCCATTCCGCGACAAAGTCGGCTAGGACTTGGCTCTTGATCGCGGTCGCTGACACGATGGTCACTCGAAGGGGCGAGCTCGACCGCCCACTTGCCGACGCGCCCGAGCTTTGCTTGTTCGACGACATGGAGCTTAAGCGGCACGCCGTAGGTACTTTGATCCGGTTCCCTCGAAGTAATGCCGAGCTTCCTTGATGCCATCAATAGTGCATCGCCCGGCTCTTCCATCTCCGTGTAGCGCGGTTTTGCTCCTGCGGAGACGGCGTAGACGGTTCTTTGTTTGAGCTTCCTCTCGCTGGGGCAATACTGAGCTGCGGAGGGCCCGCGCAGTATGAAAGCGGCTCCTCGCCTTGCCGGGCTTTGCAACGTGTGCAGCTTCATGAGGCCCCGCTTCAGGTTATCGAACGCAGCTTGGCATTCGCTTGTCCAGGAAAAAACCTCGCTTGTTCGCAGGGCTCTGAAGAATGGGAGGCTTTGCTCCGCTGACTTGGGCAGGAATCTGCTGAGCGCTGCGAGCCGCCCCGCCAGTCTTTGAACGTCCTTGACGCTTTTTGGTGGTGCCATGTCTTGGATTGCTTTAATCTTTTCGGGGTTGGCCTCGATACCCCACTCGGACACAAGGAATCCGAGTAACTTTCCTGCACGCACACCGAAAACACATTTTTCAGGGTTAAGTTTCACCTTTTCTTCCAGTAGGCTGTTGAAGGTTTCGCGCAGGTCCGCGACATGGTCCTCTTTCTTCGCGCTTTTCACGACAATGTCGTCGACATAAGGCTCAATATTTCGCCCGAGCTGCTTAGCGAAGATTCTGGCGATTAGCCTGGCGAAGGTGGCCCCCGCGTTTTTTAGGCCAAACGGCATTCGCACAAAACAGTATGTGCCGAAGGGTGTGATGGATACAGTCTTGTCTTCGTCCTCCCTCCGCATATACACCTGATGGTATCCCGAATACGCATCGAGAAAACTCATCATCTCCGATCCTGAGGTGGAATCGACGAGCTAGTCGATGCGGGGCAGAGGGAAGTCATCTTTCGGGCATGCCTTGTTCAGGTCGGTGAAGTCGATGCACATCCTCCATGCCCTGCTGGATTTTTTAACGAGGACCACATTGGCGAGCCATTCGGTGTGGATGGCCTCGCGTATGATCCCAGCGCGAAGCAACTTCTCCACTTCCGCCTTTGCTGCGTCTTGCCTCTCCGTGGCGAGCTTCACGAGCTTTGCTTTTTAAACCCGCGTCGGCCCGATGGCGGCCGTGCTCAATCGTAATTCTCTGCACACCGGGGATGTCCCCCGGACCCCAAGCGAACACGTTTTCGTACTCCTGAAGGATTTGCAGCAGTGCCTGCTCCTCCGCAGGGGTGAGGGCGGCGCTAAGGGTGACCGTTTTGTCACCATCGGGCTGCAGGGCCAACTTCTTCGTTTCTCCTTGGGGCGCGGTTTGGGGAGCCACTTGCTACGCTGTTCGGTGGGAGGGTCTTCCTCCATCGCGTAGACGTGCTTGACCTGAGGGGGCCCTTCCAAATCTATCCTTCGAGCGAGAGCTTTATCCCCCCGGACTGTAATGGTACCACCGGGCGAAGGCATCTTCATGCAAAGAAAACCATGGTGTATGATGGCTCTGAAGGCGGTCAGCGACCCCCGCACCATTATGGCGTTGTACTGGAAAGGCATGTCGACGACATCAAACGAGACGAGGCGAGTGACCCTGGACTGCGGTGCCACAAAGGTTACTTCCAACTTAATCTGCCCGATAGTGCCGACCGGGTTTCCTCCGAAACCTACCAGCGGCACCTCCGATCTCCTTAGGCGGTCGCGGGGGATCATCATCTGCCTGAAAGCTTCGATGGAGAGGATGTCGGCCGCGCTTCCTCCGTCAACCAGCACTCTGCGCACCTCGCAGCCTGCGATCAGGGCGGAGACCACCAGGGAGTCTTGATGGGGAAAGTGCACCCCCCGCGCGTCCTCGTCGGTGAACATGATTGGCTCATGCTCTTGCTGGGGGACGAAGGACGGGTTGACCCCGACGTGGTTGATCTGCCTGGCGTATGCCTTGTGCTGCCTTTTGGAGGGCATATGCAGAGAGGACCCCCCGGTGATGGTGTTAATGACGCGATGCATATGATTTATTGCTCCGTCTTGGGGTCGCTGGTGTTCCGGGAGTGGCGGGGGCGGTGGCGGAAGGGGGAGTGCTTCGCCTTCTCTTTTCTTGGCCTCGAAACGCCGGTACCCTTCGAACACCTTGCAATGGGCCAAATCGTGTGTGCCATTTTCGCCATGGTACTTGCAATGGTACCTCCTCCTGACTACCTCCTCCCGCTTGGGTGCTGGCCGGTCATGCTTGTCATGCCCGGTGGCGGCTTCACTTCTCTGTTGCTCAGTGTTTCCCGTCATCGCATCGTTCGGCCCGTTCATCAATGTAGTGGATCCTTTTCCCCTTGTCTCTCCCTTCGCGCTCTTGGGCGCGGGTCCTTCCTCTTCCCTTTAACGTGGGCTCCTTCTCCCGATCCCTCCGGCAGGGGGATTGCTTCGACGATTCGTCCGTGGTTTGTCTTCCTCGGAGTTATCCTCCGCCGGCGTACTCTTTCATTTTGGCGAACAGCTCTTCCACGGTCGCGGACCTCCTTCCGGCAGCCTCTCCGCTAGCGGTCCCTCCGCAGCCCGCATCGTGCGGATTGATGATGGTGGTGTCGTGACCCCGGTTGGCATTTGATCTTGGAGAAGCGCTGAAATAACTCTTGAGGATTCCCTTCGCGCCTCACGGCGAACAAGTCGCTCTCTTCTTTCATCCCATCGAAGTTTCCTTGAAGTTGCTCTCCATCTTGGCGGGAGTGGGGCGGCTTCGATGGAGCAGGACTCGAGGAAAAGTACCACGAGAGGCGATACCTTCGAGAGCCGAGGAAGCGGCCCTTGGCCTTGATGTCATCATCTCCCCCTGCAGCTTCTACGGCGGTGTCGTACACGCGGAGGAACTCTCTGGGATCCGCCTTGCCGTTGTACGGCTTGATGGTGGGGAGCTTAAAGTTTCCTTGGGAAGGCCACCTTTTTGCGCGGAGCCTGGTGCAGAGAGGGTTGGGGTCGTCGTCGTTTCTGGTTGTCCTCGCGCGTCGGGGAGAGTACCTCTGGTCCGGCTTCGTCTTGAGACACCGTGAGGCTGGGTTCTTTGTCCCAAAGAATCGTTGTACCTCGCCATCGACTTTTCGTTGGCCTCCATCGGCGCCCGACGTTGGGGTCGGCGTTTCTGCGCACTCGGCCCCTCGCGAGCGCTCCTCCCTAACGACGCCCGGCCGCGGCGGGTGGTTCGGCGCCTCGCCGCGTCCAAGGCGGTTGCCGTCGCGCCCGCCACTGCGCCCGACGCACTGGGCACGCTTATGCGAGTCATCATGACGGCAGGCGATGGCGGCGCACCTCGGGGCGCCTCAGCGGCGCGGGGGCCCGATACTCCTCATCTTGCACCTGCTGGCGACTGCGCGTTTGGCTCCTCAACGACCTCCCCGATTATCCGCCTGCAGCGCCCGCGGTAGCTCCTTGGGACGTAGTCGCGGCCTTCCTCTTCGGCGGCATGATTGTCGATGATTTGTTGTCGAACAGTTTGGGAACGATGGCTTTCTCTAGCAATCGATCCCCACGGACAGCGCCACTGTTGTGGGTGTTACCCCAGTAAAGCAATTTGCCCGATCGCGATCGCAGACCCAAGACGGCTTCGATGAGACTCTCGTGCTCTCACTGGTAATGCTCGAGAATGGAAGGAACACTACGCTTGGGCCAGAAGAAAATCTGTCTATTATCTGCGTTCCCCTCCCCTTATATAGGGGCGGGAGTGTACAGCGCCATACAATGGCGGTCCCTTTTCTCCCATATCCTGACCAAGGACCCGCAGTCATTCCCTAACTACTTTACACATTTTGCCCCCACCGCCCTCATGCAAGGGGTATTAGGGTCATTCGCAACATCCTAACCATACTTTTTCTGACCTTGCCCTCCTAGAGGGCTTCCCTACTGGTCATATGAGGGATTACACCTAGGCAGCGATTCTGAGACGATCGCGCCCTCGACATCCACTCGGGTACCTAACAGGCGGCAGGCTTGTCGGCGCGTCTGCCGCTCTGCCTGGCCATGGGCGGGAAGTTCACGCCTTCTTCCGCCCACGTCGCTCTTCCCGAGTTAAATGGACGCTATCCCTCACAGGCTCGGTTTGGGCTTGCTCCTCATTCCGCTCACATTGCTCACTTCGCCCTCCATCGCCTGTCTTCGTTACTTACAGCTTCACTTGCGCCCTCATTTGCCCGCCCTTAAGCCGCGGGTCCTTGTATGAGCTTCGCTCCGCAGTTCCCGACCTCTGCGCTCTCTTCCTTAGCTTCACCGGGCCTTGTATGAGCTTCGCTCCGCAGCTCCCGACCTCCGCGCTCTCTTCCTTCGCGTGTTCTGGCCGCCCTGAAAAAACGAAGAAGAAGGGGCGGAGGTACGCCGGGGACGGACCCTTCCTTCGCTCCCAAGTCCGAGGGGGTACCTATCTTTGGCCTACAACACTAGCCCTGGAGAAGTCGGAGGCAAAAGCCGTCGCCGAGTTGGAGGGTAAGCCCCCAAACCCGACCGACTCTAAACCTCCAATGTTTGCACGGTCATGTAATCGTGCATTCCCTGTTCTTCGACAGAGCATAGGAGGAAGACGCTAGCGCAGTATGACATTCTTCAAGAGAACGCCAAGATTGCGCAAGCGCGATATGATGAGCTCTTGGTAGCGGTGGAACCCACTCGACGCCAACTCTATGCTGGCGAAGTCGAGCCGAGCTGATCCAGAGGTGGACCGAAGCCCCCAAGCAACTGAAGGTGCGGCTCAGGGAAGTCGGCCTGACGAGTTCCAGTCAAGTGCTGGGAATCGTCAAGTCGCACTATTCTCGAATCGAGCTTGATGCTATCAAGGATGGCTTCGCTTGCTCGGAAGAGGACGCGATGGCGCTGCTCGAGGAAGTGAAGCCGACCGCCGAGTGCCTTCTAAACAACTTAGAGTTAGATTTCCTGTAAAAATGTGGGAAGTCATAAATTATCCATGTAAATGACTTCCATTTTTAACATGGCATATGCTAACCATCCTTCCTCTACTTAAGTCATGCCTCTGGCCCGAACAAACTACGTTCCCTTGTTACTCGGAACGACTTATGCTAGGCTTCGTCATAGACTTAGAAGAGAAAAAATCAATTAGATATTGGTTAGGCGCAGACTACACCTAATTAGGTGTAGCCCTCGACGTACTAGCTTGAAGGTAGTAAGCCGAGTTAGATAAAAGATTAGGTGCGCGATTGCGCACCTAATTAGGTGTAGCCCCCGACTTAGTACTTAATTGCCATACAAATAAGTAGCAAGTCAGAAACTGAATTGCACAAGCATAAAAGACAATGTGAGCGAAAACTTATCTTTATTTAATTGTGAATATGGATTACAATAGTCGTCAGGTATAGCACCGACGCGATTGCTTGATGTTCCTTTATCTAAGCGAGTCCCCGGGCGTACCGCCGAGTGACGTGAAGACATCTTGATCTACTTGGGGAAGAACGCCAGGCGCCTCTTTACTCATCATCTTCGCCAGGCTTGATGCCTGACTTAGATGGCTTCTTGTTCGGTAGATCGCCTCGTCATGAGAGTAGTGATCGCTCACGGATCTCGTCCAACTCGGTACCGCTTCAACCGACCGACGGTCGCGGCTTTCCTGTCGGCGGTGGGAAAACTTGACATCTACACGGACCGTGATCACGCCCCTTGGACCTGGCATCTTCAAAACCAGATAGGTGTAGTGTGGGACGGCCATGAACTTGGCCAAGCTCGGCCTTCCCAAGATCGCGTGATACGCAGTCTCGAAATCGGCCACCTCAAAACTGAGGTTCTCCGTTCGGTAATTATCCCGAGTACCAAAGGTGACAGGAAGAGTGATTTTCCCGATTGGCACCGACGAGGTTCCCGGAATTATACCATGAAACGGCGCGTCTGTCCGCTGGAGCGCCGCCGTTGGGATCTGCATCTCGCCCAGAGTCTTAGCGAAAAGGATATTTAATTCACTCCCGCCGTCAACCAGGACCTTGCGCAATCGGACGCCCCGTACCACAGGATCCAGGATGAGTGGATATCTTCCTGGGCAAGGGACGTGATCTGGGTGATCTGAGCGATCAAATATGATCGGAACTTCAGACCACCGGAGATACTCGGGGGTCATCGGAATGGCTGCATTGATTTTCCGACCAGTAAGCTTTTGCTTACGCTTGGACTCTTATGCATCCGATCCCCCGAATATGTAGTTGAGCTCTCGCTCGGTTTCTTGGTAAGCGTCGCCCTGAGGAGGGTCACGCTTATCATCTTGCTTGGCATCTCTCGGAGCGTCGCTGTTGTGATCCTCAGCGAACTTCTTCAAGATGTTGCAGTTCTTGGCCGCATGCTTTCCGTTTGGATGGAAAGGACACGGTGCCTCCATGATTTTGGTGTAGTCGGCGGGTCGAGATGGCCTTAGCCGTCCCTGATCCGCGACTGCTACCATCTCTTCACCCTTGCGCTTCTTATCCTTCTTGGAGGACGACTCTAGCCTGTCCTTCTTGCCTTCATGCTTGCTTGGGTGATCCTCCTGACGCTCGGCTAGGGCATCCGAGGCGGTAGCATATAGATCCGCCAAGGCGAACATCTCCTTGACGGTTGTTGGGGGTTTTCGAGACATCTTCTTGATTAGATCGGGATCGCGAACTCCTTTCTGGAAGGCTGCGACGACGACCGCCTATGAGATCTCCCGGATTGTGTTCTTCTTCTTGGTGAAACGCTGAATAAAATCCCTTAACGACTCATCTTTCTTCTGATGAATCTAATAAAGGTCCCACTGGGTCCCAGGTTTTTTGTAAGTGCCCTGAAAATTGGCAACGAATTGGTCGCAAAGCTCTCCCCAGGAATCGATCGAGTTCTCTGGAAGGCCCGTGAGCCAGTTCTGAGCCGGAGGGGTCAACATGACGGGCAAATAGTTTGCCATCACGTCGTATCCTCCACCCGCGGCCTTGATTGCCAAAGAGTAGATTTGCAACCAAGCCTCGAGGTCCCGTTCTCCATCAAATTTCACAATGCCTTTAGGGTTGAACCCCTCGGGCCAGTTTACCTGACGGAGTCGGGGAGTGAATGCCTTGATCGTGTCGATCAACCCTTCCCCGGGGGAAGGAGATTGTCGGGGGAGATTTCGACGCGGTAGAGTACGGCGCCGATCTTCGTCTCGCTCCCTGCACCGGGCTTCGATGTCGAGGCGGAGGTCGCGGCTTGCACTCCGGTGGGCGTCTTGCCGCAACCGCGGTGCCGATCGCGCGAGTACTACTCGCGGCGATCGCTTCGCCGAAGTTGGCGGTTGATCCCGAGTGCCTTGGACAGCCGCTGCCATCACCATGGCTTTGATTTGTTCCATGATCGGCGTTGCGGGGTTGTTCTCTCCAAGCAAAGGACCAACATTGTCCAGGAGGGTCTTACAAGCGAGGATGTTCTGCTGTGGCGTACAGAAGACCGAGTGATCTCCCATACGGACTTGAAGCAGTTCCTCCCGGACTTCCTGTGCACAACCGCGTAATTGGTCGCGCAAGTCTTCTCCGCCTTCACGGTTTGGTTCGGCTCCTGCCTCCCTTGCGGGTGCCGGGCCGATCCGGAGGCTTGGCCGTCCAGCACGTAGACGCCGCGGAAGTCGGGGAACCCATTGACGCTTTCTTCCTACTCGGATTCCGAGAAGAAGAAGCTCAACCGATCCCGATTCGTTGGCTCGTCGATGGGAGTAATTATAACTCCCACCTCACGTGCAGGATCTCTGGTCAGAAGAGGGTCCGACTGAGTTTCGGCAGAACGAATCTGCTGGAATCTTTCAGCCGAATTGACCAATCCGAATGGCATAACCACTCGAGAATTTGGCCTGGCGAGAGTTGTCCCCGAGTCTTGACTCAGAAAGCTCGTCCCAGTGTGTATGTGTCGAGTCCCGCTCCTTAGCCCGGATTGGAAAAGTCAGCATGTTATCCGGTGGAAAACAGCGGCTGAGTTTCCAAATCGAAGCAGGCGGACCACGATCGAAGATTGTGACCCCGACCGATCTCGAGAACGATCTGCCAGAGTCGATCGCCACTCGATGCTTCGTCAGCATAAGGGGCTGGCAAGGAGAGAAACGATAGATCCCGACCGAAACCGAAGGGAAGCCCCGCGGTAGGCCAGTCGGAATCGTCATCATCAGATCGGATCTCTTCTGGATCGGAATCCAGGAAAGAAATCCCAAAGTGGTGAGGCTCGGTTGGAGTCGCGTACCATCTCCCCCGGTAATGTGTGGACCGAACGAAGTTCGGCTCACACAACCGAAGCTCTCCGAAGTCACCGGCGATGAAGCCGAGATCTCCGAAGATGAAGCCTTGGCTGGGAGCGTAAGTGAAGACGAATCCGCCAATGGAAGCCATCGAAGTCGATGTAGTTGATCGTGACGCTAGCCCCTACCTGACGAGCCAACTGTCGACGATTTGTATCGGCAATGTATTTTATGGGGCAATGCGAGAGATCACAACTACGATGGTAGCACAGGGAGCCGAATTTGTACAGGTTCGGGCCCTCGGGGCGAGGTAATACCCTACTTCCTGTGCTCGTGTATTATGGTGGATCTGATGATGAAAGATGTGGGATTGGATGTCGAACTAGGGGCCCCGGACCCCCTTTATATAGTGCAGGGGGTCGGGTTACAGATGGAATCTCTAATCCGCGTTTGGAAGGTACAGATATAACCGATCCGGCTACGCCTATATCCATGTATTCGAGTAGAAAACGAATTCGTTTCCTTGTAGATCATGCCAGGCCGCGCCAGCCTCCAAGCCTGCCTTCTGGAAGGCCTAATTGACTCGGCCCAAGGAGGTGGTACGTCCAGTAGTATATCTTCGGATACCCAGGGCCCATGTTTTCCACAGGCGCTCAGATCAAATTCGTCGGCTGAGATAGGGCTGGAAACGAGCCGGGCTCGGCTCGCTTGGGCTCGGTTAGGTAGCGAGCCGAGCCAGGCTCGGCTCGGTGATTCAGCGAGCCCGAAAGGGCGGCTCGGCTCGGCTCGGTCCTAGCTCGCGAGCCGGCTCGTTGGCTCGCCGAGCCAGGCCGTTCAACACTTCAGTACAAGCACGGCAGCACTCCAGTAGCCATCCAGCAGCCAATATTGATCAACAGGTAACAACAACATTAAAATAAAGCATAGAAACAACCATGACCATGACCAACCAAGCCATCAAACCTATGATGAACATTTTAGCATTCAAACAATCCGACAGCAACATGCTGTCTGCCAGCTCTTGGCTCGGCTCGGCTCGGCTCGCCTAAATTGCGAACCAGAAAACTAGGCTCGGCTCGGGCTCGCCCCGAGCCACGAGCCAGCACGAGCCGAGCCAGGCTCGCTCGAGCCCGAGCCGAGCTGCGAGCCTCGAGCTTTCTGCCCAGCCCTAGGCTGAGATGACTGAAGGTGGATATTAACCCACCTTCCCCCTTAAACACTTTAGTAAAAAACCCCCCAATTTCCTTTCCTTCCTTCCCCCTGAGTCACCTGTTCAAGTATGTTCATGCCGGGAGGGAAACTAGGGTTCCCGCCTCTGTCGTCCTCCTCCACGCTGCACCGCACCATCCCACACTACCACACCCACATATCATTCCTCCCCCACGCGGCCCCGCTCGGCGCCATCCTCCTACCGGCGACGTCGACCTCGGCCCTGACACCGGCGACAGTCTCCACCCCACCCCGATGTCTCCCTTGACACCGATGCCCAGTGACGCCTCCGCCCCATGCCCGGCGTCGGCCTTAGCTCCGCCGACCGTGCACCTCCACCCCACGCCCGGCAATGGCCTCTGCTCCATCTTGGCGTTGCCGTCGACCCTGCCCCTCTGGCCCATGCCCGTCCA
Source organism: Olyra latifolia (assembly GCA_036346145.1). Classification (NCBI taxonomy): domain Eukaryota; kingdom Viridiplantae; phylum Streptophyta; class Magnoliopsida; order Poales; family Poaceae; genus Olyra; species Olyra latifolia. The sequence continues at coordinate 20,583,700 of CM070526.1, forward strand.
CGGCCTCTACTCTGGACCTTGCACCTGACAATGAGGCAGGCAGTGAAGAACCAATTTGGGGCAAAATGCAGTGCAAACCGTAGAGTATGATTTTTTTCTTGTACTGGAATTGGTGCAGGCAGTGAAGAAGCAAATTGGGGCAAAACATAGTGCAAAGTTTCGATGTGTGAATTCTTCCTACATTGTAACTGAGCATATATTTATCTTGTAAAATGAATTGAAACTGAGAATGTATTTGTCTTGTGAAAATGAATTATAACTGAGAATGTAGGCAATTGTCTTGTGAAAATTAATGTAACTTAGATGTATTAGAGAATGTAATTGTTCCAGTGCAAATCATTTCTGGAATGCACATGAATCGCACCACCATGGTATGGATAAGTGGCTAGCTCCCAATCTCTAACTCAGGTTTAAAATTCATGGAACTTGGAAGTCGTTTTTGAATCCCATGCAACAACAATACTGGACATACTTCGTGCTACTTCAGCTATCCTTGTATTCTGAAACAAGCATTGCAATTGTGGCTACTTCAGTAGTTTTTTTTTGGTAGGATTCTATAAGCTGGACATACACATGCACTGCAGATGTGCATTCTGAAACAATCTGAAACAATATTCTTTAGCTCTTTATTATAGAATGTGGCTCTTTTTTGGCATGAATTTAGTTCACAGTAATTAATTAACGTGAGTTTAGGGTACGTGTCATTGCGAGTTGGGACGACCCAAACCTAGCTAGTTGTATCAGTCATGCAACGGAAATTCATTCCCGCATGGAGCTGCGGCCGCAGGCACGTCCACGACCACCCGATCCACGCGGAGATTCATGCTCAGCCCCCACACAACCTTAAAGTGATTTTTTGCGAAACGCCCCTAGAACTTTTTAGAAAAAGCAATCCGGTATCTCTTCTTCATCTTCCACCGAGCCGGCCGCCATCCGCCGGCGCCGGCGCCAGCGACCATCACCGGCGTCGGCATGCGACCCACCGGCGCGGCTCGGCAGGCGACGAGATGGTGCGGTGACGCTGCACCGGCGTGGTCACGTGCCGGCGCCGGACATGGTCGGTCGCGATGGCGGGAGCGGGTGGTGGTGCAAAGCAACGGGTGGCGGCGTGGCACGGCGAGGAACGGCGCGGGCAGACGGCTCTCGCAGCCACGGCTCAGCGGGCGCCCGGCATGGTCGCGGGCCGCCCCGGCGGTGGTCACCAGCGGCGGGTTGCACGGGTGAGTGGCGGCACAGGGGTGGAGGAGAGAGAGAGAGAGAGAGGAGTGGAGAAAGAAGAAGGACCGGATTGCTTTTTGGAAAAAGTTGTAGAGACGTTTTTGCAAAAAAAAAAGGCACTTTGGGGCTATGTGGACTGAGCACAAATCTCCACGCAGATCAGGTTGTTGCGGACGTGCCTGCGGCCACATACACCTTGGGGAAATCCGGTCTCGTCATGCAAACATATATATATATATATATATATATATATATATATATATATATATATATATATATATATATATATAAACAACATATCTAGTGTTAATGGTGGTTAGGTATTAACATGCTAACATTTAATCTAGACCTTTGGATTGAGATTTAAAGGTTGAGATGAAGGCCAACCAACTCACATAAATGTTTACACATTTAGGTGCAAGACAACTCATTGCTATAAATGCTTTTACACACAGCTAGTAATTAGCTTCATCTTAACCTTTAAATCTTAATCCAAAGATCTAGATTAAATGTTAGCATGTTAGCATCCAACCACCATTAGCACTAGATATGTTGCCTATATATAAAGCCATTTGTACGTAGACGGTAGAGAAGCTTTCGTGCAACACGCATGTTTGGAACGGTCGGCTGAACGGCTAGGCTCAAGGCATGTTTGATGTCTGGATCGGTTGTAGCTAAATGGTCAAGCTGAACGACCGAATCTCAGAAACCGTCACAGTCTTCCATGCAACATTCAGACGGTAGCACGGGGAACAATACTTTTATTTAGGAATCAATCACACGTAAACATTGAGTTATGTATACATGTGAAAAGCCGTTGGATCTCTTCTAAGATCCGTGTGGCACAAATCTTATAACGGATCTACATATATACGCGGGAAATCTAAGCTCTAATTTATATAGGAAGAAATCTATTTTTGGTCTCTCAGTGATAGGTGTCGACACGTTTTTGTCCCTAAAACCAAATACCAAGTAACCATGTTTCCTGATAGGTGAAATCCGAAGACAAATTAATGGTCTTTTGCCTAGTCGAATGGTTGTTTTGTCTGGTTTTTACTAATGTGGTGGCCATATTGGGTGTCTAGGCATCACACGTGGCAAATGATATGGCATCATACTTGCTAAGTCACACACCGTGTTAGTCATATCACTCAAAACTACTTTGCACTGGTAAATGGATCATTTGTGCCTGGTTTTCATAATAGAGGGACTATGGTTACCCTGTATTAATTGGTTTCTAGGGACAAAAATATGTCGATGCCTATAGTTGAGGGACAAAAATAGACTTTTTCTTTTTAATATGAAAGAATTGTCTATAGTGACATATAAAGAGGTGCCTCGTTGTATTAGTTCCTCACATCTATTTATAGATGATATGAAATGTATTACAAGCATTAACGTATATCTACAGAATTAATTAACCTAAGTAGAAATTGAGGAACGCAGTTCAGGTGCATCTCTCGTGTATGTATGTATGCCGCCGGAAAGCAATAGCCAACAGCTAGCCAAGTCCTCCTTGCGTTGATCCAGCCACCGGTCTATCCCGTATAAACCTCCTGCAAGTCTGCAAGGACAGAAAACATATGCATATACGAAGATGTCATCCACTTTGTCCCCCTCCAGTCCCCATGTTGGCTCTTGTCAAGGATTAAATTTAGTTTTGGGCGCTACTGAGCAACAGTGTCCCGCTGGATCCGAACTGACGGGATGGCGTCGTGCATGTTTAGGCATGCGTTTGCTCGGTGTGGGTTAATCACGTCAGTTTTGGTGGGTCTCAGCCCACGGGAGGGTGCAGATGTGTTCTTTCTTTTTTAATGTAGATTTCGACAGTTTCATCAGGATAGCAAGGAGAGAGAAAAAAGGTTGCGTAGTTTCATGTGGCAGGTGGGGCCATCATCAGATATAGTTTTATATAGTTTTATCAGGTGGACCGTATCATAGAAGTATAGTTTTACGTGGGTTCATATGATTTCTTGTGTTTTTTATCAGAAGGCCTAATTATCAAAGTATGGTTTCATATAGTATCGATGATTCAACATGTGGCTACACTTGAGTTTTTGTTATCTAGCTGTATAGTCGAAAACTCAAGTAATGCTATAGCGTTCTGTACTATTTTTTTAGTGAATTTTAGGCAAAATAGCGAATTTTAGGCATCACAGTGCCATGTATCAATAAAGAACCAGGTATCTTCAATCACGAACCGAGACTTGCTGCCCGAAGTAATACATGCATGCATGCGAACAAAGCCACACACTGCGCCATCAACACGCAGCAATCCATCTCGCAGGCAACCATGAGCAGATGAGTTGCGGGCGGTAACAGTTCTCACGGCGAAGCAAAGGTGACTCGACTACTCGATTGACGCAGAGGAAATGAGGCGGTCGGACGGAGATGGGCGCGCAGAGAAGAGATTGGAACGGGGTATATACCGTTCCACCGTATTCCTGTTAAATTTATCGATCCTCTCGAACGCTCTCCTGACTTATCTCCAACCATTTTTTGCTGGTTTCCTTCCCTTCCTTGTTTCCCTATATTGTTTCTTTTATTTTCCACTATTTTCAACCGTATCTCTTTAAAAGAAATGATATAGAAAAAGATAAGAGAATCCCTTTCTGAAAAGAATAGAAAAGAGAAATACTTTTAAAAAAAGGTAAAGAGAATCTGTTGGATTCACGAAGAAAACAGGGTTTCCTTGTGACGGAAATCTTGTCCGGGAAGGAAAGCCTTGGCGTCCGTGCCATTGACGCGCGGTGCTCGATCACCCACCCACGCCAGCGGCCAGCTACGGGACGTTGTCGCGGCCTTTGAACGTCCTGACTGGCACGTTGCTCTCCGTCAGCACATCTATCCCTCTCGGCCGTGTTGCAAAGCCGCTCCAGTAGCATCCTCAGGCTTTCCGATCTGTTGTTAATTTTAATAAATAGTGATTCTCTTAATTCTTTATATAGGCGTAGGATGGACTCTAATTTGGTTAGAAACAGTGTTAATATCCAAATAAACTTCTAATTTTATCATGTTCCATCTTTTATATATTATGTTAATTTGTTTTAATTAAATAGAGAAATTAATATTTTACTTATGGTAAAGTTTTATCATCAAATAGATCTACACTATTGTAATATGGGCCCGCTATAACAGACACTACAGCAAAACATGTCATATATACATATACATCTGTATCGATTCAGTTAGAGTTAGCACAAATAAGGTTACTAGTGCCCGTTGTCACATATGGCAAGAGCTTTTATGCGCCGGTGCTAATTACCAACCAATATAGATTATATAATCTGTGTGGTTCCTATAATGACGTAGAACATATAATCTATATATAGATACATACATACATACATATGTGTGTGGGGGGGGAGGGGGTTGGAAATTAGAATCGGCACATGTAAAGTTTTTGCCACGGATCAAGTGAAGAGGTGTGTCGCTTCGTAGTCATATGTGCCGCTTGATAATTACAACCGACACACATAGGGTGTGTTTGGTTGGGTGTATGACTAGAGAATGGCTGTGGAGATGCAACATCGTGTTTGTTTGGTTGGCTGCAGCAATATCTCGGTCAGGCCTGGTCGATGCAACTCACGTCCCGTAGCCTAGCCCGTGGGAATCGGCCGTTTCCGCGCGTGCAGCGCGGGTACGCCCAGCTCGGCCAAGGAAGGCCCACTCCCAGCGGGACGTCCAGCGCCAGCAGTACGGGCTAGCAAGGAGAACTTGCTAACCACAACTTATACATCAACTTTTCAGACTTTTAAAAATGTTTAAAAATTCAAACGACATCCAAATTGAATGAGACAAAAAAAAATGGAACCGTAGGTTCAAGTACAAGGTCTTAAAAAAAATTTAGATTTTTTTGAATTTTCATTTTAGTTTTTGAATTTATTGATTTTCTAATATTTGTTTTTCAAAATTTTTATTTTTGTTTCTGAATTTATTTTCATTGTAGTATTTATTTTTAATTTTCCTCTCTTGAATTTGTCCATCACATTTCCCTCTTGGTGCAGCCAACCAAATAACATCTCTATGCAGCCTGTACAAACTCGTACAACCAACCAAACAACATTCTCTCGCATCACCTCAGCCTGGCTCCCACCAGCCTAACTGAGCTCATACAGTCTGGCTGAGTTCATGCGGCCACCAAACAGACCCATAGCGTTTCATCTCCCGAGGAGTTTCATGGGCAAATTTAATCACGCTACCCGGGCATTCTTTTGATCATGCTAGTTGTATGACTTGTATGACATTCCTCATAGCTTCTGTAGAGTAGGCAGTCCATTTCTTTTAGTTTTTTAATCTAGAAAACTAGCTTGGTGACCCACACACTCATGCGAATATATTTTTTATTTTGTAGTTAGATTTCGTACCATTGGTTAAATTCAACTGTACACATTTTGAAGATTCGTAATATTAATGTGGACCCAATATATATGATGTCGTAGATATTATATTAGACTTCATTAAAAACATATTTAAGATCTACATTGTTATAATCCTGCATAGTTGTGAGGCTACATTTGTTAGTTTATAGTTAGATTTAATACAGTCGGTTAGCTGGTTAGCTTTAACTGAAAACACATTAAGATCTACATTCACTACTACCAAACAAGCCATCATTGCATGTTCCAAATGGTCATTAGCGCCGGTTTTTCAGCCAGCACAAAACAACAACTGGTGTGGCTAGTCATCTGTGCCGGTTTGGGACCAGCACAGATGACTCATTTTTTTGTGCCGATTTATTGTTAGAACCGGCACAGATATATTTTAAAATATTTTATCTAGCTTAGATAGGACCACATCTGTGCTAGCTAAGCTGCTATTACTACCTACGTATTGTACAACCCTAACTAGCTAGCTATCTACATGAAGGCGTCATCGTCGTCATCACTTGCCAACTCAAGGTTGGAATAGCGATTGACATCGTCATCGTCGTGGCCCGCCACCTCCTTGCCATCCTCGGGGTCCGGCCAATTTTCATGGGGTGGTGTCCCCATTGTTGGACCCTCAGGCCCATCCGCCGGTCACCTCCTCCTCCTCCTCATCCTCCTCTTTCAACATGGGAATGAGATCCTTGTCGTTGCCATCATCGTCCTCCTCCTCCTCCTTTGCTGTCTCGCCAGTGGGGCTGCACACCGAAGGATCCAAAGACGGATCCTGCGATGTGGCCCGCTCTTGCTTGGGCGTTGGCTCCTCGTCGTGGGGCTCCTCATCGGTGAGCTCCTTCTTGCAGGGTGCCAGATCACCGGCAGGCCATGGTGACCATAGTGAGGCGGCGAGGCGAGTGGAGAGGGCAGCGGCAGCGAGGCGGGTGGATAGGGAATCATCGACAAGGGGGAAGAAGGGGATTGGACCATGGCGGACATCAAGGGGAATGGGGATCGAAGAGGTGGAGATGGGAATAGGGGAAGACGATCAATCGGATAGATTATATAGATGTGTACGGAAAAAATTTGCCCATGAAATGCCTTGGGAGACAAAACGTTATATGTGCCGATTCTAATTTCCAACCGCCGCATATGACTATGAAGCGACGCATCTCTTCAGTTGACACACAAGAAAAGCTTTATATATGCCGGTTCTAACTTCCGACCGCCACATATATACAGATTATATGTTTCGAGTCGTTGTAGGAACCGGCACAAATATATCTGTGTCAGTTGGTAATCAGAACCAGCACATATAGTCTGTAATCTATGCCAGTTGGTAATTAGCACTAGCACATAAAACCTTTTAACTAAAGATTTGGCACTAATAACCTTATTTGTGTCAGTTCTAACTAAACCAGTATGGATGTACATGTATAGACGACATGTTTTGTTATAGTGATCGTTATAATTTGGTCGCAACATACTCTGATGGTGCATTTTTTAGATTTAACTGAAAACATATTTAAGATCTACTTCGTTGTAATCCTGCCTTGTTATAATCTTACATACTTATGCGTCTACATTTGTTAGCTCATAGTGAGATTTGGTACAGTAAGTTAAATTTAACTAAAATATATATTTAAAATATGCATCGTTATAATCTAGAACCACTATAATGGATGGTGTAGTTTTTTTCTCTTAATTACCGATTAATGTGGGAATTACTATGGTTTTAGAGCATAGAGGCTCCAATGCATCTGACCACAAGAGGAATCGAAAATGAGAAAAAAAAAGATTAAAATTTTCCATTTTCTAAGACTGTCATGCTTTAGAATTTGTGCATCGTTTTTTCCTTTTGGTACTTCGGATATAGATCAACAACAACCGGTGCACATCTCCTCGCTATGCTCCCGTCAATTGCTTCTTGCAAAGCAACAACATGCTCATGTCTTCTCCATACGTTTTTGAGTGGTCTGTTCTATGAGCTTCTTCTCCCTACGTACAATCCGAGTGTCGGCTCTCTGAGCTTCTAATTTCCAGAGTGTTCTTATCTACAACCACACGTAGACATCCCTACCTATGCTCCAAGTCGTATGCTCTATGATCTTCTAATATTCTACAAACTGCACATAGTAGTTCCCTCCCTACTTTCCAAGTCATATGCTCTATAAGCTTCTAATATTCTACAAACTATACATAGTTGTCCCCTCCCTACTCTCCAAGTTTCTAATATCCCAGCATTCTGGTTGTGGAGCGCTGGTTTGCAACCGCATGTAAACGTCTCCTTGGCTTTCAATTTAAAGCAGCACATGAGTCTCCTTTATAATTTCCGATTTGTTAATTATGAGGTGTGGGGTTCTTTATATAGAGTTGATAGGATATAAAGATAACTTCCAATTTGGCAGACTACAAATAGGGTTGGTATATTGGTCGCTTATATTTTGGTACCAATTCAGTTATCTTGAATCTGCTGTGAAATTCACGTAGTTAGATTTTATACATGTTCGTTAACTTATTTTATACTCTCGTGCCCTACTCCATGTCGGACATCTCCAGCGTCCGCCGCCCAACATCAGGTGGAGCATGCCGTTGTGCATGGCGCCGCCCCTAGTCTTTGCTGTCAGAGCTTCTGTAGTGAGTGGGTGTTTCCTTGTTTGAATCCTTTAATTTTACGGATATTCATTCTGGCGTGTAGTGCGGGTACAGGCACGTCCGTAACTACTGGATGCACTATAAAATTTGTGCTTAGACTCATCCATTCCTCACATGCTCTTTTTTTACAAAAAAACTTTCATACATTTTTTATTTTCAAGCAATCAGATTCTTCTTCTTCCTCCTCTCTCCATCCCCGCTGAGCTGGCCGCCGCCGGTGACCATCGAATGAGCATCGCACGACCACACCGGCACGCACTCGAGCCGCCAAGACGGTCTATGCCGAGCCGGTCGGCACGCTATGCCCGCGTCAAGGCCATGCAGCCATGGTCGCACGTGACCCGGGCGGTGGTCACTGACAGGTGGCCGGTAGTGGTTGGCTTCGCTAGGATGGAGGAGAGGGAGAGAGGCCGGAGAAAGAAGAACTTGATTACTTTTTTTAAATGTTTCGGTGGCGTTTTTGCAAAAAAAAAAAAAAGTGTGACAGGTGAGTGGGTCTGAGCATGAATGGAGCACATCTGATGGTCGCAAATGTGTATGTACCCGCATGTACGTGGGGAAATCCAGATTGGTAATTTTAATAGATATGGCTTTTATATGGCGGCATATCCTGTGCACACAGCGGTCGCTGTGTACATATGCACACAATCAACAGAGGCCACCAGATGAAGATCTAACGGCGATGTTGGTAGGAGGAGATTTTGTGGATTAGCGCCGCCTCCCTCCCAATTGTGCTGGCTTTTTTTGGAAAACCCCCTCCCCTACCAAATCCCGATTCACTCTCCTCTCTCCTTCCCTGCTTCCCATCCCAATCGCACTCCAACCCAGAAGCACCTTCTCTCTGCCTGCGCGTCACCACCATCTCCGTCGCCACCGGATTGCCAGCCACCCGCCTAGCCCCTCCCCCAGTCATTCCTCTCTTGCCAACCGCAACCATTCCCTCCTGACGTTCTACTCTGCATTAACCCTAGACATGAGCTTGAGCCGAGCCACCGACGCCTACTCCAGTGAGCAAGGCCGGTGGCAGCCGCCTCCATAGACATGGCGCCACCCATATGCCCCTCACTGTTGTTCATCCATGGCCACGTCGTCCCCTCCCGCCTCCCACGGTGATGACGACACATGCTGTTGGAATAAATGGGTTTGGCCTATTTATTTAGAAATAATTCATAAAAAATCTCAAAAGCCCACATATGGAAAGGGGCATAGGAACTCTTTAGTACCACGTTGCTAGTTGAGGTGGGGAGACACCAACTTAAATAGTAGAATGTGCTCCACCCCACTAGTTCATGAGGGAGAAAGAAAGAGAAGAAATCGGGTCTAGTTGCTTGCGCAGGCGCGGCCTCCTTTTGTAGTTTTTTTTTTGCTCTCCAAAAATACCGAATCGATTACGAGATATAGAGATCATGCGAGTCCGATCGTGGCACGTCTTGTGACACGTTCGTCTTGTGACACGTTCGACCGTCAACTTATCCCACATAAAATCGTACCGCCATCGCCCGAGAGAGATAGAAAAAAAAGCTAGGGTTTTGCCTCTTCAAATTTTTTGCTCCGCCACAAATTGACTACTCCGTCACGCTGTGCCGGCATGCACTGGTGGTCGGAAGAGTAGGTCTCTGGAACCTATCGCCTTTGAGATCCTGCACCAGGAGATCTAGAGGACGAATAAGTTTTTGGGAAGCGCTCCGCGTGACTGCTCACGATCTGCTTTCTCTACGTCGTCGCCGCGATCTGTTCCAGCTACCATATCATCACAACGGGTCATCTGCATCTCTTCCCTGTTTCACTTTTAAGGAAGGTCGGTACGCACTGTTGTTGTCCTAATTGGTTGTGTCCTATTGTCTCTGTTTACGAGTATATTAGAGGGACATATGAATATATTTGTTTCATTTATGTCTACAATATATTTGTGCTGCATGATATTGCTAGTTCGTCAGTGTGTGTTCATGATTTATTTGATTAAATTAAATCTAAAAGTGCTGATTTATACAGCACCTGCTCCCTCCCACGGCCATGGCCATGGCGCTGCCTCCCTTCTCCCACAGCCATGGCCACGGCATGGAAATGATGCATTTGCAAATTATGCGGATTATGCAATGTTGCTTGTGATTCTGAAATGCTTCTTCGACATATGTTCAAGATCCAGAAGATACTGTAGCAAAAGAACGCATTCTCCTGTTAGCCTATCGGATGTCTCCAATCTTGAGGCAATTCAAATGTGGCAACCTACAAGCAGTGGATGATTCTGTCGACTGGAGTATGAAAAAGGCCGAATTTGGGAAAAACTGTCAGCTGCAAGATGAACCTTTTTGTCATATGATAAATACATATGTCATTTCTTGTGGAGAGGTTCAAATCTGAACAAAATTGGTCCTCCTTTAGCTTCTTGGAAGAAAGTCCGCCAACCAAAAAAATCAAGGTGTTTATCAAAAAGAAAATCAAGGTGGACTAGTGTTTTTAGTAAGTACCCAAAACCAAAATGATTCTTTGCTTCTGAAAAAATTGCATAAATTCTTCAATCAGATCAATCTCCCTAGCCCAGGGAGATCAACCCTGAATCGATGTCAACAATGCATTTGATCAACACATCCAGCACAAATTCTTCAACCAGGCCAATCTCCCGTGGGTCTGTTCGTTCAGGGAGATTGCTCGCTTTTTCTAGGCCAAATACAAGTCTCTCTTCTCTCAAAAAAAAAAAATCTCTTACATGGCCCAGTTCCTGCAGCAGCAGCAAGAAGATTTGGTTTAGTAACCGAGCCTTGTTCGAATACATTTGATCAACACGTCCAGCAGAACGGATTCTGCGCCTTGAATGCGTCCACGACGCCGGCGATGGATCCGGCCGCTGCTGCGACGGACACGACGAGGCACCCGGCGCTCAGCGCCTGCATGAACAACCACTGCCCGCTACCGCGCTGCACCCTGCGCTGTGCGATGTACATCTCTGCGGGGAAGTACACGGTGAGCGGCCAGAACGAGGCCGCGCCGATGAGCCCCACCACGGCGCCGAAGAAGGGGAGCAGCATGGCCACAGCGGTGGTGATGCACACGTACGCCGTGCGCCAAGCCAGGCGGAAGGGGCTCATGGCGAACGCCAGGGGGCCCACGCGGACCTCCTTCGTGCCGACGAACGCGCTGCCGGGCCACGCGATGGCGGCCCGCTGCTCGACGAAGGCGAAGACCGGCTGGGCGATCACCTGGTACGTGCCGACGAGGTGGACCACGACGGCGGCGTTGGCCACGTCGAGCAGCCAGAAGGGCTCGTAGAAGCCGAAGCCCGTGAGGAGGTTGTCCGGCGCCCCGTCGCCGAATGCCGCATACCCGACGCACCCGCACAGGAGGTAGATCGCCGTCGTCGCCGCCACGCTCAGCGCCGTCGCCTTCCTCATCACCTTCACCTCCGACGGCGCCGCCGCCTTTATCGTGTCCTGTTGGGAGAACAGAGTAAAGACACACTCACAGTAAGCAACTGAGAAACATACTCCCATTCTACCAAGATTAAACAGTGGGAGTGGTACAGCCAGTGACTTGCTTGGATCTCAAGCAGCACGATGGAGAAGCCGTATGCGAATGCGATGTTCCCGAAGGCCTGGAGGCTGCGCCAGACCTTCTGCATCAGGGTGACACCCGCGCCGGCGCCGATGCGGACGCCAACTCCGGTGAGGCCCCCTTTGAGCCCCCCGTTCGCTGCAAACGTAAGCGATTTTGAACGATCAAGTCCAATTTTTTCTATTGTAAATTTTGAAATCAAAATCTTTTTATTTGAATTCGATACCAATCGGCCGGTTGCCAGCGGGGAACGGAATGCGACTAGGTACCTATGATCTGCGCGGCGCCGAGGGAGACGCCGATGGTGGAGTAGGTGAAGGACATGACGGCAGCGACGGTGGAGAGCCACCACACCTCATGCAAGTCCGGGATCTGCGAGAAGAGTATCTGCATGACGCCGAAGATGATCATGTACGGCCTGCTCGAGGCGTGGCACGCATTCTTGTGCCCTTTCTCGTGGAAGCAGCCCGCCCTCTGGATCGCCCTGTTCGTCGCCACGTACCGAAAATGAAAGTGAAAAGACGCAAAGATTCAAGAGTGGCTGTAGGAGCAGTCGCTGATCGGTCGTGGTGGAGTGAGGCTCGGTTTAGTACAGCATGCTGATGGAGGCGGCGATGGTGAGGCCGATGGAGATGCCGAAGAGGTTGGAGAGCTGGATGGCGCCGCAGAGCCGCACCTTGGGCCCGCCCAGGGTGGCGCGGACGGCGTCGATGTAGGTGCGGTTGCGCCGGCCGGTCACAGGGTCGCCGGAGCGGTAGCACTCGGCGAGGAGGGCGGAGGTGTAGTAGATGACGGCCGCGAACAGGGCCATCACGGTGGGGCCGGCCGCCCAGCCCAACTGCGCCACCCCCCACGCCAGCGACAGCACGCCGGAGCCGACCACCGCCGTGATGATGTGCGCGCTGGCCGTCCACACCGTCCCCGTGCGCCGCGGCCGGCCGTCGTCGTCGAGCGGCTTGGCCAGCTCCATGTGGCCGTGGTCGTTGCCGCCGGCGCCGAGCTCCAACCCCATGCCCACGGACAAGCTCCCGAGACGTATCTCTGATTCTCTGAATTGAGGAAACTGGAAACTGAAGGAGAATAGTTTCATCAGTGAATTAAAGACTTTAGGCGATTTAGTCATTTATGATCCATTTAAAGCCAAAACAATCTTGCGCATTAAAGAACTACCAACCTTGACCCAAGTTGACGAGAGTCAGATCAGAATGATCTTCATTTGTGGCACAGCCATTGATGGGTTGCTCCATTAGCATCGCATTTATACAGTGGCTAAGGATACATTTTGACAGATGCTACAAGTTGCTCGATTATTTATGCAACATTTGACAGATGCTAAATCTACAAGTTGCTCGATTATTTAGGCATCTAATTATTCTATCCAAGCCAAGGCCTACGCGGACCGGTTTCAAATCCCGTTTTCGTTTCAAATTCCGCTTGGGCCGATTTTCGATTTCCCGTGATTTCCTTCTAAAATTTGACAAAAATTTGATTTTTAAAATTTAAATCAAACAAAGTGGACGGAAAAAGGAAAATCGATAGGGTTCTCCGGGAAATCGTTTGGTTTCACCGAGAAATCATTTGGTTTGAACAAGAAATTGAGATGGAAAAATCGTTTGATTTGGTTTTTCGAAAAATTGCTCGGTTTTAGAGACAACTCGTTCATAATTTTTCATATATTTTCATAAAATTTTAAAATTAAATTTTTTGCTTCAATTTTTCGGATCGGGATTTCAATCCCGTTCCACGACGATTTAACGACTTCCCCGCAGAAAACTGTCGATTTCCCGATAATTTCCCTCGGAATTTGGAAATGTGACGGAGCACAGAATTAATTACGACGAAAAACTCTCCGCCTCTCTCTGCTGTATCTCATCTTCAGTTTTTTTATCTGCCTGCGAGGCTGCGACCGAATCGTGTGCATGCATCGATTGCGAGCTTTTCTTGCTTTGTTCCTCTGCCATCCAATGTGTTGGTAGTTAGCACCGATTCTGAGATTCTTATTAAGACTCACTTTTTCACTTTAGCATCGGTTGAAAATGAGCATCAGAGCTTACCGGAGCCTTATTTGCTTATTTAACTTATCTCGTAACTTCGAGAATTTCCCGGCGTGGTCTCGAGAGTTGGATGTCCTTGGTTTTTAGGATTTAGGAAGATTTTAGACATACGTACGAGATAAAAAAAAGGATTCAAAAAGTAATAAAAAAGTCAAATAAGACACGAAACAAGTCAGATAAGTAATGAGTAGCTAGGAAAGATCGTTTGTTGCAGAGTGTCGAGCAGGGTATTTAAAAACGAGTCAAATTAAAAAAAAACAAAAATGAGAAACAAAAGTTCCTAAAAATAGCAATAATGTTTTTGGAGTGTTTGGCACTAATTTTTTTTAAAAAAAATACCAATCATTCATAAGATTTTTTTTTTTTTTTGGGCAAAGTTCGCTCCTGCCTGTCCGAGCAATTCCTCGGACAACTTCTCGCCACACCCCTAACGATAATCGGTAAACATCTATCGATTGACCAATTTCCAAGCAAATTTTGAAGATTTTTACCCTAAATTTTGAATTATGAAAACTGAATTATGGCCGATTTCAATCTATAGTCGCTCGATTATCGAGCAACTTTCTGTATCAAGCAAAAGTGATACGGCATGCCAAAGCGATAGGATGAACCTTGGTGTGGAGGGAGAGTAACACGGAAATCCTTTGACGCAGCTTGTGCCACAATAGAACCAGAGATCAGAGGCTGTTCGGTTCGAGGCACTGGACAGTGAATTGATGATCATCTATATAGTTTCATTAGCAAGTGCTCACGCATAGCAACAGAATTCATAACAAGTGAGATATACTGGTAGATGGTAATTTTATGGAAACGGATATGTAATCTTAGTGGTGGTGAAGTTGATTTTATGTGTTGATGGAGAAAATTTTGTAGAATGACATTGATAGGTAATTTTTATGAAATGACCTATCACCATCACTCACTGTTAAAGACTTTTTTAATAGTAGAGATAAGTCCACTGCTTTACTCATCATAAGCACTAAGTTTATATGCAATAAGGAATTGTGTCGTTTACAACAAAATCATGGGATAAACCAATCTCATCTGGTCAAAACCTTGGGTATTCAGGCAGTATCACATGCAACATGCTTAGGCCTCGTTGACTCAAAAGAATTTCAAGAGAAAAATGAGAAATCAAATCCAAAGGGAAAAAAAAAATCCTATTCATGTGTTTGAATTGTAGGATTGCTTCAAAGGAACTCCATAGTGTACATAAAATTTTCCTTTTAAATTTTGAAGTATTTAAAAGAGAAAATCATGTTGTTGCCTCGAATTTGAAATTTACTTTTTCAACCTCATGAACTTGTATCCATTTGCACCACAGCCCCAAAACCATTAGAGATACTCTTAAATATTGAGATGGCAATTAGTTTTCTGTTAATTACTTAGGTGGTTGTTACGTGTGCAATTTTTTAAAATAAGATGACATCCACATCACCTCCCTCCCCCCTCTCTTTCTGAAAAAAAAGTCAACTTCAAAAAAAATTGAAAAATTCAAGGGATATGTGAGGGGTCTCCCCTAGGGGTCTTAGCAAGCAGAGGGAGGCGAGGTTGGAGATGACCATAAGAAAGCGAGGAGTAGACCTGATCATGGGCAGCCCGCCCCGACGGTTCGGCCTGGGCCCGACCCAATTTTTTCGAGCTGGGCTGGGCTTCCGTGCCCGGCCAGGCTCAGGCCCTAGGTGCCAGCCCGAAGTAAGGTTCGGGCTAGGCTTTTGGGCTTATAACTGGGCCAGGCTCGAGCTTTTGTCTCGGTGAGAAAAAAAGAGCCAGGCCGGGCTCAAGCTTTCGTCCAGGTGACCGGCCTTTTTCAAGCCCGGCCTGAAACCTGGCCCGGCCTAGCATATGATCAGGTCTAGCGATGAGGAGGGACAACACGACGTGCAATCAGTGAGGGGCGCTAACCGGCGATGAAAATGAGGTGGTGTAGGGACCCCCTGGCGGAGGTGGGTCCCACCTATGCTTTACCTGTACTAGTCTCTGGATCAGTAGCTAGTACACACAGATAACAGAACTTAGATCATAACCATGACGATTAATTTACATAAATTTACATCAGAGTGCGCCAAGTGGCGTGGTTATAGAAGTCTGGCTCAAAGGCCTTGCAAAAGCGAAAGTCTAAGTTTTTACAACTGTAACTCCAAAAGTGGTAAAACAAAATAATCCCCGCGGCAGAACTGGAGGAATGCAGTCCTAGATATCAGTGAACTCTTCATCCTGGACTCCGTCGGCGAAGCTATAGGCTTCAGAGTCGCCATCTTCAGGGTCGCATGGGTACTCCACACCTACCCGTCGGAATGCGCAGCCCCGCGGTAAATCGCAAGGGTGAGTATTGGTGCAAATACTCGCAAGTCAATTGACATATGCACATGCATGGTTTAGACAAGGAAAAGGTAGGGCTTAGTTGCGGAAAGCAGGTTTTGAAATAGTTCGCATAAGGTTTTTAAAGCAATTTAAGAAAGAAGTGGAGTAATCAGATCAAATTGATAAAACATTTTAAATCATCCGGCCCCGGCCAACTCATGCCCAAAGGCTGGCTCACGATGCAAATCATGGTTTTTATCCAAAATATATTCTTTACGGCTAATCCACTGAAGGATCATTCCCTGTCGACGGCTAACCATCGTAGGGACAAATCCCAAACGTCGGCTAACCACCGAAAGATATCTCCTCACGGCTAACCACCGTAGGCTCCCAAAACAAAACACAGCACCTGTCCGTTTTCTTCTTTAAAACGTTGAGAAAGAGGGGGAAGAAAAGAGGGAAGGTAGGGATGTCCCGGGGTGGGGTCAGGCGGCGAGGGGGAGGCCGGCGGTGAAGTTGGCGGTGGAAGGCGGCGGTGTGTTGCCGGCTGGCCGAACGACGGTGAGAGGGGGGAGGCGGCGGGGTCGGCGGGCTTCAGGGATTAACGAAGAGGCTCAGGATGGCGACAACAAAGGCGGGCTGGCGAAGCGATCTTGGCGACATGGCGAGGTGGGGGCGGCGGAGGCGACGACGCCTTCTTGACTCCGGCGTGGGAGGCGGCTGGCGGGGAAGGGTCCCTAGGGAGCTATTGAAGCTAGGGAGGGGGAAGAAACGAGGACTTACTCGTCGAGGAGCTACGTCGGCACAGGCGAGGCGGCGGGCGGCACCCGCGTGCTCGGCGGCAGAGTGGCGACTGAAAAACAGAACAATGGAGGTGAGAGGAGGGCGGTGTCGGAGGGAAAAGAGGCGGCAAGCTCTCCTGGCGGCAAAATAGAGGGGAGGCAGTGGAGTAGGGAGAGGGAGTGTTCGAGAGAGAAAGTCAGTGAGAGTGAGAGAGAGGCTGCGTTAAAAGGAAGCAGAGGGCTAGCAGTAGGGGTTTAGATAGGATTAGGGGGGCAAATTAGGGAAGGGTAAAAGAGGGGCCATTTTGGGAAAGCCCAAAATGGGAAAGGCCAAAATGGGGAAAGGGAAATAGAGGCAGGTTTGGGAAATATCCTATTTGGGAAAAGGGCAAAAAGGGAAGTTCCATTTGGGAACAAATGATAAGTGGGGCCCACCTGCCATAGAGGGGAAGAAAATGGGTAGAGATTAAGTAGAAATTAGTAATTTATTTAATTAATCGCTTTATCTTGCAATTAAATTTCTATTTGAATTAAGTTTAAATTGTTGTTTCAAAAATCTAATTTTGAAATCACAATTTTTACAAACTATTTTAATTGGTTTTTACTAACTGTTTTGCAATTAATATTTCTAAAGAAAATCCTTTTAAATTAGGGTTTTTGGAAATTAAATATAGTATCATGCATATTTTCAAAAAGATTTTTAAATTGGTTAAGTAACATGCAATGATGCATGATTTTACATTTTCCAAGAATTTTAAACAAAGATTCTTCATTTTAAAATTCTTGAAAACATAATTTACCAAGGTGATCAGTCCTAGAAAATCTATGTTTCCACTTTATTCCAATTCTAAATCAAAACCAATTTATTTATTTATCAAATCATTTTACTTTACCAAAACACTTTAAAAGAATATAAAGTAATTTGAAAAGGAATTCCCAAAGCTTTTATGTTTAGAGTTTTTAAAAGGAACTTTTGAAGCTTGGGTTCTGCTTTTTATAAGATTTTAGAATCATATTTGGAAACAAATATCTTTTCAAATAAATCTGTTTTAAAAGCTAGGGTTAAACCCTTAACAAAATCTCATTTTGAAACTCTTCTTTTATTGAGGAGACCAATTTATTTGATTTACAAGATCAAAAGCTAATGTAACATGCTTATTTTTAAAAGTTTTAAATTCTAGAGAAAATGTAATTGTATGATGTATGATGATTTTCAGTTTTTGAAATAAGAATGTTACAAGTGGAAACATGCCGAGAAGCAAGACAGGGAGGTGTTGGGGAGAGCGAGAGCATAGGGAGGATGGAGAGGGGATCTGAGGGAGAGTGAGAGAGAGATATGAGAGGGGGAGCTGGGCCAAGTGGCCCTTGTTGCGCCAGCCATGGGCTAAGAGGGGGTTTAAGGAATGGGCCGAGCCCAAGCTGGAATTTTCAAGTTTGAATTTTAATTATAATTTTTGTATTTTGATTTGTTAGCTAGAGTTTGAATTGTAATTCAAGATTTTAATTTGAAAATGTCGTTCGAATTGAATTGAAAAATTTTTGCATCTAAGTTAGAGTTTAGGTTTTGACTAACTGGACGAAGCATGAATTTGAGTTTCCATTTTGACTTTGAACTTTGGGTTTCCGATTTTAGGTCTGCCAGAGTTCAATCCAACATTTGTAAATTCAAATGGTTTTTGAAAGTCTCAAAAATTGGATGTTACCCCAAATCACTGTACCATAGCAGTGTTGTAGAGATTTTAATACCGCAGTTAATCCGCTCCCTCCGTTATGATCTGATGTCTCGTATAATCGTGCATGAGCATGACACTATTCAAAATGTGCTATTAGCATCCTCCTCTGCAAAGCGTAAATTAAAGCCTTAAGAGAGTAGGGGCAGTTCCGTTTGTACGCACTTCTTCCTCTCGAAATTTCTCTCCATAAATGATGCCTTCTCTTGGCAAAATTCTTCGTGCCAATTCCTCTACTGGGTCTCCCTTCTCTCTTGTGAGCCTCACATTCACTTACTCGCCAACTCGAACTGCAGCCACAATGCTAGCCCACACCCCAATCCCTCCCCTGTGCCTTCCCAGCCACAAACCACGCACACACCACAAGACCAGACGCGACAACAACTATATGTAGTGTTCGCCTATACATACATGACACAGCCACAGCCACAGCCACAGCGGCGTACCGTTACACGCACAGAGCCGAGGCCAACCAAAAGGCACCCGATAAAACAGAGCAGCGGAGCATCGAAGCAGCCGGGATGCTCCTGGCTCGCGCCTCCCCCGCCTTCCTCTCCTCCGCGTCCTCCTCCGTCTCACCTTGCCACTCGTCGGAGACGCCGCCGCCCTCCACGTTTTTCGGGAGGACCCACCGCGGCGGCGGCCTGGTGGCCGCTTCGCCGGCTGCTGTTCAGCACGGCGCCGCCAGGCGGTCCGTGATGGCCGCGGCGGCGGCGGCGGCGAAGCTGGAGGACGCCGACGCGCTCATCGACTCCGTCGAGACGTTCATATTCGACTGCGACGGTGAGGAAGGTTCGGTCGTCCCAGGTTTGTGGTCTCTCGGGGCTTTCTTGAATTCGAGGGTCCTTGCATTGTTTTTGGCGCGTAGGGGTGATCTGGAAGGGCGACAAGCTCATCGACGGCGTGCCGGAGACGCTCGACCTTCTCAGATCAAAGGTTCGTAGCAAATTGTAATGCCCCTGTAGATTCTATGTCAGAAATTCCCATGCCTTCCTCCCCTTGTCAGTTACCTGAAGTTGTTGCTGGGCTGTGTCGTTGCAGGGCAAGAGGCTGGTGTTCGTGACGAACAACTCCACCAAGTCGAGGAAGCAGTACGGCAAGAAGTTTGAGACGCTCGGGCTAAATGTCAATGAGGTAGGGTTCTAGTCATGGACAGTCGTATCGATGAATTCTTCTCCAGCCAGTTTGGCTTGATGAGGCCGGAATGCTACGCAGGAGGAGATATTTGCTTCATCCTTCGCAGCGGCTGCGTACCTGCAGTCCATCGACTTCCCCAAAGATAAGAAGGTATTTAGCATCATCTTGAGAAGGGAGATTTCTACAAATGACGTTCTTTAAAATTCACATTTCATCATATAACATCCTGACCCACTGTCGTAGACTCAGATAGTCCCATATGTCTGACATGCATACGAATTGAGTGTCATTTCGTGAAAGAAACTGTAACGGCATTGGTGTCACTTGATCGCATACGAGGTATGGGCTAAGTTAATTTTCTTTTTTCTTTGTTGAGGTTTATGTGATTGGAGAGGATGGCATTCTGAAGGAGCTGGAGCTGGCTGGATTTCAGTACCTCGGTGGCCCGGTAAGTAACGAGGATGAAGAATTCTCTTCTCATGAAATTCATGATGAACAATTGTGAAATCAAGTTTTTTTTATTTCATGTTAGTAATCTCTGGCTCAGCCAATGTGCCATGCATATTAGTTTTGAATGATTCAAGTGAGCCAGTCCTGGGACAAACTTACACGCCTTAGATATATCACCGTGCAGACAGATGGTGACAAGAAGATAGAGCTGAAGCCTGGATTTTACATGGAGCATGACAAAGATGTGGGTATCATCCTTCTTCTAGTTTGCACTAAAACGGGGTCAGTGCACTAAAACACCATTTGGGTCTGTCACAGGTTGGAGCAGTTGTTGTCGGATTTGATCGTTATTTCAACTACTACAAAGTTCAGTAAGTCTTCTTCCTCCTTTCCTCCCTTGAAATAATGAACTTGAGAAAAAAAAAAAGCTGTATAAGACAAGTTTAGCTCTGTGCTAGGATTGTAAAAATTCGGATGAGATTATTTGATCACACTCATTCGTTTTGATAGGCATAGGGATTTAAATTTTGAAGAAATTTCGTCGAAATTTTGCGAATTTCTCCTATTTTGGCCTAGGGCGAAAAAACCAATTCCAGTCAAATAGTTTCGGCTTTGATTTTTTTTTGTCAAATATTCAAAATTTATCCAAATTCGGCCAGTTTTGCGGGTACATTTGATGTTTTTCATCTGAAATTTCCGAATTCCGCGGAATCCAGATTTTTTCGCTAGGGGACGAAATTTTTGCTTCACCGAAAGATTAATCCTTAGGCACAACTAGTTTCAAATGATGATCCCATTTTTTTAGGGCAACCAGAGGACAAAAGAAAACTCACCCGTTTCGACATCGATCCCAATTGTCCCGAGGTCGCCGTATCCCGTCGCGCCCCTCGCCCCCCTTCTTCGTTGCGCACGAGAGCGCACGCCGTCTCCCACCAAGCCCCTCTGCACCACCCCCTTCGTCCTCGCGCGCTCGCCGTCGGCCGCCTTGCTTTGAAGACAACCTCGCCTAGTCGCCTCGCTTGCTGCCCCACATCGATTGTGTCGTCGTGGCTACGGTGGCGTCCAGACCCGGCCTCGCCGCGACAGCCTTGCTTGCCGTCCCATGGTTGCGCTCGATACTTGCTGCCGCCGCGGCGTTCTCTCACCTTCACCTTGGTTGCTGCGCATGCTTCCCTCTGCAGCTCGTGAGTTCGCTGCGCCATGCTACTAGCCATATGCATGGAGACGCCATCAGAAGGAAGACATGGAGGTGATTTTTGAGTAGGCTCATAGGGTGCCTTGGTGAGTTTTGGTAGGGGAAGTGGTATCGCGGAGAGGGAGAGTTGGGGACAGGGAGCAGGAAGGCGAGGTGAGTTGTGTAATCTCGCGATTAGTGGTGCTCGTCTGTTGTTCCTAGTAAAAATAGCTGCAAGGTTGGGTGTATGGATGGATTGTTTTCGATCCTCCGGAGCGGAGTCGAACTATGCTCGTGACTGCGAGTGAACGACTAATAGACACCGAACTATTCGAGCTCGGGCTCGCGAGGTTGAACTCTAGCTCGAGATCGACTCGGTTAGAGCTCGAATCAAGCATAGAACGAGCCCGAGTTCGAGTAGTCGCCACGAGTCTCTAGTTTATTTTGCAGCCCTAATCAAGCATTGAGTGTATCTACAAATATCAAGTATCGTCAAGTATCGAGCATCATGAGTTGGTAACATAAGTACTATTGCCTATCAGGTTGAGTATTGTGGAGTATCTGGTCGGGTAATGTCGAGTATGGAGTAAGGTATCATAGAGTATGAGGTATTATTGAGCATGCATCATTGAGTTCCTACAAGTATCATATAATAGTATCAGCATGTATCGATGAGTGTCATCAGACTTCATTAAGTTTCACCAAGTATCACCTAAATGTGTCGGTCGAAAGTATCGTTGTATATCATTAAGTTTCACCGAGTATTACCTAAAGGTGTCAACCACGAATGCCTAAAGTATCATCATGTATCAACTAGTTTCAGGAAGTATCGTTATCTATCATTAAGTTTCACCAAGTATTAGTTAATGGTGTCAGCTACGAAAGCAAGGAGTATCATCAAATACCAAGTAATTTCATGAAGTACTGTTGTGTATTGTTAGGTTTCACCAAATATCACCTAACGGTGTTGGCCACGAGAGCAGATAGTATCATTGGGTATCGACTAGTTCCAAAAAGTATCGTGATGTATCGTTAAGTTTCACCAAGTATCACCTAATGGTATCGACGAGTATCAAAATTTTAAGTATCGTCAAGTATCAAACATCATTGGTAGGATCATAAGTATCATCGAGTATCAGGTCGAACATCATCGAGTATAAAGGGTATCGTTAAGTATCGGGCGTTGGGCATTGTCAAGTATCAGAGGGGCATCATCGAGTATCATGTTATCAAGCATCGGATGTATCATCGTGTGTCGTGCATGGTCAAAGATCATGTAGTTTCATGATTGTATCATATGGTATCGATTAGTTTCATGGAGTACCGCCTAAAGGTGTCGATCATGAATTCCTAAAGTAACATCAGGTATCGACTAGTGTTAACAACAACGGTCACATAAGAGTCATGGACAAAATGATAGTAGATTAATCTTCACATGGAGGATAGGCCGTTAAATTTCACCAAGTATCACTTAATAGTGTCGGCCACAATATGATCACATATCGAGTATTGCTCCCAGCACAAACGGCTAATGAACTAATTGCATTGCAATATATAGTACCGCTCCCAGCACAACCGGCCATCCGCTTCTAGCTTCCTGGCTCCAATGAGGCAACGACCAGCAGGCAACAACAAGTGCACAGCCCAGCAAACAAGCAAGCAGCATCACATTTATAGTCAGTCAGTAACAACAGTCACATAAGAGTTACGGACAGAACGGTAATAGATTAATCTTCACATGGACAAACAGCAAGCATTGCAATCAAGCACGTAGATACAGACAAATTAGATTAAAGATACAACGGTCTAAATTACATCTGTTGATTGCAGTTTGCAAATAAAACCATAAGTAGAATCAAGAAATCAATTCAAGCCATTAAGACGCATCCAGTAATCGACACACGGTACTAGACAAGTGGAGAAGCACTAGATATAGTCGCAGGTCATAGGCACTCTTGCCGCAGCCACAAATCCCAACGCTACAGCGTCGGCTAGCATTTCCTTTTTTTTTAAACCTGGTGATGACTAGTGTTTTATGGCCTTGTTGCAAAATTTCATGTTAGCTCGCCTCTTCATTTAAATAAGTTTGGTATTAAGTACTAACCATTCCACAAGACGTGTGATCTTATTACTAATACACTTTTAAGGTACGGGACACTCTGCATACGTGAGAATCCTGGGTGTCTCTTCATTGCAACAAACAGGGATGCGGTCACCCATCTTACTGATGCCCAAGAGTGGGCAGGTTAGCAGCCATCCCTACTCTTTCCGCATACAAATGCAATCGAGAAATCTATTCAACACTTCGCCTTTTACTCAGGTGGAGGATCAATGGTCGGCGCAATTCTTGGTTCAACTAAACAAGAACCGCTCGTGGTTGGGAAGCCATCGACGTTTATGATGGACTACCTGGCAAAGAAGTAAGAAGCTAACTGACTCAGAATCTGTCCAGTTTCAGAAATGTGCATGGAAGAGTGGTTTTGAGATTCCTTACTTTCTTCTTTCTTTGCCTCTATGGCAGGTTTGGGATCACAACATCCCAGATTTGCATGGTAGGTGACCGTTTGGATACCGACATCCTTTTTGGCCAAAACGGAGGCTGCAAAACTCTTCTGGTTCTCTCAGGTTTCTTGATCAAACTCTCACTCTGAACTCTGATTCATGCTCTGCTGAAACAGAAGCATAAGCACTATGGTTGGTTGCCTTCTGCAGGTGTGACTTCTCTGCAGATGCTTCAGAGCCCCGACAACTCGATCCAGCCAGATTTGTACACAAACCAAATTTCGGATTTTCTCACCCTCAAAGCAGCAACAGTCTGAAAAAACATGAAGGAGCTGTGTTTTAGATGGGCGAGGCCCATTGGTTTTGTACATGCGGCATCGGCCATTTTTAGCAACTAAGAGAATACAAGGATGATTTTATTCACACTGTTTTGTAACTGAGACAAACGTTTATGTGTAACGTCATTTAAATGCTTATCACAATTGATACTGCTGTACACTTGTCCTTGGCTCAAAGCAAACCAAACGCCAAAGAACTCCACCACTGGTAACTCCAACAATATTGGCACTAGTATTTCACTGGGATCATGTGACATGACGCTGTTTCTGGGAATCAATGAGTTACAAAAACATTAAACTGCAAATTATGTGTGTTTTATATAATTTATGTACAGAAGGTCAAACACAAACGGGTTACCAAAACTATCGTGCCCCCTAAGATCAAGCACACTCTGAATTTCCTTATCTCGGTACAAAATGAGAAGAATGCACTGTACAGATGGTAACAAAAACTCAAACCGACTGACAAAATTGCATGATGAAAATAAGAAAATATATACATTTTTAGCAGTATGTTATTGCTCCATTATTTTGCTGACTGCTTTAAATTCTTCATCAGTGCTCGCAAGGCTTCCTTCGCATTTTGACCCCTTGTTTGACTCACTTCTTGGGATGTGAGACGCAGGCTCTTAAGACCACGGCCCAGAGAGGCAATCATAGGAACAGAAGGTGCCGCCTCAGCTGCACACTCAATCCCATCTCCATGCTTCAAAAGGCCAGCACACACAACCATACTACAGCCAAATGTTGCCCAAGGAGTGATTCTGAAAGATTGGTTGCGCCTCTTTTGCATTATTTCATAGAACGAAGTCCGCATTGCCATCAAGGTAGTTCTCTTTGCTGATGAGATTACAGTGTGTGTCACTGCTCGAATCTTCTCTGCTGAAGCCGTAAATTGTAAGGTGGATGCCTTTGAACCAGCACCAACAACCCCATGAGAAAGGATCTTGCTTAACACAACAGAAGCATGCCTTTGCAGCTGCATTAAGCTATACTTCAAAGCCACTGAAGTTTTATAGGGAGTCAGCTTAAGGAAGGCAGAAGCATGAAGAGTTTTCGACAACGATGAAAAGCCCCAAATAGCTGTTCCCCCTGCACCAACTGCAACCACAGGTTTCTCAGCTATCCAATTCCTTTTACTGGTGCCGTCATCCAACAGTTGCTCCCCCTTATAACTATCATTTTCATTGCCATAATGCCTGAAGCACCTCCCAGCTAATTGCGAGATCTCTGAAGGAACAGGAGTGTCCCAGTGTTTCCTTATTCCAGCTAAGCAGCTGGCATCAACTATAGCCACCACAGAACCAAACTCCTTTAGTTGGCTTCTCAGAGCTTGAACGAGAAGAACGTGGCACTTCTCTACCAAATGGAGTTCTGAAAAATCCAAGTTTTTTGAATTATGGTTATCTTTGGTGTCAATATGGCTTCTTCCTGCATTGTTTAAACCTATTCTGAGGGCCTCTATTGCAATTCTAAATACATACACATCAGACAACATTTCGCTGCAAATTGGCTTCCCCTCATGAACTTGAGCCAACAGCTTCTGTGCAGAGAGCATAGCCTTCCCAATTGACGGAATGTCCACAAATATATCATACAGATCAGCAAGCAAAGGGTAGACAGACTGCGCAAAAGGTGGAGCCTCGTATCTGTCTGCCGGCTTGCATTCAGAGAGCCTGCACTCAGTGAGAGCATTGTAAGAGATAGCTTCGGACATCAACGAATTAATAGTTGGAGCAAGCGATTTCACGAGCTGCTGTCCATTGTCATCCACAAGGCAGATCTTCCTAACATGGGAGCTTACTGAAGTGGCACCTTGAGGGAGTAAGCAGCTAGTCTGTGGTTGCAGATCTGCATTATCATCCATGGCATTCTGAGGGAGCATGCAGCTATTCTGTAACTGCTTGCCTGAGTTAGCATCCGTACTATTTCGGCTGGCTGATCCAGCAGCATTGCAATTCTTCTCATACGGAGACTCGAACAAGAGAAAACACGAGTCCGTCTCCTCCGCAGCTCTCTTGGCAGCCAAGAGGTGGCCGTAGATTCCGACGCCAAAAATCTCCTGCAAGACCTGGCACGCGGCCGCTTTCACATATTGGTCTTTGCTCTTCTTCTCCGTGACGCACCTCTTGATCACTTGGAACGGCGACACCGGCACGCCGCCTGCTCCGCCGTCTGCCAGGCACTCCTCCTCGATCTGAACGTCGTCGACCGCCGTGTGCGCGACCTGGGTGAGCACGGCCTTGGGGCGCACCTCCCTGATCAGATGGTCGGCGTCCGAGGCGGATTGCTCGGACAGGTTCTGCGCGGCGAGGATGTAGATCAAGCCCTGCGAATCGGGCTCGCGGAACGCGAAGACGAACTGCTTCGTCTCCTCCGGCACCGAAAGCGCCCGCACCAGCCGCGCGGACGCCTGCAGGTCGTCCTCCTTCCTCAGGATAGCGGAGAGAGGCCACAGCCTTTGTAGGTAGGAGAGCAGCGCCGACGCCATGAGCGCCGCATCAGCGGTTGCCCCGCCTCCGGCCTGCGACTCTCCGTGGAGGCGATTGCTTCCGACCAAGCGGGGAGGGTCGCCTTACCCTTGCCCCTAATCTTCTTCTTCCCCTGGGCCTGATCGGGAGGCCGACAGACTGACGGAGTGCGCCTCGGCCGCTTCTGCTGAGACCACCGGTCCGCCACCGGCGCCGCCGCCGACCGAGATAAGCGGAGGGGTTGGTACGGGAATTTGGGTGGCGTGTGCACGACTTGCCCTAGGATTTCAGATTTCTTTCGCCTTTTCCTTGAGGTTTTTTTTTTTGAACAACTCTTTTCGTTTAGTTTTATGAGTTCTGTTTCTGTTTGGGCGCGCCGGATTCTTTACAGACTGGTTTCCGCCACGGCGTGTGCATGGTTGGGTGGAACGATGGGCCGAGCCGCGAGCCCGCGAATACCCTTGTGCAAACAACTTCGATATACATGAATTTATTGAAAAGAGTTCAATTATCATAGGAATCGGCAAAAATATCTCTGTTACGGCCTTAGCAAGGAAATATTCATGGTTGTTATGCTATATTATTCTACGTCGTAGAATATCTATTCTTTGAAAATAAATGGTTAATGGATAAATATCACGATAGACTTTGGTTATCAGAGTTCAGAGATTACCATTGAAAAGCTAGTGTTTGTATCCATACCCCTGCTAAGAGGAGAAAATTATATTGCCATTATAAAATTTTGAAGAGACAGTTCATGTGTTTTCTTCCTCCTCCCTTCTCCCCTCCATCCTTCCTCCATGGTTGCTGCCAACGTCCAGTCCAAAACTCCTGCTAGATTTGACAAGCCCTATGTCCCCCTTCTCCCTTCCTTCTTACCACCCCTCTACTTTTTTATCCTCCCTCTTCTATGGTCTATTGACCCTTTCTACATTTGCATCCTCTCCCTCGTTGGTGCCGACGATTGTCAACCCCCTTTGCCATGTCGATGCCCTCCACAGAAGTCATCCATGCCGCTTGTTGCCTCGCTACACTTCCTCCTTGTCTTCTCGTCTTCGTGGTCGAAATGCTCCCTACATCGAGTTGGTGTTGACAAGCACCCACAATACCCTCACCACCCCCTACCCCCCCCAGACATTTGATCCTCATAGTGAGAGATGGACCTACGCCATTATCCTAGTCAAATCTCAAGGATTGCGGCTTAAAGAGTTGTTGAGCCGCTATCAATGTCTACGCAAGGTAGCTCATTGCTAGGAGGAAGAAAGGAGAGGGGAGCGGGTTGCCACTGGAGGAGGGAGGTGAAGGAAGTAGTGGCGGTGCACGTGGAGCTTGCAGTGGTGGCACATGGGAAGCTTGAGGTGGCATATAAGGAGCACGAATTGGTCTCGCCGAAGGTAGCGAGGAGATCGACAGCGACGGCACAAGCTAGCTCGTTGTCAGGAAGAAGAGAAAGAGGAAATAGAAATGATAATGGTGTACGAGGAGCTTGCAATGGTGGCGTACGGGAGCTCACAACTTTGCTCGGGTTGGTACTGCTAAAGGTAGAAATGAGAGATTGGGGAGGAGGAAGGAAGCGGCAAGAAGATCTTTTTCTGCCACATAATAGCATGTACACAACTTCCTCTACTTACCAGCGGCATGGCTATAAATATAATTAATTAGATACATGGCACTCCAAATGTCCTCGTTTTGAAAAATGCAACTAAAAATGAGAAACCTAATGAATACCGTTATACAACAATATTTCTTCGAAGTATGCCACTGTGGACATTTCTATCCTTTCTTTAGGTCAACAACCCTTGTTTTTCTTCCGCTTTCTTCCCTTTTCTTCCTCCTCCCTCTAGCAACCCTAACTTTGACGGACTCCTTCCCCGGTCTCCTCCTTCTCCGTATGACTATTCCCAATTCCTTTTCGCGTGTGGCTCTAGCGGTGATACTTCTTCGAGTGCCCATTCCCCCACCAGATTTCCTTCTCCTTCTCCTCCCTCATGGTTCACACCAACACCCACAATATACAACAATAGATGGAGGGGATGCGAGTGCACGGATGGCAGCGGCACGACACACAACGAACTTGCTGCCTAAGGGAGAGGGAGGGAGGAGGTAGCTCGCTAGGGAAAGAGGGAGGGAGCTTGGGGTAGGAGCTCGATAAGGGAGCTAGGTGAGGGAGCTAGACGGAGTCAGGAAGGATCGAAGAGGATGAGGACAGTTCGCACTAGCTGAGGGGAGCCAGTGAAGATGGAGGCCAACTAAGGAGACGACAGTGAGAGAAGGCCAGAGGAGACCTAGAAAGTGGGCAGCAATGGAGGCCATGGTTAGAGGTAGAGATAGGATGAGGAAGAAGAAGATGAAGAAGGAAGAGGATGAGGAGTAGGAGTAGGGTATTTTGGTCCAAAATATTTGTAATAGTGTATTTTGAATTGTCTCACTATATAGTGGCATCCAATGAGTTTCCACTTATTAATGGCATGTTTCGAAATGGGCAATTTTGGAGTGGCATATATCTAATTAATCCTTACATATATCTTTTTTGATGTCAAATCTCTGATAACCAAACTCTAGAGTGACATCTGTCCAATTAACCAAAAAATAAATAAAAGAGGTAAAATCTCTATTGATTTTGGTAGGAATTTTGTTGTTTTGGCTTTGAAACTGTATCCTGTTACCATAAGTAGGAAGGCCCTATTTGTAGATGATGATTGTTATTGTTGTTGTTGTTGCTATAATTATTACTATTAATTACTACTTCTACTACTACTACCAGTACTATTTGAAAAAAGTCTATTTTTGGTCTTTGAACTTTGGTCGCCGCCTGCTTTTAGTCCCTAGAGTACAATACTGGGTAAATATGCACCTTCAATAGTGAAAACACCTGTGGTCATTTGACCAGGTCAGCACTTTTTTGACCGAAGCAGCACATATTTGACCTAGTTTTTTTTTGCAAAAATATGTTTCATGAAATATAAATTAAATTATATATCTCAGTTCCTTATAATGATTTGAGCTCATGAATTTTTTTTGCATTTTTTCTTATTTTTTACACTATTGGGAAAATGCAAGAAAAAAAGAAAAATATACAATGCTATAAAACTTAGGTTATTTTTATGAAAATGATCAAAAACTCAAATATGCAATTTATTTTGGTTTTTTTAAAAATTTAATTTGTACAAAAATCTAGATCAAACATGTGTCACTTCAGTCAAAACCATTGTTGATTTCGTCAAGGACCACCAATGAATGGTTTTCAGAGTTAGGGACTACTTTTAACGGATGTTATACTTTAGGGACTAAAAGAAGCCTAGTGCAATAGCTTAGGGATTAAAAATAGACTTTTCCCTTTTTTTGGGTTTGAAGGATAGATGCATTAGATTTTAAGCCATCACTACCTTAAGTTGGTAGTAGATAAACTTGAGCTTCCAAATGAAGTTTGAATCCCACTTTTTAGGAGGATGTTGAAGCCTACATCCACATGACTCACTCCTACAACTAAAGCTAAATAAACCTTAAAATTATGGCAAGAAAAATTGATTTGTGCGCTGTTACCCAACCTATATGGCTACGTCGATCCCATCTAAACAGCTCTAACAAGACAAGCCATGCATCTAAAACTTTGGTAATTTTTATCCTTGTCCACTACTCCACTCTGAAGACGTCTCATTTGCTAGGCCTTTGGTCCTTGGATACGTGCCATTTTTATGGTTGGTACGTGGGGTTCACCATAAAAAAGCAAAAGAAACTTTATTTGAAAGGTTTACATGATCGTATATAGGAAGTCAGTTACATATCTACATAATATAAAATTTCCACTAGAAATAGTATCCAAAAATAGCACGTCGCAGTACATCGAGACCTCGAGTGGCCATAGTATTTGATTAGAATGGCTCATATCGATTTCACATGAAACAATTCCAATTTCAAGAGGAGAGAAATTCCAATCCAATACTATGCTACTTATTAATCGCTCTTTATAAAGGTTTCATAGATACTTTCAACAAATGCTAATATTAGTGGACAGCCGACACTGGTCCAAGCAAATTGCCCTTAAGCATTCCAACGGAACAAAAGCAGTGCCATGCTTCGACAGAAATTGAAGTGGATGAGCTTTACAAAAGGCGTAATGCCATTGTAACGGTTGTTAGCAAGTGTGATTGTGTTAGTTCCTCTTTTTTTTAAAAAAAAGGAAAGGAAAAGGAGGGGCATAGGGTTAGACCTTCTTCACCTGTGTCCCATCCCTTCCTCCGTTCATCACGAAGGGAATGATTCTAATAACTCCCTTTGTGGCTGTAACAGATTCTCTTCACAGTTCCCTTTCGAATGGGTTCTCTTTTTCTTTCACTTCAGAAAGGGATTTTTTCTTCCTTTTCCTGTATTATTTTTTTGAAGGGATATTGTTTGAGACAGTGGAAAATAAAGGGAACAAATATGGGAAGGAAACGAAATGAAGGAAAAATGGTTGGAGATGGTCTTATAAATAATGTGGAATATTCCTATGCATCAATACTGCCGGTGTGTTTGGCCTTGGACCTAACACGCAAGGAAATCTTTCAAATGACACGCTGGCAACGTGCTGCAAAAGGAGAGCAGAAGGGGAAAAAAATAACGAGCCTCGAGTGCAAAGGAAGAGGTCAGAGAGAGAGAGGGGGGGAAGTAGCCTGCAGCTGCACTTCTCTGTGAACATGACGCAGAGAAGTGACAGGGCAGCCGACCCAGCTCGCCTGGAGCCAAGAAGACGTCAAAACACATTAGGACAAGGACAACGCAGACGTTGGCTGCAAAATGTGGGTATTCTCTTTTGCACCTCCCCCCTCGCATATGTTGCATTTGTCTAAGATTTGCATGGTTGGAATCGATTATAATAAATTCATATGTTTTCTTAAAGTTTAATAGATTATAATATAAAAGTCGTAAACTCTCAAAGGGTTTAGAGAGTCTAAAATAATTGTTTAAAATTAGTTGTGAGAGCTTAAAAAAGTTAAGATCTTTAAAAAATGACTACATAACGCCCGAGCATTTGGCTAGCACGAATTTTTTTTCCAATATAGATTAAAATTTGAATTTAAGTTGAAGAGAATAAGACTTAATGAGATTATAATTGTGATTGTTACTATGATGAGATACACCAATAAATTATAATATTCTAAAGTATTTTTATAACAAGTCTTAAAATATAGTTTTTGTGTAGCCAATTAGTTGATGGAGAGCTTAAAAGGTTGGATGATATATACTCTATACCATAAAATAAAAAAGAATGGAGTAATTTACGACTGGGCATTTCAAGATGGATATTTAAGGAGTTGTCACTCTTCATAACAAGTGGCAAATCCTTAATTGCTCTAGTATCAATAGAAGCATATAGTGCAACCAAGAATTTCTTTTAGACCATGCAAACCAAACACTTTGCCTTATTGATATTTTTTTATAAAAAAATCTCGAATTCCATAGTAAAGATGATAACCAAGCGAGACTTATCAAAACCATTTATAGAAGTTCTCAAAGTTTAGATTTTAAACGAATAATAATTTTAGCAAATAATTCCAGCTATCGAGAAGTACCATAAGTCATGGACATGGACGGAGGATCCCCATGTAGGTATTTGCAGCCACTATCAATGTTGCCTTGGTAAGCATGGGCATTACCTTACGGCAGTGGCGGATCCAGGATAGAAATTAAGATAGGGCATGTATCTTCGTTTTGGACTGCGTTGGACACAGCACTGCTCTCTGCTCTAGCTATACCTAAATCTAAGAAATTATTCACTATACTATACAGCTGTAGAAAAGACCCATAAATTTTAGTTCGGACCGCAGCCCACTCAGCCATAGTGGTAGGTCCGCCCCTGTCTTACGGCTTGTGCGCAACGAAGCAAGGAGAGTAGCCTGGCAAAGGACCAAATTATAAAAAATGATACCTTTTAAGGATAATCAATACTGTATATGCAGAGAATCGTAAAATTCAAGGACTTTTTTAGCATTTCCTCCAACAGACCAAAAGAAATCGCGAATAAATAAACGCGCGACGCACCCGCCTTCCTTCGGCTCCCCTCCCTCCACCACCTCCGCGCTCACACCTCCCTTCCCTCCCTCCCGAACCCGAGATCCCCGCGGCGACGCCTCCCCGCCCACCACCACACAGGCTGCCGATCCTTGCGACGCGCGCGCGTGCTGGGAGCGGCGCCCAGCCCGACCGCGCTTGATCGAGCCGGACCCGGGGCCAGATTCACCGCGCGCGCGCGGCGCTCAGGCGGGGCTAGATCTGCGAGATCCTGCTCCCCGATCTTAACTACCCCGGGGTACAGGCGTGGACACCAGTTTATCAGATCTCTTGGTCGTTTGGCTTGTCTCTGTAATTGTAGTGTTTTTTTTTTCTGTGGCGGGGTTGGTTAGTCTAGGTAGTAGCACCGAGCACGTGCTTGCTGCATTTGACCATGATTTTGGTGTGCGCATGATTTTAGGGGATTTTTTGCTTGATATATTGGTGCTGATTGGTTTTGGTGATCTGATATGGATTGGCCAGCTGATGATGGGGGCTTAGATTAGGCTTTGAACTTTGCGTTGGTTAATGCTCCGGCAATGCTGTTTTTTTAATTAAATTAAATTTCGTGGGATGCTTCTATACATGAATTCGTGAAATGCTTTGAATTTGGATGGTAAATACAGTCCATGCTTCCTAGTTGTTACTCGGTTTGCACTGATCAGTTTGCTCAATTGAAGTGTTTTGGCTGCAGCCTGCAGGTGTACGAAGGGATTACTAGAGGCTACGGCTATATACTGATATATATCTTGCTGTTTTGGTTTGTGGTGCGGTTGGTCCTGGTTGGTTCGAGGAGATGCAGAGGAACGGGGTTCTGGAATGCAGCGTCTGCCACTCCAAGGTGGTTGTGCCGAGCCCCAGGAGCGTGTCGAGGGCGTATGACAAGCACCGCAGCAAGATATCGTCCAAGTACCGTGCACTGAACTTCCTTCTGGTGTCCGGGGACTGCATCTTGGTCGGCCTCCAGGTGCTTCCCTCTCCTTGATGATGCTTAACTTCATGTCCAATCAATGGCTTGTTTGGATGGGACTGTTCAATGTAATTCACCTGCATGAAATGTAGCGCAATAATTAGAGTCAAAATCCATCGTGCATGCTTGTTTTAGTATAGCAGGCTTGGGGTTCCATGTCTCCCTAAGTGGGACTAAACATGTAGAATGGATTAAAAGAAGATTTAAACATGTCTTTCTTCAAGCACTTGAGGTTTGGTTGTGATCCCAATGTGCTGGGAAAAATTTTCCAAATTTCCCAATCATGACCTACATTTGCAGATTTTATCTACTATTGTCTTCACACAACCATTGTTTCCCCTTAATTAAATTGTTGTCAGAATATTTTGTCAGCAAAGTTTTATTGTCAGAATTGGTAACATTGTACCTAATGTAAATAGTTCTGTAACTACCTGCATGTATCTCCTTGCCGACTTGTTCCAACTTCGAACTTTGCTAATTATTTACTTTATTCTGCAGCCTATTCTAGTATTTATGTCAAAGGTTGATGGGAAGTTTCAGTTCAGCCCTATCAGTGTTAACTTTTTGACAGAGATTACAAAAATTGTTTTTGCTATCATAATGCTAATAATCCAGGTTAGTTTTTGCTCCATGCTTTCTCTCAAGTGTTACTCTGCATTTCAATTTTTGAGAATCTGTTCAATGCTGCTATGAAATGCATTCTTTGGCAATTATGGTTTCTGGGAATAGTTTATTGAAAGTGTAGTATTTTTTTTTTCATTTTCAATAGATCAGCAGTGCAGCAACGGATTTAGTCTTGATAATTTTCGTGGCTTTTGTTGTTTTTCAGCATTTCCTCTTAATCTTGTTCTTCTGTTTGACAGTCTAGGAAACAAAAGGTTGGGGAAAAGCCACTTCTGTCACTTTCAACCTTTGTACAGGTGATTTATCTTACCAAAAGATAGCACAACATATAGTAGTTCTTTATTATTTGTGTTCAACATTCACAGAGATTAAATACATGGCCTCCTTTTGTAATGTTAAACCACAAAAAGCTTTTTTTTTATGTTCTCTATTCCTTAGAAGCTAGAAGCAGTGTTGCTCACCTCTTTTGTTGTCTTATGCAGTTATGCTGTAGTGAATTGTCTCTTATTATTGATCTATTTTCACTTTTTTTCGTGGCAGCTAATCATTTGGTTCTTCAATACTTCTCTTTTGTAGGCAGCCCGTAATAATGTACTCTTAGCTGTTCCTGCTCTCCTGTACGCCATCAACAACTACCTAAAGTTTATCATGCAGGTAAAAGTTCATTAAACTTGCTGAAATAGTGAAATTTCTTTCTTTTATGCACTGCACCTGTGTTTTGTGCAGCACATATTTTTATGACCTTAGACATAGGACACAACCTGCATTATACTTTATATAGTTTATTAAAGTATTTGTATTAAATGTATGTTTTTTAAAAAATATTGCACTGTAAACTAATGCTCAATAAATAGTTTCCGCAATATCTCCAGAACTACCAGATTATCATTTTTAGTGAGTTAATTCAGGTCGGATCAAATGTTCAATTACCAAGAAAAAGTAAACCAACTGGTTTTACTATCAATGCTAAAGAGAGACTTTTTCTTGAGTGTTAGCTTGAAAATAGTTTCTGCAATATCTCCAGAACTACCTGATTATCACTATTAATGAGTTAATTCAGGTAGGATCAAATGTTCGATTACCAAGAAGAAGTAAACCAACTGGTTTTATATCAATGCTAAAGAGATACCCTTTTTTGAGTGTTTCTCAATTATTCTCACTGATTTATAATTGCCATTGCAACCAAACCAACCATCAGACTTTGGTTGACAACATATCAAATGTTCGATTACCAAGAAGAAGTAAACCAACTGGTTTTATATCAATGCTAAAGAGATACCCTTTTTTGAGTGTTTCTCAATTATTCTCACTGATTTATAATTGCCATTGCAACCAAACCAACCATCAGACTTTGGTTGACAACATTGCTGCGAAACCATTATAGTAGTACAACACCTGTTGAATAAGTATATCTTTTTTTCGTTTATAATTTTTTCCCCGAGAGGTTGGACATGGAGCCTGCCATTCTGACACATCTTATTAGCTTTTGATCTTGCTATATTATGTTATTTTTAATTTGATCTATTATACTTCCTATGCAGTTATACTTCAACCCTGCAACTGTGAAGATGCTAAGCAACCTGAAGGTACTGGTTTATTTTATTGTATTATCACGTTCTCAATCCTTTCTCATGTGGTCTGTGTGAGGATGTGTTACGTGTTAAAAATAATTGGATCACATGTGTGCTTCCCTGTGTTTGTGAAGATCAACATTACTAATATCATACTTAATATATGATCAGGTACTCGTCATAGCTGTCCTCCTAAAATTCATAATGAGAAGGAAATTCTCTATAATCCAGGTGAGAATGAGGTTTGGCATGGCAGTTATTTATGTTTCTTCATTAAGAATAAATAATAGAATACTACCAATATGTGTTTTTAGACTGTGTGTGCCGCTGTGCACAGCTGACAAGTTCTTATTTAGGTGTTTTTAAAAAATTATATTAATGGTTTTTGTGGTTAATATATTAGATTCATTTTCCTTTTTTTACTGCTATTAGAAGTTTACACATCAATTAAGAAAACTGTTTTTTCCATGATTTTGTTTTCCTCCCCTTCGCTTACTATATTTTTTGTGGCCTATTTAGCTATGTAGTACTATTAATAAACCAACAACTGCCAATGAGGGCTAGCATTTTCAGAGTCAATCCCGAATTTATTGAAAATGGACTTGAATTAATTTCACTTCAGTAAAATGAAATCGCAGGAAGAAGTAGAACATGAGAGTATGTGTTGTAAAAATGGTTTCAACAATGTTGATCTTTAACCCTGTTCTTTCTGATGACTGTCAGTGGGAAGCCCTTGCTTTGCTGCTTATTGGAATCAGTGTCAATCAATTGCGCTCTGTACCTGAGGGCACCAATGCTTTTGGCCTTCCAATCACTACTATTGCATACGTTTATACACTAATTTTTGTAAGTTTCTACTGCACTGGCTGATCTTTATATTTATTCTTTTTTCCTCTGATACCTTAATAAATATTCGGTCCAGAAGCTCATACATGGATATATTCATGTGCAATTGTAGGTCACCGTCCCATCACTTGCATCTGTCTACAATGAGTATGCCTTAAAAAGCCAGTTTGACACAAGCATATATCTTCAGGTGATTTCCACTAAAAGCTTAGCTTCGAACTGTTTCAAATTATTTCAGCCTGCATGCATAATATTGTACTACATTCTCTGCCTTAAAACAATAATTTGGTAAGATCTAGCTCCTTGTCTTGTAGTTTTTATGTTCACCAGTTCACATTGATATGCATTTGCTCATTTTTTTCCCCCTCTGTTTTATCCCTTGACTAACATTAACTCTTTGCAGAATTTGTTTTTATATGGTTATGGTGCAATTTTCAACTTTCTTGGCATCCTAGGAACTGTTGTATTTCAAGGTAAGCATCATAGGTACGAAGTGAAAAATAAGGCATTATACATGACAGACCGTTGTAGTTGAAAGTCTAGATGGGTGTAGCCAAGGGAAAATGGGATTTTATTTTATACTATAATTTATTCAGAGTTATTCAGGTTTTGCAAACCTCATTGATGGTACCTGAGTTGGGTTATCTTATTTGTTGCACCCTTAAGGTTTCTACTCAAAGGCAATAGGATGAATATATATATATGGTTATGGTGCATCTATGATTTGAACATCTCTAGGATCCTGCACTAATGTTTTAATGTAACAAGTCAGAAACTGACAGTCATGTGTTCTTGCAAATTTACTACGTATTTGTAACATGAAGAAATGTTTCCATGAATTTCATAATGTGTTTTATGTTTCTTTGACTTTTGGCCATTGCAGCATAAAGTATGTGGTATAACTTTGTCCCTTCTGTTTTCAGGGCCAGAGAGTTTTGATATTCTTCGAGGGCATTCAAGGGCCACAATGTTTCTCATTTGTAACAATGCTGCTCAAGGCATTCTCTCATCATTCTTCTTTAAGTATGCAGGTAAAGAAAAGATGATATACATATTTGATTCTATTATATGTCTTACTTTCTCCTATTCGTTGGCTTCCCTTTCTATTATATGCTTTTATAATTTCTTAGTTCAGAATAATCAACTGAAATCATACTACAGACACAATTTTGAAGAAGTATTCATCAACGGTGGCCACAATTTTTACTGGCCTAGCATCTGCTGCATTTTTGGGACATACCTTGACAATTAACTTTCTTCTAGGCATCTCAATAGTGTTTATTTCGATGCACCAGGTGATTGTTGTTTTTAATTCTTTGGTTTGTTGTGCAAAGTTGATGCTTACTTTTAATTGAACTTATATAAGTGTTATTTCTGTTCAGTTTTTCTCTCCACTAGCCAAAGTCAAAGATGACAAACCAGTTGGAACATTAGAGTTGGGAGATGCGCAGAATCATAGGTAAACATTTTTTTTCCTGGTGTTTCTACATTACATTAATGCCATCAGAAATGAATGTACCACGATCTTATGAACTATTCTACATTTTGTGAGTTCTGGTTGAGGTTCTTGTTTGGTTTCTACCTCATTCCACTTTAGTAACGACGAATTATGATACCATCCTATTTTCGTACTTTGCTCAAGTGTTTTATTGGTTCTTTTGGCTAGCAAAGATGCTACCAAATAAGATTGGGATGTTTTATAGGAGCAAAGCATAAAATCTGATGTTACCATGAGTTGGTGAAGCTTGTAAAGTTTATCTGAAAATCTTGTGTTATTTAACTATTTTTGTTTGGCAGGTCATCTGATTCTTCTTTTGTAAATATGACTGCCGGTGCTGCTGATGATGTAGGTGCTACATTATTTGACTAAATAAAATCAAGAACAACATTGTTTATGTCCTAGTGGACTTATTCCCTAAGCTAACTACTGTTTCAGGCAAGCCATCTTAGCGCAACAGATGAGAGAAAACAGTTGCTGCCAACTTAACATTATAGTTGAGGTGCGTCTCGTACTTTTGACTTTCTTCATATGAGAGAAGCCAGTGTTTTAATTTTAGATATTGCATTAAACTACAGTTATAAGTAATATCGAATAGAATAGTTTGGAATTGCTTATATGTTGGCACAACAGTTCAGTTGTTTGTCAGATGAAACCAGATTGGTGTCTGGAATTTAGCCATTGGAGTCAGGATTTCACTTACATCCTAGTTATATGGCTGTTATGACTGGTATTTCTCACAACAGCCAGTATAGGACTACAGGTACTCTTACATGATAGCATTCTTATTACTGGAGCAAACGAAACCCAAATTGACCTACATGCTTGCCGCAACCTTATAATCTATCTTGTTTGTTTGTCGACAAATGCAAATATTTTGTTCCATTAAATGGCATTATATTCAGCACAACTATGAACAACCAACTATAAAACATGATTCTCGAGAGTGCTGATGAAGTCGCTCTCTTTTGGTTCTGCAGGTAGGTATACAAGAAATTCTTTTTGCCATGAACAACAAATTTTATGTAGCATGATAGAGTAAAATAAACACACTTGTAAACTGTAATAGCAAAAGAAACATCTATATGTTCAAAAGCTTCATTTGAGGCCATCCTATTCGTTATTTTTTTTTACCCCCAACTTTCTTGAGGCAACATATGCGAGGTGGGACGTGATTCTACAAAGATTCACTAATATCTTAGTACGATTTTTCTTCTCTTTTTTGTTTGGCAAAATTGATGTACTCAATATGTAGCTGGGGGCATCCCATTTGTAACATTAAAA
Source organism: Olyra latifolia (assembly GCA_036346145.1). Classification (NCBI taxonomy): domain Eukaryota; kingdom Viridiplantae; phylum Streptophyta; class Magnoliopsida; order Poales; family Poaceae; genus Olyra; species Olyra latifolia. The sequence continues at coordinate 20,623,251 of CM070526.1, forward strand.
TACTACACAGCTGATTTTCCTGACGAGCTCAGTGCTCAGCTCAGCATCTGCCCGATGGTATACATTTGTCCACAAAAAAATCTATCTTCATCCAACGAAGCGCGTTTGTGACTAGTAGTAGAATGTATACATGTGCGTAAATTTATCTCATCTAACGACGCGTGTTTGTCACTACCATGTATACATGAAAAAACATAGAAAGGCAAGTGTTGTTCCCCGGCCCTCGCGTCGCTCTCCTTGGGTGACTCGGGGGCGACGCAACCCACCGTAGCCGCCACAACCCAAGCGCAGCAGCCGCCGCCGCCGCGGCAGCGGCCGCCGGCCAGCGGCAGCGGCGGCAACCCTCCTCTCTTCCCCCTTCCTCCCACCTCCTCCTCCCTCTCCCGTTCCTCCTCCTCTTCTTCCTTCCTCCCTCCGGATCCGGCGGTGGGCGGCGATCGGCGGTGGGCTTGCGGCGGCCGGCGGCTCAAGCTTCTGTTGGACGGCGCCACGTTCTCTGGCGGCCCTACAGAGCCGTATGGCGGTCTTTGGCGGCGTCGGCGTCGGCCGCACGCGCAAGACGGTGCTCCTCGACCTGCGGTCCAATGCGTTGCACCCGTACCTGCTCGCCACGAACCCTTGGTGCTCGTCGGCGGTGCTGCTCCCCAACGGAGCTAGGTGAGTGGCAACTGGCGGCGCCCCTTCTCCGGCCCGTGCAGGAGCCGCTGCCCATCTGGGTCCGGCGGTGGGCTCGGCAGCGGTGCTCCGTTCTCAACTCGTGCGGCGGCGCGTCTCCCTCTCCACGTCCTCGTCGGCTCCAGCTTCGTCTCGATCTTCCTCCGTGTCCAACGCCGTCTCGTCGTCATCGCACCCTCCCCTCCCCTCGTCTGAGCAGTGGGCCGAGGCCTATGGTCCTCGGTGTTGTCTTCGGTGGCCAGCTCGCCTTCAAGGTGCTTGTGCTTGCGGGTCGATCAAGGTTGCTTGGTTCGGTCGGTCGGGTTTGTTAGCGGTGGGCGCTGGTGAAATGTCGTCGTGGTCCCTCCTCTGTGATGATGGCGTCCTCTCTTCCTTGGTGACTTGGTGGCGGCGCCGTCGTCGCCCCTTCTCTGTGGCGGCGGCGTTGCCTTTTCCTGGCGATGCGTCGATGGCTTGGGCTGTCCGGTTCGGGTGGTGGCAACGGTCTGCACGTCTGTGGTGGAGCGTCAAGAGAAGCGTCGTCGTCATCCCCCTCCTCTTCGTTGGCGACGTCCGCTCTTCTCCTTGTCGGTTGCATCGAAGCGTCACGGTTGTCCCCTCCCCCTTGTGGCGACAGTGTCTGTTCCTCGGCTTGGCAGTTCTCAGCGTTAGGACCCCTCCCCCCTGGTTTCCTAAAGCGTTGGCGTCCGGCAGGTCGTCTCCGATCATAGGCCTGCTCAGCCTCCTCCTAGTGCGGCTCGCGGGGTGTAAGTGCTCCGGGTGAAAGCCCTGCCCAGCTTCTTGCTTGGCTCAACGATGGCGACACTCTCGGGTGTCGTTCCCTTCTTAGAGGCCTTGTTATGGTGCTCCTACCCCCTAGAGTATTTTCGGGTGAAAATCTAGGTCTGCGCGGGCGACGGCGGCGACTTTGTTGTCGTATCCTTCTTTGGCGCGCGCTCTACGATTCTTCGCTATTGGTTGGCTGGTGGCTATGTCTGGGGCTACCCTGTTGTGGGCGGGCGTCATCCTGGGCCGAGCATCCCGCCTGGTGGTGCGGCCTTCTTCTTCAGACTCTGCGTACACTGGGGTGCGGTTGGTGGTGGTGGTCGCTGGCGCTGTTGGTCAAGCATCCCGTGCAGTGGTGACGGATGACGTCCCTTCCTCTCTTCTGTCGTCTCATCCGTGCATCCTGTGTGGCGGTGGCGGTTGACAGCCTAGTTGATCTTCGTGTGCTCCGCTTCTCAGTCCACAGCGGTGTTACTGGGGTTTTGGCCGTGCATCCCTCGTGGCAATGCCGGTCGGTGTTTTTCGCGCACCTAGCAGTGCTTTGCCGCGGAAACGGTTGTTCTAGATATTGCGTGCTGGTGTGTTATGGCCATTGCTCGCCTGGGTCGTCTTCTTCCCCTCCCCCTTCTGTCCTCCTTCTCCCTCCCCTGTACTCATCTCTTTCTCTCTAATCGTTGTACAGTTTCTCTCTTTTTTGAATAGAATGGTAGAACTCCTGTCCCTGCGTTCAAAAAAAAACTACCATGTATACATGCGCGTCTGCTCCAGAAACGAGCCTAAACAAATTGTTCTGAACTGTCTCTAAGGACTGCTTACAGGTAGGCCTTTACAGGTTCACACCAACCCGAGAACTTCTCGATGATGTTTTTCTTTTCTTGGTTGCAAGAAGCGTTGCTCAAACATGGCTAGCTAGCCTACACACACCACAAGACAATATATGCACGGTTGATCTCCATCACGCCACAGGAATCAACGGACGACGGCAAAACTCCTCTCCCCACACGCGCGCGCGGGTGATCAGACCACGCCTTGCTGGCCTCGCAGGACGGCGTAGTTGATCACGCGGGCGACGGTGCCCATGGACGGTCGGTAGCTGGGCTCGTACTGCAGGCACTGCACCGCGATTCTCCCGAGCTGCAGGGCACAACACAAACAGTCCAGACGCCAAGAATTTTCAGAGATGCATTTCAGGTGCAGCAGATGGAAAGATGTGGCCGTAAAAGGAGCGAGGAGAGACCTTGAGAGCTCCGGTCGTCGGATACTGGTCGCCAAGGTTCGGGTCAATGCATTCCTGAACCCTGTCTTCAGTCAGTAACGGAGTTGCCTGCCGTATCAATTGGAACAAAAGAAGTCCATAAGACGTTGTTTATATCGTTTGATGATAAAAGGAAAATGCTAAGAGGTCGAAGGACCGCTGGATCAAAACCCCATGTACGTTCACGTGTATTTATTCGTCTTAACCCTTAAGAGATAAAGATCACTCGCTAGTGAATCAAGTAAAATGATTGACTTCAAATACAGTTTGGGCGCATTTTAAATATGGTTTTAGCTAGATGATCTAAATTTCTAATGATACCTACCCGCAGTGCGAGATAGCATAAGAAACATGCTTGTACTGTCCTTTATTTTTGGGTGGGTGTTGGGATTTTAAAGACGTCTAAACTATTTTAGATCATTTATTTTAGCAAAAATTACCTATCTGGTTTATTTGGTCGCTGGACTATGTCTATTGTACTAAATAAGTATCTAAATTTAAAGTCTCTAGACCAGTAAAACTAAACCAAAATACTCATTTAACATGTGAAGGAAGCTTTTGAGAGTAGTTTTGTGTGACGTGATGTCTAAGTGAACATTTTTGCTGACATAAAGTCCATGTCACCCTATCCGGTACTCCCCCTTTCTCTAATCTCTCTCTCTTTCCCTCTCGCCAGCGGGAAGGAGGGAGCGGTCCTACGAGGTGCATAGGAACTCATCAGACGGGCTCCGCCGCTAGCCTACCATCGCCGCCCATGCCCCCCTTCTCCCTCTCTCTTTCTCCTCGCTTTCTCCCCCGGCCTCCCCTTCCTCCACAACTCCGGTAGTGGCGCCTCTCTTCTCTCCCTCCCTCCCTCCCTCTCTCCCTCTCTGCAGTTTCTCCCTACTCCACTTTCTCTCTAATCGTTGTCCCCCTCCCTCAATCTTGCCACCTGGGACCAAGGTGCAAACAAAGCAGCGCGTTGAGGAAGGCGGTAACCGGTGGAAGAGGTTGGGGTACCGGCAAGGGAGGAGGAGGGGCTCGAGCCTTAGGCCTCCGCTGCCTTAGCCCGACGCCACTATCCTATTCGAGCCGCCTTCCCTGCTTCTTCTCCTCCTCCGACGCCTAATCCTCCGTTCCTCCTTCGATGGCCTCCCTATCCCCTGCTAGCCTACTCCTCTTGCCCTGGTGACCTCTCCCTATCCCTCTCAATTTCCCCCCTCTCTTTCTCCTAAAGCAAGCCATGGAGAGGAGCCTAGAGAGGCGTCGGTGCTACGGAGGGGCTAGAGCTGAGGAAAGGAGAGAGCGGGGCGCCAGTCGGAGGCAGAGGACAGTGCTAGGAGAAGGGGCGGGGAGTAGTCGCCAGAGGAGGAGACGATGGTGTGGAATACAGAGAGGGGAAAAGAGATGGGGGAGAGAGGAGAGATTGAGGGAGGGGGGAGAGAGAGAGAGAATGGAAGCACATCTGTACGCTACGCCAACGAAAATGCCTAGGTGCAACCGTGCAACGCCGCATCACACAAAACACACTCTCAAAATGTGTTTTGATCGGTCAAAGGATTATTTTACACGGCTTTGGTAGTTCAGGGAGCATGCTAACATGATATTTAGCTTTAGGGACCAATTTGATATAATGGACGTAGCTCAATGACCAAATAGATACTTTTTTCCCTTATCTTAACAAAAGCCTAGTGATCTCTTACTTTCTATAAAAAAAATGTATATAAGACGGATGAATACATATAGAGCGTACATTTTTTTAATAGTTCGGTGATCTCTTATCTATAGGACAGGGGTAAGATGGAGTATTAGCTTGATCATATAGGTTTTAAGAAAAACAAACAGTATTCGTTTGCTGCATCAGTGTGCGTCATAGCTAACTGCTTTGAATTTGAAGGTCACCTCCATAAAAGCTAAAATAATCTGGGCTAGAAGTTTCTGGTTGCGTGTGGTCTTGTGTAACTGAAGTGAAGTTTGACAAATAAATTGCATTTTGATTAAGAGAGAATGGTTGGCAACAAGTAGGCATCCAATTCGCTGATTTCTTAACTGATAGAAACGGAGCGATTTATTAGAGTTCAGATAATAAGAACATCAAAGATCGACATGCTTACCCAGTTAACCAGGCTTCGCTGCCCCTGCGGCAACGTCCGATCCAGCGGCTTCCTTCCCGTCAAGAGCTCCAGAAGCACAATTCCGAAGCTGTAGACATCGCTCTTGTCCGTCATCTGCCCCGTCATCGCATACCTGCGCAGTCCAAAATCATCAAAAACCAAGCAAAGTCGATTGATCCAAGCTCCAAGAAGTGATCGACATCGCGAAGAAGATGAACAAGTCAGCCACGTACTCCGGCGCCTGGTAGCCGAAGGACCCCAGGGTGTGCGTCGACCGGTTGAGCCGCGCCATGTCGGCGGCCTGGCTGAACATGTTGTAGTCGGCGATCTTGGCCCTGAAGTCCTCGAACAGCAGCACGTTGGTGGACCGGACGTCCTTGTGCGTGATCGCCGGCCGCACCTTCTCGTGCAGGTACTCCAGGCCCCTCGCGGCGTCGAGCGCGATCTGCACGCGCTGCTCCCAGCTCAGCGCCGGCGTGCCGGGCGCCGCCCCCTGCGCCTCAGCTATCCTCGGCCCTGCATGCAGATTGCGGCGTGGCGAACAGTTCAGAGGCGCCTCGTGCCAGTGCAACCTCGCGGGTGAAGGACCAAGAATGGCCATGGCGTTTTGGTAGTTTCTTGTACCGTGCAGGACGTCGTGGAGGGTGCCCATGGAGGCGTACTCGTAGACCAGCACGCGGAGGTCGCCGCTGATGGTGTAGCCGAGCAGCCGGACGAAGTTCTCGTGCTTGAGCCTCGACGCGACCGACAGCTGGTAGAGTTTCGCAGGATTAGCGCTTCAGTTTCAGCTCTTGGTGGATGTGGCGGAGCACTGAGATCGACGGAGTATACACACCTGCTTGAGGAAGACGATGTTGGACGCGTGCTTCGACGGCTTCTCGAGCTTCTTGACGACGGCGGGCCACGCGTTCCGCAGCAGGACCCGGTACACCTTCGCGTAGGACCCCTGCCCGATGAGCTTCTCGTTGGAGAAGAAGTCTGTCATCTCGTTCAGCTCGCGCAGCTGCACCTCCGGCACGTCGACGGTGACTACTTCCTCCGTCACAGGACCGCCCGGTCCTCTCCGTTTCTCTGAACACGATCAAATACAAGTTTCGAAACTTTTAAGACATCTAGGCACGAAACAGTAGCATTCAGATTAGGCATCAGCTATCAATTATCGAAGCAGAGCAAGGAAGCAAGCGACAGAGCAAAACTGATCACCAGGCTCCACCGGGTAGGCGGAAGAATCCTTCTTCCAGATCCGCGGGAAGCAGCCGACGCTGCCGCCGTCGCCGAACAAGGAACCCTTCATGTTCTCCCACAGCCTCATCGCCGGCCGCCGCGGCACGAGCAGAGCGAGCGCTGCTCAGCTAGAGAGAGCAGAGGGAGCAGAGAGTCACTCGCGCAGGTTGGAACGAGAGGCGAGTAGGCGACTAGCTAGGCAGTTGCACTTGTCCGCTTATGTTTCGCACGGAATCTAAACCAAATCGCCTTGATTGCCCGGGTATTTCTTGCCTGCTTGTGGACGATATCGCTGCAAGAGAAACCAGGGCGCCGAGGCCCGAGAGGGAGGAAGTAGACAAGGTTCCGAGACTTGGAAGCGGACCGGCGGCGTCTAGTCCTCCAGCCCTGACATCTCGCCGCGGACCTGGGCTAGCGTGCCGGGCCCCGGCCAACGTACAGCGCCGCACCGTACGTTGGACCAAGTCCCCGCCACGCCCGATACGGCGATACCTCACGCCGTTTGTCCCTGGCCGGGAGCTGAGCTGGTGCAAGCCTGCAAGGAATATGTGCAATGTTCTATTTTACTATTTATTCACTATTTATCTTTTATTTATAAATTTATTTTACCTTCACCTCTACAACCCTGTCCTGTTTTTCCAATCTCTGCATATATAGTTGAGCTCACGCCGTGCTTTGCGGTTAATTTATAAAATCCGAGACTCAAATAGACGATCCGAAGTGTCCATCTTGATCTTCTTGTTGAAATCTCTTACATGATCAAATTTTATATTTTTTCTATTTGTTTTGTATTTTTGAAAATCACTGATCTAATTAGTTATGGAGTATCCAAATTTGCTGGTTTTCAAAAATAGCAAAAAAATTCAAAAAATACCAAATTTGGTCATGTAAGAGATTTCAACGAAAAGATCAAGATGAACGGTTCGGATCATCCATTTTAAGTTTTAGATTTTATAAACTAGACGCAAAGCACGTCTATATAGGGTCCAATGAAGACACCACGTTAATCCTTAAAAACTAGAAATTCTTACATTAATCGAAGAAAAAAATCTATATCATTGATTATAGTGAAGCCATGTTATAACGGTGTAAATCTTAAAATATTATAACAGCTTAAATTAAAAGAAAAATACGCCATCAATCATAGTAGCCCCACACTTATATAGAAGATTATACCGATCAAACTAATTGTGCCTTCATGTGGCAACAAACAAAGATTGTAACGAATCCGTAGCTGACTAAAATTTGTATTACACGATTCGCTCGGAATTTCCTGCTCTGGTTTTTTTTTTTTTGGTTTCGGACTAGACATGGACAATACATGAAGTCATGTTATACGATTACGAATCCAAAACAAGTAAAATTTGCATTAAACATGGATTAGATTGTATCTGCTATGCACATACAAACAAATCAGTTCACGGCTTCACAACATGCTTCTTGGTTCAAATTAACTAGACATGGCCAATATATGTATATGCCTATATTAGAGCTTATCATGCCAATAATATGATAACTACATATACATCTATGCTCTGTATATATGGGCCAAAAAAATCACCATGTTTGCTCTAAAAAGTTAGAATTTTCTACATCAGTTGGAAAAAAAGAAAATGTCTGCACCATTAACTATAGCGTGGTCATATTTGTAACGCGTGGATCTATTTAATGATACCAAATTTGTCTCCATAAGATATTGATTTATCCATTTATTCAAATAAATTAATCTGATTTTTAGAAGAGCCGGAATATTCAGATAAGATTAGAAGCAAATTAATGAGTATGTTCAAGTACGTGAGTAGATTAAGTTCGGTGGGAGTTAAACAAACCGAAGCAATTTGGTTCTGGCTATCCACACATAGAAGGGAAGAAGTTCACTACGTCCAAGAAAATTCTATATCAGGTACAAGAAAATTGTTCGAAGCAAAAGAGAAAACCTTTATTTTCCAAAATTTTCATAAAGATAGGTAGTTCACATATATTAGATTCAACTAAGGAGACAAGTAATTTGTTGTTGCATTAAGCGTATGATGATAATTTGATGGTAGCAAATCTTCTACCTATTTATGTATCTATTATTATATCGTAAATGCGTAAGAGAAAGAAACCATCATGTTCGCTCTAAAATACTAGAAATTTCTATATTAATCATAGAAAAAGAAAAAAAGAACTAGCAAACTAATTGGAATGTCGAAAGGGAGACTCATATATGCTGCTTTAGATCAAAAGCCCGGTGAGGAAACAACTATGTGCGTTTGCAAACTAGAATTCTTCACAACCAGATGCCATGATATTAGAAGCTTGGAGAGCAGACGAGTTGGAGCGTAGGAAGAGGACGACTATGTGTGGTTTGTAAAATCTAAGAAGCTTCTAGAACATACAACTTGGAGCATACGGAGGGAACGTCTACGTGCAGTTGTAGATTAGAACAATATAAAGATCAAAAGCTTGGAGAGCCAACAACTTAGAGCATAGGTAGGAGAAGCCTGAAGAGCAGATAACTCGAAATGTAGGGAGGTTACATGTGCCAATTGTTGTTAGAGAAGAAACAATTGATGAGAGCATAGAGAGACGCTACACATCTTAAACATGAAAAGAAAAAAAGATGCACAAGTTTCAAAGCACAGTGGTCTCAGGTATGAGAAAATTTTAATCTATTTTTTTCCATTTTTGATTCCTTCTATTCTTGGGTGCATTAGAGCCTCTGTATTAAGTCTAGAAATTCCAACATTAATCAGAGATTAAGGGGTGTTCTATTGGGCTCATGAGCTGTGACTTATCTGTCTTATCTCCAACTTCGAGAATTTCCCGATGTGGCCTCGAGAGTCGGATGGCCTTGAAATTTAGGATTTAGGGAGCTTTTAGACATCCTACGAGATAAAAATAAAACGGATTCAAAAAGTAATAAAAAAAGTCAGATGAGTCAATATTAGTCAGATGATCCATGCCATTTTGGCTTTTTCCGCTTTCATGTGGTTGCTGGGCCGGGATTCAAAGCGGTTCAAAAACCCACCTTTTTCCTTAAAGCAAAGTTTAACAACACAAATAAAGACCGTTCCATTTGGGTACCTCGAAAGGGAGGTGGATGTGATTCCAAGAGCCGAACGAGAATGAATACCACACAGAAGAGTCAAGACCGTAGGGATGCTATTATGAAAAAATTCAGACCTCGAGCTCGAGGACGTAGTTCTCCCATAAAAAAAACCATGTGTCATATAACAATTGTACTAAATATAGTAAAGAAAATATAGTAATATAGTAAAGAAATCTAAATAATCTTTAGATCCATCTAAGATTTCGATTCCCAGTAAAAAAATAGAATAGAAAAATATGGGACAAAAAATAAATCCACTCGGTTTCAGACTTGGTACAACCCAAAATCACCATTCCTTTTGGTTCGCACAACCAAAAAATTATTCGAGGGTCTACAGGAAGATAAAAAATACGGAATTGTATCAAGAACTATATACAAAAGAATAGGAAAAAGGCTCGAATAGAAAAATAGAATCGACTCAAGCTCAAGTAATTACACATAATAGAAAAATGGACTCAGGCTCAAGTTCCGAAGTAATTACACATATAGAAATTCAAAAAGAAATCGATACGATCCACGTCATAATCCATATTGGATTCCCCAATTGACTTTCGAAATCAATTTTTATGTGCAAACTTCACTACAAGGTACCACCTAAGAATAGCCTCAATGATGGTTTGAGAAACCTATTTGATGAAGCTTCTACACGTTCAGGAAGAGAAAATAGGCTTTCTTTAACGTAGCTTACTTTACCTTCAGCGCGGTAATGATAGTATCTTGTACTTGAACCGGTGGCTCACTTTTTCTAAGTAATGGCCGGTCAATGAAGATTTGCCCTTTTCTTTTGGGACGCGGATTCGTGTTTTAAGATTGGACTTTGAATTGGACTTTTCGGAACATAGAAGGGGTAGAGCAGAGTAGAACAAGTCTTTGTTTAGTTCATTAACTAGAATCCATAATTCCCTAGGTGGCAATTTGCAAGAGGGTCTAAGCCAAGATCTTGCAAACGAAGCAACCATAAAGAAAGGTTTACGAGCAGAGCCAAGAGGAGAGTGAGGAGGAATACTAAATCTGCTCCAAAGGGATGCTTGAAACGCCGATCCAACCGAAGAGACCTGAGGTCTGCGGAAAGCAAATGCCTGCGGAGGTGTTGACGGAGGAGGCGGAGGGCAATGAAAGCGGTAGGGCGACGTGAAACCATCTGACTAATATTGACTCATCTGACTTTTTTTTATTACTTTTTGAATCCGTTTTATTTTTATCTTGTAGGAGAGTCTAAAAGCTCCCTAAATCCTAAATTTCAAGGCCATCCGACTCTCGAGGCCACCTCGGAAAATTCTCCAAGTTGAAGATAAGACAGATAAGTCACAGCTCATGAGCCCAATAGAACACCCCCTAAGTGAGAAAAACTACACAATCAATTATAATGGGTCCAAATTATAACAATGTAGATCGTAAATATATTTTTAATTGAGTCTAACTTACTAACTACGAGCTAACAATCTGGCCACACAAGTATGTGAGATTAAAATGGACGTAGAGTAACAGTGGAGCATATCTTAAATATGTTTTAGGTAAATCTAACGGAAAATTTACCCGTCAAATATATTGCGACCAAATTACGACGATGTAGATCTTAAATATGTCTTCGATTGTATCCGATTGTACGGAAACTAACTACAGCTGACAAATCTAGCCTCAACAGATAATCTAGCCTCACATCTATGGAGGATAGTGTAGATTTTAAATATATTTTTAGTTTAATCTAACAGAATATATGCACCATCACATATATTAGGTCCAAAATTATAATGTTGCAGATCTTAAATATATTTTCTTCTAAATCTAATCAACCATACAAAATCTAACTACCAAATCTAGCCGTGCAAGTGCACGAGTCACCATGCTAGTTTGTACTATTCACATTTCATTTGTACAGCAATAGAGCCATCTACAATAAAGCATGAGGTCACCATCCGAAGGAGTTCAAGTGAAGTGGATGGAGGGAGGCCTATTGAGCACGCAGCACATCACATGATACTTAGGCCCCATTTGGCATAACTTCAGCTTCCAGCTGTACCTCAGATATAGAGTTTGTAGGTTAAAATAAAGTGATTTAAGTTTATATTTTTACTTTAAAATGTAAACAAGATGACTCGCCTAAACATCCTCAATATACCCACAACTACAGCTTTATGAATTTCTGAAGGTAGAAATAGGGTGCTCCACCAACTCCACCAATTTTGGTGAAGCTGGAGCTGTGCTAAACAGGGTCTTAGTGGATGCGTTTTCGCATTGGTTTGTTCGCTCTATATATATACACCTCTCGTACGAGTTACGAGAATAAAGATCTATCTTAAATTCTTTGAGTTTTGTAACTCTCTCAAATTCTTGCCGGTTGGTGTTCATGTTTTTTTTTACAAGATTTCTCCGCGTAGAATTGGTATGCCGTGCTCTTGTTGTTCATATACCTACTTCTATTCTGTGGCTGTGATTTCTAACACTATCTTGCCAGCGTCGTGTCGCGTCGCTTCGCCGCTGCTGTTCTACTTGATATTCTGACTTGCCAAGTGTTTTGACGCGTTGCAAGTTTTCCAAATCGTCTTTCGGACGGTCTGGGCTAGCGTCGCTTTTGCGTGCGGCTGCACGTTAAGTTTGGTCTTGTGGGGGGACGCCGACGGACGGGCGCGGTGGGGCACCGGCCAGGGACGCGCGAACCATACGTGTCGGGGGGCTCATAATCCGTCAACGCCTCCTCGTCGGGCGCACCTGCCGTGCCGTCGGGTCGGGGTGCGCGGGCTGGCTGCTCGATCGGCCGCTTGCTCCCCACCCCGGCGCCCACGCGGCCGCCGGGCATGGCCAAGTAGCGAACTTAACCAACGGAGACCAAGCCAATGATCTCCGCTTGCTTCGCCCCGGCGCCCCGAGCCCCACGGTTGTTGGGCGATCGTTTCACCGCGTACGTGACCCGGCGCCTAGCGAGCTGGCTCACGCGGGCATTGCGTTGCAGTTGCTCACCTGCCCAGTCAACAGCTAGCCTGCCATGCACGTACGCCCCTTGCCAGTGGACTGCATATCGATCTACTACTTGCATTTGCGCGCTCGAACGCTGAGCGTTTCACGGAGCAGGCTTTCAACGGCTGCGAGCAAACCTGGTGAGTACGATTTAGGCTTCGTTTGGTACAGCTTCAGCTTTTAGCTCCACCTCATATATGGAGTTTGTAGGTTAAAATAAAGTAACTTAAGTTTATATTTTTAGTTTAAAATATAAATAAGATGACTCATATGAGCATTCTCAATATACTCACAACTCCAGCTCTATGAATTCTGAAGTTAGGAATATGGTGCTCCACCAACTCATCCAATTTTGGTGGAGCTGAAGTTGTGTCAAACGGAGCCTTAGTATTAGCTTATAAATTTCTTCATGGTAAAATGCTACTTCTTCTTACCAAAATGTTTGATTTCTCAAAGCTATTTTGCAAACGTACAGACCTCAAGCCAAATCAAGCGCTTCTACCATCTCCAAGGGTATCCCTTCCTCGTTCCTGTTACTGTCATGGAGAGAATCTCGTTCCCTTCAAAATTCTAACAAATTCCCTTCACGGTTCTCTTTCGGAAGGGGTTCTCTTTTCCATTCTCTTCAGAAAAAGATTCTCTCTTCTTTCTCTGTATTATTCCTTTCGAATGGACGCTGTTGGAAATGGTAAAAAATAAAGAGACAAAATATAACGTAGAAAATGAGAAAGGAAACCAAATAAAGGAAAATGATCGAAGATGATCTTAAAGCCCATCTTTCCAAAGCCTAGCATTTTTACCACAACCATTCTAAAACGAAACACGTATATACACTCCCAAATCCAAGCCCTGAATTTTTTTTACACATTAACTCCCTACAGTCGGCGACGGATCCACCTCCCAAGCAGCAGGGGCAGTTGCCTGGGCTCCCATGATGCGGCAGTGAAGAGTGAACCCCGGATGTACGGTTTGTATTGATAGACGTTCTTGCTTAATTTGCTTGGCGAACAATACTAGCGTATGAAGCTGTTGGGTAAAGCTTCATGTTTTTTTGGCTGGTGGTATTTTCATACGTTAAGCTTATCCTGTTCCCCCTTAAATTTCGCCATGGGTTCATCACTTCAGACTTTACTCATACTCACAAAATTTTCTTGCTCTGCCACTGTCTACAGTAAAACTTATTCACATCGTCATGATGTCATCCACATGGTGTAAGCATTACGCCTTAGCTCCATAAAGATATCAAACAAGCCATTATCTCAAAATTATCCGGTTATCTACTAAAATTGAATGTTGACTGCTTTGAACAATGACTTAAACAAGTCGAGATCGATAATCGAAGCCAGATTTTAGATTGTTCCACTTATGAATTAAAGATTTTTGAGAAATGATGTCTAAAAGTCAAAGTGTTAAAAAAGATAGTCAAATAATTTGTCAAGAATAGGCTCACAACACACTAATCTAACTGTAGATTATAATCTGATAAGTTCTGGCATTTCATTAGGAGCCTTTGGCAGACCCAAAAAATGTTATAAAAAAGGGTTTAAGAGTTTCAAGAAGGAATACCGAGTAATTAAAAAAATAACTCTAAAGTGTCAATATTTGGGTCGTAAAAAAGACAAATATGTGGCCGTAACCCACTAAATTTGGGTTGGGCCGTTCGGAACATTGTGCCAGGCTGGTAATCAGTCCATGCAGCCCAATTGCACCCAGTACGGTAGTACTCCGGTTGCTGAGGCCTGAGGCGAAGCGCTGCTCCTCTCTTCTCCCCAAAACCCTTGGAAAGTACAAAACCCCTTCTCCCCGTTCTCCGCCGCCGCACGCCGGCGAAGTCCGTAGGTAGGATATCGGGCCCTTCTATAGGCCTTTTGCCGTCGGAACAGGGGACCCACCATGGCGCTCCTCCTTCGCCGCGGCGCCGCACTCGCCGCCCGCTCCCTGCGCGCCGCCGCGGCCTCCTCCGCTTCCACCTCCGTCCACCGCATACCGACCGTCGGATCCCTCGCCGGCGCCGGGGCTATGGCCCCCACGCGGCTGTTCTTCCTCGAGACTCTGAGAGGCTTCGCGAAGGGGAAGAAATCGAGTACGTTCCCGCACTCGCCTTCCTTGACTCTCCTTGCTTCCTTAGATGTTGCCGTTGAAAGGCCAGCCAATTTGTGTGTTCCTTATTAGATGTTGCTTTGTCAATTGAGTAATTTTCAAATCAGGGTAATGCAGTTGCTATGAAATGTATGTGTGCATCATACGGATGGAAGCGTTTCTTTTCTGATGAATCACTTGACATTTATCTGTTTGTGGTTTGTGGCTGTTTTAGAGGATGATAGTCGAGGCGATACAGTTCAAGACATTCCTGACAATGGGCCAACCGTCAAATCGGCTGCCTCCTTTCAAATGGAGGCTGCCGTCGTTGCGCTGTCACGAGAGTTGAGTAAACTGCGGACGGGAAGAGCTTCCCCTGGTACCATCGCGATCGCTGTTGCTGCGTCATTGTTTCTGCTGGACAGTTCTGTTCCTTGCACAAAAGATGTGACAAATGTGTTCTGCAGGCATGCTTGACCATATCATGGTGGAGACTGGAGGCGTTAAAGTTGCATTGAATCGCATTGCTGTTGTTTCTGTCCTGGATGCGCACACACTGTCAGTGATGCCTTATGACCCAACTGTAAGAACCTTTCTTGCCTTGTATATAAAAATTTATTTGACAATCTAGAACCTTTTTTTGTCACTTTGGTTCTCTTCTTGTATCCATATTTATTATCTACAGAATCAGGAAAAATTACTGAAAATGTGATAGAACTTATTTCCCATTTTCATCACAAGTTGTTTATAGAAGCCCTCAATCCCATAGGCTAATGTACATGTTTATGCTATGTTTGGCCCTTTGCCTTATTGCATTATTTGTAATATGATGCTGACTCTACTCAGGCTTCTACTTTAAAGTTTTTTTTGACTGATTGAAACTATTGTTTTACAGACAATGAAGTCTATTGAGAATGCAATTGTTTCATCTCCGTTGGGCATCAATCCAACACCTGACGGCAATAGGATTGTTGCAGCTATTCCTCCGTAAGCGTTGCCTGTAATGTTGCTATTATTGTTTATCTTAGCTCCGTACTTCATATGTATTGTTATACTGTTACACCACTGGCTGTGTTTTGTCTACTTTGTATGTACTACAATGCTATACTGTTGGCAGAGTTTTTTTTTTATACTAGTACATGACGTTCCAGTGATCAGCTGATAAATCAGGCAATTAGTTCTTGTATACCAGCGTGTGAGTAAAAAACAAATAGTATTTTTGTTTAAAAAAAAAACTGGGTTTAATGTCAATAGTCATAGAAGTGATTGTGGAATTACTTCCTAGGTCAACTATTGTCCACAAGCTTGTGAAAACTTGCATTAATCATTACAAATTTTTTCCTTTATTTTTATGATCTTGCATTCCAGATTCTGTAGTCTTAAATTTGTTTCCTTCTAATTTATTTTTGTGCATTTCAGATTGACAAAGGAGAATATACAGGTAAAATTTGCTAAACTCAAATTTCTTTTATGTTCCTGAAACTTCTGATGTTTTTCTCCTCCCAAATATAGGCACTGTGTAAGGTTGTTACTAAATCTGCTGAGGATTCTAAACAAAGCATTAGAAGAGCACGCCAGAAGGTAAAAGGAACCTTATCTTCATTTCTTCCTCCTTTTTAATTCTGGCTGTGACAGAATTTTACATATATAGGCAGCAATTCTGTAATGCTATTATGCTTCATTATTTAATTTAAATTTATTGATGTTTTTGAAGCCTTGGTTTGTAAGTTTGAATATCGCAGCTGTGGACTGTACATTTGGTTAATTATCACTGCATATTGGTTTCCATTTGGAGTTGGCTTTTAGGAGATAACTATGAATCTATGATTTACTGTGATTATTAGCATTTTTCGTATGATATCTGACTTTTTGGATAATATCTCTGGTTCTATCTAAATTGGTAATGTTGTCATGCATTGAAAGAGGAGCCCTTGCTCCAAGCTTGACGCTGTTATCTGGTTTGGTAGTGTTGGAAATTAATCATGTTGTCAAGTGTTTGCATGTTAATCAGTTGCATGTAGGTAAAAACTAGTGTAGGCGCTGTATGTTTGCTTTGAGTTAGTTGTGTTAAAAGAAAGCACCATGAACTGCATGCATGTACGTAGGAGCTGAAGCATGTGTTCATGTAATAAGCTAGCCTGTCTAGGCCTGCAGAGATGTGGCCGAGTCAGGCCTGGACTCATGGAGTTGTGGCTGAGTCAAGGCGCCCTAGATTCGTGGAGAACTGGAGACATGGCCGAGTCATGTGGGGTAGCTCATCAGCCGTATGCATGCGTTAGTAGCATGTGTTTAGGAGATTGTTAGTTGGCTGGCTGGGTGTGCACGTGCTGCTGCGTGCACATGAGCCATGCGGCCTGGCGCCACTGTGTCGCAGGGGATGGGTGCTGCACTTTCAGAACAGAAATGTTGGGATTTTTTTAAAAAATGCATTTGAAATGTTGGGGATAAAACTTTAAACTTATGAAATGGAGAACTTCTGAGAGATACTGGTAATTCAGATTGAAAGGCCATTAGAAGCAAGCTAGCAAAACAAACTTAGCCAAGAAAACACCAACCTCAGCTATACAAACTCGAGGGCCCTGATCCAAAAACATCATGGCAAGCAAAGCCAGCAGCCAGCCTTCGAGCTGAAGACCAGCAGCTGTACAAAGTCAAACCAACTAGACGCATCACTGCATCATCTGTCGCCTCCCTACTCTTTGCACCCATGAACTGCATGCATGTACGCCGGAGCTGAAGCTGTGTTCGTGTAACAAGCTAGCCTGTCTAGGCCTGCAGAGATGTGGCGAGTCAGGCCTGGACTCATGGAATTGTGGCTGAGTCAAGGCGCACTAGATTCGTGGAGAACTGGAGACATGGCCGAGTCATGTGGGGTAGCTCATCAGCCGTATGCATGTGTTAGTAGCATGTGTTTAGGAGATTGTTAGTTGGCTGGCTGGGTGTGCACGTGCACGCTGCTGCATACATGAGCCATGCGGAACATGGCTTGAAGCTGGGATGCTGTGCAGCCTTCCGCTTGTTATTTAAGCCCATGTAATCACTTATTCTTTGAATAGAGAACAAGAGAAAAGAAACTAGTTATGTGTTGTGCCGTGCTCTTCGTTTTGTATCGCGTATGTGTGAGTTTCTGCTGCATCTAGCTTCTACTGAGAGACAATGCGAGAGTGAGTCCACATCGCGTTGAGTAGAATAGTGAGCTGTACAAATCCTCGATCCAAAGTGTACAGTTAGTGGGACTAAGAACATTATCGATAGTATTATGACCTCATGATGATTCATATGATCTTGAATTCCATTATGTTCAGAGTTCAACCCTCAGACAATGGTGTTAAAGAGTACAGACTATGATACTAGTAGTATTTCTTACCTATATTTGTGGAGGGTCTTTTTTCCCTTGGTAGATAATGTTCACCATTGTACTGAGCTTGGCTTAGCATTTTATCCTCGCACTAATCTAGAGTGAAATCTTTCTAGGGCTGAACGGCTTGAATTCAATTTCATTGCCTCCTATATTTGTTGTTGGTTTTGTAATGTACTAATGTGTTAGTGCATTTCCCTTGTGTTTCTAGGCACTCGATACGATAAAGAAATCTGCATCTGGTATACCAAAGGATGATGTAAAACGACTTGAGAAGGAAGTGAGTAGCTGAACGATGTTTTAAAAGGCAGTATGTTGCATGGTAGTAAACTTTTTACATATTGGTTTCCTCCAGGTCGAAGAATTGACCAAGAAGTTCGTAAAGTCGGCAGATGATATGTGCAAGGCCAAGGAGAAGGAAATATCAGGAAATAAACCTATCCATCGTGCATAAATATTTTTTCACTTCCACACCATTGATGCCAATGGTGTTGAGCGACTGTAGTTCTGCCGCCTTGCGGAAGATATTAATCTTTTTTTGCCACATTGTAAACATACTGTTAGCATTTCAAAACAGTGTGATGGCCAGGGCAGGCCGGCTATTTTTGGTGATGAAACTGTGATTCTGTTGCAAACTTGTAATTTTCAGTCACAACGTCGTGAATTGATGCCTACAGAACAAAAGTGACTTTTTTCTTACCATAATCTAATGCTGTTTTTGCATACCTGTATTACTGTATAATCGCGTTGCATATACTGGTTTTGTTCTGTTTTAAAGAACTACTAGTACTTCGTTGTTCTCAGTTGACAAAATGCTTTCCCCATCTGAGAAGTGACTGTCAATGCTCCTGTCTGCTCTCTAATGGTCATTCTCTCCCTGAACCCTGATTCCATGCCTTGTTTCGCCATTCTTTTTTTAAAAAAAAATGCATTTGAAATGTTGGGATTTTTTTAAAAAAAATGCATTTGAAATGTTGGGGGTAAAACTTTAAACTTATGAAATGAAGAACTCAGAGATACTGGTAATTCAGATTGAAAGGCCATTAGAAGCAAGCTAGCAAAACAAACTTAGCCAGGAAAACACCAACCTCAGCTATACAAGCTCGAGGGCCCTGATCCAAAAACATCATGGCAAGCCAAGCCAGCAGCCAGCCTTCGAGCTGAAGACCAGCAGCTGTACAAAGTCAAACCAACTAGACGCATCACTACATCACCTGTCGTCTCCCCTACTCTTTACAGAGAGCCCGCAAAAAAAGATCACTCTTTCCCTCGCTTGCCGAACACCGCCCTGGTCACCGCCCTGATGCCCCTCACCCACAGCTCCGCCGCCTCCTCCCCGCCCTGGCACACGAAGTGCACCTCCCTTCCCGTCGCCGTCACCACGCGGAACAGGCCGAGCTCGTAAGCACCGCCGCCGCCGCCCTTCTTCTGCCGGCGCCGCTGGAACGCCGAGCTGCCACCGACCTCGGCCTCCCGGCACACCACGTTGCGCCGGCTCGAACAGCCCCACCGGAGCACGCCGGCGGCGCCCACCATCCGGAGCGACTTGCCGTGGGGCCTCCCGCGCCCGCCCTTGGTGTGCTTCATGACGTGCGCGCCCTGGAGGACGAGCTGCCGGCCCAGCTCGTCCATGATCACTTCCTCGGCCTTGTTGAACGGCGCGGTGGCCAGCGCCGCCCGCGCGAGGGACAGCGCCGTCTCGCCCCGCGAGGTCCGGATGTCGCAACGGGCGCCGTAGGAGATGAGGAGCTCGCACACGGCCGCGTGGCCTTCTGGCCGCCAGCATGAGCGGGGTGTAGCCGTCGCCGTCCGGGATGTTGACGTCGCAGCCCGTGCTCACCAGGTGGCGCACCGCCGCGGTGTCCCCGCGCCGGGAAGCGCAGTGGAGGGCGTAGAAGCCCCCGGGCATACCCTTCTCCAGCGCGAACTCTAGCATGACCTGCTCGAAGAGGTCCCTCTTCTTGCTCAGCTGCGCGAGGCCAATGGCCGTCTCGCCGCGCTTGTTGCTCAGCTTCACGTTGGCTCCGGCGAAGACGAGGGAGCGGAAGGCGTCGACGTTGCCCTCCTTGGTGGCCGCCATTATGGGCGTGCACCCGTCCGCGTCCTGCTCGTCCACGTCCACGTCAGACTGAGCCAGAAGCACCTCCATGGCAGTCGCGTCGCCGCAGCGCGCTCCGAACATCAGTGGCGAGAACACGCTCCGGTCGCTCGACCGAGGGATCGTCCCGGATCGAATCACGCCAAGAACGGCGCGTTCGAAGCCGGCTTTCCAGCCCCCGGAAGAGGCAACGGAAGGCGCGGACTCGCCGGCCGAATTCACCAGCGCGATGTCTGCTCCGGCGGACACGAGAACCCTGAGGCAATCCTCACGCTTGTGGCGCGCGGCCAGGATAGCAGCAGCGTCGCCGGCCTCCGCCCTCGCGTTCACGTCGCAGCCCCTGTCTATCAGCATTCGCAGGATCTCCGGCTGGCCGAGGCGCGAGGCCATGTGAACCGGCCTGAACCTGGCGCTCCGTGACGTCTTCACTGGAGCTTCGGAGTCCGCGCCAGAAGCCAGCAACGCTTGCACGGCGCCGGCGCTCCCGCAGAGGATGGCGTGGTGGAGCAGCGTCCGGCCAAGGTGCGTGGCGCTCGACGAGTACCCGTGCTGGAGGAGCATGCGGAGGATGGAGCCGGTGTATTCGTAGTACTCCACGGCGCACCAGACCGCGTCGTAGGGCTCCGCGAGGCCCGCGCCGACGCGCAACTCCTCGCCAGTGGCCGTGTCCCACGACCACGCACCCAGCCTCACCTTGGTGTCCCGCTTCACGCCGACCTGGACATGAGTCACACAAGACGGTGTTGCCCGTGGATTGCTGAAGGCTGAGGAGCGTATGGCTGCAGGCTGCTAGAAATGGTGCGAACCTGAAGCAGGTGGCGAACGACGGCGACTTGCCGGCTCACGATGGCGGCGAAGAGCGCCGTGCAGTCGACGTTGGCATGCAGCGACGGCTTCAGCGAGCGCAGGAGCACCCGCGCGGTCGCGTTTGGATCAGCTCCGCACTGTGATGATGGAGAGAGAATCACATGAAATTAATTACGCGCTGCCGTTTAATCACGTGTCTTGAATATTTGGATCAGTAACAGTCTGCACAACTCTAGTTACAAAAACGATATCTGCAAATTACAATCCGATTCATCTTAATTGATAAGTCGAATCTTCATTTATCTCTGGTGTTGCAGGATTTAATTGATGTACTGATTCTAAAAAAATCCGCTTGTGCTTGTCCAAATCTACTAAGTGGATTTAATTAGTGTACTAATTGTAAAAAAAGGTGTCCAGTGTGCATGTCAAAGAAGATACTGGGAGGGGTCAACTGCGAAATGATTTTAATTGGTGTACTAATTGTAAAGAAGGTGTGCAGTCTGCTTGCCCAAATCTACTTACTGTAAAGGAAAGAAGTCGGGAGGGCTCAACTGCAAAAGAAAATCTACTTAGTGCAAAAAGAAAGAAGTTGGGAGGGCTCAACTGCAAGAAAAGATTTAATTGCTCTACTAATTGTAAAGAAAGTGTGCAGTCTGCTTGTCCAAATCTACTTACTGCAAAAATATATAATGTGAAGAGAGAGAAGTCGGGAGGGCTCAACTGCAAAAAAAATTTGGGTAAGATCCGCCGAAGCGGGTAGCCTTAACCGCAATGTGCTATAGGAAAGTCCGAAGACTGTTCCTGTCCCTGTCAGGAGATGCCAACCGTCTCTCCTTTCTACGAACACGCCACTCTGGGCACCCCTCCCTTATAAACCCGTCAAAATATAAGCGAACTAGCGAGGTGGTACTAAACTTCACTCCCGCTGTCCACCATGTGACTCCGCGCCCTGGACAGCATCCACAGACACAGCGCCGCGCTCTCTCTCGCTCTCGCTTTCGGGATCGAAATACATGCATCGACGACTCGTCGTGTCATCGCCAGAAATGCAAATCCTGGAAGCGTGAACCAAGAAGACGGCAATTGAGTACCTTGATGAGAGCATCCACCACGTCGACGAAGCCGTGGGCGGCGGCGGAGACGAGCGCGTGCACGGCGACGCGCGGGCGGACGAGGTCGGAGCCCATGAAGATGGCCGCCAGGGCGGCCTGCCCCTGCAGTGCCGCCTCCACGATGGCCTCCTCGCAGGCCGGCTGCGACGCCCCCGCGCGCACCAGCAGCTCCGCCACCTCCGCGCGTCCCTCCCGCGCCGCGGCCGTCGTCGGGTATCCCCGGAACACCTTCCCGTTCACGTCCGCCCCCTTCGCCTGCACAGTTGAACCATCAAAAACATGCAAAAGAGATGTACAAATCATACTGGTGATGAACCATTTTCTTAGGAGCTCACCAGTTTAAACTGTAATACAAAATAGCATTCTTCTTTCTGGAAAGTGAACATTTTGACAAAAAAGTGAAATTGCCACAGAAAACAGTTCAAGGCCCCGTATGAATCTGAAAAAATTTACCACATTCCAAACACGACCCAGTATGTTATCATAGAGAGACAAATAATGTTCAGCCTTTCTAAAAGAGCAACAGATGAAAGCTGCAATGCAAGCTGTTCTTGAAACAGATACTAAACAATTACAGCATTAACAATCGATGTTTGAGGACGGTAACTTCTGTTCTTGCTTTCTCTTTCGCCCAACACAGCCACACAGGGGAATTAAGATGGACCAGCGGAGCCCAGGGCACGACAATGGCCATCGGGACTTGGAACCATAGCTGGCCGAGTAACAAATGTCGCTGTTACTACTATGTCTGGTCAGGTCGGTGATGTGGTGACTGCCTTGCGACCAATGGAGAGGGCCCTTCCTCGAGACTCTGAGAGGCTTCGCGAAGGGGAAGAAATCGAGTACGTTCCCGCACTCGCCTTCCTTGACTCTCCTTGCTTCCTTAGATGTTGCCGTTGAAAGGCCAGCCAATTTGTGTGTTCCTTATTAGATGTTGCTTTGTCAATTGAGTAATTTTCAAATCAGGGTAATGCAGTTGCTATGAAATGTATGTGTGCATCATACGGATGGAAGCGTTTCTTTTCTGATGAATCACTTGACATTTATCTGTTTGTGGTTTGTGGCTGTTTTAGAGGATGATAGTCGAGGCGATACAGTTCAAGACATTCCTGACAATGGGCCAACCGTCAAATCGGCTGCCTCCTTTCAAATGGAGGCTGCCGTCGTTGCGCTGTCACGAGAGTTGAGTAAACTGCGGACGGGAAGAGCTTCCCCTGGTACCATCGCGATCGCTGTTGCTGCGTCATTGTTTCTGCTGGACAGTTCTGTTCCTTGCACAAAAGATGTGACAAATGTGTTCTGCAGGCATGCTTGACCATATCATGGTGGAGACTGGAGGCGTTAAAGTTGCATTGAATCGCATTGCTGTTGTTTCTGTCCTGGATGCGCACACACTGTCAGTGATGCCTTATGACCCAACTGTAAGAACCTTTCTTGCCTTGTATATAAAAATTTATTTGACAATCTAGAACCTTTTTTTGTCACTTTGGTTCTCTTCTTGTATCCATATTTATTATCTACAGAATCAGGAAAAATTACTGAAAATGTGATAGAACTTATTTCCCATTTTCATCACAAGTTGTTTATAGAAGCCCTCAATCCCATAGGCTAATGTACATGTTTATGCTATGTTTGGCCCTTTGCCTTATTGCATTATTTGTAATATGATGCTGACTCTACTCAGGCTTCTACTTTAAAGTTTTTTTTGACTGATTGAAACTATTGTTTTACAGACAATGAAGTCTATTGAGAATGCAATTGTTTCATCTCCGTTGGGCATCAATCCAACACCTGACGGCAATAGGATTGTTGCAGCTATTCCTCCGTAAGCGTTGCCTGTAATGTTGCTATTATTGTTTATCTTAGCTCCGTACTTCATATGTATTGTTATACTGTTACACCACTGGCTGTGTTTTGTCTACTTTGTATGTACTACAATGCTATACTGTTGGCAGAGTTTTTTTTTTATACTAGTACATGACGTTCCAGTGATCAGCTGATAAATCAGGCAATTAGTTCTTGTATACCAGCGTGTGAGTAAAAAACAAATAGTATTTTTGTTTAAAAAAAAAACTGGGTTTAATGTCAATAGTCATAGAAGTGATTGTGGAATTACTTCCTAGGTCAACTATTGTCCACAAGCTTGTGAAAACTTGCATTAATCATTACAAATTTTTTTCCTTTATTTTTATGATCTTGCATTCCAGATTCTGTAGTCTTAAATTTGTTTCCTTCTAATTTATTTTTGTGCATTTCAGATTGACAAAGGAGAATATACAGGTAAAATTTGCTAAACTCAAATTTCTTTTATGTTCCTGAAACTTCTGATGTTTTTCTCCTCCCAAATATAGGCACTGTGTAAGGTTGTTACTAAATCTGCTGAGGATTCTAAACAAAGCATTAGAAGAGCACGCCAGAAGGTAAAAGGAACCTTATCTTCATTTCTTCCTCCTTTTTAATTCTGGCTGTGACAGAATTTTACATATATAGGCAGCAATTCTGTAATGCTATTATGCTTCATTATTTAATTTAAATTTATTGATGTTTTTGAAGCCTTGGTTTGTAAGTTTGAATATCGCAGCTGTGGACTGTACATTTGGTTAATTATCACTGCATATTGGTTTCCATTTGGAGTTGGCTTTTAGGAGATAACTATGAATCTATGATTTACTGTGATTATTAGCATTTTTCGTATGATATCTGACTTTTTGGATAATATCTCTGGTTCTATCTAAATTGGTAATGTTGTCATGCATTGAAAGAGGAGCCCTTGCTCCAAGCTTGACGCTGTTATCTGGTTTGGTAGTGTTGGAAATTAATCATGTTGTCAAGTGTTTGCATGTTAATCAGTTGCATGTAGGTAAAAACTAGTGTAGGCGCTGTATGTTTGCTTTGAGTTAGTTGTGTTAAAAGAAAGCACCATGAACTGCATGCATGTACGTAGGAGCTGAAGCATGTGTTCATGTAATAAGCTAGCCTGTCTAGGCCTGCAGAGATGTGGCCGAGTCAGGCCTGGACTCATGGAGTTGTGGCTGAGTCAAGGCGCCCTAGATTCGTGGAGAACTGGAGACATGGCCGAGTCATGTGGGGTAGCTCATCAGCCGTATGCATGCGTTAGTAGCATGTGTTTAGGAGATTGTTAGTTGGCTGGCTGGGTGTGCACGTACCGCGGCTGCGTACATGAGCCATGCGGCCTGGCGCCACTGTGTCGCAGGGGATGGGTGCTGCACTTTCAGAACAGAAATGTTGGGATTTTTTTTTTAAAAAAATGCATTTGAAATGTTGGGGATAAAACTTTAAACTTATGAAATGGAGAACTTCTGAGAGATACTGGTAATTCAGATTGAAAGGCCATTAGAAGCAAGCTAGCAAAACAAACTTAGCCAAGAAAACACCAACCTCAGCTATACAAACTCGAGGGCCCTGATCCAAAAACATCATGGCAAGCAAAGCCAGCAGCCAGCCTTCGAGCTGAAGACCAGCAGCTGTACAAAGTCAAACCAACTAGACGCATCACTGCATCATCTGTCGTCTCCCCTACTCTTTGCACCCATGAACTGCATGCATGTACGTCGGAGCTGAAGCTGTGTTCGTGTAACAAGCTAGCCTGTCTAGGCCTGCAGAGATGTGGCCGAGTCAGGCCTGGACTCATGGAATTGTGGCTGAGTCAAGGCGCACTAGATTCGTGGAGAACTGGAGACATGGCCGAGTCATGTGGGGTAGCTCATCAGCCGTATGCATGTGTTAGTAGCATGTGTTTAGGAGATTGTTAGTTGGCTGGCTGGGTGTGCACGTACCGCGGCTGCATACATGAGCCATGCGGAACATGGCTTGGAAGCTGGGATGCTGTGCAGCCTTCCGTTTGTTATTTAAGCCCATGTAATCACTTATTCTTTGAATAGAGAACAAGAGAAAAGAAACTAGTTATGTGTTGTGCCGTGCTCTTCGTTTTGTATCGCGTATGTGTGAGTTTCTGCTGCATCTAGCTTCTACTGAGAGACAATGCGAGAGTGAGTCCACATCGCGTTGAGTAGAATAGTGAGCTGTACAAATCCTCGATCCAAAGTGTACAGTTAGTGGGACTAAGAACATTATCGATAGTATTATGACCTCATGATGATTCATATGATCTTGAATTCCATTATGTTCAGAGTTCAACCCTCAGACAATGGTGTTAAAGAGTACAGACTATGATACTAGTAGTATTTCTTACCTATATTTGTGGAGGGTCTTTTTTCCCTTGGTAGATAATGTTCACCATTGTACTGAGCTTGGCTTAGCATTTTATCCTCGCACTAATCTAGAGTGAAATCTTTCTAGGGCTGAACGGCTTGAATTCAATTTCATTGCCTCCTATATTTGTTGTTGGTTTTGTAATGTACTAATGTGTTAGTGCATTTCCCTTGTGTTTCTAGGCACTCGATACGATAAAGAAATCTGCATCTGGTATACCAAAGGATGATGTAAAACGACTTGAGAAGGAAGTGAGTAGCTGAACGATGTTTTAAAAGGCAGTATGTTGCATGGTAGTAAACTTTTTACATATTGGTTTCCTCCAGGTCGAAGAATTGACCAAGAAGTTCGTAAAGTCGGCAGATGATATGTGCAAGGCCAAGGAGAAGGAAATATCAGGAAATAAACCTATCCATCGTGCATAAATATTTTTTCACTTCCACACCATTGATGCCAATGGTGTTGAGCGACTGTAGTTCTGCCGCCTTGCGGAAGATATTAATCTTTTTTTGCCACATTGTAAACATACTGTTAGCATTTCAAAACAGTGTGATGGCCAGGGCAGGCCGGCTATTTTTGGTGATGAAACTGTGATTCTGTTGCAAACTTGTAATTTTCAGTCACAACGTCGTGAATTGATGCCTACAGAACAAAAGTGACTTTTTTCTTACCATAATCTAATGCTGTTTTTGCATACCTGTATTACTGTATAATCGCGTTGCATATACTGGTTTTGTTCTGTTTTAAAGAACTACTAGTACTTCGTTGTTCTCAGTTGACAAAATGCTTTCCCCATCTGAGAAGTGACTGTCAATGCTCCTGTCTGCTCTCTAATGGTCATTCTCTCCCTGAACCCTGATTCCATGCCTTGTTTCGCCATTCTTTTTTTAAAAAAAAATGCATTTGAAATGTTGGGATTTTTTTAAAAAAAATGCATTTGAAATGTTGGGGGTAAAACTTTAAACTTATGAAATGAAGAACTCAGAGATACTGGTAATTCAGATTGAAAGGCCATTAGAAGCAAGCTAGCAAAACAAACTTAGCCAGGAAAACACCAACCTCAGCTATACAAGCTCGAGGGCCCTGATCCAAAAACATCATGGCAAGCCAAGCCAGCAGCCAGCCTTCGAGCTGAAGACCAGCAGCTGTACAAAGTCAAACCAACTAGACGCATCACTACATCACCTGTCGTCTCCCCTACTCTTTACAGAGAGCCCGCAAAAAAAGATCACTCTTTCCCTCGCTTGCCGAACACCGCCCTGGTCACCGCCCTGATGCCCTCACCCACAGCTCCGCCGCCTCCTCCCCGCCCTGGCACACGAAGTGCACCTCCTTCCCGTCGCCGTCACCACGCGGAACAGGCCGAGCTCGTAAGCACCGCCGCCGCCGCCCTTCTTCTGCCGGCGCCGCTGGAACGCCGAGCTGCCACCGACCTCGGCCTCCCGGCACACCACGTTGCGCCGGCTCGAACAGCCCCACCGGAGCACGCCGGCGGCGCCCACCATCCGGAGCGACTTGCCGTGGGGCCTCCCGCGCCCGCCCTGGTGTGCTTCATGACGTGCGCGCCCTGGAGGACGAGCTGCCGGCCCAGCTCGTCCATGATCACTTCCTCGGCCTTGTTGAACGGCGCGGTGGCCAGCGCCGCCCGCGCGAGGGACAGCGCCGTCTCGCCCCGCGAGGTCCGGATGTCGCAACGGGCGCCGTAGGAGATGAGGAGCTCGCACACGGCCGCGTGGCCTTCTGGCCGCCAGCATGAGCGGGGTGTAGCCGTCGCCGTCCGGGATGTTGACGTCGCAGCCCGTGCTCACCAGGTGGCGCACCGCCGCGGTGTCCCCGCGCCGGGAAGCGCAGTGGAGGGCGTAGAAGCCCCCGGGCATACCCTTCTCCAGCGCGAACTCTAGCATGACCTGCTCGAAGAGGTCCCTCTTCTTGCTCAGCTGCGCGAGGCCAATGGCCGTCTCGCCGCGCTTGTTGCTCAGCTTCACGTTGGCTCCGGCGAAGACGAGGAGCGGAAGGCGTCGACGTTGCCCTCCTTGGTGGCCGCCATTATGGGCGTGCACCCGTCCGCGTCCTGCTCGTCCACGTCCACGTCAGACTGAGCCAGAAGCACCTCCATGGCAGTCGCGTCGCCGCAGCGCGCTCCGAACATCAGTGGCGAGAACACGCTCCGGTCGCTCGACCGAGGGATCGTCCCGGATCGAATCACGCCAAGAACGGCGCGTTCGAAGCCGGCTTTCCAGCCCCCGGAAGAGGCAACGGAAGGCGCGGACTCGCCGGCCGAATTCACCAGCGCGATGTCTGCTCCGGCGGACACGAGAACCCTGAGGCAATCCTCACGCTTGTGGCGCGCGGCCAGGATAGCAGCAGCGTCGCCGGCCTCCGCCCTCGCGTTCACGTCGCAGCCCCTGTCTATCAGCATTCGCAGGATCTCCGGCTGGCCGAGGCGCGAGGCCATGTGAACCGGCCTGAACCTGGCGCTCCGTGACGTCTTCACTGGAGCTTCGGAGTCCGCGCCAGAAGCCAGCAACGCTTGCACGGCGCCGGCGCTCCCGCAGAGGATGGCGTGGTGGAGCAGCGTCCGGCCAAGGTGCGTGGCGCTCGACGAGTACCCGTGCTGGAGGAGCATGCGGAGGATGGAGCCGGTGTATTCGTAGTACTCCACGGCGCACCAGACCGCGTCGTAGGGCTCCGCGAGGCCCGCGCCGACGCGCAACTCCTCGCCAGTGGCCGTGTCCCACGACCACGCACCCAGCCTCACCTTGGTGTCCCGCTTCACGCCGACCTGGACATGAGTCACACAAGACGGTGTTGCCCGTGGATTGCTGAAGGCTGAGGAGCGTATGGCTGCAGGCTGCTAGAAATGGTGCGAACCTGAAGCAGGTGGCGAACGACGGCGACTTGCCGGCTCACGATGGCGGCGAAGAGCGCCGTGCAGTCGACGTTGGCATGCAGCGACGGCTTCAGCGAGCGCAGGAGCACCCGCGCGGTCGCGTTTGGATCAGCTCCGCACTGTGATGATGGAGAGAGAATCACATGAAATTAATTACGCGCTGCCGTTTAATCACGTGTCTTGAATATTTGGATCAGTAACAGTCTGCACAACTCTAGTTACAAAAACGATATCTGCAAATTACAATCCGATTCATCTTAATTGATAAGTCGAATCTTCATTTATCTCTGGTGTTGCAGGATTTAATTGATGTACTGATTCTAAAAAAATCCGCTTGTGCTTGTCCAAATCTACTAAGTGGATTTAATTAGTGTACTAATTGTAAAAAAAGGTGTCCAGTGTGCATGTCAAAGAAGATACTGGGGAGGGGTCAACTGCGAAATGATTTTTAATTGGTGTACTAATTGTAAAGAAGGTGTGCAGTCTGCTTGCCCAAATCTACTTACTGTAAAGGAAAGAAGTCGGGAGGGCTCAACTGCAAAAGAAAATCTACTTAGTGCAAAAAGAAAGAAGTTGGGAGGGCTCAACTGCAAGAAAAGATTTAATTGCTCTACTAATTGTAAAGAAAGTGTGCAGTCTGCTTGTCCAAATCTACTTACTGCAAAAATATATAATGTGAAGAGAGAGAAGTCGGGAGGGCTCAACTGCAAAAAAAATTTGGGTAAGATCCGCCGAAGCGGGTAGCCTTAACCGCAATGTGCTATAGGAAAGTCCGAAGACTGTTCCTGTCCCTGTCAGGAGATGCCAACCGTCTCTCCTTTCTACGAACACGCCACTCTGGGCACCCTCCCTTATAAACCCGTCAAAATATAAGCGAACTAGCGAGGTGGTACTAAACTTCACTCCCCGCTGTCCACCATGTGACTCCGCGCCCTGGACAGCATCCACAGACACAGCGCCGCGCTCTCTCTCGCTCTCGCTTTCGGGAT
Source organism: Olyra latifolia (assembly GCA_036346145.1). NCBI lineage: Eukaryota > Viridiplantae > Streptophyta > Magnoliopsida > Poales > Poaceae > Olyra > Olyra latifolia. The sequence goes on from CM070526.1 coordinate 20,652,878, forward strand.
CGAAATACATGCATCGACGACTCGTCGTGTCATCGCCAGAAATGCAAATCCTGGAAGCGTGAACCAAGAAGACGGCAATTGAGTACCTTGATGAGAGCATCCACCACGTCGACGAAGCCGTGGGCGGCGGCGGAGACGAGCGCGTGCACGGCGACGCGCGGGCGGACGAGGTCGGAGCCCATGAAGATGGCCGCCAGGGCGGCCTGCCCCTGCAGTGCCGCCTCCACGATGGCCTCCTCGCAGGCCGGCTGCGACGCCCCCGCGCGCACCAGCAGCTCCGCCACCTCCGCGCGTCCCTCCCGCGCCGCGGCCGTCGTCGGGTATCCCCGGAACACCTTCCCGTTCACGTCCGCCCCCTTCGCCTGCACAGTTGAACCATCAAAAACATGCAAAAGAGATGTACAAATCATACTGGTGATGAACCATTTTCTTAGGAGCTCACCAGTTTAAACTGTAATACAAAATAGCATTCTTCTTTCTGGAAAGTGAACATTTTGACAAAAAAGTGAAATTGCCACAGAAAACAGTTCAAGGCCCCGTATGAATCTGAAAAAATTTACCACATTCCAAACACGACCCAGTATGTTATCATAGAGAGACAAATAATGTTCAGCCTTTCTAAAAGAGCAACAGATGAAAGCTGCAATGCAAGCTGTTCTTGAAACAGATACTAAACAATTACAGCATTAACAATCGATGTTTGAGGACGGTAACTTCTGTTCTTGCTTTCTCTTTCGCCCAACACAGCCACACAGGGGAATTAAGATGGACCAGCGGAGCCCAGGGCACGACAATGGCCATCGGGACTTGGAACCATAGCTGGCCGAGTAACAAATGTCGCTGTTACTACTATGTCTGGTCAGGTCGGTGATGTGGTGACTGCCTTGCGACCAATGGAGAGGGCCCTTCCTCGAGACTCTGAGAGGCTTCGCGAAGGGGAAGAAATCGAGTACGTTCCCGCACTCGCCTTCCTTGACTCTCCTTGCTTCCTTAGATGTTGCCGTTGAAAGGCCAGCCAATTTGTGTGTTCCTTATTAGATGTTGCTTTGTCAATTGAGTAATTTTCAAATCAGGGTAATGCAGTTGCTATGAAATGTATGTGTGCATCATACGGATGGAAGCGTTTCTTTTCTGATGAATCACTTGACATTTATCTGTTTGTGGTTTGTGGCTGTTTTAGAGGATGATAGTCGAGGCGATACAGTTCAAGACATTCCTGACAATGGGCCAACCGTCAAATCGGCTGCCTCCTTTCAAATGGAGGCTGCCGTCGTTGCGCTGTCACGAGAGTTGAGTAAACTGCGGACGGGAAGAGCTTCCCCTGGTACCATCGCGATCGCTGTTGCTGCGTCATTGTTTCTGCTGGACAGTTCTGTTCCTTGCACAAAAGATGTGACAAATGTGTTCTGCAGGCATGCTTGACCATATCATGGTGGAGACTGGAGGCGTTAAAGTTGCATTGAATCGCATTGCTGTTGTTTCTGTCCTGGATGCGCACACACTGTCAGTGATGCCTTATGACCCAACTGTAAGAACCTTTCTTGCCTTGTATATAAAAATTTATTTGACAATCTAGAACCTTTTTTTGTCACTTTGGTTCTCTTCTTGTATCCATATTTATTATCTACAGAATCAGGAAAAATTACTGAAAATGTGATAGAACTTATTTCCCATTTTCATCACAAGTTGTTTATAGAAGCCCTCAATCCCATAGGCTAATGTACATGTTTATGCTATGTTTGGCCCTTTGCCTTATTGCATTATTTGTAATATGATGCTGACTCTACTCAGGCTTCTACTTTAAAGTTTTTTTTGACTGATTGAAACTATTGTTTTACAGACAATGAAGTCTATTGAGAATGCAATTGTTTCATCTCCGTTGGGCATCAATCCAACACCTGACGGCAATAGGATTGTTGCAGCTATTCCTCCGTAAGCGTTGCCTGTAATGTTGCTATTATTGTTTATCTTAGCTCCGTACTTCATATGTATTGTTATACTGTTACACCACTGGCTGTGTTTTGTCTACTTTGTATGTACTACAATGCTATACTGTTGGCAGAGTTTTTTTTTTATACTAGTACATGACGTTCCAGTGATCAGCTGATAAATCAGGCAATTAGTTCTTGTATACCAGCGTGTGAGTAAAAAACAAATAGTATTTTTGTTTAAAAAAAAAACTGGGTTTAATGTCAATAGTCATAGAAGTGATTGTGGAATTACTTCCTAGGTCAACTATTGTCCACAAGCTTGTGAAAACTTGCATTAATCATTACAAATTTTTTTCCTTTATTTTTATGATCTTGCATTCCAGATTCTGTAGTCTTAAATTTGTTTCCTTCTAATTTATTTTTTGTGCATTTCAGATTGACAAAGGAGAATATACAGGTAAAATTTGCTAAACTCAAATTTCTTTTATGTTCCTGAAACTTCTGATGTTTTTCTCCTCCCAAATATAGGCACTGTGTAAGGTTGTTACTAAATCTGCTGAGGATTCTAAACAAAGCATTAGAAGAGCACGCCAGAAGGTAAAAGGAACCTTATCTTCATTTCTTCCTCCTTTTTAATTCTGGCTGTGACAGAATTTTACATATATAGGCAGCAATTCTGTAATGCTATTATGCTTCATTATTTAATTTAAATTTATTGATGTTTTTGAAGCCTTGGTTTGTAAGTTTGAATATCGCAGCTGTGGACTGTACATTTGGTTAATTATCACTGCATATTGGTTTCCATTTGGAGTTGGCTTTTAGGAGATAACTATGAATCTATGATTTACTGTGATTATTAGCATTTTTCGTATGATATCTGACTTTTTGGATAATATCTCTGGTTCTATCTAAATTGGTAATGTTGTCATGCATTGAAAGAGGAGCCCTTGCTCCAAGCTTGACGCTGTTATCTGGTTTGGTAGTGTTGGAAATTAATCATGTTGTCAAGTGTTTGCATGTTAATCAGTTGCATGTAGGTAAAAACTAGTGTAGGCGCTGTATGTTTGCTTTGAGTTAGTTGTGTTAAAAGAAAGCACCATGAACTGCATGCATGTACGTAGGAGCTGAAGCATGTGTTCATGTAATAAGCTAGCCTGTCTAGGCCTGCAGAGATGTGGCCGAGTCAGGCCTGGACTCATGGAGTTGTGGCTGAGTCAAGGCGCCCTAGATTCGTGGAGAACTGGAGACATGGCCGAGTCATGTGGGGTAGCTCATCAGCCGTATGCATGCGTTAGTAGCATGTGTTTAGGAGATTGTTAGTTGGCTGGCTGGGTGTGCACGTACCGCGGCTGCGTACATGAGCCATGCGGCCTGGCGCCACTGTGTCGCAGGGGATGGGTGCTGCACTTTCAGAACAGAAATGTTGGGATTTTTTTAAAAAATGCATTTGAAATGTTGGGGATAAAACTTTAAACTTATGAAATGGAGAACTTCTGAGAGATACTGGTAATTCAGATTGAAAGGCCATTAGAAGCAAGCTAGCAAAACAAACTTAGCCAAGAAAACACCAACCTCAGCTATACAAACTCGAGGGCCCTGATCCAAAAACATCATGGCAAGCAAAGCCAGCAGCCAGCCTTCGAGCTGAAGACCAGCAGCTGTACAAAGTCAAACCAACTAGACGCATCACTGCATCATCTGTCGTCTCCCCTACTCTTTGCACCCATGAACTGCATGCATGTACGTCGGAGCTGAAGCTGTGTTCGTGTAACAAGCTAGCCTGTCTAGGCCTGCAGAGATGTGGCCGAGTCAGGCCTGGACTCATGGAATTGTGGCTGAGTCAAGGCGCACTAGATTCGTGGAGAACTGGAGACATGGCCGAGTCATGTGGGGTAGCTCATCAGCCGTATGCATGTGTTAGTAGCATGTGTTTAGGAGATTGTTAGTTGGCTGGCTGGGTGTGCACGTACCGCGGTTGCATACATGAGCCATGCGGAACATGGCTTGGAAGCTGGGATGCTGTGCAGCCTTCCGTTTGTTATTTAAGCCCATGTAATCACTTATTCTTTGAATAGAGAACAAGAGAAAAGAAACTAGTTATGTGTTGTGCCGTGCTCTTCGTTTTGTATCGCGTATGTGTGAGTTTCTGCTGCATCTAGCTTCTACTGAGAGACAATGCGAGAGTGAGTCCACATCGCGTTGAGTAGAATAGTGAGCTGTACAAATCCTCGATCCAAAGTGTACAGTTAGTGGGACTAAGAACATTATCGATAGTATTATGACCTCATGATGATTCATATGATCTTGAATTCCATTATGTTCAGAGTTCAACCCTCAGACAATGGTGTTAAAGAGTACAGACTATGATACTAGTAGTATTTCTTACCTATATTTGTGGAGGGTCTTTTTTCCCTTGGTAGATAATGTTCACCATTGTACTGAGCTTGGCTTAGCATTTTATCCTCGCACTAATCTAGAGTGAAATCTTTCTAGGGCTGAACGGCTTGAATTCAATTTCATTGCCTCCTATATTTGTTGTTGGTTTTGTAATGTACTAATGTGTTAGTGCATTTCCCTTGTGTTTCTAGGCACTCGATACGATAAAGAAATCTGCATCTGGTATACCAAAGGATGATGTAAAACGACTTGAGAAGGAAGTGAGTAGCTGAACGATGTTTTAAAAGGCAGTATGTTGCATGGTAGTAAACTTTTTACATATTGGTTTCCTCCAGGTCGAAGAATTGACCAAGAAGTTCGTAAAGTCGGCAGATGATATGTGCAAGGCCAAGGAGAAGGAAATATCAGGAAATAAACCTATCCATCGTGCATAAATATTTTTTCACTTCCACACCATTGATGCCAATGGTGTTGAGCGACTGTAGTTCTGCCGCCTTGCGGAAGATATTAATCTTTTTTTGCCACATTGTAAACATACTGTTAGCATTTCAAAACAGTGTGATGGCCAGGGCAGGCCGGCTATTTTTGGTGATGAAACTGTGATTCTGTTGCAAACTTGTAATTTTCAGTCACAACGTCGTGAATTGATGCCTACAGAACAAAAGTGACTTTTTTCTTACCATAATCTAATGCTGTTTTTGCATACCTGTATTACTGTATAATCGCGTTGCATATACTGGTTTTGTTCTGTTTTAAAGAACTACTAGTACTTCGTTGTTCTCAGTTGACAAAATGCTTTCCCCATCTGAGAAGTGACTGTCAATGCTCCTGTCTGCTCTCTAATGGTCATTCTCTCCTGAACCCTGATTCCATGCCTTGTTTCGCCATTCTTTTTTAAAAAAATGCATTTGAAATGTTGGGATTTTTTAAAAAATGCATTTGAAATGTTGGGGTAAAACTTTAAACTTATGAAATGAAGAACTCAGAGATACTGGTAATTCAGATTGAAAGGCCATTAGAAGCAAGCTAGCAAAACAAACTTAGCCAGGAAAACACCAACCTCAGCTATACAAGCTCGAGGGCCCTGATCCAAAAACATCATGGCAAGCCAAGCCAGCAGCCAGCCTTCGAGCTGAAGACCAGCAGCTGTACAAAGTCAAACCAACTAGACGCATCACTACATCACCTGTCGTCTCCCTACTCTTTACAGAGAGCCCGCAAAAAGATCACTCTTTCCCTCGCTTGCCGAACACCGCCCTGGTCACCGCCCTGATGCCCTCACCCACAGCTCCGCCGCCTCCTCCCGCCCTGGCACACGAAGTGCACCTCCTTCCGTCGCCGTCACCACGCGGAACAGGCCGAGCTCGTAAGCACCGCCGCCGCCGCCCTTCTTCTGCCGGCGCCGCTGGAACGCCGAGCTGCCACCGACCTCGGCCTCCCGGCACACCACGTTGCGCCGGCTCGAACAGCCCCACCGGAGCACGCCGGCGGCGCCCACCATCCGGAGCGACTTGCCGTGGGGCCTCCCGCGCCCGCCCTTGGTGTGCTTCATGACGTGCGCGCCCTGGAGGACGAGCTGCCGGCCCAGCTCGTCCATGATCACTTCCTCGGCCTTGTTGAACGGCGCGGTGGCCAGCGCCGCCCGCGCGAGGGACAGCGCCGTCTCGCCCCGCGAGGTCCGGATGTCGCAACGGGCGCCGTAGGAGATGAGGAGCTCGCACACGGCCGCGTGGCCTTCTCTGGCCGCCAGCATGAGCGGGGTGTAGCCGTCGCCGTCCGGGATGTTGACGTCGCAGCCCGTGCTCACCAGGTGGCGCACCGCCGCGGTGTCCCCGCGCCGGGAAGCGCAGTGGAGGGCGTAGAAGCCCCCGGGCATACCCTTCTCCAGCGCGAACTCTAGCATGACCTGCTCGAAGAGGTCCCTCTTCTTGCTCAGCTGCGCGAGGCCAATGGCCGTCTCGCCGCGCTTGTTGCTCAGCTTCACGTTGGCTCCGGCGAAGACGAGGGAGCGGAAGGCGTCGACGTTGCCCTCCTTGGTGGCCGCCATTATGGGCGTGCACCCGTCCGCGTCCTGCTCGTCCACGTCCACGTCAGACTGAGCCAGAAGCACCTCCATGGCAGTCGCGTCGCCGCAGCGCGCTCCGAACATCAGTGGCGAGAACACGCTCCGGTCGCTCGACCGAGGGATCGTCCCGGATCGAATCACGCCAAGAACGGCGCGTTCGAAGCCGGCTTTCCAGCCCCCGGAAGAGGCAACGGAAGGCGCGGACTCGCCGGCCGAATTCACCAGCGCGATGTCTGCTCCGGCGGACACGAGAACCCTGAGGCAATCCTCACGCTTGTGGCGCGCGGCCAGGATAGCAGCAGCGTCGCCGGCCTCCGCCCTCGCGTTCACGTCGCAGCCCCTGTCTATCAGCATTCGCAGGATCTCCGGCTGGCCGAGGCGCGAGGCCATGTGAACCGGCCTGAACCTGGCGCTCCGTGACGTCTTCACTGGAGCTTCGGAGTCCGCGCCAGAAGCCAGCAACGCTTGCACGGCGCCGGCGCTCCCGCAGAGGATGGCGTGGTGGAGCAGCGTCCGGCCAAGGTGCGTGGCGCTCGACGAGTACCCGTGCTGGAGGAGCATGCGGAGGATGGAGCCGGTGTATTCGTAGTACTCCACGGCGCACCAGACCGCGTCGTAGGGCTCCGCGAGGCCCGCGCCGACGCGCAACTCCTCGCCAGTGGCCGTGTCCCACGACCACGCACCCAGCCTCACCTTGGTGTCCCGCTTCACGCCGACCTGGACATGAGTCACACAAGACGGTGTTGCCCGTGGATTGCTGAAGGCTGAGGAGCGTATGGCTGCAGGCTGCTAGAAATGGTGCGAACCTGAAGCAGGTGGCGAACGACGGCGACTTGCCGGCTCACGATGGCGGCGAAGAGCGCCGTGCAGTCGACGTTGGCATGCAGCGACGGCTTCAGCGAGCGCAGGAGCACCCGCGCGGTCGCGTTTGGATCAGCTCCGCACTGTGATGATGGAGAGAGAATCACATGAAATTAATTACGCGCTGCCGTTTAATCACGTGTCTTGAATATTTGGATCAGTAACAGTCTGCACAACTCTAGTTACAAAAACGATATCTGCAAATTACAATCCGATTCATCTTAATTGATAAGTCGAATCTTCATTTATCTCTGGTGTTGCAGGATTTAATTGATGTACTGATTCTAAAAAAATCCGCTTGTGCTTGTCCAAATCTACTAAGTGGATTTAATTAGTGTACTAATTGTAAAAAAAGGTGTCCAGTGTGCATGTCAAAGAAGATACTGGGGAGGGGTCAACTGCGAAATGATTTTTAATTGGTGTACTAATTGTAAAGAAGGTGTGCAGTCTGCTTGCCCAAATCTACTTACTGTAAAGGAAAGAAGTCGGGAGGGCTCAACTGCAAAAGAAAATCTACTTAGTGCAAAAAGAAAGAAGTTGGGAGGGCTCAACTGCAAGAAAAGATTTAATTGCTCTACTAATTGTAAAGAAAGTGTGCAGTCTGCTTGTCCAAATCTACTTACTGCAAAAATATATAATGTGAAGAGAGAGAAGTCGGGAGGGCTCAACTGCAAAAAAAATTTGGGTAAGATCCGCCGAAGCGGGTAGCCTTAACCGCAATGTGCTATAGGAAAGTCCGAAGACTGTTCCCGTCCCTGTCAGGGGAGATGCCAACCGTCTCTCCTTTCTACGAACACGCCACTCTGGGCACCCCCTCCCCTTATAAACCCGTCAAAATATAAGCGAACTAGCGAGGTGGTACTAAACTTCACTCCCCGCTGTCCACCATGTGACTCCGCGCCCTGGACAGCATCCACAGACACAGCGCCGCGCCTCTCTCTCGCTCTCGCTTTCGGGATCGAAATACATGCATCGACGACTCGTCGTGTCATCGCCAGAAATGCAAATCCTGGAAGCGTGAACCAAGAAGACGGCAATTGAGTACCTTGATGAGAGCATCCACCACGTCGACGAAGCCGTGGGCGGCGGCGGAGACGAGCGCGTGCACGGCGACGCGCGGGCGGACGAGGTCGGAGCCCATGAAGATGGCCGCCAGGGCGGCCTGCCCCTGCAGTGCCGCCTCCACGATGGCCTCCTCGCAGGCCGGCTGCGACGCCCCCGCGCGCACCAGCAGCTCCGCCACCTCCGCGCGTCCCTCCCGCGCCGCGGCCGTCGTCGGGTATCCCCGGAACACCTTCCCGTTCACGTCCGCCCCCTTCGCCTGCACAGTTGAACCATCAAAAACATGCAAAAGAGATGTACAAATCATACTGGTGATGAACCATTTTCTTAGGAGCTCACCAGTTTAAACTGTAATACAAAATAGCATTCTTCTTTCTGGAAAGTGAACATTTTGACAAAAAAGTGAAATTGCCACAGAAAACAGTTCAAGGCCCCGTATGAATCTGAAAAAATTTACCACATTCCAAACACGACCCAGTATGTTATCATAGAGAGACAAATAATGTTCAGCCTTTCTAAAAGAGCAACAGATGAAAGCTGCAATGCAAGCTGTTCTTGAAACAGATACTAAACAATTACAGCATTAACAATCGATGTTTGAGGACGGTAACTTCTGTTCTTGCTTTCTCTTTCGCCCAACACAGCCACACAGGGGAATTAAGATGGACCAGCGGAGCCCAGGGCACGACAATGGCCATCGGGACTTGGAACCATAGCTGGCCGAGTAACAAATGTCGCTGTTACTACTATGTCTGGTCAGGTCGGTGATGTGGTGACTGCCTTGCGACCAATGGACTGGCCGGTGAGTTCTGTGCAGGTACTGTGGCAGTGGGCACTATGCCAGAAATTCATTTACGCAAGGGACAGAAGGGCCCTCTCCTACTGGAACAAGGAATCTGGTCAAAATTCTGCAGGTGAAGCTATCCATCCATCGAGCTATGAAATCTTTGTGCGGTTTTTACCGCAATGTCAGCTCAATCAGTCTTACTGCATTGTGCAGTCCAGCTTTTAAGATCCCCACAACCACTGAAAAATTATCCATGCTGCATGCAAGTTATTTTTTTCCCTCTTTGATGCCATAATTTTATTGAGAAAAGCTCTCCCCCATGTACAAATATAGGAAAAATACTTCACTTAAAATCTTAGAGCATATCCGACAATAGAAATAAGAACAAGGAAATTCCTATAAAGTGTAAAATCCGTGATCACAGAGATATCCTCATGTAAGAGTATGTACAGTGGTTGAGACAGCAGCTGTCTCTAACTATTGTCATGTCACTTAGAGACAACATGTATAATAGTAGAGATGGTTACATGCTTTTATAGGCAGTTTTCTTATACACAAAGTTTCTTAATTCTTATGTAAAGTCGACTCTTGCATTGGAGACGCTCAAATATCTATACATGCTCTTTTTTCTCCACAGCATTACATGTCCTATATAGCAACACTTAGAAACTGCTTATAAATAGCTGACGTAAACCATTATACATGCTCTAAGTGCTCACACGCTCTAAGTGCTCACACGGACATCCTAAACTCCTGGAGGTAATAATGTTTAACCACCCCTTCACATTTTAACAAAGATCGATCAACCAAAAACAATGCATTTAAATCCATATGACTATATTCCAGCATTCGCATGGTTGCATCACAGTGATCACACAATAAATATGTCGCGCTAGTGCACCACTACACTGAGCCGAGGTGATGTTCTTAACAGTGCGTGGCCTCCTGGCCGTGCCGTCATCAATATTCCACCGGGGGCGTCACGGTGGGAGGCCACACCGCGGCAGAGGCCTCAGGCCCTCGTGCCCGCGGCTGCGCATGGGCGCCAGGTGCGTGCGCGCAGCCCGTACCCATCTGCAGCATGCAGCTGGCCGGTGGCAGACGGACGCAGATGGCTACAGCCTACAGGGCAAAGAACGCGACATGATACGGATGGCGATGCTCGCTCGCTCTCCCTCTTCGTACCAACGACACCATCCATGAACACACGATCCATCTCCAATGACTCTGTCTCTGTCAGGGCAGTGAGTGCATTGCACTGGGGCGGGTTTCCGGCGACACACGCGCGTTGCCATCGTCGTCAGTAGCGAGGTCCCTGGCCGGCTGGCCCTTCCATGATTCATCTCCATGGGGGAAGGATCGTGTAATGGTCCTACTCTTGCTGGGATCTGGTGGTCTGGCTCGGTCTCATTCATGGCGTGATCGAGTACAGCTGGGGCGGTTTGGACGTATTGGATGATCACCGGACACTGGCTTCAGTTACGTGGCTGTAGAGTACCAAACCAAACCCCGGATGGCGGCAGATCCAGATCATGTGAACCTGCTGATGCGCACGAGATCGGCCGGGTGCTTCTTGGCATCTGCAGAGCCCAGATGCAGAGACATGAGCAACCACGGCATGGAATTGATCTTTGATGGCTGGCTCCGGAGTTTGGGGATCGGTTTGTAGTTAAAACACGGTGCTAATTAAGAAATTATCCCAGTAGAACAGGTTTGCTCGGTAGAGACCTGAAGGACAGAGCAGCTGAAGAGTGAAGACAGAGCAGGTAGAGACCTGAAGGACAGCATGCATGGCCGCATGCGTTCCATGGTGGCCAAACGAGAGCTCGAAACGAAGGGGAGAGGATCCGGTGCGTTTTGGGATAGGGGCCACGCCCACCACGCCCACGGGGCTGCTGTCCTTGGGCAATGGCATTTATTGGGGCTTGGCAGAGACGAGGGAAAGTGCCGGCCGGTACAGGCGAAGTACATAGCCGTGGCCGGGGGGGGCATGCCTCCGCTGCGTCCGTCGCTGCAGCGCAAGCGCAACCACCCCCCCTGCCACTCCCATTCAATGGCCTCGCGCCCATGACACCGCCGGATCGTCCGGACTGCACTGCAAGCCATGCGACGCACCACACCACACCACACCACACCACGCCCCAGGGATCTGACACCCCAGCTCAACCGGGGCTCAACTTCCAGAACTAATTATCATAACTCATAAGCAAGAAATGGCATCTTGATGCAAGTGTTGATCTAATGAGCAATGGCCAGTAGACCAGTACGCCAGTACGGTACTTGCAAGGAAATGCCGATCGTGATCCGAGGGGAAAGCCCGGCGGACAAGTGGGGCCAGAGGAGGTGATTACTGGTTAGACCCAGGTGGCAGAGGCCAAGGCAAGTACCATAGGATCCACCAAAGCCCAAGATTACTGGAGTATAGAGACTGTAGAGTACACTAGGGCAAGGCAAGACAGGGATGGAGGCATGGTGGAGGGAGACCGGACACTGCGGCAGCTCACGTGATCCCACCCCGACCGCGCTCACGAGGGGAATATGTTGGTTTCTACCAAAGCCCAGTACTTTACTGCTGCTGCGACTACTATTTAAACAAACAGTGGCCACTGTGATGCAGTGATGCTTCCTACTGATTCGTTTATATTATCAGCAGCAGTAAACAACGCAGCGTTAAAGTCAAACCCATCTATCCCCGTCTCCCAATCTCCTCACTAAAATACTCTCACGCGCCGTAGCATATTCATTTTATAGAGCAGCAGGGAGAAGCCATTGGAACACCGGATCTTTATAGCAGGGTACTTGGGCAACATACTCATTAATTTCTTATCACTGCTAGTGTTCTTCTCTTTACTGAATACGGGAGTAGTATAACACGAAATACTTCTTCTGTGGCAGTACAATACATGCGTATACGTACACATCGATGAAGCTTCCCCGCGTGAGCTGCATGCCCGATTTTTATCATGGCTACAGTCCACATAACAAATACTAACATGTCCGTACGCATTAAAGAGGAACTGCAATGCAAAGCATGGTCCCGTAGCAGCCATGCGGGCTGGTACTTGGACCTTGGTAGCCCTCTTCTAGAAACAAATTGCCCCAAAATAAAATTGTTCCTCTGAAACACTTGTTAGTTTGGTTTGGTCTGAAACTATCTGTTGGGAAATATGTCGTGAGCTATCTTTTTTTTCCTTAGGATTTTATAATGTATTTTTTCAAGGAAGTGGCCATAGCCCATAGGGAGTTATTAGACTGATGGGCCAAGCAATAGATAGGGGAGTCATCATGCATTCTCCTTTTTCTTCTTCTATTTACAAATTTTGTGCTCATAATTTTTGGGCTATAAAAATGGCAACAGATTTCAACTGGGTCCTGTAAAAATGTCCAGGTTCGCACTTCGTACCAGTATTAATACAGCCAAATGTCCCTAAAAAACACCCAAAAGGAAGAGGAGATTTGTGTAGCGCGTGCATTTATACGGTACATTGAACTATGACGGGCGGCACACGCACAAAAAGAAAGAACCAAAGCAACCGTGAAATGGAACAAACGAACAGTATGAAACCAAAGACCATTCGAAAATGTCGTGGAAAATTATATGATACAAAAATTGTAGCTTAGACCATGTTCTCCTCGTTTTATTGGACTTATATGTCTATTTACTTATCTTCATTTAAACATTTAAATTAAAAATAATTTGACTTTTTCAATTCGTTTTTTCTATCTGAATATTTGTATAAAAACTTTAAAACATAAGTCTCGAGGCTATCTTGGAAAGGTCTGGAAGAACAGGGTCTTCGAGCCGAGATTAGCCTATAGTCCTGCAAATTTCGAGAAGCACGAGACTCCCAATGTTTCCCTTTTTTACATATGGATTAAATGGTGTTTTTTTTTTCAAAACAGAGCAACAAACCGGTTAAAAAAACATAGCATGGAAACGACAGCATCAAGCGTGAAGAAATTAAACATTACGCAGCACGGTTGCAATGGGATGAAAAACAGAACAGGAGAGGAAGCGCGGAGAGGAGCGGGAGGAGGAGCACTCACGAGCAGGGCGCGGACGAGGGTGACGTCCCCGTTGCCGGCGGCGAGGAAGAGCGGCGAGACGTCGGCGCGGATCTCCTCGTGCGCCGCGCGAAGCTCGGCGGCGGCGCCCTCCCGCAGCGCCGCCTCCGCCATCCGCCGCGCCCTGAGCCAGACCACCCCGGCGTAGTTCACGTCCGCGCGCCCGGACGCGAGCAGCTCGCCGGCCTCCCTCGCGTCGCCCCGCGCCACCGCCTCCACGAGCCGCTGCGACGCCGCCTCCGCCTTGCCCGCCGCGTCGGCCTCCTCCGCCACCGGCCACACCTGCCGGCCGCCGGCGATCGCCGCCGGGCGCAGCAGCACCGCCATTCTTCTAGAAGCTTTCTCCTGTCGCTACTCTCTCTCCCTCAGCTTCGATCTCTGTGTCACGCTGTGTCTCTGTTTGTGTGGGGAAATTGAAAGGGCGAGGCGCGACGGGACGGGCCGATATATAGGTGGGGAGGGGAGTCCGGACGGGGACGCGGACGGGGGCGAGGCGGTGAAGTTACCGTGCCGGTGAAAAGGGCGGGAGGGGTAGAGCCCACTGGTAAGTGGGATGTGCTGCTGATGCGGTAATTATGAGAGAGGATGGGGGTAGTGTGGAGGGTGAGCCCCACTGCTCATAGGGTGGGCGTGAGCGTGTGAGCCGCCATGAATATCACCCGCTCCGCTCGCTCGCTGCTTGGCTCGGGCTCGCGGTTTGGCCAAGTAGGGTTGGCTCGGCTTCTTTCGAAGCTTTGCGGAGAATCGAGGTGTTTTTTTTTGTTTTGTATGAGAAGATATTTTTCCTTATTTTTTTTAAAGAAGATATATTTTTTCTTCTGGCCTCTACGTCCGTCCAACATCCATCCAAATGTCCTAGACCAGTTAATAAAATAAATGCTAAACAAAGTTTAAAAAGAAATGAATAACGTCAAACAACACATAGTCTATTATTAATCCTCTAACCATAATAATTGTTGAAGAAAACTCATAAATACCACTTCTAATGAGTGGCACACCATAATTGTATTTGTGTCATCTTCACCTTGCTACAGTAATACCCACTATCATAACTAATACGCTCCTATGAGAAGATGCCTTGTATAAAAGAAATATTTTTGTATTTGTCAAAAAAACAAATCATTTCGACAAAGCCAGATAGACCAACAAAAAGCAACAATGCCAAATAAAATATCTTTTCATAGATCCACCTATTCATAATAGCCAATCATCCCTCATATGTTGATACTGTGAGGTGTACCCAAACCTAGAGTTTTATAAACAATACGTCACATAGCTCTAGCAAAGAGATAATAAAAAATGAGTTGAATGGTTTCCTTCTTGCTACAAAATAATTTCCATATTAGCTTAGTGTTATAAGGGACCTGCTGATCAATTATTTTCTAATACATTGATTGTACTGAAAATTGATCATTCAAATCTTCCACCAGAATTTGTCACTAGAATTTGTCCATCTGTTACTCAAGTTGTACCGTACACATAGTATTCAGCAAGGTATAACAATCAATAATATTTTGACCCACTAAGGCCCTTCAAAAAGAAATACCAAGGGGGGAACTCATTGAAAACATGTGCTACTGTGATATGACAATTCCTGACAATAGCAAAAAGATGAGGATACCTATCATTAAGAGGGGTATGGTGAAACCAACTATCCTCTAAAAAACAAATCTTGACAATTCCTAACAACAGTAAAAAGATGAGGATATCTATCTTTAAAAGGGGTATGGTTAAATCAACTATCCTCTCAAAAACGAATGTGAGAACCATCTCCCAAATGAGATGATCTTGAAACCCAGTTTTAACTTTTATAGTACCTTTCAAAAGTTATAGTACCTTTCAAAAAATGAGAGTCTGTAGGACGAGATTCATCCTGATTTAGGGTCTTATTTATTAACTATTTGTTTCTACGCAATTGTTGTCAACACCATTCTCATTTAAAAGGTTAAATAGTTATTTAGTAAGAAAACATTTGTTCATGATATCCAAATCTTGAATACCCAGACATCCTTTACGACAAACAATATTTCATCTTGTTAAACATACTTCCGTTTGGTACTATCACTTTGTCAATAAAATCTGGATAAAAAATCGTCTAGTTTTTTCTATACTGTACGTGGAAAAAATGTTTGGTCAAGTTCTTTTACGGTGAGAAAACAGATTTCAAATTAATCGCATATCATATCCAATTAGTAGATATCTAAAAATTAGTATTGCACCTGCATGTCAGTCTTGTTCTTTTCGGATTAAATTAAAATTAAAAGGTACAACTAGAAATTTATCTTTTTTATACATATCAAACGTAGTAGCACTCTGTAGCCATTTAAGGTTTTTAGTGGTTCTTTTCAAAACTTTCAAAACCATTTTAGTGGTTCTATTTCTATATAGCCAAGTATTGAGATAAATTCATCCACTCCGTGCTCTCAGTTTGAAGCATTGATGCTTAAGCTAGCTTAACCAGACGTCTGATAATGCATGAGTCATGAGTGTCGTGGATTTTTTTCTTTTCACCCCTCGGAATAAAGTCTCACAAAGAAAGGAGAAATTGCATCAATTTATCTTCATATGAATATCGTAAGTTTCAAATGAAGTCAGCTTACACCGTGTTTGGTTATGGGTTTGCCAATAAAACACCGGTAAATTAAGTAAGGTAAAATTAATCTGTCCCGTTTAAAATCCGTTGACCTAATATTAACTTAGCCCACCAAAGAGGCAGGATAAATACTTTTCCCTCACTATTAGCCCATTAACCCATCCAACAACATCATATTAAGTGGGTTATTTGCCAAACAAAAAGAAAAGGTTAAGTTACGCATTGTTCGATTTAGAGGTGTGGCGCGGTTCGCACTACGCCAAAACATATCATATATACATATACATCTATACGCACAAATAATGTTATTAGTGCCGGTTCTTCAGTGAACACATGACAAAAGCTTTTATGTGTCGGTTTTAATTACCAACTAGCATAAATTATAGATTATATGTGTCGGTTCTGATTACGAACTGGCACAAATATCTCTGTGACGGTTTCTATAACGAGCCGAAACATACAGTCTATGTATATGTAGCTGTTGGAAATTAGAACCGGCACATATAAAGTTTTTGTCACGTGTCAACTGAAGAGGTGCATTGCTTCATAGTCATATGTGCCGGTTGATAAATAAATCGCGACACATAACGTTTTGTCTTAAGAGGTATTTTGCGAGCATTTTTTTTTGTTCGCATCTATATATCTATCAGATCAATTGTCCCCCATTCCAATCTCTCCGCTTCTTCGATCTCATTCCTCTCGATCTACGCCATGGTCCAATCTCCTTCTTCCCCCTTATCGTCGCAGCCCTCTCCATCTGTCTCGCCATCGCTGCCCTCTCCACCCGCCTAGTTCACCGTTGCAGCCAACCTCACCATGGTCACCATGGCCTACCAGCAATCTAGCCCCCAGTAAGGAGGAGCCCGCCAGTGAGGAGGCCCGCGACGAAGAGTTGGCACCTAAGCGGCAACGGGCCAGATTGTCGGATCTGTCTTCGAATCCTTTGGTGTGCGGCTCCGCTAGCGATGAAGACGATGACAAAGAGCTCACCCCGCTGTGTCGTTCCTGGAGGAGTCAGGGAGGAAACGATCGTATGTGCCCAAGGGTCTAACAACGAGGATACATCCATCGATCCAGACAACACCATCCCGCCGGACATCTACGACGAGTTTGGCTTGTCTGACCTCAAGGTGGTGGGTAGCGGCGACGACGATGAGTAGTGGATGTAGATAGGGTATATAGTGTAGGCGTTGCTAGCTACGTGTTAGCTAGGCTAGCTAATTTTAAAAATATTTTGACATATATATGTGCCGTAACTATCTATAAACCGGTACAAAGAATATGTTATCTGTGCCAATTCATGACCAGCACAAATGATTGAGCACATTAGTGTCTACTGTATTGTGTTTATTCATAGATTGGCAACATTACGGTTTAGAACCGGCACTTCCAGTGTCGGTAGTGAAAGAGGAGAATAAGAGAATTGATCTTTCGATAATTATCTGAGAGAGTACAGGATACAATATATAGCCTGGAGAGGGGGGCCAGGCTAGGTGGTGGAATGGCAGGCTATTAATAGCACTAAATGCACGCGTAATCAGGAGGATTACGCGTGCGGCATATTCTACCGGACATGTCATACATGCCATATTCTAACACTCCCTGGCAGTCTGAACGGCGGATGACACCGTTGAGACTGGTACAAGGAAAGAAAGAGTACTAGCACTCCCCTGCAGTCGGAACGGCAGCATCACGGACGTTCAGGCTGGACCGAAATTTGGTGAAAACCGAAGAAGGTAGCCCCTTGGTGAAGATGTCGGCGTACTCAGGTGCACGAACCCAGTATAGAACACGCACCTGAGCTGGTGCTATACTGGGTTGGTGAACACCCGCTCTTGGACGAAATGCAGGTCGATCTCGACATGCTTGGTGCGCTGGTGCTATACTGGGTTGGTGGAGAGGTAAACCCTAAACCCTAAACCGCGCTGACCTAAGCTGCTGCCATCTCCTTGAGTTTATCCGCACCCGCTCCCGGCCAAAAGCCACCGCCATCGCCTTCCAGTCCAAGCCGCAACGTCGCTCATGCCCCGTAAGCACCAGACCATCGAAATTCTTCATCCCCTCTTCACTCTCTCGCTACCCATAGCCTCGCCATCATCTTACTGGTCCTCGCCGACCCATCGCTGGCACTGGAACCTCGTCGGTGAGCACTAATTCCTTGTTTTCCCCATTTCCGGCCGCCATGACCGATTTTAGAAATTGCACACATATGATTCAAATTGATACAAGTGTATACATCCATAAGCTCCCTAGAGCTTCCCTACATCTCTTCCGAGCACCGCGCTGACCAATTTGGCCTCAGCCCACCGCCGCCATTAGAGCCGCCGGCCTGAGCTCTTGAGGTCACGCGGATAGCTTGCTGTAGACTTTCCTTGCCAAAACCACCGCTACCAATAGCTTGTTTATACCCCTAAGATGCTTCCACGCCCATGCGACCAAGCCCAAGGTTGCCGGAGCGCCGCCGCGCCTTAGCCGAGCTCTGCCCGAACCCTTGCCATGTGGCTAGCTCATTATGAGCTTGACCTTGGTAAAATGATAGCACCATTGTACTCCTCATGTCTCCAGGATACTCCGTGACCCGCCAATTAGGCCGGAACACAATCGGAGTGCGCCGTCCCTCTTTGTCTTGCCTCCCGGCTCCGTCGAGCAATCGGCGCCGCTGTCGACCACCTCGCGCCATCCCATGTTCATATTTAGCTTCCTGACGCTTCCGCGATCGCTTCCATACCTTACCCTACCCATGTGCACTGCTGCATCGCTGTGCCGCCATTGCGCCGCCGCTTCCCGAGCTTTCAAGCTCGCTGCCGGTCGAACTAAAGCCCTAGACCCTACACAAGGAACGAACATCCTAGATATTAATCTCACAAACCCATAGGGCCCAAGATCGTCGCCTGATATGGACCACAGTAGCTGTAATCCATCGCCGAAGAGTCGCCGGAGTGAGAGAATCGAAGGAGGAAGAAGAAGGCCAGTGAACCGGTTGGTTTTTCCTATTCAAGCCCGGTTCACCCTATATTACGCCGGTTTTGTAGACAGTACCCAAATAGGAAATGTTCAAAATGATAAATTACAACTAAATATGAATTTCAAAACTATATACATTATTAATAATATTTGAAAGCTATGTTTTAAATAAAAAGGACTTTTAATCAAATAAAAGAGTGATATAAAAATAAGATTTTGGTAATATAAAGGCTAAATAAAAGTTATTTAATGCATATTAGAATATTTAAAAGTGCATACAAAATTCAGGCAATGCATAGTCATGTCCTTAAAACCATATATCATATATGTTTATAAATTACATTTAACTAGATAAATAAATGCATTAAATATTTAACCCTTTCTATCATAAAACTTTCTATCAATAAAGTTAAATAAATAAAATATTTAAGTTTATAAAAACCACATGTTGCTTTCAAATGCATTAACATTACCACTTTTTATATTTAAAATCAATAACACACATTAACATTTTTGAAGTACCTTTTTTCAACAGAATACCTAGACATATGTATATCTTTATATTTTATAAAATTCAAATCCTCCAACCATTTACAAAAATCATATCTTACAAAGTAAAAGGGGATGTGTATATATATATGAAGGGCTAACGCTTTCATTGCATAAAAGAAATCATGTTGGTGTTGAATTGGTTCTTATACATGCACATGGTAGAACAGATAAAATAGCCGAACCCTCCTAGGAAAGAGTCCAAGAAGTTCAAGCTGGGAAAGGAAGAGTCAAGAAGACCACCCGAAGAATCAAAAGAAGCTAAAGACGAAGCAACACCCGAAGAACCCGAACTGAAAGGCAAGTCACATTTGTTTCAATCATCTCGGTCAAACCCTTGTGCTATGGATTTGGGTAAAACTTGCTTCACCTAAAAACTTTATACTTAAAAGAAACTTGTCAACCAAGATGGCTATAATCTGATTGGTGATAGATGAAATCCTGAATAGGACGATAGGATTCCCTTGTCAAATATAGGCCGTATTCATCTTGACAAGGTTTAATTAAAACTTGACTTAGCGATAGCTCAACTAGGTTTATACCGGTGGCATGTCTGATTTCTGATAGACCATGTTCATCTGGTTACACCTTTCTGAATAATCCTATTTAAAACTGATAAACTAAGAAAAGCTTAGCATAAACACTCCACCTGAAGAAAAATTAATACTTGGCAAGATATTGATTGTAAGCTGATTACTGTTGGTGAGTATCTGTTGTGGAATGAATTGTTACCGACGTGCGATCAAATTATATGTTAGGATTATGAAGTGATATCTCTAGCTCAAGACAGAGGAGAGAGGAAGTTAACTGTTTGTGAATAGTGGTGTGATAACGATTGTTCCCTAGTTGGAACCTTTGAGAATTCCCTTTTGTGGAATAATGTTGTTGTGGAGTTCCTGCCTGAAGCATATAAGGATACTATTCTTTTGCCACTGCAACGTAACACAATTTCGCCCAACCATGCGACCGAGAAATCGGACTTAGACTAGTATTATTCTGCTAATGTGATGTTTCTGCGTTTGCAATAAGTCGCTGGCAGTGGAGCTTGTTGGCCTTTGTCTCACTCGGCAGGTCTCGATAACAGCGGGAACCATACTTCTGTGAGGTGACAAAATCTGTCGGCCTACAGATTCTCATGGTCAGAGTATGGTCACAAACCTGCTGGGTGGAAACTAGCTCAACAGTCTAATCCTTTTCTATGATGTTTCGACCCTAGCTAAGTCGTGGCATCGTTTGGGTAAAGCTGGGCAAGTTCTGCAGAACTCAGTCAAATAAAACATCGATGGGCCGTGCTTCCGGTATATGAAGCTGTGTTAATGGGTGATTCCAGACAGCGGGGCTTAAGTAGACTCTCTTTCTTACCCTCACTTTTTCTCATTTCATTCATTTCCGACCTACTCGTTATATCTTCTTTATTCCTGTTGCAATTGTTACCTTGCCATGTATTAATTATAATTATAAATTGTTTAGAATTGTTTTACCTGTTATAACTAATCTTAATTACTAGTCATAACCTTGATCCCTTAAAATTGAAAAGCTGTAGTCAAATAAAATATTAGGACTTAGCAACAAGTGATCAACCAACTAGGAATCCTGGTTCATGATCTTGAAGGGGTGATTGTCTTTGTGATTTGTTGAGTACTCGCGTACTTACTTGCCTTTCATGCGGGCTGCCCATTCCAATAGGCAGTCTTCGGTTAGGAAACCATATCGGAGGAGATACTGGAAAACAACAAGGAAGAGTGAATAAGGTGCACAAGGAAGGAGTGAGGTCCAGGTCATCTCTACGCTCAGGCCTTGCCTGTGGCAATGGGCTGTAAATTCTGATTGTAATATAAACAAATGTAGCTCCTGTAAAGCAGAGTTTGTAAAACTTGGTCAACAGGCCCTACTTTCGATGTAAAAGTATTTCTGTTGTGTAATTTCGCGTTGCAGGATGATGCTACACTTGTGCACAATTGAAATCCTGGACAGTTGTGTATTGTGGATCACCGATATCTTATGTCCAAAATCGATCCCTCACAGCGGCCCTCGTGCGCGCTGGAGAAGGAGGGGCCGATAGCCAGCCTGCCACTGCTGGGGAAGAGAGCAGTAGGGTCATCGCCACCGTGGCCGACGCCGCCTTCGTGATGCCTGGAGAGGTCGCCGACGTCGCCTGAGAAGTCGCCGAGGTGAGTGGGTAGGGAAACTCTTGTGGGGAGGCCACCGCCGGAGGGGAGGCCGGTGCCGCCAGAGGAGACACCGAGGTCGACGATGCGGTCAGATTGGATAGGACTAGCAAAGGAGAGGAGTGCGTCACGTGCCTCCGGGGGCAGGGCGGAGATGGCTGCAGCCAATCTTGCGAGATTGGCGGCGGAAAGAGATGTGTCGTGCGTCACAGCAGGGGGGACGACGTCAATAGCCGGTGAGGAGGAGATGACAGCAATCGTCTCCGAGGAAGAGAGGCCGGTATTGGCAAGACCGGTGGAGGTCGATCTTGTCAGAGTTGGCCATGAGGACGAGGATAGTAGATTTAGGGTTTGCGGAAGTGTGGGAGGAGCAAGAATGACCGCTTTGATACCATGAAAGAGGAGGGATAGGAGAATTGATCTTTCGATAATTATCTGAGAGAGTACAGGGTACAATATATAGCCTGGAGAGGGGGGCAGGCTAGGTGGTGGAATGACATGCTATTAACAGCACTAAATGCACGTGTAATCAGGGGGATTACGCGTGCGACATATTCTACGGGACATGCCATACATGCCATATTCTAATAGGTAGTTCGGCACCTGCTTGCGCCGGCTATACGTGCTCGTATTTGAAAAGCACACCGCAACGCACTACGCTGCCACCGCGATCGCAAAACATGACTATGCTAAGACTGTCTAGCCCAGTTAGTCTAACACCGAACGAAATATAGCCTCCGTAAAAAAGAATATATCCTATAGCCTTTAGAAACCTTGTAAAATCCCCTGTGATCATTATTTTGTAAGAGCATCTCCAGCAGATGTTTTAAAATCAAATATCTATATACTTTTTCTAAATCACTATTCGTTCTCTATATTTTTATCTTCTTTAGTAAACCTCTATCCAGAGAAACTATAGAGGCTGACATAGAGAGCCTTCAAATTTAGATGCTAGGAAAGAGAAACTATAAATTTAGAGGCTAAAATAGACTCTGCTGAAAAATGAGAGACTATAAACAAGAGACTATAGATGTAAAGAAGATCTACTGGAGATACTCTAAACCTGCGAGAATACAATGCCAAATACTTCCCTTGAGTGACACCAAGAGGAGGTACGCTGTACAGTACTTCAAAAAAAAAAAGAGGTACGCTGCACAGTACGCGGCGCGTGGACGCTACAGTCCCAACACAGGGAGGCTAACGATACGTCCTAGTGTTCCGAGGTCAGATGGTGTGGTGCTGACAAGTCTCTGCGCGACGACCGGACTGTACATAGGAGAGCATGAAGCGTGTCCACCGTCTACTGCTAGCTGCTACTGCAGGATCGATTGATCGACTGGTCGGTCGTGTTGTGTTTGGAGCTTTAGGGTGTGTTTGATTGTCTGAGCTCAGACAGCCTGTATGAATTGAGCCAGGCTGAGTGGAGTTAGGTTGAGTGGATACAAAGTGATGTTGTTTGATTGGTTGTATGAGGTTGGACAGGATGTGTAGAGATGTTGTTTGGTTGGCTGCACTAGAAGGGAAATTAGACGGACAAATTCAATACAGGGATAGACAAATTGAAAAAACAAATACTAGAAAATCAATAAATTCAAAAACAAAAATAAAAATGCAAAAAACCAAATACTAGAAAATCAATAAAATGGAAAACAAAAATAAAAATTTAAAAAAATCTGAAATTTTTTTAATACCTTGTACTTGAATCTACGGTTCCAATCTTTTTTGTTTCATTAAATTTGGATGTCGTTTGAATTTTAAAATATTTTTGAAAGGATGAAAAAGTTGATGTACAAAGTGTAGTCAGCAGTGTTAGTAGTGTTAGTTGCTGTTAGTCACCGCGAGTCGTTGTTAGTCACCGCGGCACGCGAGCCTGGCTCCGCGGAAACGGCCGCGGTGCCAGGCTCAAACTAGGATTTTGTATCAACGGATGCAGGCTGAAGGGAAACGCGGGCAACCAAACACACGCATTTCTATCTCACGCGAGTCTGGCCGGAAAAATACGGGCAACCAAACGGATCCTTAGCCATCTTCGACCTTTGATCCAACTGTCCCTGTCTTGTCACTATCTATCTACAGTGTTAGTCTTAATACTATTGATTGTCTCATTACTATTCACCTTTCCGCAACGATTTTAACACTATTCACATTCTCTATATTTAGTATTCATCTTTCTAAAAGTGTGCTTCAAATTCTTTGGCTATAGTGTTGGGGCACCCCAAATGGGAGTCTCTAAAAGAGACTTTTTTCGAGACTTTTAATTCCTATATCACTCCAGCAGAGACTCTATGTCAGTATCTAAATTTAGAGATTCTCTTTTGTCTTTATATCTTTTTTGAATAAAAACTTTGCTCCAAAGGTGAAAATATAGGGAATGCATAGTGGTTTAAAGAAGAGAAAATCGACAATATACCTCATAGTTGAGAGGCTATTAACAATATGCCCTCGAACACATTGTAATTGATAATAATATACCCAAAGTTGATGGCTCAATTGACCATTTGCCTTTTTCAGGTTTTTTTCCTAATTTTTGCCAAATAGACCAAAAAAAATGTCCGTTATACCCCTCCCACTTAATGTGGTTTTGCCTGACTCGGTCCTGGCCCATAGAACCTTGTAAGCTCAGAGCACAAATCCTTGAAGAATTGTTCATGTTTGCGAAAGCAATAAGGACACTGTTGCATATTTGTTCATGTCTGAGAATGAGGTTTTCTAGTTTGTATATGTCGGCGACCGGGAGACGAGCCTCCACGGGCCGATGAGCAAGGAGAAGGGGGGTGCGAGGCCCGAGGGCGGCCCTATCCCTTGGACCGAGGCCCGTTCACTGGCCGGGCCCTACCGAGGGAAGGAAGGTCGAAACGCGTTGGACGCCCAGCCTGGTGTGACACGGATGTTTTTATCCTGGTTCGGGCCTCCACTATCAGATAACAGCTCTACGTCCAGTCTTCGTTTAATGCCAAGCTTAAACAAGTACAAGAGGGGGTAAGACCGGGCTTCGGGAAGCCCGGGCTCGAGTACAATAAGTGTTCAAGGCACTATGTGTGTTCCTACTGTACCTGAACGCGAATAACTACCGCCGGGAACTAGAGCTTCTACGTGAGTGCAAGTACTCCTGCTCTATGGTGGTTGAGTGCTCTTCTGTCTAAGTCTATCTCCTGTTGCCTTGTCTGTATGCCTCTTGCGTAGCCGTCCCTTGGTTGTGGCCTGCGCCCTTTTTATAGGCGGCCCCCGGCCACTGTAGTTTAACCTTAGTCCGTTATGATGTGCCGAGTTACCCTTCAGTTATTAGCCACCTTCTCTTGCTTCGCCGCGCCAGGGTGTGGCGGACGTACGAGGCCCGCCGGGTATTCGGGTGTATTTCCTCATCCTATCCAGATCGCCGTTCGAACCGCTACCCGACAATACGTGTCTTTCTCTATAAGGGCGGATGGTAAGCTGACCGTTGACACGACCTACCACCAACCCGTCAGCGGCTTGTGTCAGGCGTGCTTTGGTACCGCGTCCGCATTTGACTCGCTGTGACCTGTGGGACCCGCAGCGTGCATGCATGGCGTAGGCGCTTGATCCGCCTGGGTTCCGAGCCTCGGGCTTTGGAAGCCCGGGAGAGGGAGCAAGTGACCCGAGCTTTGAAGCGGGGAAGCTCGGGCGCGAGCTCGCGCGTTCTTTCGACGGGGCCGGAGGTAAATTAGTGGGCCGTATCTCCATGGGCCACATACTTCCCCCAATAGTATATTTCTAGATTTGGTGGTTCTAGTTGAATGTAAGCAGAATAGCAGTACTAAATTGCATGAGATTTCTATCAATTGCTTCTAGTCGGCCACTGTACTAAGAAGTGAAAGCACCTCACAACTATGGGGCAGAGACGGAGTCCAGTCAAAAACACATTAAGCGCACGAGGTGATAAGAGGGATAAAACGGATAGTTCCTTTTGTCTCTTTGGCAAAATTGATTAAAAAGTTAGAGAAAATGGTTAATTGACCCATCGACTATAGGACATATTATAAATATCCTCTTAACTATAGGACATATTGCCTATTGTCTCTCTAAAGAAGGGACGGAGATCTGACCTTTGAGAACCTATATAGAGGCTCTAGCCTGGCGCCCTGCAGGCCTACGTGCTGCCCATACGGTCATAGGTACTGCCATACCTACTGTGACCTGTACTCCAAGTCCTTAATTTTCATGCCGAGTTACCCTTCGGTTATTAGCCACCTTCTCCTGCTTCGCCGCGCCAGGGTGTGGCGGACGTACGAGGCCCGCCGGGTATTCGGGTGTATTTTCTCATCCTATCCAGATCGCCGTTCGGACCGCTACCCGACAATACGTGTCTTTCTCTATAGGGACGAATGGTAAGCTGACCGTTGACACGACCTGCCACCAACCCGTCAGCGGCTTGTGTCAGGTGTGTTTTGGTACCGCGTCCGCATTTGACTCGCGGTGACCTGTGGGACCCGCAGCGTGCCTGTGCGAGGCGCGGCGCAGTCCGCCTTGGGTTCCCGAGCCCCAGGCTTTGGAAGCCCGGGAGAGGGAGCAAGTGACCCGAGCTTTGAAGCGGGGAAGCTCGGGCGCGAGCTCGCGCGTTCTTTCGACGGGGCCGGAGGTAAATTAGTGGGCCGTATCTCTATGGGCCACATACTTCCCCAACAGTATATTTCTAGATTTGGTGGTTCTAGTTGAATGTAAGCAGAATAGCAGTACTAAATTGCATGAGATTTCTATCAATTGCTTCTAGTCGGCCACTGTACTAAGAAGTGAAAGCACCTCACAACTATGGGGCAGAGACGGAGTCCAGTCAAAAACACATTAAGCGCACGAGATGATAAGAGGGATAAAACAGATAGTTCCTTTTGTCTCTTTGGCAAAATTGATTAAAAAGTTAGAGAAAATGGTTAATTGACCCATCGACTATAGGACATATTATAAATATCCTCTTAACTATAGGACATATTGCCTATTGTCTCTCTAAAGAAGGGACGGAGATCTGACCTTTGAGAACCTATATAGAGGCTCTAGCCTGGCGCCCTGCAGGCCTACGTGCTGCCCATGCGGTCATAGGTACTGCCATACCTACTGGGACCTATACTCCAAGTTCTTAATTTTCATGTAGATATCTCTACTATTTAAAAGTGGCTTATGGTGAGTGATATTGAATGGTCATTCATTTTTAACTGGACTATTTTGCCTTTGTCTACTTTGATCAAATACCCACATATGCCATGCCTTAGCCTTCACTATGTGGCTTAATTGAATTCAAATTTCAAACCTACCAAACCACACTGAACTAGCCCCAATGGGCTAGCCCTATCTCACACACACTACACAGATATGCAAATCTTATAGGTGTTGACTTGTGTTCAATCTTTTTTATTTAAATAATAGGAGTTTGTTTCATCTATTTTAAATCCATAGCAATGCACGGGCCCTCTATATATAGTAAAGCGATTTGGTACGTTCGTGCATGCATGCGAAAACGGGCTATATATCTAGGGTACCTATAACTAGTAAATGATGAAGTGCGAGCGAGCGTCCTACGTACTGATCAATCAAAATAAACCCTGTGATCGGCAATAAAAAGTTCATGGAGCCGATCGGCGTACAATTGCAGCCAGCAGTTTCTTGTTTTTTTTTTTTTTTCTAGAATTGAGTTGAACTTGACGCCATTGTGGGCTGCAAATCCATCGCAACCTTGCTGCAGCATGTACCAAGAGCTCAGTCGCGCTGGGTAGGGTTGGCAAAGCACTCGAAAATCGTTACTTAGCCGGGAGAGCAAATTTGGCTTCTTTTCGATGACAAGCTATTTCTATACATGCTGTTAATAAGTACTAGAGTTAAAAGGAATTATATAAGATTTGCCATTTCACAAATGTGCATTTTAGGGTTTACCGCTCGTCCTAAATTAGAAAACTAAATAGGCTAATTGCTGGCTCAAGGGCTTAGCTAGTCTATAATTGGCTCCACGTTAGCTAGCTGCAGTGTTGCCCTCCAAGCCGACATGTGGCAGAGAACGTTGCGGTTCAAAGTGAAAAAAGGTTGAAAATAGACATAATATATATTTTTTAAATTATATATTTTCTGAGAAAAATTAAAATGTGCAATAATTTCAATTTATTTTTTGGGCATTTTTATATTTAATATTCTATTATGAAAATTTTCTAAGAGGTTACAATGTTACATTTTAAAAATACAAAAAATTGGGAAAAAAACAGCATATTTGATAATGGTGTATTTTTAATTGGCAATTTTCTAATTTTTCGGTACAACTTAAAAAAAACTAATTAGGTACACTAGAGCCTATTTTAGCTGCCATATGGACACATCTAACGGCTAGGATTCCCATCGGACCAAATAAACCTCTCTCATGCCCCTGGCGGTATAGATGGCAACATGGTCATTCCCCGACGAGGAGTGGTACTCCCTTCCCATCCCCTCAACCCAAAAATCCCCCTGCTCCTGGTTTTGGTGATGCTTCCTCCCCGTCCTCGTTCGAGTGATATGACCCATCCCCACTAAATTTCGATGCCACCAGGAGACCTAGAGGGAGATGAGGAGCAAAAGATAACCTTGTGTAGCTGATGATGACGTCGGTGGAGCTCCTCGAGGTTAGAGAGGGAGGGTCATCGCCGCTGGAAAGATATGAAAAGCTATTGCGTAGCCCTGAAGGGAGGAGAGGAAGAGTAGTGGTCAGTTGTTTCTCGCGTCGTCATCGTTGCCGACACCATTGCTCACATCGCTGCCACTGTTGTTGTTGATAGGGTGGGCTAGGATTTACACGGGGGAAGAGATGGTGTGGGATGTATGAGTTTCGGTGGCCAAGGCGGTGAGAGGATGAGGTCGGTGCTATTGGCGGCTAGGCATGGGAGGGTGGCGTTGCACGTTGCTCCAAATTAGGAGTCACTGAGCAAAGTGGAGGTAGGGACAGGAGGAGGTGGCTCACTATCTCAGTGGCAGGTTTGGATCTTTGGGATAGGAGAGGCTAGAGAGGTAGGGTTGTGATAGAGGTGGGCCGCTGACTGAGTCGAGAGGGGAGAGGGAAGCACCCTATGGTTGGGTTGTCCTGTTAAGAGAGGGGTTTCGGTTGGGCTAAATGTTTTACAGACCCTATTCGGATCCACACAGGAAAAAAAATCACGTCCTTGTCCCTACTTCACCCAACAAGGAATGAATTTTTGCTTACCATCCTTGCGGGAGGACATAATCACCTGTCCCCTAATTGGAGAATTGTCTATCATGGAATGGAGAATTGCTCTCGATTGCCATTCCTACCCGGTGGAAGGGAAGGGAATTGCCTCTCTTTCCTAAGGACAGCGCCAGCTAGCCCCTGATGGAAGGGATGGGAATCCTCCCTCCCCATGGTTTGCGCCAGCTAGCTACTCGTCTTTCACCACGGTGGTAGAGCAAATTTGGCTCCTTTTCGACAACAAGCTAATTTTCTACACATTTCTAATTCCAAATGGACTATTATCTATTGCTTGCTCGAGCTGTGGCTTGTGTGTTTGTGGTTCCTTCTACGAGGTTGAATCTATATGAAATGGTACAAGATATAGTTATATGTATTTAATTTGGTGAATTGTATTATCTCGTGTTGGATAGTGGGATACAGCTTAAAGGAATATTCCTCTCATATGTTGCACCGTTCCATTCGACAAGTTTGGTCAAACTACACAATACAAGAACCATCTAAGAAAACCAAACAAAATCTTGTATCAATCTAACTAAACTATCACATTCATCTTGTACAATCTCATGCATGTTCAACCTAGTACTGACAACTAAACACACCTCGCTAGATTAGCTTAGTCCATAATTTTGTACGCGCTAGCTGCAGTGCTGCACGCCAAGCCGGCACGCGCGGAGAACGTCGCGGTTGAAAGGGGCAGAAAAAAAGTGGGAAACAGGCGTGATACGATTTGAAATGACGGGCCATTTCGGCCGTTATCCCCCGACGGCTCAGTCCCCCGGTGAAGCCGCCGCCGCCGCCAGTGGAGTGGAGCCGTCGAGGAGATGCCTCTCTTTCCCCACGCTCTGCGCCGCGCGGCACGGCGGGGGCGCGGCTCGCCTGGTCTGTCCCCTGGGAAGCGATTCCAGATTGCTGGTGGTTTGTAGAAGCCGGGCAATGCTGGCGAAGCTTATGCGAATAGAGGATCATAAGCCAAATTTTTGTGTGGTACAGTTATGCTTTTTTTACTTGCTTGTGGGCTGTACTATCTGTTGGATGTTTACCATGTCCTGGCAGTATATTTTGTTTTCTTTGTTTGTCAGTTGTGGTTGCTTAGTATTTGGGGCTCCTGGGTTTTGGTGGAGGGTGTTCCCCACCCTCAGAAAGCCGTTGTTGGTATAAATGGTTGTTGATTTTTGTATACACTGGTGGATACATGTTTTGATTTCCGTTGCTTTAGTAATGGAAATAGGAGCTATGCTCCTTTTGTAAAAAAAAAAAAAATTAAGCCGTACCGGATTAGTCCTCAGTCCTGTCTCATCGGATGCCAATTGCCAAAGCCTCTTCAGGTACCGGCCCACCTGGTAGTATTGCTGGAACGTGGTAGCCAGCAGCCGGCGGGCGGCCGGCCGGACGCGTCGTGTCCATCGATCACTCCGCCGCGCGCGCTAGCTAGCTAGCTCCGGCCGGCCGGCCGGCCGTTCCAGGTGGCTACGTACTGCATGTGGAGAAAACATGTCAACTGACAGCTGACGACGCCGGAAACGGAAACGGATGGATCGCCTGCAGTTGGCAAGGAAAAGAGACGGATCGTTAACTTGCTGCTGTATGGAACGGTACGGAGTACGGACTGGCTCTAGCTAGCGGACTTGTCTTCTTCCTGGTGTATTTTGGCTGAGAACCGCCCTGCATAGACGGCATCTGATGAGACCAGCTGCCTCTAGGGCGCATGCATTCCGTTCAACCCTCGTCCTTTCTTATCTGAACAGGGGGGGTTATAGGATATAGCCGGTGCAGAAGTAGGCCAACCCTTCTATTGGTAAATAGAAAGTTTTTAAATTCATGTCTAAATATTCATCACTTCATGAGTCGTAATTGCTATCTTGCTAGGTTTAGTTATCTTAATTGTTCGGAATCCACAGACCATTTCGGCAATGCTTCGGATTTTGAAAATCGTCATTCGATGTTCTTAATAGGCTAGCTGCTTTTCAAAACTCCCGAAATCTATTTAGCTAAGTGATTGGGTTTTTTTTAATTAAAACTCTTAAAATTTAGTATTTCAGCAACCGCAGAGGCGCTGTTGCCGTCGACCTGTTACCTGCGCGGTTATACTTGCCGGTGTTTATCTGGGCATGCATGTGCCAAGACGATGGCGTGACGCCCACCAAGAGGACGGACAAACAACCAAACCTTGGAGAAGCCGCTGGCATGGCTGCCTGCATGAGAAGAGTTAAATGCAATGATATTATGATCAGAGCAGTGTGTATGCTTTAGGGCTTGTTTGGATACTCAGGAGATATCTTCCCGGTGAAAATAATCCGAAAGGGGATTTTTATGCCAATTATTTTCCCTGGATTCCATTCCTCTGCCATTCCCTTCCCTGTGCATTCCAAACTTCCACTCCCTCCTCCTTTCCTCCCCAGCGCCAGCTTCCTTGACACGCTGCACCGGCACCATCATCCTTCGTCGTGCTGGTCTCCTCCCTCGGCTTGGAGCTCGTCGCCGCCTTCGCATCCTCCTCCCCCCCCCCATGCCTTGGAGGCCGCATCTAGATCCTCCCACAGCGTGGCTCCCCGCATCACCCGATGTCCCCATCTTGGGGCTGTCGCCGCCGCTAAGTATTGGAGCTCCCTCGCCGGTGTCCTCCCCGTGCCCGTCCCGCTCCAGCGCCTCTCCCTCGACCCGGCCCTCCTCATCCCCACCGCCCTGTGGATCCCACCGTTGGGGTGCCTCGCCGTCGCCGAGATCTATGTCTTGCCACCGCGGGGAGCCACGCCGCGTCGCAGTCAAGGAGCCCCGCCACCGCTGAGGAGCTGCTCCACCGTTGGGGTGCCTCGCCGCCGCTAAGATCCTCGTCTTGGCACCACGGGGAGCCCCGCCACGTCATCATCAAGGAGCCCCGCCGCCGCCGCCCAGGAGCTGCACTGTCCGTGGAGAAGGCCGTCGCGATGTTGCCGTACGTAAACGCGACATCCGCGGGGGAAATTTTTCCGATGTGGGGAGGCCGAGATATTTTCCCTGTGGATACCACGGGAATTAGACAGGGAAAATTCTCCTTAGTTGGTTTCCAAACATATCTCTAGCTATCTCAAAGAAATTTGTCCCCATGGATTTCTAACCTTGGGATTGGGCCGGAATCCCGCCAATCCTGGTCCTCCCAAACAAGCCCCCGCAAGCGTAGGCTTTGTACCCATCTCCTTTGTTTCTTTCTTTTCCCTTGCAGAAGTGCATATTCCCATGGATATGACCATGAATCATGATACTTATACTCGGGTGTACCTGCCAGCATGAAAAAGAAAGAGAGAACACAACAGAAAACTGTCTACAATATAGATAAATGTAACTTCGTTACACACTTTTATGGTTTCGCCTGGGAGTATATTGTTGTTTGGCATGTAATAAAATCTTAGCTTAATGCTTCAGTTATAGCATACACGATACAAGTAAACACAATTCTTTAACATATCGTGCGGTATTTTTTTTTTTTTGCCATTCACAAAAACTACGATACATAATATATACTTTGAAAAAAAAAGTTTAGCTGCCGTACGATGGCTTGCAACCAAATCATGTCCTTTAAGTATCCGTAACAGAAACTCTATAAATAGTGTAGTGCTGATGTGGCGAGGATAGGGTTTCTGGTGGAGTGAAGGAATCTTTTAGGATATGTGTAAAGTGTGAAAGAATTTTAGAGTAATGGAGAGAGAAAATAGAGTAGAAGAGAGAGAAAATAGGGATAGAGTTTCCGGTGTGGATGCTTGCACCCCTCGTATTCTGTATATATAGGCACTCTATTCGTTTCTCTCTCCATTTTCGCTCTGTTGCGTGCGCGACGTGAGACGGATGGCATGTCAGAGCGGAATAAAGCTCACTGACCGCGCACCACTGCAGTAATCGCCTAGGCAAATCAAGTAGGCTGCATATCCTGTGCACATGGGATGTCCGTGCACATGTGGTGCACATGAACTAACAAATATCACCAAAAATTTCAAAAAAATTTCTACATGTGCTTCTAATCTTACTCCACCTATGTATAAAAGATTAGAAGTACATGTAGAAATTTTTTTAAAATTTTGATAACATTTGTTAGTTCATGTGCACCACATGTGCACAGACGTTCCGTGTGCACAGAATATGCAGCCAATCAAGTAAGGGGCCGTCGGTCGGTAGAAAGTAAAAGTGAAAAGAAAAACAGATATCTGATGTAACAAAAGGAAGATTTCTGCTGCGTCAGAAAACTAGTCAACCCTTTCTGGGAATGGGTCGTCATTGTTCATCAGGTCGTCCGTTTGCCCGTGTCCGGTGGCAAGTGGCAACAACCACACGAGGCCAACACACCGGTAACCGGTTCTTCTATTAAGAACCACTTTCTCTATAATTTAAGAGCATCCCTAGCAGCTCTTCAGTAATCCTATCCTCGATAACACTGCTTATCATATTTTCTAAAGTATTCTGTCCATCTTTTAAAATTTCTTCATATTTTACACTACAAACTTAAAACATTCGTTCCTCCAGGAGCTCTCCTAGCCCCAAAAGGTCAAATGAACAGTGAAATACAGGACCTCTTGGGATGAGGATAGGAGTCCCCAAATAATTTCACACCGTTCTTCTATTTCGTTCCCTATTTTCAGGAATACCTATTTCCATTCTAAATATAGAGGTTCCCTCTTTCCTCCTTAATCTTTTTCCTATTGGAGTGAGATTTCAGGATGCTCTTGGAGAGATTAGAAATATAGGAAAGAAATCTATTTTAAGCATTTCCGACATATGTTCATATGCCCAAAAACTCTATTTTAGGGAGCTCGCATCACTCCAGTAGACTCCCTATGACAACCTCTGTTTTAGAGTGTCTCTCTCCCCACTTCCTAAATATAGGGATTCTATTTTCTCTCCCTATATATTTCTTGAAGTGAGATTTGGACATGTCATCTATAGATAGCAAATAGACAACCTCTCCAATGGACTAGCTATAGCATAATGTCTAAAATTAATATGGACCCATATGTGATAATGTGCATGCATATTGGAATTCGTTATTGACTGATTCTTAGTTAGTCTTTATCTCTTTCCTCCACATAAGTAAACGGCTGAATTGGAATCCTTACAGCTAGCTGAGGTGTACTTGTCGGAAATGCCCGTAGAGTCAACCACTAGTTTTAAGGAATGTTCATGTCATATATAGATAGTAAATAGATAATCTCTCCAATGAACTAGCTATAATATACTCTTCAAAATTAATATGGACCCATATATATACTAGTGTGCATACATCTTGAAATCCGTTATAGACTAACTCTTAATTAGTACCTAGTCTTTATCTCTTTCTTTCCTTCTCTCCTCCACATAGGCAAAATGCTAATGCGTATTTCTTATAGCTAGCTGACTTGCATTAATTATTAGAGATGCCCTTAGGGAGCCGAAATTTTAGAGAAGCTATTGGAGATGGGCACCACGCCATTTAAGAGTACGTACAATGCTCCATTTCAGCTGTCTATAAAAGTCGTCTATAAGCTCCACCACATAGGCTAAAAAGATGATGTGGATGAGAAAGATGTATATAGAGAATTGAGTCGTCTATAATCTGGTTGATTATAGTTTGAGAAACAAGACATGTTGTGAGTATGCATAAGTTGTCTATAGAGGAGATGGTTATCTATATCCATTGTATTAATTGTCTATAATACCGTCTGTAGGTGACATGACAACTTGATATAGATAATAGCTATATAGTATTTTACATGTCCCAATAGGCTCAGCTGGCATGCGCGCTAGCTCGTTAGCCCGCTGCTGCATCGACACGGTCATATACTGCAAGGGCTAGATTGGAATTTTTTGAAGCACTCAAACTATTTTAGATAGTTAATTTTATTTGATCTAACGGTGTTTTGATCTCTTCCTCTCTATGGTATTGATAAAGAGTATTGTAGAAGAGCTTAATCAGGATACTGTTGCATTTGGTTAATCTATTGTGAGATACATAAGTGATCTAACGCTGCGATTCAACAAGTTGCTCAGGCTTGCGTTCGTGCAAGATGCCCGGTCTTTTACAGGCTTTCCCCATCTATCTATCTATCCATCCATCTATCTATCCATTATACATATAAAGCAGGGCAAACGAAGACACCACATTAATCAGAGAAATTCCCACATAAATCAGAAAAAATAAAAAAATCTCCGTCATCGATTATAGTAAGGCCAGATTATAACGGCTTAGATTAAAAAAAGAGTCTATATCAATTACAATAAAAAAACATAAATTTAGAATAAAATAATAGAAAAAGTCCATGTTAACTATAAAAACATAATATAAAAAGTGCCCATGTCAACAACAAGACAGGAAAAGGAGTCAATATCAACTACAATAAAAACATTGCGAAAATTGGTAAATAGAAAAGGTCCATATGAACTAAAAGAGAAGAAAAGGAATCCATACCTACTATACTAAAACCATCATGATAATCGAAGAAATTCCCACATAAATCAGAGAAAAAGAAAAGATCTCCATCGTCGATTATGGTGAGCCAAATTATAATGGCTTAGATTGAAAGGAAGAGTTCATATTAACTTCGATAAAAAATAACACAAATTTAAAATAAAAAATAGAAAAA
Organism: Olyra latifolia; assembly: GCA_036346145.1. Classification (NCBI taxonomy): domain Eukaryota; kingdom Viridiplantae; phylum Streptophyta; class Magnoliopsida; order Poales; family Poaceae; genus Olyra; species Olyra latifolia. Next base: position 20,688,081 of record CM070526.1, read on the forward strand.
AGAGTTGTCAACTATGAAACTAGAAAAAAGTTCATATCAACTATAAGAAAAATAAAAACAACATAAATACGGAATAAAAATAATAGAAAAAGAGTCCATATCAACTACAAACCAGAAAATAAATCAATATCAACTATAATTAAAAATAACATAAATTTAGAATAAAAAGTAATATAAAAATAGTCCATGTTAACTACAAGACAAGAAAAAGAGTCAATATCAACTAAAAAAAATGAAAAATTCGTAACGAAAAAATAGGAAAAAGGCCATATAAACGAAAAGACAAGAAAAAGAGTACATATCTACTATATTAAAACCACCACGTTAATCAAAAAATTTCCACGTAAATCAAAAAAATAAAAATCTCTATCATCGATTACAGTGAGGCTAGATTATAACGGCTTAGATTGAAAAAAGAGTCCATATCAACTATAATAAAAATAAAAAACATAAATTTGAAATAAAAATAATAAAAAAGTCAATGTCAACTATAGAACTAGAAAAAAGAGTTCATATCAACTAAAATAAAAAATAAAAAACAACACAAATTTAGAATAAAAAATAAAAAAGAGTCTATGTCAACTACAAAACTAAAAAAGAAGTCAAAACCAACTACAATTAAAAAATAAATTTAGAATAAAAATAATAGAAAAACGAGTCCATGTCACTACAAGACAAAAAAAGAGCCAATATCAACTACAATAAAAAAGGGAAAATTTGTAACCAAAAAATAGAAAAAAGTCTATATAAACTACAAGACAAGAAAAAAAATCCATAACTACTATATTAAAATAATACAAAACAAAGTTTTGTGATAATAAATAACAGAAAAGACACATATCAACTACAACACTAAAAAAGATGCTCATATCAACAGTAATAAAAAATAGAATTTAAAATAAAAATAGTAACATATCTCTCTATCTGTTATATTATTAAATAAAAGCCAACGGAGTCACCATGTATGCGAGAAGAAGAAGAATTTGGCGCTAGAATTGCGGCTAGCACGTTGAGTTGTGCTAGCACCAACAAAGATGATAAAGAGAGCAACAAGAAGGTAGGGACAAAGATAAATATAACGGTGGTGCCGAATATAATGATGTACTTCATTTAAGGAGATCAGAGTTATTAATATATCTTTCAAATTAGATTTAGACTATATTAGAGATAACCATTATCTATATGGCTACATATCAGAAGAATTGCTCTTCTATTGAACATTAATTATATTAGAGCTTACTTCTACAAAAGTTCTTTTAATTTTTTTTAAAAATCTAGCTGTGCAACCAATTTACCCAACTACCAATAATAAGGTTAACATAATACTAAATTAATTTCTGGGTTATAGTAGCAAGTGTCCGGTTATTGTCCTTATGTTTAATGCATAGATAAATTGAAAAAAGAATTGACACTCCCTGATCGGTCTCAAAGATAAGCGACAAGTTGTCCCAGGATTTAAAACTCAACTACTGAAGCTATCTGTAGGATTCTGTTGACATGCAGTCATGTTGCCAATAATAAATATAGAGGTTTCTGTGTTCAGGCTAACATAATAGGCTAGTATAGTGGTAGAACAAAATAAATATTTATAATTACCTTTTCTGCAGCATTGTATCAAATTTGCTATCAGCTGTTCTCATCAACAACCTTCTAACATGCCATGTCAACACCCATCTAACATACCATTGTGACTTAGGGGGTGTTCTTTGGGCTTATCTAATCTGCTAATCTAACTTATCTCGTAACCGAGAATAAGTCAATATTAGCCTCGCTAATATTGACTTATCCGATTTTTTATTATTTTGAACTGCTTTTATTTTTATCTCGAGATAAAAATAAAAGCTCCCTAAATCCTAAAAATCAAGACCATCCGACTCTCGAGGCCACCTCGAAAAATTCTCGAAGTTACTAAATAAGTCAGACTAGACTTTTAGATAAACCCAAAAGAACACCCCTTAAATCAAGATAGACTTCTAAAATATGCCGTTTGATGTACAATGGTCAGATATATTTCAGCTCCAACTGCTATAGAATATTCTCCTTCTCTCCTGCTATGGATTATTGATAACATCGACATCTGAAACTTGTGTTCTGTTTTTAGGTACGAGTTACATGCGATTTAGAAAGAAAAGGTCAGAAGAATGGAAACAAAAAACAGGAAGCCAGAAGATGTGATTACTGTTGAGGTGGAGAAGCAAGAATTAAAATGCAGTAGAGAATCTCATATGTTAACAGTTGATTCAGAATCTCAAGATTTATAGTTGACGTTGCTGGCAGAATATTAGGTAATTGCTGGGAGTGGTATCAAATTGATGGCTAGTTTATTCTGTATTCAGAGCTCATATTCCCAGTTGAATAACCCAGCCTTCAAAACTGCTGCAGAAGTTCCCCATATGCATGTCTGAGTGTACGTTGCAGCTTCTGGCTGGATGGAGTAATCTGCCCAGGGTGCCATCAGTTCCTGCCTGTACATGTAGTAACCAAACCTTGAAATAGAGGGATTTTTATGCAGTGCGCAGCTTCTGCTGATAGTTTAGACATAGCAGATGTTCGTTGGCTATGCACCGACATGTAAATTGATGGGAACTTGACCGTGATCTTGATGTGAAAGTTCATAACAAATTTTTTTTTTTGTGGTTTTTCCCCCGCACTGTTTAAGACACACTGCTTTCTGTTTGAATACTGTGCTGCATTGCAGCATTTTTAGTCATGTTGAGTCGATTTCATAGAGATTTCTAGTTGCATTCCCTCTCATCGAAGGCATGAGAAGGAATTGCCCATGCATGTACGGTAAAGCAAAAGCTTCCTCTAAAGCTGGGATCAAGATTTTAAGATTCGAGAACATCCGCACGCGAAGTTGCGAGTTCCGACTACTCTGCACATTTGGAAATATCATTCTGCCTAGTTCGGTTAATGGTATTCAAGTGATTCTTAGACAGGAAAATACAGGTAACAAAAAAAATGTACACCACCAAGCAAAGCCGCAGTGAGATCACTAAAGTGGATGGGTAACATAATGCCCGCCCTTAAGAAGACAATAGCACACATCATGCACATGTTTACACCCAACGTCACAATGACTTTGTGATAGTGTGTCATTAACCAACTACACAATTGTATTAGCATGTGCAATGCAAAGCATAAGGGTAAGTAGTTCATTACGCATGAGAACGTCATAGCCGATGAGCTGCATTACATAACATTGCCATGCCCATTGCACAAGCAAGTAGTAGCTCCAACATATAAGTACCTCCAACATATGTGGTAGCATATCTGATTCTGGTTAAAAAAATGTCATACATAGTAGCTACACTGATGGCCTCACAAATTTCCACGCAACAATCAATATTTTCAAGCCATGGCATCATAATCATCCAACGTATCATTATACTCCATGACTTTTTTCTTGATCTTTGAGGAATCCACCCAGGTGATGAAGTCCTCCATGTTCCTGGTTACAAGAAAGGCTGGATCGGTGACTGTCTCTGGACCTACACGCACATGTCCTTGTTCAATGTATGTCACTGCCTCTTTAAGGTGCTCCGCAAACTTGAGCTTCATCATAACTGTCGCCAGTCTCCGCCTAAAATTTAGCAAACAATATGGTAAATGGAATATGGTTTGTCATGTTGTTTCCTACAGCATAACTACTATATGGTACTAAGTTATTAGGCAAAAATACACTCATTTAGCTTGGCCAGTGTTAGAACATGAAACAGTTGAATAATAGCATGGAGCACTCTAGAACACCTTGACCTTCAACAAGCAACAGTAGCTTAAAATAAAATCAGCTGACAAATAAAATGCACCGTTCCAACAAAGCTTACACCGATTCAAAGGGAAAGACAGAGATAGAGACTAGAGAGACCTGCAGAAGGAGCTCACTGAAAGCTTTGCGCATTTCTCCAAGGTCTTTTTTGTAGGAATTACACCCATACTATACCTGAAAATTTTTGAGAAACTTTGTCAGGTATACACATGAGTAGATCAGTACAAAAGAGCTGAAAATGAGAAAGACAAACCGAGCAAGAAATTTATATGGTTTTCCTCAAGGGGAAATACCTTCAGATGTCAGCTAATAACATGACATACTTATATAAAACAATATTACAGGAAGTTTCACGATGCCACTCAATTCATTGTGATGCTCAAGGAACAAGGACTAGCACATCAAATGGTCTATGGCATTAGTATAATACAAAGAAAAGAGGTTTGGAATCCAACAAGCTAGACTAAATATTGTTGTGTGCTCTGACATAAGCACTAAGTATAAGGATACAAAGAAATGCTAATAACCGCACAGAGAGTTATCCAAGAATGTCTTTGCCACCACATATATCATCAAAAAGAAATTCTAAGAAAATAGTGAAGTACTGATGCTCTGGCAACGTAGGACGAAAATACAGTCAATTTGGTAAACCATAACAACAGACAGTATCCCTGTAGCTTTCATCATATACCTCAAATAGTAAAATGGTCTAGTTCTACGGTATTATTGCCCTTCCCTGAAACACCACGCAGGTGCAAGAATTCTTACTTATCTCTAACTCTACAACAATCCAAACTATGCCACAGATAAAGTGGGAAATTTTGTAGGGTTGTGGGTTTACGGCACCAGGCGGACACAATCCTAATTGTCCAGCTCAAAAGGTCACATAAGAAACGCAAGGAGCAAGTTACAGTCAAATGCGGCAACTTACAGCTTATCAAGCAGCATGTCTGTCATCTGGATTCTGAAAGGGTCCCTTGGATCCATTTGTTTTATAATATTAACGAGCTTTTGCACCATCAGGCATATCCCGTTATACCTATAGCCAAAAAAAAAAAAAAATACAGGGGGCACCATTCATGATCAAATGTTTGGACAAGATCAGCCACACAGGACAGGACACACTAAAGTCGGATTTGAACCAGGCAATAAACTAGGAATTGGTAGCAATTGATAAGCAAGAGTGGGTAGGGAGAGGGGATCATGAGTGGCTACTTCTTGTAGTCGTCCCTCTCGACAAGGTTGTAGCGATGTGTGACGATGGCTTCACGGTGGCCGCGCTCCCTCTTGTACTCGAGGAAGTTGGTCTTCTTGAGGAGCTTCTTCTCGTGGAACTTGAGCTTCCTCATCCTTCACACTGCAACCAACCAATCGATGAGAGAAGAGCAAGGTTATTAATACGTTAAAACGAGGCCAAACGATCCACTGCCATTTTAACTTTTAAACGTTTAAACGAACATTGAACATCTTTCTAGACATATGGTAAAACGACTATGGCCGCCGCAGAGACCTCCGTTGGTTGGATCTAGCCCCGCCACCGCCGGCTCCGCAGCACCTCCTCTGCCCACGTGTGCTTGGTCTTCTCGGTTCGGCTCCCTCCGGTGTAGCTGCGGCCGGCCGGATTCGGTCAAGGTGAGGAAGGAGACCGCAACGCAGCCATCAGTTGGGGAGGTTAATGAGGGAATCGGTTCTAGGGACGATGAAGCCGAGCGGCGCCGCAGCGCATGGAGGGAGGAGAAGGATGGGGCAACGCTCGGAGGAGGGGACCGAGAGAGAGGGAGAGGAGAGGAGGAGGTCTGAGGAAGAGTTTCCCAACCGGTGCCGCCGTCGCCGCCCCGCAAGAGCCTCGACGTCGCCCTCTCAAGCACGCCGCCGCGCGCTGGTAGGGCTAGGAGGAGAGGGAGTTGGGAGGACGACGAATCGCGGTCGCTCTGGCCTGGGATTGCTGCTGTATATCGCGAGGGCCGAGGGGGGTTGGGGACTCGGGAGGGCCGAGTAGAGGTGGCCAACAGGCCGAACCGGGCCAGCCCAGTTACAAACGGCCCGATCTATTTTAGCTTAGAAAAAATGACAAAAATTAAGAAAATGATTATATTTAATAAATATGTATTATAAATTTAAGAAATAAATTATATATCATAAGAAAATAGACATGTATATATTTAATTAAATATGTGGGCTATAGTAGTGGGCGAAGTGGGTTAGGCCACCACTATACAAACTAAACCGGGCTAGTCCGGTATGGTTCGGTGCACCAAACCGGGCCAGGCCGGTCCTATGAATAGCGAGCCAACCCGGTTCATTCCACTGGGTTCGGCTCATATGGTCACCTCTAGGGCCAAGTGATCAAAGGAAGTTTATCCTTTGCCAAGCTGAGTGTGTACGACAGAAGATGTGCGTTTACCGGGTATTAACGAGGACACAAAGATTGGGATGATTTTTTAAAAAAAGAAACGATACAAACCTTTTACACTTTAGATACTTAGACTTAATAAAATTGCTAATTAAGTCTCTCAAGGGCTTAAAAGCTAAAATACAAGACTCCAAATCTATTACGTCGGACTCCGGCGAGGAGGAAGCACCAAGAGTCATCCATCGTCATCACCGAGGTTGATTCTTTAGTTGTGACCCACCATGGGTTATCACCGACGTGCTGTCCAATATACCATGCATCCCGAACCATCGAGATGGATATCTGGGACAATGGATCTAGAGCGGTGCACCCAGACTTGTGAAGAAGGACACGAAAACATAATGCCAATGTAAAGAAAGTCAATAGTGTTGATATTGAGGTCGTCACTATTGCCATTGCCGCTAGGGTCACCGACACAGAGAGGAACACGGGGTTGGGGAGTCTTCCTCTTTCCCAGCACACCATCCATCCCACATCGACAAGCCTCGGTCACCACCCATGGGAATGAACACCATCCTCCGGCTGAGGGAACTATAGGACGTGCCGCCATCGCCGCTTGTCAGACATCCTCCGCTGAGTTTCAAGAAACACTGACGAGAAGTTATTGCAAAAGAGAAGACCTGATCTCTGGTAGACGCCACCATGGCACCGTTCGCACCGCCACCAAGGAACAAAAACACCGCCAGATCTAGCAACAGTCGCACTCTAACCATAGAACGTACTGTACATGAAGGAGGGATACATAGATCCGTGCGCGACTCGACCCTCCACCCTCATCTTCAATAACCCTCAGGCCACCGGCAACGAGGAGGACGGCCGAAGCCACGCCAGAAAAGAATCACCACCCAGTCGCCCATAGTCACCTCTTAAGTCAATGTAGCGAGATATCGTGGGGTAGTGGAATGAGAAGTTGAGCATGGATACCAATGATTTGCCACCCTAAGATTGAAACCTAATGATTTATAGCCCTAGCTAGGTGTATGTGATGCAAGCAGCATTTTCCTATCTTGGATGAGTTTGGACTACGGATGAGTTTGACCTAATAGTGTGGAGTTGGCCATGTGGAATTTTAAAATTTTATGATGATAATAATATTTTATAGGGTTTATTTTAAGAACGACTAGAGCTCGAACAAACCAAGGCATTTCCATCCTATAATGTTACATGTGATGAATATTATCACTTGGCATGTAGAAATCGTTTTATAGGGTTTATTTTAAGAATGACCAGACCTCGATGCACCTTTTTGCTAACTTAGCGTATTTTCGTATGGAAATACCCCTGTCATGACGCGGTCCTTATCTGGTTCGACCGAGCCACTCCCCATTCGCGCGCCCACACAAGAACCCTAAATCCGTTCCCCTCTTCCTCTTTGGTGGTTTTGCGGCGATTTCCCATCCTCACTCCCATGGTAGTGGAGTAGAAGGCATGATTCACCATCCTAAGCCACCATCCAGCGTGCTTCCGTGGCCCATGACGGTGATGGTTGTGGGCAATGAACCTAGTCCCACCAAGTAAGTGCATTAAACTTAGTAGATCTAGATGGTAGTACAGTAACGTAGAGGTAGAATTGACTCCTCTGTCTCTTAGGTTTCTCTACGGCTAATGCACAAAGTAAGGTTATAGTAGAGTTGCATGTTGAGGGCTTCTCCAGCAGAGAAGCAAGTTGTAGGAGGGTGCACACAAGCCGTCAACAATGAGATGCAAAGTTGATGATAGGTTGTTGTATCTGAGTTCTATGATGCAGCTATTGCATAGGCATGTCAAATGGGGCAGCAACTAGGTTGCAACTACGTACTACTTTGATAGGATGCATGGAGAAGATGCCCAACTCACGGATGGCACTGACATTGGAAAGCTGCTTGCAATGTATAGAGATGAGAGAAGTATAAAATTCATCGTAGCTATATTGGAAAGGGAGAATATACCAGTGGATCCACACCTACCCCCTGTGTGTTCTACCCCCAAAGACTGAAGAAGTAGTGGCAGCAGCCAAAGCAGTGGCAGGAGCCCAGGCAGTAGAAGCAGACCTCTTTGACAATGCAGAAGAATATGTGGGTGTAGACGATGAGTACCTGTATGGCTGTATGAACAGACTATGGGTATATAACCAAATGCTAATGAGCCATTTGACAGATGTCAGCCTAGTACTCATGAAACAACTGAAGATGAGATAAATGATGGTGATCCTGAATAATTGAGAGTAACAAATGACCCTGAGAACCCAACAATTAAGAAAGGAGCCCTATTTTCAGATATTGTCTCTTTTAGAAAGGTTATTAAGCATCATGCCATTTCGTGTGACTTTGAAATCAGAACAGTGAAGTTAGACAAAACTATATTCATTAGAGAATGTAAGCATGATGGTTGTTCTTGGCGTGTGCATGCATCTAGGCTATAGGATGGATGTACCATTATGGTAATACACCTTCTTGTATGAGTGGTTGCTAACAAGTTACTTACCTATTTCATTGTCTTGTTGCACAATAGTTAAGTCTCTATTTCATTATCTTGTTGCCGATCAAAACACTCAAGGCTGAGCACACTTGCCCAACAACTAAGCTACTAGAGGGCAGAATGGCTATCGAAGGATGGGTGGCAAATAGGCTAGGGGACTGGTTGAGAAATAACCCAGGCAAGGGACCTAAGGAAGCTCAACAAAAGCTATAGGAAGAGTACACAATAAAGCTGAAGTATTCAAAAGCATGGTCGGATATGAAGATAGCTCTTCAGCAAATACATGGCAAATATGAAGAGAGCTTTCGGTTGTTTGTTCAGATGGAAGGCAAAGATAGAGTCAAAGTCCCTAGGGTCAATAGTAGAAATAGAGTTAAAGAAGTATGGCAACAAAATGTGTTTCTAAAGAGTATTTGTAGCACTGAAGCCATGCATAGATGGTTTCACAGGAGGATGTAGGTCATACATTGGTGTAGATTCAACTAGCCTCAATGAACATTTAAGGGGCAGCTAGCATCAGCTACATCTATAGATGGCCACAACTAGCTTTTCTATATTGCCTATAGTATTTTTGACTCTGAGACTAAGGACAATTGGATATGGTTTATGATCCAGTTGCATAGAGCTATAAGATTGCCCAATGGCCTAGTCATTTCCAGTTATGCATGTAAAGGTTTAGAGGCAGCTATTAAAACAGTTTTCCTAAGAGCTGAACATAGGGAATGTATGAGACATCTGTATAGTAATTTCATGAAAAGTTCCATGGGTCAATGTACACAGAGCACCTTTATCTTGTTGCTAGGGCCTATACATATGAAAATTTCAAATGGCACATGGATCAAATTTTTCAGTACTGCCCAAAAGCAATTGAATATTTGGAGAAGCATCATCATGGGATTTGGTACAAGCGTGTGTTCTCAAAAAGCAGCAAGGTTGACTATGTAACCAACAATATATCTTAAAGCTTTAACAAGCAAATTAAGGAATTCAAAGGGTTAAATGTTCATGAGTTTGTGGACAGGATTAGAGAACTTTTCATGGAGAAATTTGGACTGAGAAGGAGCATTGCACGACAGCTAAATGGATTGATACTTTCTAGTGTCATAAAAAAGCTTTATGGCATGAGCAAGCAAGTGGGCAGTGCTGTCGAGATCCGCAAAATGGAGTCAGAGTCCTTTCTGTGCTTTACCTGTACTAGTCCCTGGATCAAGTAGCTAGTACACACAGGTTACAGATCTTTGGATCATTGCCATTATAGTTCAAACAAATATTACATCAGAGTGCGAAATAAAAATACATCATAGTACAAAGTCAGGCGCGCAGGCCTTACACAGCGGAAGTCTAACATACTGCGGAAGTCTTAAGAGTCTTCCATAACTCCAAATGGAAGAGGCAAAATACAACAATCAATTCTACAGGCGGACTATAGTAGCGTCCTAGGCGTTAGAGAAATCTTCGTCTTGAACTCCAGCAGTGAAATCTTCATCTTGGTACATCTCCACCTCGGGATACCATTGCTGATCACAACCTGCTCGTTGGAATGAGCAGCCCCGCATAAAATACGAGGGTGAGTATACTTTATACTCAACAAGTAAGGCTGACTAAATGCAACTAAGGCTAACAAAGGAAGGGTAAGGGTTCTTTTGTATAAAGCCAGTTTTGCAAGTTTTTCCTAATATTTTACAAAATGATTTGAAATGTGTTGAGGGAAACAAATATTTAAATTATTTTCTTTGAAACTCCGGCCTCGACCGGTTTTGCCCAAACCTGGCTACTCACGACACCCACCGTGCAAACACCCTCATCGCTCACAGCACCCACTGTGAGGAGAGAAACCAAAACACACGACGGCGATCGAGGTTTTCCTTTAAAACACCATTTTGAAAACAAATAGGTAAGAAGTACATGAGGCAGCTCCGCGTCGTCCGTCCTTGATCGTGGGCACGGCTATCATGATAGTTGTACACTCTGCAGAGGTTGCACACTTTACCCATGCGATGTGGTTCTTCCTAGGGTGCCCCCAAGGAAAAAATGATCACCACAGGGTCTTTCTCCAACATCCTCCTAGTTAAGGCATTCCCGCTAAGGTTTTCACTGCAATGTCCCTCTTGCGCCGATAGAACAACACCGATTGTCTACTCCACCGACTGAAATGTCAAAGTCAGGAGTCCGAAGGATACTCAACCAAGGCCCGTCCATACAGGCACACATGGTCGCACTGTTGTACTTAGCTCGTCTACCTCATAGGAATCGGTCCTTAGGGACTAGGGTGGTTCCCACATTGGGCCCAGGTCTCGTGTTTGCTATACCAACCTTGCAACCATCCACCCCGATCAGGTTTTATAAAACATTTTTACTCGATAGCACCTACTATCCCAACTACACCCGTTTGTAAACATGACAGCGTCAATTGTCCTTTAAAATCCACGTTAAACAAGCATTTGATATTATCATCATGTATCCAATTTAATATGATTGCAACTAAGCATAGCTAATATGATCAAAACCTAATTCAAGGGATGTCAATATTTAAAGACTAAATAATTAGTCCTAGGACAGCAAGGTACAAGTTTAATAAGATAATTTTAAATGGGGTTTTAACTATGGTTAACAACTAGCATTTTCCTACATCTTTAACATAGCATGCAAGTACACAATTCTAGGAAAGTCCTTTATAAACATAGGTAGCGAAGTTCAGCACTTGCCTTGATCAGCACAGCCTTGGTGATCTTCCGGAGGGTTGATCGTAAAACTATCGTCGCTAGATCCTAACAAAGGAATTAACAAAAATAAAGACATAAAAAAAATGAAATGATATGCATGCTCGTGCTTATACAAAATTCATCTCAAAAAGGTACATGTAATCTTTATGGTCAAATAATATTTATTTACAAATTGTTAAAACAAAATTATCAAAATAACAAATTAAGGACATTTGTCATCAATATATAAATTAGGCAGAAAATTATATATGCTCAATAAATCATGAAAATTTACTGAAGGGTAGAACACATTTTCATTATCATTATGGAATTTATTTTGAAATTTTTGGATTTGTGGAATTAAGGATATGAAATTAATAAGTTATTGTTTATAGAAATTAGAAAAAGAAGGGGCTCATTGTTGGGCTCGGCCTCACAAGACGCCCAAGCGGCGAAGGCATAGCGACGCGGGACAAGGGTGGCCTAGCCAGCTGCCCAGTAAAAATCTTGGCGACGCTGCCTCAAGACGCAGCAGTAAATAAGCAATGCCTAGCGCAAAGATCTCATGGGCAGTGCACCACCACAGTAGCTAGCCGGTGGTGAGGGGTGGGCGGCGGCAGGGTGGGTGAGGGAGACGACGGCATTAGAAGGCCTTGGGTGGCTGTCCCGTGGCGGATGGAGGGGTGGTGCGGCCCGGCGGCGTGGCCAGCCATGGGGAGGAGGAAGCACATGGCGACGGGATTACCCGGCGGCGCTCCGGCCAAATTGGTCGTGGGGGTAAGTTCTAAGACACCTAGGGATGAAGAAGAAGTCATGGGGATGGTAGGGGAGGCCATGAAATTGAATCTCACCACTCGAAACCGACTATTTCGATGAACAGGCACTGCTGCAGATTCCGGTGAGGTCTTCGGCGATCGATTTCGTCGCTCTCGGTCAACGATTCTGCGAGCGCTTTATTGGGATGGATTCACGATGAAGATAGCCAGGATGTCCTTGTACGGTTTGGGGAAATACTCAGTGAGGCAGCGATGAGACGAGGAGAAGTAGAGGCGGTCAGGAATTGAGAGGCAGAGCTTTGGCTTTTGATTCCCGGAGCTACGGACATCGGATCCGCGAGTTCCTGGGCAAAATGGAACTGTGAGAAGATTATCTAGGATGTCCTGGAACAGTTTTGGAAAAGGAGACTTACTCAGGCCGAATCGAAGAAGAAAGCAAAGGGGAAGAGGGAGCTCGGGCTGGGGATTTTGAGAGGAGACAGGGAGATGAGGGGAGGTGGCTTAGTGGCCATTAACACCACTAATGGCAGGTAATTAAAGCCAATAGGGGTTTCATGGCTGGATTAAGGCAAGGGGGGTTAGGGAGTGAATGAGAGGGGGAGTTTGCTGCGTTGCACAGAGAAGAGGTGGGAGAGGAAGAGGGAAAACTGAGAGAGAGGGAAGGAGAGGTAGAGAGGGGATGACAGGTGGGGTCAGGAGTTAGGGAAGGGTTTTTAAATTACATTTTCTGATTTTCTCTTTTAAAAACCAATTTACAAATATAATTTTATTTTCTCTTTTGTAATTTAAATAATTATAATTTAATTACCACTCAAAATTATTTGCAAACAACTCAATTAATTTTAAAGTTTTTATTAAACAAGTAACATACTTATTTTATTAAAAATTATTTTATTTAAAATTTTTTTAATGCAATGCAATGCATGATGCACATGAATTTTTGATTTTTGAAAATGAGGATGTTACAAGTGCCAAGGCCACCAGGATAGATGATGATGATGATGCAGAGGTAACCATCCAAGACAAAGAGGACAAAAGCACTCTGTCAATCTAAGTGAGAGAACTTGCTCATGCAGGCAGTGGCAGGTTTCAGGGAAACCTTGCATGCATGTTTTGGCATTTATCTACTCAATGAGGGGGACAAAGATTGAAGAACATGTGGACAGTTACTACTTTGTTGCAAAGTTTAGGACTGCATATGAGGGCATTATCCCAACAATGACAGACAAGTCATAGTGGCAGATAGTTGACCAATGCTTCACAATGCATCCACCTAAGCAGATAAGGGTTGTAGGAAGGCCTAGAAAGCAAAGGTCATGGGTTTCCAAGACCCATCAAGGAGGAAGGTCAGATGCAAAAGATGTGGAGGTTTGGTCATTAGGAGAGGAAGTGCAAGCTCCCAGCACCACAAATATCAAAATCAACAAAGACCAGCACACCTAAAAGAAGACAACACCCAAAAAAAGACACCACCAAAGAAGAACAAGTGGACAGAGTGGATGTTCAGGAAGTATGTGTGAACCTTTGTGTCTATGTAATGTAGCGCCATCCATGTTTGGGAACCTGAAAACTATCTCTATGTAATGTTGGCTTAGTCTTTTGAGAACCTGACGATTATGGATATGTAATATGTTGGCATTCAACTGTTGAGAGTAATGGCTATGTAATGCTACCAATGCCTATGTTATGTTATGTAAATGCTACTATGTAATGTCTATGTTATCCTTATTTTAGGAACCTGACAGTAATGGCTATGGCTACGGCTATGTCTGTGTTGAGATGCCATGCATGCAATGTATATGTAATAGGGTGTAATATGTTGGCATAATTTGGGAACCTAACAATAATGGCTATGCAATCATTTATTTCACATTTTGATAACTGAAATGAGTAGCAATCTATTGACCATTACAAAAGACGGTGGTATCGTTAGAACCCTATTTATTTCATTCATTCAGACAAGGTTCAACTACATTACAGGTACATTGGAATTCATTTCCATGCTATTTATACAGCTACTGGCAACAAACAAATAGCAACAAACATGCAAACTCCTACAAATTTATCTAGCTTAGATTTGATCGGCTTCAATGTTCTCATCATCTGCTCATTCTGGTTCTTCAAACTTCTCTATTCTGCGACCAATTGCTTCAGCTCTACATCAAATCCAGAGGAGGCAGGGACTAAAGTTGACTCCATTGCTTTGCCAAATTTCCTCAAATAGATGGCATACTCATCCTCCCACTTAAAAAAGTTGCAGGTGTTATCATCCTGTAGTTCACACAAACCTCAAAACCAACAAAATCAACATCACGGAAGAAGGTGTGGGCAAACTCAAAGTCCAACACTTACTGGTAAGTTATTCTCTCACTTGAAAAAGACTCTACCGGGATTCTTCTCGCTCTTTGAAATATGTTAAGGAAAATAAATTTTTGGATCAGTTTCTTTGAAATTCCGGCACCAACCGGTTTTGCCCAAACCCAGCTACTCACGGCACCCATCGTGCAAACCCTCATCGCTCACAGCACCTACTGTGAGGAGAAAATCAAAACGCACGACTACAATTGTGGTTTTCTTATAAAACACCATTTTGAAAACAAATAGATAAGAAGTACCATTGAGATAGCTTCCCATCGTCTGTCCTTGACCGTGGACACGACTATCATGGTAGTTTTACATTCTGCAGAGGTTGCACACTTTACCCATGCAATGTAGTTTTTCCCTACGGTGCACCCAAAGAAAAAATGATCACCACAAGGCCTTTCTCCGGCAACCTCCTAGTTAAGACATTCCCTCTAAAGTTTCCACACCAATGCTTCTCTTGCGCCAATAGAACAGCACCAATTGTCTACTCCACTGACTAGAATGCCAAAACTAGGAGTCCGAAGAATACTCAACCAAGGCCCACCTATACAAGCACACATGGTCGCACTATTGTACTTAGCTCGTCAACCTCAAGGAATCCGTGCTTAGGTATCAGGGTGGTTTCCACATTGGGTCCAAGTCTCGTGCTTGCTGCACCCGCCTTGCACCCATCCACCCCGATCAGGTTTTGCAAAACAATTGTTTCCTCCTGATAGCACCCACTATCAAGTAACCCATTTGCAAACATGACAACACCAACTATCCTTTTAAAATCCGCCATTTAAACAAGCATTTGATAATAACAAATATCCAGTATGGATAATGATTCAGTACTAAGCATTTCTAAGCATGTGCAAAATCTAATTCAAGGGTGATGTCCAATATTAATAATTTTAATAACCTAGGGCAACAAGAAATATTTTAACAGAGTAAAATATTAATTGGGTGTTATCTAAGCAACTAGGTGATTAGCATTTTTAGTTTAAATATAACATGTATTTTGGAAATTTCTAGAAACTATATTTCAAACCATGGGGGTATGAGGTTCAACACTTGCCTTGATCAGCACAATCCTGGTGATCTTCCGAAGGATTGATCGCAAAATTATCGTTGTGAGAACCTAATAAATGAAATAACCAAAATAAACTCAATGATAAAAATAAATATGAAATAATATGCATGCTCATGTTTATGAAAAATCATCTCAAATAGGTACATGTGATCTTTCTAGTTAAAATAATATTTGGTTACAAATTATTAAAACAAAATTATCTAAATAACAAATTAAGGGCATTTTCCTTTATATATATATATATTAGAAAATTAAACATGCTCAATAAATTATGAAAATTTACCAAACGGTAGAACACATTTTTATAAACATTATAAAATTTATTTTGAAATTTTTTGACTTATGGAATTAAAGATATGAAAATAACAGGGTTTATTATTTAAGAAAAATAAGAAAAGGGTTAAGGCTCAGCCCAAGATGCGCTGCCCATTGGGCATTGGCGTAGTGAGCCCATGAGGCACTGACTCGGCGTTTGGCCAAAGACAATACTGGTCGGCTTGGTAGCCCACTTGATGGTGGCTCAAAGCCTTACAGAGGCCAAGACGGCTCGAGCGGCTACCAACCGACGATAGGGATAGGAGGTTGACAGGTGGGGCCTAGCCGTCAGCTGCTCGGGCCGGTTGACAGGCGGGGCCCACCTGTCGGTGACCCCGGAGCAGAGGAGGGCGGCGAGGATGGCTCAATCAAGATCGATTCCCATGACGGCTGGCTGGTCAGCGGAAAAGGAAGAAAAGAGAGGGGAGGAAGGGGAAGCTTGGGAGATAGGGAAAATAGAGGATTAGGGCTAGGGCCTAATTATAAAATAGATCTTTGCTAAATTTAATTAATTTAATTTGATATCAAATTTTACTTAAGTTAAGTTTAAATTTTGCTATATTCTAACTCAAAATGAAATTGTTAATTTATAAATTGTTAAAATATGTTTTTAATATTTCAACATTTTGTGATTAAATATTTTAAAAGTAAAACTTTTTAATTAGGATCTTAGGAAATTATATATAGTAACATGCACATTTTAAAAAATGGTTTTTGAAATGCTTAAAATCACATGTGATGATTATGCATTTTTAAATTTTTGAAAATGGGATGTTGCAGACACCCTACTCATTTTGATTTCGTGTGGCATAACCCACTAAATGGACATCATTTTTTTTGGGGGAAAACATCAGATGTGTAGCGGGCAAAGAAGTAGGTCCATGTGCAGATGTGCTGCTCACATCCGCGTTTTTTTGCGTGTTCAAGTAATATACGCTTTCCTTTCATGCGCGCACGGAAATTGTACATAGGTCACAATTCTCTACTATTAAAACGAACCATGTAAGACGATGTATATCCAACGAAGCCACTCAGCCATTGTTCTTTTCAGATTTGTCCACTGCTCAACCATACGGAATTCACACGTAACATTGTTCTTTTCAGCTTAATTTCATATCCTAATTTACAACGGGATATTTGTTTTCTACAAGCCAAACATATGACACTTTGTATCTTTTTATTGAAAATTTTAATGTTTCTTTTTAAAACTCTCAAAATCAATTTTTAACATTTTTTTGATCTCTTTAAGCCTCTCATGAGAACTGACATCTTTTCAAATTATAATCCACAACAATTTATTATTTCTGAGCTGAAAAGAACATTTGCATACATCCTAAAAGCAGCGACGACGACGGTGGCCTGCTGGAAGTTGTATCACGAAGTATTCAAGAAGTATCACATGTTTGGAATACGGGAAAAATTCCTGATTTCCATGAGGATTAAACTATTTTCTGTAAAAAAAAATTATGAACTTGCTAAGTTCCACACAGACCTTTATCTTTTTTAACTTTACTTTAGAAGCTAAATTTCGCCGATACCGTACGCCGGTGTATATAGCCGCATCGGTGCTGTATGAGGGACACGGGAACATGTCTTGGGCGAAGCATGGGACCAGGCACTGGACGAAGTACCGGGTTATCTGTCATCATACTATCATATATATGCCTCCTCAGTAGGGGTGGCAACGAGCCGAGTTTGAGCGATGCTGGCTCAGCTCGGCTCGTTCACTACTGAGCCGAGCCGAGCTAGGCAAGGTGTCCGAGCTCAAAACTAGGCTCGGCTCGGCTCGTTACCAGCTCGCGAGGAAGACCATTATTGACAGAATAAGTAGAATAGTGTAGAAAGATTTCAAGTAACATTGACTCATTGTCTAGAAGAGATTAAAATTACAACTATTTTATATAAGTATACAAATATATATGCAACACCTATTGATAAAAGCCTACTACATCACATATTATACATGTAATATGGAAGATATTTAAAAATTGGACCATATATGAACCTAAACGAGCGAGCCACGAGCGAGCTACCTGCTGACTCGACTCGGCTCGTTTTTCCACCGAGCTAGAAAAAAAACTCGGCTCGTGCTCGTTAGCCAACGAGCCGAGCCGGAGCCGAGCTAAATCCTGAGTTGCTCACGAGCAACTCATGAGCTACGAGCTAAAGTGACAGCCTTACTCCTCGGTACTCGCTCCACAGTACACACGCAACACAGGCATGTAGCATACGCTGATACACCTGATCAAGTATCATCAACGATATCCAGCTATACAGTGGGTTGCATGCAACAATCAGAACCAGAAACGATCGATATATGCGGATCGGACGTGCTACACATACTGACAAATGCAACCAACTCATGCGTATGCATGGGCACATTTCTGCCGCACTGGACAAGAGCAACAGGGGGGAACAGTAAACTCTGTATATATCCACCAGCTAGAATGCTCCGGTCCAGTGACTACCAAACCATGCATGTGCAGACAACAGGGGCTCAAAGATTCATAACGAGAACCGTGAGTCCTTGAGAGCATGTTAGGGACAGTATAGAGCTAACCATCTTCAACCATTTTTTCTTGGTTTCATTATCTTTTCCATTTTCTCTCCTTCATTTTTCACTGTCTTCAACAGCATCCCTTCGAAAAAAAATAGTGTAGAAAAAGAAGAGAGAATCCCTTCCTAAAAGGAATGGAAAAGAGAATCTCTTTTAAAAGAAAATAGTGAAGAAAATCTATTAGAGCATTGAAGGAAATGAGATTCTTTTATGATAAGAACGAGAATGAGGATAGAACTCGGTTGGAGATGGTCCTTATCCTCTTGTCATTAGCTAGCTTGCTAGCTACTAATAGCTAGCTACTAACATACGCTGATATTAATAGATCAGTAGCTGTTGTACATTTTCCGCTAGGGTGCTGTGTATTTTTTGAGTGGATAAAGTGCTTGTAGCCATGTGGCCCAAGGAGCTTGGGGCCTTGGCAACATATTCTGTGTACACAGTTTTTTCATGTACACACCATATACATCAATTAATAAAAGTCATGAAAAATTCTGAAAAAATTTGTAGATGTACTCTTAAACTTACTCTACTTATGTATAAAGTTTCAAGATCAAATTCATTCTATATTAAGAGTTATAAAAAAGAGAGAATTCTCTTCAAAATTGATATAATTTTCTCTTTTTTAACTCTTAATATAGAATAAATTTGAACTTACAATTTTATACATAGATAGAGTAACTTTAGAAGTACATCTACAAATTTTGTTTAGAAGTATATCTATAATTTTTTTTAAATTTTTATAACTTTTTTTTAGTTGGTGTACACGGTGTGTACACGAAACAGACTGCGTACATATGATACGTTGCCTGGGGCCTTAGGGGGCTAGCTAATTAAGGATATCTATCCGTCGACACAATCACACATTCATATATAGGCCAGTGATACATTTCACCAAACCAATCATGGTACGTACCTAAGCATTATAGGTTTATATAAGTAATGCAGGGTTTGTCCTCTCCCACTCGCCATCTTCGAAGTGGTAAGCTACCAAGCTCAACTACTGTGGAGAGCGGGGAACCCTCTTGGTTCTTGGCCCTAGCCTTTGGCCTTAGCAAGTCTTGGTCCATGCAATGCATGGCATTGGACAAATCAAAGTGCGTTGGATTAAGTAAAACCTAGGTTTCGTAGGCAAGATTAATTTTGGTCCTTGTATGATGCTTATGTACGGCTTTTGTTTGCAATATAGTAAAAAATAGCTAAAACAAGGCATTTGGCACTTGGCCAAAGGCCAGGCTGTGGACGGCATTGGGTGAGACTTGAGTATAGCGTGTGTGTTTATCTTCACTTGTGCCAAATGTATTTCGATGTCAATCTAAAACGCAACACTTTAATTTTAGAGAAGCAGCATAGAACAGCAGCAGAAGCAAAGCTTCATGGATAAGGTAGTCAATCCATGATTCCAGTCCTTGAGGCATGGAGAAAATTGAATAGGGCCAATATTAACTTTACTTTCTTATACTAGCTCCTTTATGGCCGGTGGACGCCATGCTCATACGGTACTAGGAAGGATGTGCCCAAAAAGAAAAGTGCAACGAAGGACATAAAAGCCTCCCCAGTACCCTACTCATGTTTGCTTGCGCCCTAAAGTTCCCAAGGCCAAGCAAATGCCCTCTTTGGGCCTGATGCTGTTGGTGTGTGCCCCCAAGTACAATTGTACCAAATATCATTTCAGGACGGCAAAATCTGTGCCCCAATGCATCCTATCATTCCCACTCATCTCTCACTTGCAGTGCACCGCCCTCCTTTCAGGTAGTCGCAACTTGCACTACTACATAACCTTGTCCTGCATGTGTTTCTTTCTGACCGAACAGGAGAGGGTGCACTTTGAGATGAACATACCTTTTGTTTGTGAGATGAACATACCTTATAAAACATGGAAAAATGATGTAATAATATTGCATATATATGAACCAAACCTAAGGTCCAAGCATCATGTAATCCTGTGGCCCATGGTAGTTATGGAATACTCGACACGTCCAAAAGGGGGCCAAAGATAAAAGAGGAGCATCATAATCATGCACATAGGCAGTGGAGCATGCATATCGTACAAGCGCATCTTTACCTGGATTCTCACAGGACTTTCTGCCTGGCTTCAAGTTGAACCAACTTATCAACCTTTGGTCAATCGGGATGTTTAACTGTGACTTCAAGTGGGAATATATGGCCTAAAGCTTGTAAAAGATGCATCACTAGGGAAACAATTCTTTTCTCTATCTCAGATGATTGACAAGACAACACCAAAGTGTCAGTCAGAAATAGCTATTGATGTCTATGAAGGTGTATGTTTTACTTGACACCCAGTCACCCACATTGGCAGGCAAATAATTCTAGTCTGATGATCACTGCAACGCATGGATGGCCAGCTCGTATATAAGGAACATTATAATGATTGAGGGTAGCGTGAGGAGACACACAACTCTTGAGCACCATGCAATGTGGGAGGGTGTACTGCTAAAATCCCAATTGGTCAAATTTTACATGTCATATATCCTTGGAGTTTCAGAAACATTACAAGAAATTTAGTTGTGTTGTCAAAACAGGTACACGCCAAGGAATCAAGGATCACTTGTCAAAACAACTTGAACCATACCATCATTTTCAAATGAGAGAAAAAAACTGTCTGCTATTGCTAAAAGATCAGATACCCTCACGTTAGTTGTGTTGCTTGGTACGAGATTCAAAATATGAGATCACAAGGTCAGCAGCCTTACTTCCTGAAGCTATAACATTACCAACAGCCAACCCATCCTTGTTGTTTCCTATAAGACAGAACAAAAGCTTAAATTATATATCTAAGTTAATACCAAATTAAAGTTTTAGTTGCTTGCCAGGGTTACTATTTCTGGTCTGCTCTAGAAAACTGGGACTGTTTAGATCTTATACATATTTTCTTTGGTTATAGCATCATTTTCAGCAGACCACGGAACATCCAATGTTGTAATGGGTAAAAATTAAGAGTAGGATGCCTTTATCAACTTGCCTGCATAGAAGAACCCAGGAAGATTTTTCTCCATCTTTTCTATAGCTTCCAATACTGAATCATATCCGTGGCCATACAAAGGAAAAGCATTCCTCCAGTGTACATGCCTGAGTAACAGAAGAAACACCATGTTAAGTTACACAAATTACATAAGCATGTGGTGGTGAAAGAAACTGCACTCTTAAACTCCCCACAAGATGGGAAACAATAGCACAAGCACAAAAGGGAAGACATATATCAAATGCGCAATTTCTACAATTAGGACGGTATGTTTGAATACTTACTTCACAAAAGTCGGCTGTCCCTCTACGCCCAACAGCTTTCTAAGGTCAGAGGTTACAAGCTGTTTCAAAATAGCTCTGCAGAAGTATATTATAAGAATAATGTAGTGGCAGCCAAAAAAGAATCATGACATAAATCAAAATAAATTTTATACGTTGGAGCTCCAGCAAGATCTCTATTGTGGCTTCCCCCAACAAATGTTGTATATAAATATTGGTCATCAGGAGCTCGATCTGGAAACATCATTGAGGAGAAGAGGGTCCCTATCAAGAAGCAGTCACATGTGTAAAGATATGGAGCTAAACACTACAAGTCAGAATAAACAAAAACATAAATACAAGTAGACACAACAAGATTGCTTTGTGTAAACTATTCGATACAATGATAACCCACAGCTCAAAATATAAGCTTCTGCAAGCTGAAAAACAGTTCAAATATAATGCTGAGCTAACCTACCAAGGGTTTTCAGACCATGTTTTTGTTGTTCCTTATAGGGTATTAAGACCCCAAATCCTTCCAAAGGTCTTTTCACGTCTTCCTTCTTAAAAGCTGTTACCATGAGGGAGAGTGGCAGATAATCCACCTGCATAATAAATAAATATGAATCAAGATAAGGTTCCTCGATACATTTTGGGGAAGCTGTGACAACTCCAGTCAGCAGAAACTGTAGTATGGCTCTATCAAATGATCAATCACCATATATTTCATGACAGGAAATCACAGTCTCCACATCTGATAATTGTGACTGTAACTGCACCAGGACGTCACAATATTTGAAGTATTGTCCAAATGCACATATATGTCATAGAAAATATCATATAATAAGAAAATCAATTAAAACAAGCACCCTAACATATTGAAATATAGTTGCATTATGGGAATCAATCTTTGGATCAAATAAAATTGGACAAGCAAGGTTCCCCTTTACAGTGGAGAAGCAAACAACTATGTTTACTCCAATTCCGTATCCATGTCAGTACAATAGAGCCTGATATAACCAGCTCATATGCTTCATCTTCACACCCAACATATACATTACTCATTTCGTTCGGAAACAGAAAGTTCACTTAAAATACTTGCACTACCACCAGATGCTGCTATAAATATCATTGTTCTTTATAATGCATTATCGAGCACTACATTGAAATTTTCATACTTGTAACCTTTGGGAACAATTAACTTTTGCTGCCTGCTGAAATGCACCATACCACTAACCAACTAGTAGTTTGATAATTCCGTAAAAAATGAAATGCACTTTGACGGATGTGTGCTGATGACTTGTGTAATTATTCACAAACAAAGAGAACCCATCTATAATACAAATATAGAAGATAAAAAAAACCCTGTGTCATGGATCTCACAGTGACATGCGTGGAAAAAATTGCAATGGAAGCCATTAGAGGAATATCCCCTAGCAACAGTTTATTTGCAAAAACAAAAATAACCATCATTGCATTTGTTAATGAAAAACAATCACCCTAACCTGACCTTGGGAAGAAAGTCTAGCACAAAGGGAGCTCCACCTCTTGTAAACTTCATCCTCTGGACATTAGACAATGGAGCCTGAAGGGGAATGCAAGGGATAAATGTTTTGGTTTTGTGATTATGTACAATGTTTATAATAACCTGAATGAGTACAAAAGTATCAAACTTTACAGATTGGCAGCAAGCAAATTTGCGAAATGGCAGAAACGACCAATTTCTTTTTTACAAAAATGCAGCTGAGGGTTTATTACCGTCATTATAACAGCATCAAAGGATTGCTTTTTTGTGAGATCCTTGCTACTAGCATCTTTTGAGTCAACAGAAATTGACCACCCACCAGATGCAGGGAGTCCATCACAGCTACATGCCAATGACAGCACTTCTGTACCAAGCTTCACATTACCATCTCCAACTTCCTTATGAAGTGCATCTATTAGTGACTGAAAAATAGTGAACAACATAGAACTTTGAGAAACCAGATGTTAATTAGTATAATTTCAAAACAAGCAGCATGTTACCATGCAGTGGGAAAGGGCATCATAACTTTGTCTGGAGATGAGCATCACAATTCACAAAAAACTGATCATGAATACTGCATCATTAATATTCCTCACAATATATGGGCATCTATAGGGGTTATTCATCATCATTATAATGTAAACTATTTTGTGATGCCTAAGGCTGTTCATTTGCTTATGTGTGTCCTCTTTTGTCATACTTGCCTTTGACTCATTTCTTGTTTTGCAATTATTACTTCTCGATTCTTGACAGCTACAACGTTAAATATTCAAGACAGATCCTTACGCTTGGACACATCATTGGGCTTTTGTGTGGCCTAACTTAAACCTCACCTTCACAAGTTAATAATCCTATGCCAAGTCAATAAAGAGTGATCATGGCAGGGTGTAAATGGATGGATAAGGTGGACAGTGGATATAAATCATGACAACTTTTCTAACTTCTAAGAGTTCTTAAAGCAGTGATGTTAGTTTGTTGGCTGAACTTATGTCCTTGAGTAGCACAAATGTAACCACTCTTTTAGTTTGGCAAAGTTTGAATCCAGCATTTTTAAATGGCATGAATGGAATTATAAGGGTATATACAAGTAGAAGGGTTTGCCTTTAATACTAACAAAGGAAATGACAGGATGTCAATGAAGGAATACCTGCATTCCACCATGAAATGAAAACGACACACGTTTGTTTCTCGATGAAGCACCTACTGTCTTTATCGAATCACCTTTAGCTGTTAGTTTAGACAAGATGGCACCGAGAATGATAGACCCATACCTGACAGAATTGAAGGAGCATGAATCCAACATATTAGAAAAAAAGGAGTTGCTTTGCCATATTTAATGCAAAGTGCTGCAATTGAAATGCCAAGTTTAAACCCAAAAAATAATGAGGGCCATTTGGACCTTCCAAGAGTGAAGCCATAATTATTACCATGACTCATTAAGAAGAAAACTCTATAATGAACTTTCGAGCAAATTCAACTTGTTTCAGAGTCCACTAAATGTATCTACCAGCATTTAGCGATACAAATAGCCACAAATACCATTGCACTACTTTTAGAAACCTTTTGAAACTTCGACAGATGGTACCAGAATTCTCTTCCAGGTAGTTGGAAAGGTATAAAAAAAACGTGTATTTATTAAATATAATTATGAAGTGGAGATTTAATCATTTAACACCCAGACTTGTTTCATGGTTTGGCTAGGTACTAACTACATTTAGCAGCCATTTCTTTGATTATGATACAACTATCAACCATGAAAGCATTTTGCTGAATGTTGGTGTCATGGCCTTTTATATTTAAAATAATTTAGGTTGACAGCATCGCTTCCACTTCAAGAAGAACCAATAAGTATTTCTTCCCAAAAAAATAAGTCAATTCTACCGCACAGCCAATTAGTCAGAGCCAAGCTGCAAAATGAAAAAAAAAAGTAATATTTGAAGAGAAACAGCAGAGGATTATTAAATAATGAGAAAAAAAAAGACAACACATTGTGCACACAATAAACAGTGTTAAAGGGAGATCATTTGACCGAAAAAAAAAGCTAGTGCAGTGACACTAACAGAAGGATACAAGAAAGAAATGCAAAAAACAAGGACAGATGAAAATATCATGAAATACAATCTTGAATTGTAGTTTTCTTGGACACTGGTAACCTGCTATAATGTACTGTAGAAGCATGCAGTACATACAGGTGTTAACACAAGAATGCATCAGAGATAGCAAACGCAAGAATGTGAACAAGACAACTAATGGGAATTGAATGGAATGAACGGATAAAATCAATGTAGAAACTTACTTCTTTTCCAAATTCCATAACCCTGGAAATGCATGACGAATCTGCACAAAAAGAACTGTTACTCCAAACTAGCACAGCTACATTAACAAGGTGATATATAGTCTGACCATCTGGACTGATAATTGTTGTAGATTATCATCACTAAAAACACACACAATAATCTGATCATCTGGACTGATAGTTTTTGTAGATTATCATCACTAAAAACACACACATTTTAGACACATAAATTAATATACTAATAACTATGACTGCATGTTTACTGCAGAGATAAAAACAAAGCATGATATAGATCTAACAATGAAAGTAATGGGACATGACATAATAGCTTACAGATAATGAGTCAGGATCTCCAGCACTTGTTCCAGCTACAAATGGATCAATAAGATAGTCAACAACCTGTAATCAAAACGGAAGTTCTTAGCATGGTTTGTTATGATGTGAGCCGCAGATACTTTTAATTGTATATGAATTAATTACTCGTGATGTTATTCAAGGACAAAAATCACCTCTTTTCCGAAGTGGCGTTCAAAGAAACTTCCAACACTGAAAAGGTGTTGAAACAGAGAAATTAAATATCTCCACTAAACAAAATAATGCACACTGCAAAGAAGTACAATATGCAATCTATGAATCACTAGATAACCTCAACATTTTCTTAGCAAATGTAATCATTTATCATATGACTAGCAGTTGAAACGTACAACATTGCAAAAAACAATAAGTATGAAAGGTTTACCTCTCACTTAAATGTCCATCAGAAACTTTTCCAGAGTTTCTTGTGCTAGGTTTCTCATAGAGAAATGGTTCCAGAAATAACTTGAACTACAAGGTCAGGACAGTCATAGTTCATTAAAAATAATATAACATGGTACTCACAGCCACACTGCTCGAGGACAAAAATATGAAGAAATGTACAAATTTGTTAAGTAGTTAACTAAGAACGTCTAATCCAGGTCATGGTGGTGGTAATCAACATTAGCATTTTGATACGAGCACTTCTACTTTGTTATGTATTTCAATCTATCAGTGGCAACAAGCAACTCATTTCGAAGGGTTTAGGGTGACATCGTGTAGTATGTAAAGTAACAGCTACTAGTCAATAACTGAGCGTACCTTTGATTTCGTAGAAAGAACAGTGCTTTTCATTAGCGCAATGGGACCTGAAGGAATCTTATTGGACCAAAAGGAGAAAAATTAAAATTTAGGTATAATAAAGGAAAGATAGAAAGAAGGTGCACGATTACATCAAAAACCTACTTACCAGTGCCGGTGCTCCATCTTTGACAATGTAACGCTTATGTTGCGAGTTGGGCTGAAAGAATTGAACCCATAAAATTAAAATATATAAAGGAAAAATTTTAGAGATAACATTCAAACAAGAGTAAGTATTCACAGATGGCATTGGCACATACATACTGCTGTCTGTCTTGGAGACCAAGATCATCAATCAGTCTACTAGCTTCCAATTCACTTTCTGTCTGCAGGCAGAAGAATTATTACGTTATCAACAAATCTGGAAGCCTCTAACCACTTTGATCAAGGAGAGGAATATGCTCCATGTTCTAACACCCCATGCCTAACCAAGGGTCCAATTGCACACGCAAACGCATCCATTCTAGCAGATGAGGAAACTAGCACTAACCGAAACAGCCTACCAGTGCGAACAGGTTGCTCGATCCGCACCATCAAGCAGCGATTCACACTGACACAACCTCGCATTCAAATCAAACAACAAAAATGCGCTCACCATGGTGTTGGCCCCTTCGTCCCAGAGGAAACCGCCCTCGAAGTTGGTCCGTATCTTCCCTCCCGCCCTGTCGGCCGCCTCGAACACCGTGACCTGCACGCCGCTCTTCCTCAGCCTGTACGCCGCCGCGAGCCCACTGCACAGAGCCACAGCCACACGCCACCACCGTTTCATCCATCGAACACCTCACGGGCACACCCACACGACCCACCAGAATTCTAATAAGCATGCCGCCACCGCGCGCGCGGGAGAGACGCTGCCATAGGACTCTGACCTGACGCCGGCGCCGACGACAGCGACCGACCTGCTGGCGCGGGGGTCATCGGAGGCGGCCATGGCGAGGACGGCGGGGCGGAGCCGGCGGGCGCGCGCGGAGGGATAAGGACTGGACGCCGAGGGGAAGCGGCTGGGAGCGTGGGACGAAGAGGAGGTGGTGGTAGAGCTCGAAGAGAGCATTTGGGTTGGGAATTTGGATGGGGATTTGCTGTAGGCTGTAGCTTTCTGCGCTGTCTTGTCGTTGCCGAGAAGTGTCAGGGCGTTTTGGTGTGCTTCGCACGCAGTTTTGGACGCCTCGCAGGCTCGCAGCGACGACTTCCTCGCACAAATCACGAGATTCTTCGCGCGCCCCTGGAGTTGGGAGTTGGGTTCTCATCTCATCGTGCAAGGTGATGGAACAAGCATCGCATGTCAACCTGGGCTCATTAACTCTGCGAATTATTTGTTTGCTGTGTACCATTCAAAGATCAAAAATTTCGAAATATAACATCATATCCCACTGTCATAAACATAGAATGATATATTTCAAAACTTTGATCTTTCAAAGATAGCACCCTCATATCTGAAAGACAGCAATCCTATGAACTCATACTCTTTAGCTCTGAAACCATTAAGGTGAAAGTTACCGGTACGAGGAATGGATACCGAACTGAAATCCTTATGTTCAGAGACGAACGGATATGTTATGATTGTAAAGACCAGAGAAGTCTATACTCTGCTTATAAGCATGCTGCTTCATTTGCAAAATTTAACTTGTCATTCCTAGCAGGCTAGCAGCTGTTTTAACTTGCAGCACGTTAAAACGGACACTTCTGAAGAAACAGGAAAAAAAATAAAAAGAAAGTTTAAGATAACTTTCTGAAGAAAGACACTTTGTAATATACTGCACTTACTTCCTATACTTGAGGGGTTGTTGTGGGGGCCCAATTTTCCAAAGTTCACAATAATAGAAAAATGCACTCCCTAAATATATAATAACCAGAATCGATACAACAAGTATACTTTATTACATAACTATTCTTTGGTTACATGATATAATACCAAAATTGGTAATTTACAACTTAACTCTAAAGAAAACTTGCGAGTAAGGAAAAATCCTATTCATCTAAGCCAAGTATCCCATTTCCTTTTCAATAATATTAAAGGGTATATCTGCAACAATAGCAGGATCTATTCATTTATTATGAATAGATTATCCCAAAGAATGGGTAGTATATCAATAGTACTTAGCAGGTTTCCATATAAATGTAACTATTAATTATATGCAGATTGATTCAAAGGAATAGTCAAGTTTTTAGTGTATCATGCAATATTTATAATAGTTTATGAAACCTATAAATAGGTTCTAAATCAGTTTTAAAATATAAAGATATTAAACTGAACTATCTTTTTTCTCCATTATTATCCATCTTTTCAGATGCTTCACTTCCTTTTCATAAATGCATGAATTATGTAGAATAGAATAGGCATTACCCAATTGACACAACTTGATATACCTGAAGTAAGGTCCATTAATGTTTTAGTTATCAGCTCTGCAGAACTACCCATCTTTACCCGTAAAATGGCTGGTATTACGGTTGGGTGTATAGTGTATCATTTCTATTCTTAATAACTCAAGTTTTGCAATATCTAGCATCACAACGCAGATATTGAAGAAAACCCTCGGAAATGCCAAGCTCCGCATAGTTACTCGAAAAGCAATCCAAGGATACCAAGCTCCGCACAATTACTACGGTAACCTTGCTAGTGACTCACTTGCTTAAAGCATCTGGAAATTGCATATAACTCACTTGCTTAAGACATTCTGGGAACTGCGCAAGTATTGCAAAAATACTAAGGCAATACCCCGCCCACACAGCCATTACGGTAACCTTGAATGATTGGTGTCTAAACCTTTTCTCTTTATTTTTAAAATGATCATTTCCATGTCAATAACTCCATTTATCACATAGACAATGATTCAACTATCCTACCTGTTGAAATATCTTAATATTTAGATTTCCTTATACTAGGGTTTTAATAGAATTTTGAATTATCTAGGATAGCATTTGGCTGTGAAGTTTGGACTAACTATTTTACACAAAATGTTAAATACATATTTTAAATAAATGATCTGTAAATAAATAGCTAGAAAGTAATGCAATATATAGTAGAATAATACTAAAATTGGAATTTCAATATGTATTAGATGATAGGAAAACCTGCCTTCGGTGTAATATTCCTCAAACTTAGATATATTCTTTGAATTCTCTGAATATTCTTGATTCTCGTATTCCGATATATAATCTGAAATTTAAAACGAATGGAATTTAGTAATGATTCAAAATATAAATGCAAAACATGATATGAGGGTTAGAAGGTGATGGGTTGTACTATTTTAAAAGAATTGTGGGATTTGACTATTTGAAATAAGATGTTGGAGAGATATTCAAAAGTTATTCTTTTTACTGTTGTTATCAAATATAGAAGGAGTATCTCCGGATTTTGCGTGTGCGTGGGATTATTTGTGTAGATCGACAAAATTCCAGAGATCAGGATCGACAAAAATTCTCTTGTTGGAGTTCCGAGATGAAATTTGTCGAGAATATGGTTTGAAATATTCAAAATATGGTTTGAAGAAATTAATATAATTTCTGGAATGTTTGTAGAAATTTCTCAAATTGTATATATATTTCTGTTGGGGAAGTACGTGGCCCATAGAGATTCGGCCCACTAACTTGCCCTCGGTCCCACAGGAAGTAAGCCCGGGCTTGGCAAGCTCGCATCCGAGCTTGGCAAGCTCGCGCCCGAGCTTCCCTGTATCGAAGCATCGAGCCTCTCACTCCCCCCCGGGCTTCCGAGGCTCAGGACTTAGGACCCGAGGCAAATCATGCCGCGCCGCGGACAGGATACTCTTCGGGTCCCAAAGGTCATCGAGAATTAAATGCGCACACTGTACCGAGGAGCGCCTGGCGGCAGCTACTGACGGGTTGGCGGCCGGTCCCGTCAACCGCCCGCATGGGCAAAGATACGTACTGACCGGTAGCGGTCCGGCGCGGCGATCGGGAGATACACTTGATTACCCGGTGGATTTTGTACGCCCCAGCATGGTAAAAAGGCAACGACTATTCAACGGGCCAGTGCAAGCTACAGTGGCCGGAGGCCGCCTATAAAAGGGGCATACAGGCCACAACAAAGGAAACCCCTCGGCTTCTGCATCCATGCAACACACTCGGGAGATAGCCGCTATAGAACAGGAGCACTTGCACTCTCGTAGGAGCTTTAGTCCCCGGCGGTAGTTCTCCGCATCTAGGTAACTGTAGGAACACACACACAGTGCCTTGAGCACTTATTGTACTCGAGGCCCGGGCTTCCCAAAGCCCGGACTTCACCCTCTTGTACTCATTTGAGCTTGGCATTAAACGAAGACTAGACGTAGAGTTGTTATCTGACAGTGGAGGCCTGAATCAGGATAAAAATACTCGTGTCATCACACCCCCCATTCCGGTCTCGACGCGTTTGACCGCGCCGGGACCAAGTCTTTTCCCTCGGCCCACGGCCCACCAAAGAGCCGATCGAGGCGGGGCAGGCCTCGGGCCTCGCAGACCCACCTTTTCCTGCTTTCATCGGCCGCGGAGGCTCGCCTCCCGGTCGCCGACAGCTGGCGCCCACCGTGGGGCCCGATTGCGGTCTTCTCCCCTCGATCGAGTCGAGGATGGCCTTGTTGTCATACGACGACATGGATACCGTGGACCTCAACTACGACGATCGCGACGATCTCGACGACGTCGACGAGTCGTACGAGGAGTGGCAAGCTGATATCCTCGCCGGAGCTCGGGCCGACGAGATGGAGGTGGAAGCAACACCCGCCTCGGGAGTAGCTGTTCGCTCCCCAGCTTTGCCCGGCCAAGCCGGCACCTCGTTGACTCATGTCAGCGAAACCCTCATAGAGGGACTGGAGGCACCGCCACCAGTGCCGCAACCGGACAGACCACGCGCATTCGCGGTCGCGTCCGAAGAGAGGACGATCTGCCGCGCGAATCGGCATCCGGCCCGTCGAGCGAGAGACCGGCGCATACCCATGGTGGTTGAAGGTGCCGATGGCACCGCCTCCGTGGGTGACACCGACATGTCCCTCGCGGGAACCTGCCTCGTGCCATGTCTCTGCGGCGTCAGGCGGAGTAACCCCGCACCAGCCACGCGCTGACCCAAGCGTAGAGCACCAGCGGCGTGAGGCCTCTCGAAGCCTCTTTGGTGGGTCAGTCGGGCAGACTCTGGCGGATATCCGTCGTAGGCCTACTGGCCAGACACCCGCCACTCGCGCCGCGCGTGCGCACTCGCCTACCACTACTATCACTAACCCCGTGCTGCGTGGTCAGCAAAGGGTTAAGGCGATTGCCCAGGTCATACGTGACCTAGAGAAGGACCCACGAGGGTTCACCATGGCTGACCTAGGCGCCGCGGTTGCTGACGGCCTAGAGGAACTTGCCGGGGATCTCGGTGAGCACCTCTAGGCCCGATCGACGCTTAGCGACTCTTCAAAGCGGCGCGCGAGGCGTTGATCAGGCCGACAGCATCCACATCCACAGCGGACGGCTCTCCCCAGCGCACCCTGGGCGGAGTCTTTTCCCGCCTCGGGCTGCTTCCAGGCGGGAGACCTCCTGTTGGAAACAACGGGGCCGCCCCAGGATGCCCGGCCTTCTCCCGAGCTTTACGCGAGGCCCCATGGCCCCGTAAGTTCAAGTCCGGAAGCATCGAGAAGTTCGATGGGAGCAAGAATCCTGATGAATATTTCGCTGTCTATACTACCGCCATCTTGGCCGCAGACAGTAATGAGGCCGTTATGGTCAACTATTTCCCTACCGTCTTGGAGGGAATGGCCCGAACCTGGCTCTTCAACCAGCCGTAGAGGTTCGATCTGCGGTGGGACCAGTGCGAGAAGCGCCGGACGAACTTCGAGGTCGCTACGCATGCTCGAAAGCCCTAGGACCTCAAGCTTGTGGTCCGGAGGGCGGAGAAGGCCTGCAGGACTACGTCCCGCAGTTCGATCAGCGCGCAACACCATTCCGTCGATCTCCGATGAGGCCATCGTCGAGGCCTTCAAGGAGGGGGTACGGAACACCCGTTTTACCGAGGACCTTGAGCTCCATCCTGTCCACATCGCGGCCGATTTATTTCGTGCCGCGGAAGGATACATCAACGCCTCTGAGGCGGTGGAGCGCAAGAGAGGGAGAACGGAGGAGAAGGCGGCGGCCCGGACTGGCACAGATGCCAAGAAGAGTGACGCCGAGAAAAAGAAGAAGAAGAAGAAGAAGAAGAAGAAGAAGAAGGAGCCTGCCGTCCCAAACTACGTCACGGCGGTGGAGCCCGAGAGGCCCGCTCCTCTGAGCGCCGCCTCATGGCTTAGCTCGCCCGGCGAGTGGTGGGAACGGCCAGGCGCAGGCGAGGCGGGCGAGCTCCCAACCCCGCCTCGGCCGGCCCCAGCAGTAACCTGCAAGAACGACCGCATCGCTTTCTCCAGGCAAGATGGCCACGACTTGCGTGAATCGCGGGGCGTGGGCGGCACGGTTAGAGGACTTCTACGCCGTACGCGGGCCCATGCCCGAACTTCCCGACCATGGAGTACCGAACGACCAAACGCCCCAGGGCGGCCATGGTGACGCCTTCTAAGAGGCTCGCGCACATGTCGCTGTGATCTTCAGCGGTGCGTCCGCCTATAGCTCGCGACGCGAGCTTAAGGCCGCTGCCCGAGAGGTTTACCACCTCGAAAAGGGTAAGCTCAGAGATGCACCCCTGCTGTGGTCTCATCAGTCGATCACTTTCTCCGGGGATGACTGTCCCCCCGGATGACTAGGCCCCAGCGCTGGCCGCTGGTGCTCTGCCCGACCATCAGCAACACACGGGTTGATCGCGTGCTGGTGGATGGCGGGAGCTCCTTGGACATCGTCACTGGTCAGGTCCTTGAGCAGATGCAGGTCCCACGGTCCAAGATGAAGGACATCGCCATTCCTTTTCATGGCATTGTCCCGGGATCGTCCCTGCAGCCGATCAGGTAGATCGTTCTGCCCGTAACGTTTGGGACCCCATAGAACTTTCGGACGGAGTACATCACCTTCGAGGTGGTGGACTCCGAGCTCTCGTACAACGCCATCCTTGGACGCCCCGCGCTGTCCAAGTTCATGGCGGCCACCCATCATGGGTACCACTGCCTGAAGATGCCGGCCCCTCACGGGGTCATCACGATCAAGGGTGGCCACAAAGCTACTATGGCCTGTGACGAGAGCGCCTTGGTCATGGTCGGACAGCTCCCCGAGCGTGGCCCCGCCAAGGCCAAACGACCACTAGTCCGCCCCAAGGTGGCCCTACAGCCGCAGGAGCCCACCAAGGCAGTCCTGCTCTCCGAGGATGACCCAGCTAAGGTCGTCCACATAGGGGTCAACCTCGAGTCCAAATAGGAACTGGAGCTCGTCACCTTCCTCCGGGCTAACGCAGACGTGTTCGCGTGGGAACCGTCCGACATGCCCAGAGTCCCAAAGGAGATAATCGAGCACAGGCTAGCTGTTCAGCCTGACAAAAAGCCTGCCAGACAGGCCCTACGGCGCTTCCCAAAGTGGAAGGCGATATCATTCAGGAGCAACTCGGCAAGCTCCTCCAAGCCGGCTTCATCCGAGAAGTCGAGCACTCCGACTGGCTCGCTAACCCAGTCATCGTCAAAAAGAATGGTGGGAAATGGCGAATGTGCGTCGACCATCGCGACCTCAACTCCGCCTGCCCCAAAGACAATTTCCCCCTGCCGCGCATAGACCAACTGGTCGACGTAACGGCGGACTCGACGTTCATGAGCTTCCTGGACGCCTACTCGGGCTATCACCAGATCGCTACCGGCAAGGAAGATGAAGAGAAAGCGCGCCGTAACACCTTTTGGTACCTTCTGCTACACGACCATGTCATTCGGTCTAAAGAACACGGGAGCCACGTTCCAGCGATTGATGCAGAAAACGGTCCCTGATCAGATAGGGCACAACGTAGAGGTTTACATAGATGACGTTGTTGTAAAAAGCAAAGTCCCACGGGACCATGTGACCGACCTTTAGGAAACTTTTGCTAATCTTAGGAAGCATCAAGTTAAACTGAATCCTGTAAAATGTGTCTTTGGTGTTCGGTCCGGGACGTTGCTTGGCTACGTGATAGGGAAGGCGAGCATCGGGGCAAACCCCGAGAAAATCGAGGCCATCGAGAATATGAAGTCGCCAACCTGCACCTAGGAGGTGCAAGCCCTCACCGGGCGGATGGCGGCCCTCAGCAGATTCATAGCTAGTCTCGGCAAGCGCAGTGCACCTTTCTGTAAGATCCTGCACAAGCACGATGGTTTCGAATAGACAGAGGAAGCCGAGGCCGCTTTCAGCGAGCTAAAGCGTTACCTGTCCACGTCTCCCGTCCTAGCCACGCCAAAGCTCGGGGAAGCTCTACTCCTCTACTTGGCGGTTGCCCCCAGTCAGAAGTATTTGTACTAGCGAAATAACGCGAGGGCAAGCAACAACCTGTCTACTACCTAAGCGAATTACTGCATGGACCAAAGGAGCGATACCCTGAGGTTCAGAAACTCTTGTACACTTTGCTTATGGCTTCACGAAAGTTGCGTCACTATTTTCAAGCCCATCTAATTACGGTCCCAATGAGTTTCCCGCTAAGGGATATCATCCGGAACCCCGACGCGAACGGGAGGGTCGCAAAGTGGGTAGTCGAGCTTGGTGAATTTGACATCAAGTTCGTACCCCGAACAGCGATCAAGTCCTAAGTCGTGGCCGACTTCTTGGCTGAGTGGACCGGGCCAGCTGACCCTTCTGGAGGCTCGCCCGAGCTCGCAAGCCAAGAAGCGCACTGGACGATGTTCTTCGATGGGTTGCGCCAATTCGAGCGATCAGGTTGCGGGTTTGTTCTCATCTCCCCCCAAGGTGAACAAATTCAGCATATAGTACAGCTTTATTTTCCCGCAACGAACAATCTTCAAGGAGTCTGAAGGCCTCCTAGCTAGGCCTCTGAGCATGCATCTGCGCTTCAAGATAAAACGACTAACAATAAAGCAGGATTCGCAGTTGGTTGTCTACCAAGTAAACAAGAAGTTTCAGTGTTTCGACAACTCAATAGCGCAATACTTGGCAGAAGTGAGAAAACAGGAGAAACACTTCACGAACTTCGAAGTGTGTTATGTTCCCAGACTGGCTAATAGCCTGGCCGATAAGCTCGCGAAGCTCGGCTCCTCACAAGAAACCGCCCCGGCGGGGTGCTCGTGCAGCACCTACCAAAACCCTCTATTCCCTCCGGAGAAGAGGCCCCCCGAGAAGACGGTTGCCTCAACCCAAACGACTGGTGCGTTTTGTTCCTAGAGCAGCGCGACACCTAGATGATGCCATTCGTCCAGTTCTTGACGCATGGGACACTGCCACAGGACACAGCTGAAAAATCCCGGCTCCAAAGACAAGCCCGACCTTACCGATTACTCGGGGGCTTGTTGTACCGAAGGGGTTCTAACGGCGTACTTTGCAAGTGCGTGACCCAGGAGGAAGGCAAATTTCTCCTCCAAGACATCCACGACGGGATCTGTGGAGCCCATGCCTCTTTCAGAACCTTAGTGGGAAAGGCCTTTCGCATGGGGTATTACTGGCCCACTGCGTTAACCGACGTAAGGGAGCTGGTGAAACGCTGCCCGGCCTGCCAATACCATGCCCAAGTGTCCCACCAGCCCGCATACGAGCTGCAGACTATCCCGCTAACCTAGCCTAAAGGGGTGCACGCACCTATTCGTCGCCATCGACACTTTCACTAAGTGGATCGAGGCCGAACCAGTGTCGAGCATATCAGCCCAAACGGCCAAGAGGTTCCTTAGGAACAACATCATGACCAGGTTCGGCGCCCCGAGTAAGCTGATCGCTGACAATGGGACACAGTTCACAAGCGAGCTATTCCAGGACTACTGTGAAGAGTTCGGCATGAAGGTCGCCCTAGCCTCGGTAGCTCACCCATAGAGTAATGGAGCAGCCGAACGCGCGAATGGGCAGATCATGCAGGGCGTCAAGCCCCGAGTATACGACGCTCTTGCCGAGCAACGTCACAACTGGGTAGAAGAGCTACCCTCGATGCTTTGGGCAGCCCGGACAACCTCTAATCGGGCTACTGGCGAAACCCCATTCAGGCTTGTATACGGCTCGGAAGCTGTTCTACCTACCGAGCTAAGACTTGGTTCAGCTTGTATTGATTATGCAGGTCAAATCGACAACGACGAGGAGTGACTGTTGGAACTCGACCTATCCGAGGCCTGCCGCGAGCAAGCACTACTGCGAGTGGCAGCATATCAGCAATCCCTACGGCGGCATGCGGCTAAAAAGGTACAGACCCGAACCTTGCAAGTGGGCGACCTGGTTCTAAGACGAGTTCAGAACCTAGCCCACGCCAATAAGCTCACCCCAAGGTGGGAGGGTCCGTACACGGTCGTATCAGCCACACGCTCGGGGGCTGTAAGACTGGCTATGCCGGATGGTAGAGTCCTCAACAGCTCCTGGAACATTGTTCAACTCCGGAGGTCCTACGCCTAAGAAAAGGTCGTAAGTCTCGTTTCCCACCCCTTTTTCCTTTTGCCCATCTTTTCACTCCCCAGAAAGCCCCCAAACTAACCCCAGCGACCTAAAAACTTACGATCGGGCTTGGGAGAAAGCCCGGGCTATCTCAGTACACATCGGCGGAATAGAGGCTACGTAGGAGCCAACCACCGGGATTCCCTTACACACGGGTAAGCCGATATCCATCGCACCACGCAAAATCCCGCGCGGGCACACGCTTTCCGGCCTTATATCATAAGCCCGCATAAAACTGTCATAGCTCGGGATACCTCTAGAGTCCAACACTCTGTCTCCCACAAAGGGACAAGGAAAGGGCCACGAGCTCTGTTTCAAGGATGCGGTCTCTAAACCACAACCGACCTTCTGTCGAACCAGAAGCTCGGTCGTGGCTCGGGGGCTAGGATCGATTTTTCAAAAATTGATCTCTCTAAACCACAACCGACCTTCTGTCGAACCAGAAGCTCGGTCGTGGCTCGGGGGCTAGGGTCGATTATTCAAAAAATTGATCTCTATAAACCACAAACGACCTTCTGTCAAACCAGAAGCTCGGTCGTGGCTCGGGGGCTAGGGTCGATTTTTCAAAAAATTGATCTCTCTAAACCATAACCGACCTTCTGTCGAACCAGAAGCTCGGTCGTGGCTCGGGGGCTAGGGTTGATTTTTAGCGGTCGATTTTTCTAGGGTCGATTTCTTAAAAGTTCATTTTTCAAGGTCGGGTATCCAAGTAAAGACTTTCGAT
Organism: Olyra latifolia; assembly: GCA_036346145.1. Lineage (NCBI taxonomy): Eukaryota > Viridiplantae > Streptophyta > Magnoliopsida > Poales > Poaceae > Olyra > Olyra latifolia. Next base: position 20,725,931 of record CM070526.1, read on the forward strand.
CTTCTCTAAGCCACGACCGAGCTTCTCTTTAGAAGCTCGCCCATGGCTCGGGGGCTAGGATCGATAAGACTATGCTGCGACTTTCGAAACTTTCTTGCCTATACGACTACTCGTGTCCGTTTGCACGCAGGCACGGACTAGCGCCTCCACGAGTGCATCAAAAGCCTCGCGGAGCTTCGGGACAACTTTGACCAGCGCCTCGATGGCAGCAACGTCGCGGGCACGGGCCCCTTCCTCGGCGAGCTCGGCAAGGGCTAGGTCGTAATCCGCCAGAGGACCGCCAACCACTCTCCATGGTCCATGGAAGCAAGAAGAGAGGGAGGTACTAGGAGCGAGAAGAAGAAGTACGGAAAGAAGAAATCTGGAATGAGAAGTGGCCGTCGCATCGGCCTCCTTTTATAGCCAATGCTCAGGAAGCCGAAGCAATCCCAGGAATAAATAGCATCAGGAAACAACTCCAATGAGGAGCCGTTTCCAAGATTTGACGTGGATGTCTCTCGGGACACGGCGCAAACAGTCAAATCGACGATCGGCATTCCAGGGAGAAGGTGGACCGAAGGGGTGATGAAGGAAAAAAGTCAAAATAAGTCAATTGCATTATCAAGGGTATTTACAAGGGCGAGCCGGATTACCGTCCAACAAAAAGGGAAGAGACAAAAAAGACTACGACTTAGGCTGGCACCTGAGCTTGCGAAGCTCGGCCAGTACCTCGTCATGTTGGCCCTGAAGATCGAGGAACTCTTTCTCCCTACCCCGGGCAGTCTGCATTTTGACCCGCAAAGCTTCATTGGCTGCCTCCAAGTCCCACATGGTATCCCGGTGGATCTTCAGCAGATCCTCCGTCGCGGCTGCAGCTGACTTCGTCCGGGAAAGCTCCGCGGCAAGGAGGTCACGCTCCTCTACTGCGCGAGCAACCTCAACGGCGCGGCACGCCTCCACCGACCGAAGGCGCTCCTCGAGCGCGGCAAAACGGTCACGTTCGGCCTGGAGGGCCTCCAGTGACCGACGGGAAATCTCCCCGGCATCATCCCGCGCCGCGGCTAGGGCCGCTTCAGCCGTCGCGACTCGAGCTTCCAGAGTCACTGCCTGGACTGAGCTCGAGCGAGCTTCTTCAAGCTCGACGCGCGCGGTTTCGGCCCGCCGTCGCCAGCGCGCGCCATCCACCTGCAGGGCCTCCCATTTGGCATTGTGCTCAGCTCCAAACGAGCAAGCGATGCCAACGACCTCGCGGTAGAACTGCGCCAAGAGGATAGGCTAAGGGAAAAGAAAGATAGAAGCAGGGTCGACACAAAACGTCGAAGGCTAAGCTCAAAGGCACTTACCCGCCTTATGGCCGCCGCTATCGCTCGAGCCTGCGAAGCACCCCTGAACGCAGGCAGCGCCACAACCAGGTTGCCCGAGCTATCGCTCGAGCTACTCGGTCCCTCGACCGCTCCCTCTACGGGCCCGGCCGAGCCTCCCGCTGGCTCGGCCGCTTCTCCCGCAGCCTCACGCGCTCCTTGCACTGGCTCGGCCCGGGTCTCGTCGGCTGGTCCCGGCACCACCTCCTCCACCGGCCCGGCCAATTCCCTTGGAGGCCCGGCAACGCCGATGGCTTGAAGGCATGGCTCGGGGGCGAAATCAGTTTGCGCCCCGGTGTCCACTTTCGGCTTAGCCCTCGCGGTTCACCACCCTCCTCAGCGGCGGCGGGGATCGGTCGGCGGAAGGGCTCTCGCTGGCGCCACGCGGTGAGCGAGAGCGCGTGCTCGACCCACGTTGGTGTCGCTACGATCCATCCCGCGACAACCAACGGAGCCACGATCCACAGCCGCACCGGGACGACACTGGCAGCCGTAATGACCCGGACGGGCCAGTTCCAGCCAAGGAGGAGGGTGTCGCCCATGTCCAGCGGAGGGATGGGTGCGTTGCTTCTCTCAAAAAGCTCCGACAGGCCGCCGAAGTCAATTGGGCGCTACCCAGTCGAGGTCTGCCCCTCGACACGGAGCGGCGCCAGGAGCGACGACCCGTCATCCGTCTCCACCTCCACGAACGTGGCCCGGGAGCGCACGTCGTTGCGTGACACCAACGGGAAGAAGAAGGGCGCCGAGCCTCGACGCCCGGGCTCGTCCTTAACGGAGTCGTTCTCCCCTGCTACTTCCTCCAACAGTACCGGGATAAGTTCCCCGGCTTGGGAGGACATGGCGACTGAAAATGAAGAAAGAAGAGATCAGAGCACGCCCGATCGGCCCGAGAAGATAAGTGGAGAAAAGAGGCAGGAGAAACCAGCAAGCATAAGCGACTTACGTGCAAGCTCGACATCCGTCTCGGCCAACCCATCGCCCGAGTCGTCGTCATCGTTCAGCACCAACCGACGCCTTTTCGGCGCCGGCTAGGTATCCTGCGCGTCGGTCGAGTCCCGAGCTCGGGAACCTCTAGCCCGGACTGGGTCAGGGACAGAGGCAAGAACTTGGGGCGCCTTCCGCCCTGCGCGAGCAACCTTGCCCGGGAAGCGACCGGCTAGCTTCTTCGAGGGCGGTCGCTTGCTCGTGACCTGTCCTTTCCGCGCCAGGGCCAAGCTCGCGTCGCCGCCGGTCGCCGAGTGGGCGGCTCTCGAAGCCGCCACAGGTGCAGGTGCGGCGGGTCTGGCTTCCTCGCCCACTTCCCCCTGCAAGATAAGTCGCGGAGCATTAGCCCGCGCCCGCAGGAGACCACCTTCAGGGGCACCTAAGCCCGCGGAAACACGTACCTCATCCAGGACGTTGCGGACGCCCGAGCCTGATGGCTCATATGGTTTACGGGCAGGAGAAGCCTCACGACCCGGACCACGTCATCCTGGGGTAAGGCTGCAAGAAGAAAAGGCAGGAACATTGAGAATATGCCCAAAGAAAGCTCGGGCGAAGGGCTGCAAGGTCGAAGAAAGAAACTTACGAGAGGTGCCTTCGCGGGTGAGATCATCCCACCCACGGATCTCGAAGAATGGGCGAACCCGCTTCCGCAGCAGGCTCACCCGGTGCCTGATGAAGTCGGCTACAATTCGTAGCCATTTAGCCCCCGGCCGGCCAAAACTAGGATTTTGGCCGCCAGGGCTGCCTCCGCTGGCTCCAGCGAAGGTCGGGGCAACGTCAACTTCCCAGGGCTCGCGTTCGCGAACCATAGTCGGCAGTCGTCGACCACCTTGGCGTAGTACCACCGCGACGCCCACCCCCCGACGTTCTCCTTGGCCTTGAACACTGGGTATAATGGCTTCATGTCACGGCGAAGCTTGAAGTAGGCGCATCCCGCCACATTGCTCCTGCCGGTCGTAGTCAGCTCGTAGAAGTGGAGGAAGAGGCTGACCGACGGCTCCACCCCGACGAACGCCTCGTAGAGGTGCACGAAGATCGTCAGGAATAGGATCGAGTTGGGATTGAGGTTCACCAACTCGATCCCGCACTGGGCCAAGACGGTAGCCAAGAACTCGGACTCCGGAACCTGGAGCCCGTGAACCGCAAAAAGTTCGAAGCAAACGAACTCCTTGCTCTCGGGCGCGGGAACCGTCTCCTCACCGGCCGCCCTCCAACTGCTGACCTCAATGAGGCCAGCGGCTTCCAACCCCTTCAGGTCGTCCTTAGAAAGGAGACTCCGCGTGAAGGGCGCCATCGGAAAGGAAAAGATCAGAAAGCGGAGAGACGACGGAAAGGCAAGGGAAAGAGGAAGGCGAAGAAGAGCAAATAGCACAAGAAGGGGAAGAAGAGCAAATAGCACAAGAAGGCGAAGAAGAGCAAATAGCACAAGAAGGCGTGAAGGGAAACGGCGAAGGGAAAACTGCCTGATATAAATCGGCGCGGGGAGACGAACCGTCGCCTGTCCGCCGGGAGACGTGAAAACCAAGGAGAAGGGAGCAGCACGCATAACCGCGCTGGTTTGGGATTCCCGCCGAAGCTGTGGGGCCCCGCGCGCGCGAAAGGGCAGGCATTTCTCTCGAAGGCGGTTACCGAATAAACTTCTGAGCGGCACGCCATCGTCCCGCTCGAGGCTCGGGGGCTAGCTGTTGGGGAAAGTACGTGGCCCATGGAGATTCGGCCCACTAACTTGCCCTCGGCCCCACAGGAAGTAAGCCCGGGCTTGGCAAGCTCGCATCCGAGCTTGGTAAGCTCGCGCCCGAGCTTCCCTGTATCGAAGCATCGAGCCTCTCACTCCCCCCCAGGCTTCCGAGGCTCAGGACTCATGACCCGAGGCAAATCGTGCCACGCCGCGGACAGGATACGCTTCGGGTCCCAAACGTCAACGAGAATTAAATGCGCGCGACTATATCTTGAGGCGCTGGCGGCTTCATCGACGGGTTGGCGGCGGTCCGTCAACCGCCCGCACGGGCAAAGACACGTCTCGACTCAAGAGCGGTTCGGCGTGGCGATCGGGAGATACACTTGATTACCTGGTGGATTTTGTACGTCCCGGCATGGTAAAAAGGCAACGACTATTCAACGGGCCAACGAAAGCTACAGTGGCCGGAGGCCGCCTATAAAAGGGGCATACAGGCCACAACAAAGGAAACCCCCCGGCTTCTGCATCCACGCAACACACTTAGGAGATACCCGCTATAGAACAGGAGCACTTGCACTCTCGTAGGAGCTCTAGTCCCCGGCGGTAGTTCTCCGCATCCAGGTAACTGTAGGAACATACACAGTGCCTTGAGCACTTATTGTACTCGAGGCCCGGGCTTCCCAAAGCCCGGACTTCACCCCCTTGTACTCGTTTGAGCTTGGTATTAAACGAAGACTGGACATAGGGCTGTTATCCGACAGTAGAGGCCTGAACCAGGTTGAGCCGAGACCGATAGTGTCCTGTTATAGGCAGAAGAAGGCTTGGCGGGCACGAAATAATGGAAATGGCGGCGGCACTGGCGGCGTGTCCAAGCGTGATTCGCCATGTTACGTGGCTTGATGAGGCTGATGAAGTGGCGGATGAGCTTCGTGGGGTCGGGAGGAGTCTGGAGAGGTCAGATTCAGGGGTAGCGGCCAGCTACAACGGCAGCCTTTGGCTTCTCCGGTGAAAACAGCGGCGGAGACGGCGGCGCCGGTGTCGGGGACGACAGGTCCTGTGGGCTCGGGTTGGGGAAGCGACGTGGACGTGTCTAGGTGGTCGAATTAGAATTGAGTGGCCCGGATTAGATACCGAAGCGGTATAGCTAGGAGCATGTCAACTGGCGTTGGATCCTCTTTGTGTCCATGTGGTTCAATCTCATATGTCCATCGTTACTTAAAGCACCTGTGGGCTAAGCTGGGCCGTTTTGGTTTTGGGCCTTAGGCCCAAGTCAGATTTCAGGCGGGAGATAGATGCCACGCCGAAGGCTTATTCTGAAAGGGAAAGCGCATTCCCAAATATTCCAGAAAGGGAAGGATTTTATAAAATCCGAGTATTATTTCTAGAAAATGATATAAGCCTTAAGAATTTATAAGAAATTATTAGAAGGTCAGAAAAATATGAGATTGGATTATTTAAATTCAGAAAAATGAAGGGAACATACATATAGGATTTAAATTATTATTTAATGGGATTTTGTAAACTAGAAAATTAAAATAGACTTCTTTTCCTTAAGAGAAAAATAGTAGATAACTCCGGAAAAATCTAAAATTGTTAGGATTGGTCTGGAGAAGTTCTAAAAGACATTTAGATGAGATGAACAAATATTTGCACGAAAAATTTTTATGTAAGTGTGACAACCAAATTCCGGTAAAAATTTACAAGAAAATGCCCCGAATGCCAACTGTCCAGGATTTCAGTTGCATTCAGAAATAGTACAACGGCTTATTTTTATTACATGATACAAAATATTTTATAGCGAAAGTGAATATATAACCTGGTAATAAAAGGAAAATATGTGCTGATATACCACAGGCAAAGCCTGAGCATAAGGTAAGCCTTAGAAATAGATCCTATACGAATTCCAGTCTTCTTCATAAATGTTTATTTCTGGTTTTAAAGTGGATCCTTTTCAAATAAATAAACAATTTGCCCACATAATGTGGGTAAGTACTAATCGTACTTGCATGTCTTCATAAAAATAAAATATTAACTATATGTAAATGGAATCGAAGGAAGGTAAAGGCTGTATTTATCTGGAATGTATAATGCAACATTTTAAGACTTAGCATCCACATTTAAAATTGTTTTCTAAAACATTTAAATGAGTTTGTAAATTATTATGTCCTTTCTCCATCTTTAACTCATCTGACAACCATTATCTTTTCTTAAAATTCATGAATTTATTTGAATAGAAATAGGTATCCCCCAGTTGACACAACTTCATATACCTGAAGTAAGGTCCATTAATGTTTTTGTTATCAGCTCTGCAGAACCTTGTAACAGCTTTACCCATATGACAGTTCCTTATATGGATGGAAGAATAATGTGTCATTTCTATTCTCATTAGTCCAAGTTTTACAATGTTTCGCACAAGCGCAAACATTGGAGAAAAACCCTGGCGATATTGGCCTCCACACAGACACAGCCGGTAACATGTGAATCACTCGGCCCAATATCCCAGAAACCCGGCAATGTCTAGGCTCCGCACAATCATTACCGGTGACTACTCGGCCAGCATTCCAATTGCTCGGTATTGCAAAAACACTAAGGTAATACCTTGCCAATGACATTACCCATATGGTAATTCATGCCTATACTTTTCAATTTTTTTGTCTTCTGTTCATTGTCTATCCAAAAGACAAGATGAATACTATCCTACCTATTGAAATAATTATATATCGAGATTTTCTTATACTAGGGTATAGTCAAGTTTATTCACTTTTAGGTGGGCTTTTGCTTGTGGGTTTGAAATATCTATTCTACATAAAATGTTAAAATACCATAATTTAAATAAAGATGATTTTTAAATAAATAACTAGAAAGTAAATGCAATAAATAGATAGTAAATGGAATTGGGAATTCATTATGCTTCAAGGGTAGAAAACCTGCCTTCTTTGGAGATCGGATCGCACTTATTATATCTTCTGGATATTTTTGATTAAAATTTCCAGAGGGCGTAGATCGTTGTCTATACATTGTAAAAATAGAAAAAGAGAGAAATTCAATAAATATTCAAATAAGAAAAGTTTTAAATAAACGATGAAATATATAAAAAGGTCTGGGGTAAAAAGGGTGATGGGTTGTACGATTTTCTAGAAGTTTGAGTATATTTTCTAAAGGAAAAAGGGGTATGATGTTGTGAAAATGGGTATTTTCTTTGGGTAGTAAAATATTAGGGCTAGTGTATGTGATTGATAATTTTTAATTGGTGATTAGGGTGTAATTAGGCTTAAGTTAAGTATATGTTTGGGATTTGGTTAACGGGTAATTAATTATTTTGATTATTAATAATAATTATGGAGAGATATTTATAACATATTTAGGTAAAATTAATATATAACATGATAAAATTCATATTTTAATATCAATTTTGGAATATTAGTACTTTATTTGACCTTATTTTGTAAATAATAATAATAATTAGAAGAATCAATTTTGGCATTATAATCTTATATGGAAATGCATATATGAGTTGAGTAGGACATGTAAAATTTACTAACAAAAATTTATACTTTAAGGAAAAATTTTAATTTAATTAAAGAAAGGGTTTTAAATTCAAATTTGAATTTCTATAGTTTTTAAAAATGCAGAGGTACCATTTCTAGATGTAAGATATTATTTTAAGTAACTTTTGTATATGAAGTTTTTGCTAATTCTACTTCTAAGTCCTTTAATTTAAAGAATTTTGAAATCTAGACAATGAATAGTACCTAAATTAAGGTTCTTTTATTACAAAATGGTATTTTATATTTTATAAAATTATTTATTTCATTTTAGATTTTTAAGAATTTTTGTAGAATTTATAAAAGTGATTAGATATTTTAAATAAATTCAAACAATACAGGTGGAAATAGAAATTAGAAAGGGTTTTTAATTCTTAATGGGCTAATAGTACTGGGCTCGGCCCAATTGGCTGTGATCTTGGTGACATCTGGGACCTGTGTGCAGAGAGAGGAGGCGTCTTGGGGTGAAGCTAGGACGGCTGACATATGGGGCCAAGGTGGCAGTGAGAGAGGAAGGGAAAAATAGAGGGGGAGCGGCGAAGGCATCGCCGACGACAGTGAAGGAGGGCCGGCGGCCAAGAATTGGCGGGGGAATCATGCAATTGGGGTTATGGGGATATTTTTGGTGGTCACGGTGGGGCTCGGGTGGCCGGAGTTGGCGGGGCAACGAGGTCGTGGCGGCGGTGTAGATGGGCAACAGCGGTGAGGTTATTCCGATGAGGGTTGATGTTAAGTGATGGTCGGGTTAGCTCCGCGGTGAGGAGTGGAGGGTTTTAGTTATAGGAGTCGAGGGCTGAGGGGGACCGGAGTGGTGAGGGAGAAGTTGGCCGGAGTTGGATGAGAAGGCGATGGTGGCGGCGGTTTAAGGCGACAGAGGGGGAGTAGAGGGTGGAGAGGGAATTTGGGTTATAGCGGTGTCGGGATGGGCTTTTATAGCCTTTGTTTGCAGTGGCGGGCACGAAATTGCCATTTCATGGTGGCGGCGGCGGCGCGAGGCTGCGGTGAGCGATTGGTTAGCCGCTAAGGAAGGATAGGAATGGTGAGGTGGTAGGGAAAGTTGGTGGTGGCGTGAGCTGTCCTGTGGCAACTGGGGCAGGGTGTGGACGGAAGCGGCGGAGGCGTCGAACTCCGGTGGGCGGTGGCGATTGAGCAAGGCGGCGCTAGGAGTGGCGGAACGGCGGGAGGAAGAAGACGATGGGCGGCCGTTGGATCCAATTAGGAATCCGTGGGCGCCGTTAGATTAGGTGTAGAGGCTGACGTCTGAGGCCCGGTTGTCAGTGAGAGGAAGGGCAAGGTGGCTTTAAGTGGAAACGTATTTCCTGGAAGGAAAAGTGTATTCCCATAATTTCCCGAAATAGAAGGTTTTGAATTCAAATGAGAAATGATTTTCTATAAATTGGGTAGAGCTTTAATAATTCATAGAAAATTATAGGGGCTTATAAAAATATAAAATAAATTTCTAAAAATCCAAGAAAATGAAGAGAATCCAAATATGAAATATAATTTGTTTATTTATTTATTTTATGGGAATAAATAGGAGTTTAATTTAGAAAATTCTTAAAATTAGGAATGATTATAGAAATATAATTATGATTTTTTGCGAAAAAATTTATGCCAAAATTAAAAATTTGGGTATGTTACAGTAAGATCTAAAAAATTGCAGTATGTTACCATTGTTCTCTCTGGCTTATCTTTTTAATATCTTATCTACTTATCTTCAAATAAAAAAGGTTAACCATTTTGGCTTTTGCAGTTCATTCTTTTTTGTCTTGGAAGTGTGAGATTAGGCTCTACGTTGTGAGATCGGATGTCCGAAATAAATGCGATGTGGACAGCGTTGTTTAATTTTAGGGCGACATGGACCCCGGCAGCATGCACTAATTCCTTGCAATGCGGGGGCGGTCGCGTTGGACCAGCTCCCGTCCAACGCCCGTCCCTGGCCGTTGGATCTTCATTTAACAGTCAGGATTAGATATAGCTCAAAACTTTGTTTTTCTATAGTTGGGTAGAAATTCTAAAAAAAAATTTAAAAATATAAATATTATCTAATATGCATCAGGTTTAACATATATTTTTCTCATATTTTTATGATTAATATTTTATTAAAAACGATTCTAAAATATAAAATGGACCAAACCGTTGGATGAGGTCCAACGGCCTGAGATGAGCATTGGACGGGAGCTAGCCCAACGGCAGTCGGACCGCCCCCGCGTCCAATTCCTTGTGCTTTAGAAGAGGGCGACGTGGACCCCAGCAGCATCCGCTAATCATTTCAGGATTAGTAGATAGTATAGAAGAGATAATTCAGTAGACACACAGAAATGAACACATGCATTACAGCGTTAGTCCAGTAATAGATGCCACAACACAAGACAGACACAACAAGTAGATATGAGCACGAGATGCGGATCAGCGATGGTTCCACTTCTTGAGCAGGCAAGTCAAGGCCCTCGTGAACTTCTTTGACCTCGACCTACTCAGCCGCGGCCTCTTGCTGTCGCTCTGCTCGGCCGCCGTCCTCACGGCGGCCGCCACCACCAGCTGCTGCTGCTGCTGCGCGGCCGCCTGGCTCACCACCTCGTGCAGCTGCACCCGCGGCTGCAGCTGCTCGAGCTCGCGCTGCCGCTGCTCTCGGAACAGCCTCAGCAGCCTCTGCGCCTTGTCCTTGGCCCTGCCCGTGCCGTTGGCCGTCAGGGACACCAGCGCGGGGATCACGCCTTCCTGGAGCACCGTCTGGCTGCTGCCCTCGTCGCCGTTGCAGATGATCCACAGGCAGGACACGGCCTTCTCCTTCTCCCCGGGCTCGCCGTTGTCGAGGATGAGCACGATGGCGCCCACCATCGCCGGGTGTGCCGCGATCTCCTTCTTGCCGGCCCGGGTCAGCGCCAGGTTGATCAGGACGGTGAGGGCCTTGTCCGTCCACGCCGAGGACGGCGTCAGCACGGCGTGCAGGGTCTGGATGATGCCGGAGGAGACGAGGGACGGGATGTTGGGCTTGTGCAGGGAGAGATTGTACAGCGTGAGGAGTGCGTCGAGGCGACAAATGTTGCTCCGGCAGCCGTCTTCTCGCAGGCTCTTGATCAGGAACGGGATGGCCACGCTCGAGCCGATGATCGCCTGTGCTTCTGCAAGGCAGGAGAGGTTCAGGAACATTGCCACGGCAGCCTCACAGGATTCCGTTTTCTGTATCATCTGCTCCATCAGGGGAATAACTCCGGCTGACAGCAGCTGTTTCTTGTTCCTGGAAACCAAATGCAAAGGTGATGTGTCATGCATGAAGGCAACTGAGCTCAAAACATCTACCTACAATGCTACTGGGACATGCATACATTGATGCATGTATAACAAGCCTTACTGATAGATACTATGATCAGAGCAAGAAAAGGCATCATCGGCATTTACCTGTCATTGCTGACAGCAAGATTGAAAAGAGCCATTGTTCCATCCTCCTGAGATTGCACATCTTCTCTGCAGATGGCCGTCTTCAGAAAGTTGATGAGTGGCTCGGTAATGCCATTAGCACCCATATAGTTCCTAAGTCCATCATCATCCTTTAACATGAACCTGATTTGCTCGACCACCTCACGTTGCTCGTCTACGCACTCACCATTCTTGTTCAGCACACGCAGCCAACGTTCACATCTCTCGGGTGCAGCCTCCCCAGAGCTGTGATGAGAGCACTTTTCCAGAGAGACTTCAACTTCGCATATCTCGGATACATCCTCTTCGGAGTTCTGATGTGAGCGCTTCTCCAAGGCAAATTCACTGTCCAGCTTGATGTCATCCTTTACCCCAGTGTCTTCAAACAGTACCGTGCTAACGCCATTAGTCACAAGACATTGGCTACTTTTTAGGGATGCTATCCTCAAATATTTGAGCTTGGGAGAGACTGGCGGCGCGGATGGAACCAGAACCCCGTTCTGTTCACACCAAGATGCTATCAGGCCCTTGATGCAGTAATTAGGTGTCATGGAGAGCTGGGACAGCTCCTTCCGAGTTTTTGGGCAGGTTGTGTTGCCACTGTTAAACCATTTCTCGATGCAAGCTCGTTCGTATGTCTGACCAGATGCAATGACAACAGGGTCATACATAAGCTGCAAGGAGATTGGACACCTCAGTTCCTCAGGTGGCAATGGCATGCTCCCTGATAACCCTTTAATTTGTCTTAAATTAAAGGAGCCAGCCCTAGGTAGGTGCCTCTCAATAACATGACTGTTTCCATGGAGATCAATCGAGCTAGACAATGAACTGGACGAGCACGAAGGACTGCTCCCCTGGGAGTTTGTGCAATCCGTCGTATCGCTCCTAAAAAGGTTTGAGTATTTCCTCATGAGATGCAGTAGATAGGATGCAATAGATTCTTTCTTTGGGTCTTCCTCTGCATGGGCTCTTTCAAGAAGCCTTCTAAGCGCTCTTCTTTCCGTAAGAGCTGCTGCAGATGACGCAATGCCAACCCTGACCGCAGCTTGTCGGAAAAATTCAAGTTCATTGTCATCAAGGAACCCATTGGATTTCTTCTCATTCTGAATTACTAGATTAACGTCATCACCAACTTGCTTTTCAGACTGGTCCAAAGAAAAAACTGCATTCTCCAGTTCATTTGCAATATCTGGGATCTAAAATTTTCCAAAGGCAGATTATTATCAGAGGAATATGCATTGGAAAATATATAAATTAAATCATGAGAAAACAGTGAATATCTACAAGCTACTACATGGCAAATTCATTCATCCATAATGAGACATATCAAGGTAGTGAAGAAGGATCAAAACAATGCCAACACTATAATCTCTTTAAAATCGCTTATGATAAAAATACTAGGCATATGGTTCAACAGAAAGAAGTGACAAAAGTATGTTTGTGCATAACCACCGAGAACCTGAGAATTAATTGCTCCTGGAAGTGTTTCTTCCAATTGCCGAAGACTTTCCAGAAGAGTGATTCTTGCTTTCTCAAATTTTGTAAGAATGCATTCTGCTGTAAGAGCCTGCAATATAAAAGCATATTAAGTACGAAACAATTGCATAGCTGTAACAAGAAATATGAACACGACAATACTTTGCTCTCTATCATGAAACCACACATTATCCAACTACTTTCTGTTAAAGTAGAGATGTATAGGGACTTCTGTGCATATTTTCCTTTGCCTTGTTCATGTATACTGTAGCCCATTGGGCCCGGTGAATACTATGCTGCATTATTCAACCTACTCCAACATGGTATTGAGCTAGGTTTTACCCCTCACCTGTGCAGCCGCCGCCGCCGCCGCCGCCATCGGTCACCGCCGGCGAGCGCCGCCGCCGTCGCCAGGGGACCTCCCGGTGGCGCCCTCCCTCTACCTCCCTCTCCTCCCGCCCCGGCTTGTCTCCCGTCGTCCCGTCCCGGCGCATGCCATCGCAGCCGTCCCCTCCCGTCGACCCGGCCGCCTCGTCGCCGTTCAGGCCGGATACGGCCCGCCTCCTGTCGTCCCAGCGCCGCCCCTGCCTCCGCGCCCACCTCGGCGGCCGCACCACCGTTGGGTTCCTCCAGAGGAGACCATCCGCGCCGTCTCTGTCCCGGCCTTCGGCGCCGCCGTCCAGGCGCGCCGCCGGCTCCACGTTCCCCGCCGTCGCCTCCCGTCGTCCCGCCGCCGCTCCTGCTCTCCGGCCGGCGCCGCCGGGGCGAGCAACAGACCGGTCCTCGTGGAAGAAGCACGAAGGAAGGCAAGGGTAGCGCGCAAGAACGACAGGGATTGGGAGTCCTCGAGTAAAGGACTTGGCAGCAACTCTCACCATGGCTGCCTCCCACCGCTCCGTGAGTTCGATGCCGTTGCCGCCAGTGATCTTCGATGGCACCAACTTTTGGGAGTGGTCAACCATGCTTCGTGTGTGCCTTGACAGCCAGCGACTCTGGGGGCATCTCACTGGAGAGATGTCGCCCCCTCCTGTGCCGACGGCCCCTGTGGCTACCTGGAGCTGATGGTGCTCCTGTTCCCGTCGCGGCTCAGGCGACCTACGACGCCGCTGTGGAAAAGTACACTGCCGCTCTTTAGCTGCTTGAGGCCGGGCGTGTAGATGAGGCTCGTGCCTTTGCTGTTCTTACTGGCAGCATGAGGCTCGACCTGGCTCTTGATCTGTGCGCTCTGCCTTCTACTCAGGCGATGTGGGAGCTGCTACAGGCTCAGTATCAGCCGAGCAACCATGTTCTCTGGATATCTGTCCTTCTGCTGGCACGCTCGCTCCAGCAGGGTGGCTCCTCGGTCGACGCCTTCTTTATTCAGTTCAGCGATATTTACCGTCAGCTGGACTCTTTTGAGCCGACCCCAGACCCAGCTTGTGCCAGCTGTGTTCGCACCAGAGATCATCGGATTGAGTGCCGTGTCTTCGACTTCCTCACCAGTCTTCGTCCGGAGTTCGAGCCGCTCCGTGCACAGCTGTTGGCGCGCTCGCCGCTGCCTTCTCTTGTGGAGGCCCTCACTCAGGTCCGTGTCGAGGAGATTCGACTTGGTGGCATTCTTTCGTCTCCCTCGACCGTGCTGAGTGCGACCACCTCTTCTTCTGGTGCTCCACCTGCTTCCACACTGGTTACCGTGCCACCTACCCTTCTGCGCAAAGAAAGCGGCTTTGGTAGCAAGGGGAGTCTGCCACCATCGCTCTGATGAGTTCGCCGCAACCTCTTGTAGAAGACCGTCACACTATTGGCGATGTCGGCGTCGTCTCGAAGGCGATGGCGCGCCTCTGTACTCTGGAGCTACGGTGCGGTGGTACCACCACCTCTCGTCCACCTGAGTGGGCTCAGGAGCTGACTCGGCGTCTTGAGCGTATGGAGCTTCGCCTCGACAGTCGGCCTTCTCTGGCCTCCTCTGCCACTGTCTCTCAGGGTCCCTCAGGTATTCAGTCTCCATGGTATCTTGATTCTGGAGCATCCTTTCACATGACACCCGATCCTACTCACCTTGTATCCCGGTGCACCCCGATCACTCCTGTGTCCATCAAGACAGCTGATGGTACACATCTCTCAGTTGCAGGACAATGCACTCTTCACACTTCGTCTTTCCACGTTCCCCCTGTTTCCTACGTTCCTTGTCTCCACCTGTAGTTGATCTCTGCTGGTTAGCTTACTGATTATGGTCTTTGTGTTATCCTCGACTCTGACTCTTGTTCTATCCAGGACCGCAGCACAGGGACCATAGTTGGCACTGGCCGGAGATCCCATGACTCTCCGCGCCTGTGGGAGCTCAACTGGCTTCGTCTTCCTTCCGTTTCCGCCTCCACCGCCACCTTTAGCAGCCACTCGTCCACCTCTCCTGATGCCACTGTCTTCGCCACCACCACTTCCGTCGGTTTTGCTCAGTGGCATCATCGTCTAGGTCATATGTCAGGGTCTCATATTTCTTCTTTGATGAGTCATAATGTTCTTGGAAAGGTGTCTGGTGATACCTCCCTCTCTTATCAGAGCTGTAAGCTTGAAAAATAGGTACAGCTGCCATATCCTACCAGTACTTCAGTGTCGACTCGTTCTTTTGATTTGGTTCACTCTGATGTAAGGGGTCCTGCCCCCTTCATTTCGAAAGGGGTCACTAGTGGTATGTGATATTTATCGATGATTTCTCTTGCTTCACCTGGATCTACTTTCTGAAATCTCGTGATCAGGTGTTGGCCGCCTATCGGATATTTGCTGCCATGGTTCGCACTCAGTTCGACTCGTCCATCCGTGTGTTTCGAGCTGATTCTGCTGGCGAGTACCTGTCTGTTGCTCTTCGTCAATTCCTCCAGGAGCAGGGTACTCTTCCTCAGTACTCCTGTACGGGTGTCCATGCTCAGAATGGTGTCGCTGAGCGCAAGCACTGCCATCTACTTGAGACTGCTAGAGCTATGATGCTTACTGCCTCTGTGCCATCATAGTTCTGGGCTGAGGGTGTCTCCGCTACTGTTTACCTTATTAACCTCCAGCCTTCCATTGCTCTTCAGGGTACCATTCCTGTTGAACGTCTCTTTGGCAGATTTGCTCAGTACAGTCACCTTCGTGCCTTTGGGTGCGTTGTCTATGTGCTTCTTCAGCCTTGTGAGCGCACAAAGCTGACCTCTCAGTCTGCTCCATGTGCCTTCCTTGGTTATGACTCTGAGCGCAAGGGTTTTCGCTGCTGGGATCCTATTGGTCGCCGGATTCAGGTCTCTCGAGATGTTACCTTTGATGAATCTCGTTTTTTCTTCGATGAGTCTTGGTCCCCGGCTTCCTCCTCCAATTCTCCCCTGTCTTTGGGGGATCTCTCTTTTCTTTCACTTCCTGACTCCTTCTCTATTCCTCTGATTTCCTCTTTGCCTCCTCCACCTACTACTACACCCACTTCTTCACCAGTTTCACCTTCCTCTACTACACCCACTCCTTCACCAGCTCCATCTTCTCCTTGTCCTCTCCCAATCTTCCTCCTATTCTTCCTTGTTGCCTCCTCTCTTGTCTCATCCTCCTATTCGCTTTCACTACACTCGTCGTGTTCCCTCTTCCTCCTCGGTGTTGGGTCCTCTTTCCGTTTCTTCCTCCACTTCTGGGCCTGATTCTGTTCAGGTGCCCTCTCCCTCTATCCCTCCACCTCGGTATGCTTTTCGTGATCGGAGTACTCTCTCTTGCCCAGCTCGATACGGTGTTGTCGCCCCTGTTTCCACTCCTTCGGAGCCTGCTTCCTATCGTGATGTTTCTCATCCTAAGTGGCAGCATGCGATGGCTGAGGAGATTGTTACTCTTGAGCGCACTAGCACTTGGGATCTTGTCCCCTGTCCTCCTAACGTTACTCCGATCACCTGCAAGTGGGTCTATAAGATCAAGACTCGCTCTGAAGGTTCTCTTGAGCGCCATAAGGCTCGTCTTGTGGCGCGTGGTTTTCAGCAGGAGTACGGTCGTGATTTTGAGGAGACCTTTGCTCCTATTGCACACCGTACCACTATTCTTTCTCTTGTGACTGTTGCTTCTGTTCGTCGGTGGACCATCTCCCAGCTGCGTGAGGAGGTCTACATGCACCCACCTCCTAGCTAAGCCGTGCCAGATGGCCACGTGTGTCGCCTTCGTCGCTCTCTCTACGGGCTTAAGCAGGCTCCCCGTGCTTGGTTTGAGCGCTTTACCTCTGTGGTCACTGCTGCTGGTTTTGCTGTTAGTCAACATGACTCTGCTCTCTTCGTTCACACCTCCACACGGGGTTGCACTCTTCTCCTTCTCTTCGTGGATGACATGCTCATCACCGGAGATGATCCTCAGTTTGTTGCCTTTGTGAAGGCCCACCTCAGTGAGCAGTTTTAGATGTCTGTTCTTGTTCCTCTTCGCTACTTTTTTGGGATTGAGGTCATTTCTACTCCTGAGGGCTTCTACCTCTCCAGCGGAAGTATATCTAGAATCTTCTTGACCGTGCTTGTCTCACTGATTAGCGTACTGCTGACACTCCGATGGAGCTTCACCTCTAGCTTCGTTCCACCGATGGTGATTCCCTTGCCGACCCCACTCGCTACCGTCATTTGGTGGGGAGTCTTGTTTACCTTGGGATCACACGTCCTGACATCTCTCACGTTGTTCACATTCTTAGTCAGTTCGTGTCTTCTACCACTCAGCTCCACTACAGTCACCTCCTTCGTGTCTTTTGATACCTTCGGGGCACTATTGACCATATTGACCGCCATCTGTTCTTTTCGAGCTCCAGCTCTCTACAGTTCCAGGCCTACTCTGATGCTACTTGGGCTAGCAATCCCTCTGACCGCAAGTCCCTCTCCACTTACTGTGTCTTTCTTAGCTCTTCCTTGATCTCCTGGAAGACCAAGCGATAGACGGTTGTCTCTCGTTCTAGTACCGAGGCTAAGCTTCGCGCGCTTGCCTTGGTGACGGCTGAAGTGACCTGGCTTCGGTGGCTCTTAGCATATCTTGGTGTTTCACCGTCTGCTCCGATGACCGTCTACTCCGACAGTACTGGCGCTATAAGCATTGCTCGAGATCCGGTGAAGCATGAGCTCACCAAACACATCGGCGTCGATGCTTTTTATGTTCGGTCTCAGGTGCAGGATCAGGTAGTTGATATTAGTCATGTGCCTTCTGATCGTCAGGTTACCGACTTCTTCACCAAGACACAGACTAGAGTGCAGCATGACTATCATCTTTCCAAACTCAGTGTTGTAGATCCACCATGAGTTTGGGGGTGTTAAAGTAGAGATGTATAGGGGCTTCTGTGTATATTTTCCTTTGCCTTGTTCATGTATATTGTAGCCCATTGGGCCCAGTGAATACTATGCCGCATTATTCAACCTACTCCAACACTTTCAACAACATAATAGTGTCTAATTTAAGTATTCATAGTTCTATACACTTTTATTCATAGTTTTATACATTTTTACTTCTCAAATTAGGAAAGAGCAACGCATATGAAACCATACCAAATAGAGCTTGCTACACTCTGAGCAATACTGAAGAAGATTTTTGGCATTCTCAACAGCTATGCGCAAGGAACTCAATGCCAGAAGTCCGGAACTGCTTCCAGGTCTTGTAGTCTCAAGGGCAGGAATCACATCCAAAACTTCATGAACAATCGTATAAAATTTCTTACAAAGAGCTCCGTGCAGCTGCACAAATAGGCAAAGAACAACCCAACTTAATATAACTTCCTAATATTGCACATTGTTGAATAAGCACAATTACTAATTCCAACAACAGGCAAAGACAAGAAATGAAACAAAAAGAGCATACTCTTCTGTGGGATCTATCATTTATCACAGATTACAAATTTATTGCACACGCGGAAATATTTTCACAAAAAATATCATATAGTAACGTCAAAATTTAGTGTTTAGGTACAGTTGAACAACAGCCACAAAGAATAGCACAGCAGCTCCAATCATATTAACATCGCTTTTGACGGAATTAGGGAGTCAACTGTATTACCTTCCAATTGCCAGCAAGAATAAAGTCCCCATCGACCTCAACTCTCTCCATGGTGCTCTCTTAGTCAAATTTCATCTGGCAAGAACAAATATATTTTTTGGAATCTTTATATAAAACTACCTTCCACATGCAATAAATTGACCAGTGCCCAGCATTTAACCAAAATCTCAAATTTCTCACAATGTGTGAAAATTGATTGTTGAAGCAAGCCTTTTATTATAGAGCTTTTTTACGGTCCTTGAGGAGGTATCGAGAGGTATCACAATTTCTAGTATAAATTATGGTACCTTCCGGTACCTCCTCAGTGTTAAGGTACCAGGAGATACTACAAATTAACACTAGAAATTATAGTACCTCCCAGTACCATCTCAAGAACCGTAAAAAATCTGTTTATTATAATACAAATATAGCATAAATCTTGAATAAGTGAGATGCAAGTATTATCATTATAAACAAATTTTTTTTAAAAAAATTAAGGTTACTGTTTTATATAAGTCGGATTGATCATATAACCTGAAAATATAGGTCAGCAAGAAAGCAGGAATGATTAAACCCTCACACGGAAATCCAACCAAAATCCATCAGAAAGTGGCACCAGAAAGAGAAGAAAGCAAAAGTTTAATGTCTTCTGAACTGTGAGGATATGGTAATTTCTACATAGTAGAAGAAAAAATAAATAATCTTTCATGGAATCGACTGTATAGTCTATTTAGCTTATCTTATCCTACTTATTTGTCCTGTCTCGCGACTTTGAGAATTTTTCGAGGTACTCTCGAGAGCCGGTTGGCCTTTGTGTTTGACTTATCCGGGGGCTTATAGACACGCCTATGAGAGAAAAAAAAATAGAATGAAAAAGTGAAAAAAAAGTACGATAAATCAAATAAGACACGAGATAAGTAGGATAACCCATGAAGGAGACCCAATGCATGCACACATTGCAAACTAATCAACATTCTTCCCAATGCTTCCACCGTGCATTTCCAAAGCTGACAGCCGCGCAGAGCAAAATCCAATGAAATCTCATCTCCCCGTCCCCACGAGAAAGAAAGACAGAACAACAGGGAGAGAAAATAGCAACGCCTTAACGAATGCGGCATAGGCATGGCGGGACGATTCACACCTGAGGGAGACAAGGCGACGAAGGAGCAAGCCTTGAATTTCTCCATGGCTTGGCAGCTTCGTCGATCGCTCATTCGCTCTCCTTCTCCCCCTTGTGTTCGAGAGGAGCAGAACGTGGCTGGGGAGGGAGATAGGAGGAGGACACGGTGGAGAAGTGGGGGAAACGCCGCGAAATGGGCGAGGTGGGGGGAGGCTGTCATCCTCGCTGGGCTCCAGAAATCGCGAGCTCCGGATGACAAATTTAGGGCGAGGCTCGCCGGTCTAACCAAACCTGCTTAGTTGGGCGAGAAGAGCAGGCATAGTTTGCATACAGAAGCGGGGTGTGCGCGTTCGCGCGCGCGTGCGGCGGTGCGGCGCACCCTGCCGCCGCCATGGCCGGCACGAGAGCCGCCAATGGTGGGGGAGCGAGCGCCGGCGCGGCGCCCTCGGATGGATGGGTTGATTTGCCGTGTCGAGCTGCTGATTCGTTGCGAGGTGCCCGCGTGATGGGAGGCGTGGCCTCGTAGGACCAGACGCCGCGCGCGCGGCGGATGGTGATCAGTGCGCTCTCCGGGAAGAGAGCGTAGGATTGGAGGAAGCGAGAGGAGGTCGGAGCGGGCGCGGCGTTGGGAGGAGAGGATTGGGCGGAGCCGCGGAGGTGCGTGCGTGCAACCGTGCAGGTCGGGATCGCCGCGCCAAAGCCCAACGTCCAGGACGTGGGGGGGCCGAGGGGAAAACAGGGAAGGGGAGGTGAAAGCAGGTTCCATTGGAGCTTGGAACCGACAAAAGTTCAGACGTTTCATACGTGCAATTGCAACTTGATATGAGATAGCCCAGATTGGCAGATTGACAATTTCAAAAAATGGATAGGCAGATTCTCGTTCACAGCATACATGTGATTTGAATTACAGTGAGGATATTAACATTTAATAATAAATTTAGAGAGTCCAGCTGGTTTGCCCGAGTGGTTAAGGGGGAAGACTTAAGATCTTCTGCACATAAGTGCGCGTGGGTTCGAACCCCACAGCCAGCAATTTTTTGTTTATTTTTTATATCTCACTTTTTGGGCACGGACGGAGGGAGGGGTCTTAGACCAACTCCAACCGTCTCACCTCGCGGCTCCCGTTTTTTTCGGCGCTCCAATGGATTCCCTTCAGCAATCCCTTTGTGAAGAGATTTCTCTCTTCAATCCCTCCGGAAGGGATTCTCTCTTCTTTCCCTATATCATTCACTTCGAAGAGATGTTGTTGGAGATGGTGAAAAATAAAGGGAATGTGGATAGGGAATGGAATAGGGAACGGAATGAAATAAAGAGAAAATGGTAGAAGATGGTCTTACACCCTTACTGACACAACAACAAAGAATGACCCTTTCTTTTTCGTTTTATATCTCACTTTTTCGGCAGAGAGGGAGGAAGGGGTTTTAGTGCTACGTTGTACTATTCACTTTGGATTTAGTTTCATTTTTATTCACCTTGCTTTAACGTTGATCCTCTTAAACTTGAAGGCATTGAAGTGGAACTTGTCAACCATGACCTTGTCTGCTAAGAAACAATTAAATCAATCACTACTTCTATGTGGTATGTACTACACAGCAATAGAATAGATAGATGGAACATATATATTGGAAATGTTCTTGGTACAGTAGCCCCTTAATTAGAGCCACAATCCTCTCTTGCTCTTGCAAGATCAAAATTTTTTTTGCTTCGCCTTATCCATCTGAAACAACACAACGCAACACAACATCTAGTTCTAGTTTCAAGCAAGAAGGCTTAAGAAGAAGAAAAAAGGAGGAAGACATGAGAATCAAGTCTGAAGTCTGAACTGATACACCCGATCAAGGTTTCATATGGCTTGGGCACTTGGAAGATGGCCGAACTCCACTGCTGACTGCTCGCTTGTCTCGCGCTATGTCAGGTGTGCAAACATATATTGACAGATCATGGGAGATGTTATCAGTGCCATCCTGTACATTGCCAATGGCTCGGTTGATGGCTCAGTCATGGATCAGCTCCTTGATGGCTGGTTGCCGTGGCAGGGGCACTTCCCCCCAAATTTTTATTTTCTTTTTTTTAATTTTATATCTCACTTTTTCGACAGGGAGGGAGGGAGGGGTCTTACACTCTTACTGATATGACAACAAAGAATGACCCTGCCTTCTTATGCTTGACCTTGCTGATAAAACTAAATAGTGCTACATTGTACTATTCACTTTGAATTTTAGTTTCATTTTTATTCACCTTGCTTTAACGCTGATACAACAACAAAGAAGCAAAGAATGACCCGGTTCTCTTAAACATGAAGGCATTGAAGTGGAACTTGTCAACAATGACCTTATCTGCTAAAAAACGATTAAATCGATCACTACTTCAATATGTAGTATGTACTACACAGCAATAGAACAGATAGATGGAAATATATATTGGAAATGTTCTTGGTGTTAAGAGTATTGTAGTCAATTATGTATTGTAGGGATAGAATAGTCTTTTTCTATTTTAGGGTCGCCTTTGTAATCTATATATTGCCCTATTAGGCTATTCAATACAATCATCAAGCTGTACATTTAACATGGTATCAGAGCATCAGGTTTTGTCCTAGCTCCGGCCAGCCACCTTTCTTCCGCCGCCGCCCTTGGGAGGAGCTCCTCCTAGGGGCAGCCACTACCTGGCCTCCTCCTTCTCTTCCTCGTTAAACAGCAGTAGCAATCTTTCCTCGGTGTCTCCTCCGCAGCAGCTCTAGCTAAGCAGCAGCATGACAGAAGTAGACTTCTTCTTGTCCAGATCTGGGCGGACCTCCAGCACCGCCGTTGCGGACCCCAGCGGCGCCTTTTGCCACGGCTCCTCCAGGCGCCGCCGGCCTTCTCCCGGCCGGGTGGTGCCCAGGGCACGCCACCGCCTTGGGCCTCTCCCCTGCAGGCTCCCCTCGGCCGCCTCCTGGCAGCCCGAGGATGGATCTGCCGCCGCCGAGGCATCTCCTCGCCAGATCTGGTCGTCCCTTGACCGGATCGGCGGATCAGGCAGGATACACTGCGGTCGCCGCATTCAGGCCGCCCCTACGACCACGTCGCCACCTTCCTGGACATGCCGCGTTGCATCCCATGTCCACTGGTGCCGTCCCGTGCCTTCCCAGACATGGATCAACCACCGCCTGGCCTTCCCGGCCATGGATCCGATGCCGCCGAGTCTCCTTAAGCCCGGCGCCACCGCCACATGGCCTCCTCGTGCCACCATGGCTTCTCCAGCCACCGCCGCCGCCGTCGGCCCCCTGTTCGAGGCCGCTTCTCCTCTGATCCGTCACCGTCGGTCACCTCTGCGCTATATCCACCGCGGCCGGCCACCTCTTGCGCCGGATCCGCCGGCCACAGCTCTAGTTTTGGCTTTTCTCGAGGTCACCTACCCGGTTCCGTCGTTCCTATGGTTGCCTCGCTCTGACCTTCTGCCACTAGGCCTCATCTGGTGGCATCATCTCTGCTGGATCCGCTGCCGCCTCCCTGTCATCTTATGCATCCTTAGGATTCTTTGGCAACCTACAGCTCTACATGATGCCCCCATCCGGCTCCTATGCTTTGACTTTGGGCTCTAGCTCCTTGGCCTCCTATGCCATCCTTGAGCTCCTTGGCCGGCTTGCTTTCCAGTGTTGTGTCAATCTTCCGCTGTCTTCTCCCTTATCGCACCACCGCTCTTCATGAAGCAATGTTGCGAGGAGGGATCAACCATAGCTTTTTTGGCCTTGGTCGTTGACATTAGGGCAGAAAACGAGTTGGATCGGGTCGGATAATGGGTAAACCATATCCGTATCCTAATGCTTTCTTCAGATCCGGATACGGATACGGATAGCTCGGATACGAAAAATGTCGGATACGAATACGGAGCGGATTTGGGTCGAACCGAATAAAAACCCCCACAAACTGTACACCTCAAATCAACTAAAGCACACACGTAATTCAATGGAATAAAACATTTATAACATCACACAAATTTAGTATGAAGAAAAATCCTTCACATATTGCATGCATAAATAAACCCAATCATGAATCATCATATAGGCCATATCTGTCTCATAGACTCATAAACTCACATCATGACAACATGTCAAACACATATTAAATAATAGGATTGGAACAAACAAATAGTCATCGACTCACAAGTCACAACATGACAACATAAGTACTTGAAAATTGAAGTTAGTCCAAAGTTGACCGGTGGACAGTTTAACACAGTCACACATTACATTATGCCACATTGACTATATACTTCGTGTAGTGTGTCCAAACGTCAGATGAATCCTTCTTTGGTTTCTTTGATGGAGGGTTTTCAAGCTCGGTCTTAGCACCACTAGTCAAATCCACTTGCACCAATTGCACGTCCACACCATCACTATGGCCACCAGGTTCAGAACTGCCACCACCACCGGCAGCAGCAAGTCGTGGGGTGCCACTGCCACTGGCAACATCGGGTTCCATCACACTAGCACTTGCACTGCTGCTTTAATTGGTGGATTCCATCACAATTCTAGCACAAACAAGTGAACAACAAATACAAGAACAGACTAAGACACATCGACAAAATGAGCATCTTGAATTGATTATCACTCGTCAGGACTCAAGATTATACCTTTCGATTTCTAATGACAAGCACCACAACCAAAGCTTGGAGCGGCGGTGGCAAGCCGACGACGACCTTGAGATGGCGGCGGTGACAGCCTTGAGATTGCAGCAGGCCGGCAGCGGAAGGCGGCGCAGCAAGATGGCGGTGGCGCAATAGGATGGAGGGCACGGCGCAGCAGGATGGTGCCGGCGGGCGCCAACGTAGTAGGATGGCGCCGGTGGGAGGCGGGTGGTGGGCGGCGGCGGTGGGCGGCGGCTACTGGCTAGGCCAAATGGTAATGGCCTAATAGGGATGGCCGAATGGGGACTGGGGTCGGTCGGGGTTGGCTGGTTGGGCAATGTGAAATTAGGGATTGGGGGAAGCCAGGCAGGGCACGCGCCGATGCACTCACGCTGTCACGCACGGGGGCAGGGCACGCACCGATGCACAGGCGCACGGGCACGGTCCGCACGGGGCCACGGCGACACGGGGGCAGGGCAAGCATGGGCGCACGGCCTGCACGAGGCCACGGCCGCAAGGCACGGGTTGGGCCAATTACAACCGTGTATATGGTGTAGGTGGGCCTAGGTGAAGTGGGCTTGTGGGGTCTCAGATATCGGAGTACCCGTATCCGATTATATCCGAAAACGGATCCGTATCCATCGGATATTGGCATCCCGTATCCGAAACTGTATCCGACAAAAAATATCCGAGTACCGACCCGTATCCGAAAATATCCGACCCGATTATATCCGAATCCGACCGGATCGGTCCGGGAAATATGCGACCCGTTTTCAGCCCTAGTCGACATCATACCGGCCTTCCTGAGTGAGGGATCGAGATGTCGTCTACAGAGGGGTGAATAGGCGTTATAAATTAAACTAGAAAATTAGTGCAAAAGCTGATATCAGACACTCTGGTGTTTCAGGGCCGGACACTCCGATAGGCACCGGAGTATTTGCTGCTAAGGACCGGGCTGTCTGACCTGCATAGAAAAACAGAGGATCTTGAATCCCTAGATAAATCTCACAAAACTGATGATACCACCTGCAATCAAATAGTTCACAAGCAGGAGTAGATGCTATGGATCGCTACTAGGAAAAATATCCAAATTAAATGCTCCACAATAAAATGAATTTGACAAGAAAGTAAATTGAGAGGGAAAACCGAAATGAAGGTGGAGACGCAATGAAATTTGTTCCCGAAGTTCGGATCCTTGAGGGGATCCTACGTCTCCGTTGAGACGGCTCGGTCAAGCTTGAGCCAGGGTCTCTTTCAACCCTTTTCCTCCCTAGGTTGCACTAAGCACTCCTCGGCTTCACTCCTTGATTCATTCCCTTGCGGAGGTGAAATTGGCCTTCACAAACTTCCCAAGTCCAACCACACGAAGATTGGTGGCTCTTGAGTGACTCCTAGCCGTCTAGGAGTCCTCAACCTCCAAGAGTAACAGATCCAGTGAAAAAACAACTTGGAGACGATGCAAGTGCTCAAGGATGGATCTAGTCCTCAATCTCTCTTCCCAACCCTAATCACAAGTTTAATCACTAAGATCAAAGGTGGAGGGAAGCTATGAGCTCAAAGAAGTGCTTAGAAGGCTTTTGGATCTGCAAGAAATGGCATAATGAATAGTTACCGTTACAAGGTGGAGAGGGGAGAGTTTAAATAGTCCCCCTCGAAACTAGCCGTTGGGCCCAGAAAATAAATATTGGACTGTCCAGTGTATACACACCAGAGTGTCCGCCCTAGGCTAACTTTTGAATTTTGGCTAAGTCCTCATCGGACACTTCAGCCATAGGGACCGGACACTCTGGTTAAATATGGTAGCAAAGGCAGCACAGTCAATATCTTTAAAAACCGGATAGTCTGATCTCACCACTATCGGACACTCTGATTAAATATTTGAAGGCAAACCAATGCACTCAAAAACTTGAAAAGTCGGATATTCCGGTAGGGTGACTACCGGACATTTCGGTATATACCACCGGACACTCTGGCCTCTAAAAGTTTCAAACTTCAAGTGACCAAGACTTGAGGTGATAGGTGACTCTAACTTAGCTAAAATTCATCTAATGAGCACTTGACACATCTGAAATTTTTTTTTGTCACATCCCTCTTAATAGTACGGTTGTCCTTAGACTCAAATTAAACAAAAAATAATTGCAAGTCTAGGGATCATCATGTTGCTGTTTTTCTCTTTTACTTTTGAGGGGTTCATGATGTTTTTCATTTCGTCATCCATGGGACTTTAAACCTGTTCACATCTCATCGAACACATTAGTCCCTTAATCGTCTATCATTAATCACCAAAACTTACTTAGGGGGCCTAGATGCACTTTCACTGAGCTCACCAGCACCATCTATATATATTTGTGACCCGTGCCATTCTTGAGTGAGAGCATTCCCTATGCAGCCTATCACCTATTTCCTTGGGTCTCTTCATAAGCCGGTCTTTCTTTCTCTTTCCACCGATTTGGCCTCTTCCGACGTTGTTGGCATTACCACTGTCGGTTCCTCTGCCATCTTTGGTCATACTGGCTTTCTTCTTATCCCGACATCCGCCGACCTTGCCTTAGTCGGGTCTTTCACTGCATATCTGCTCTTCACCGCTCTTGGGTCCTATCATGCCATTACTGCTCTTCACTTCATCAACGCTGTCCTTGCACGGACCACACCCGACTGTCGCGCTGCTCTTCGCTGTTTGCTGCCCTCGCTGCTTGTATCTTGCTGCTTACTGCTTGTATCCTTGAATCGTTTTCTTTTCTAGCTTCCGTTATGTCCATCCAAGTCCGCTACTCCTTTGCCTCTTAGTTCGTCGATGTCCGTGCTAGTGCTTAATTCCTCGTCAATCAGCCGATTGCTTTGCTCTCCTTCCTTTTCCACCATGGCAGCTATTGTCGCTCCTTGATCTCAGCCGTGACAAATCTCTCCCCTTTGTGACGCATCACGTTCTTCTCTCCATGATGATGCCTTCCAAGGATGCGATCGACACTACCGTATTTCTAGCCCCCTTCCTTCCTTGGCTTGATTTGATGACCTTCTCACTTGCCACTTTCATTGCTCCATCATACTCGATCTTCCTGATTGTCCTTTCTTGACATGGCTAGCTCCATCGGAGTTTCCTGTAATTCGTGGAAGTCTTTATTTTCATAAAGACTTGGCATCGGCTTCTCAGTCACCGCTCCTTGGTCCTCCTTGGCCGTCGCGTCTCTCCCTCCATCGTGACACATCACACTCTCCTTCGTGATGATGCCTTCAAGGCTGCATTTTGCGCTGCTTTCTCCTTTGGGCTTGTGCCTCGTCACCATCAGTTACACCGGATGGATGAGGTCATTATAGAGTTCGGCATATTTTCTTAGAGCTGCACGCTTCGACGACATCGATAAGACTCAGACTTTGGATCTTCTCTTTATTAGAGTATATGTTTTTCT
The DNA here is from genome assembly GCA_036346145.1 of Olyra latifolia. Classification (NCBI taxonomy): domain Eukaryota; kingdom Viridiplantae; phylum Streptophyta; class Magnoliopsida; order Poales; family Poaceae; genus Olyra; species Olyra latifolia. Next base: position 20,753,482 of record CM070526.1, read on the forward strand.
CCAAATGTAAAGTTATTGTATATGTCTTGCATTTAAGAGGGTGTTAAAGAGTATTGTAGTCAATTGTGTATTGTAGGGGTAGAATAGTCTTTTTTCATTTTAGAGTCTCCTTCGTACTCTATATATTGTCCTATTGGACTGTTCAATACAATCATCAAGCTGCGCATTTAACACTTGGTACAGTAGCCCATTAATTAGAGCCACAGTTCTCTCTTGCTCTTGCAAGATCAAATTTTTTTTTACTTCGGCATATCCATCTGAAACAACACAACACAACATCTAGTTCTAGTTTCAAGCAAGAAGGCTTAAGAAGATGAAAAAAGGAGGAAGACATGAAAATCAAGTCTGAAGTCTGAATTGATACACCTAATCAAGGTTTCATATGGCTTGGGCACTGGGAAGATGGCCAAACTCCACTGCTGACTGCTCGCTTGTCTTGCGCTACGTCAGGTGTGCAAACATATATTGACAGATCATGGGAGATGTTATCACTTATCAGTGCCATCCTGTACATTGCCAATGGCTCGGTTTAGTCATGGATCAGCTCCTTGATGGCTGCTTGCCCCGGCAGGTGCACTTCTCCTTGTCTTCCTTCAGAGCCTGAACATAAGGAAAATTCGAGTTTGTTGCCCGGTTGTGCTTGTATAGTGCCAACGTATAGGCATGTGCGATGCGATGTCTTTACACAAAATCGAGCTATTTTGGCCTCGTGACTGTATGTGTGGATGAAGCCATGAAAGTTTATGTCAAGTTAAGCAGCTGGTTTAAGCTAATGAGCTTGAGATAGCTGGTTCAGCGGTTATTACGTACGTGAAATGATCGCAATTATCGATGATCACGTTTGTGTTTTTCTCTAGCAATGCAAACCACTTTGCGTAGCTGTCTCACTTCCTGAATTCTGACAATGCATTCGGTACGCATACCTGCAGCTGGTTCTGCTGTCCCCGGATGTGCTCAATTTCTAGGTCCAGCATGTCCGCCGTGTTCGTTTGCTGTCAATTTTCGAAAGAACAAAACATCATCAACAGTGGCGGAGCCAGAAAATTCCTTAGAGGGGGACTAAAAAAGAAACATCTAAAGGTTAAGGGTCAAGTACTAAAGACATCGAATTCCTAAATTATAGTATATAATATATTAGTATTATAGTATAGTTATACGGTTATATAAGTATATAACATCATAGAAGTAAAATACATGTAATGTAAGTATGTAACTATGTAAGGGATAAAAACATACCATTAATTACTTCATAGAAGTCGATAGTTGATACTTGCGGGTTTTCATGTTCTGAAAACGCTGTAAAATATCTTCCCTGTCTATCTTTATGAACACATCTCGCTCAATATAGCATATCATGAGATCAGTCAGCCAGTCATCACTTATCTTATTGCACAAATCTGTCTTAATAATCTTCATTGCGGAGAAAGCCCTTTCAACTGTAGCTGTGCCCACAGATAAAATTAGTGCTAATTCAATAAGTCTATAGACCAATGGATAAACCATGTGCTTCTTTGCTTGGACCATCTTTATGGTGAAACTAGCAAGATCATCACAACTTTGAAATTCATTTCTTCTCATGTCATCAATGAATAAGTGAAGTTGTTCTTCCAAAACAACACGGTCATATGTCGAAAAATCATCAAAATATATCTCTGAAAGTCGAACAAGCCTATTATGATCAAAGTTTGCAAATAAATCTCTCGGATCTAGACAAGCAATGCATCTCAAAAGCTTTGTAGAAGTTTCACTGAATCGGCTGTCTAACTCAGTAGCAAGTGAATCAATCACAACAAGAAAAATATCAACATAATAATAATGATGATAAGTGACAAATTGCCTTTCACGTCTCATGTGACCTGTAGCATGCTTTCGATCCTCCATATTGGGCACTAAAATTTTCGATGCAACACAAAACTTCTTTACTTCTTCTAAAAGTGCTTCCCATCCATTTTTCCTAAATTTATGTAGACGGACTTTCACAATAGAAAGAAGCACCATTGCATTAACAATATTTTGATCCTTTTTCTGCAAGAGACGTGACAAATCATTAGTCATACTTAATATTTTAATCATGAGATGCAAGATAAACACAAAGTCAAATGTTTCCATTGTTTCCATCAATCCATTTGCTCTTCCCCTTTGACTCAAGTCAAATCCATCTTCATTAATATTCTTCAAAACTGTCAACACTGAATCCCACATTGCACTAAAATGAATCAGAGTTGTAAGATGTGAACCCCATCGAGTATCACCAGGTCTTACTAAAGATATCTCTTGACTCTTGCTTTTTCCTGTGACAATTTCACATTTCTCCAATTTCTCAACCATGCGCTCATGATGATTCTGGAGTAATGCATCTTTTCTTTTGCAAGAAGCTCCAACAATGTTGACAATCATAGAGATATAATTGACAAAATCACTAACAACTCGACTACTCTTGGCAACAGAAACAACAACCAACTGTAGTTGATGTGCAAAGCAATGCACATAGTGAGCATATGGATTTTCATTTAAAATTAATGCCTTTAGGCCATTAAATTGGCCTCTCATGTTTGATGCACCGTCATAACTTTGTCCTCTCAGTTTAGACATAGACAAACCAAAGCGAGCAAATAACAACTCCAAAACTATTTTGAGTGAAGCAGATGATGTATCCCTAACATGCTCAACACCAACAAATATTTTAATTACTTGTCCTTTCTTATTAACAAACCTATAAAAATCAAAATAAGAATGAAAATCTTATATAGTTAACACTAACAGAAAAAATAAAATTATCGATAAACTTATCTCAAAATCGCAGCCATTTGTTCCTTGATTGATACATCCCGGGATTCATCAACGAGTAAAGAGAAACAACTATCCCCAATTTCATCCATAATGACCTTTGTGACCACATCGGCGCATGACTTTACCAGGTCCTTTTGTATTGGTGGTGAAGTCATCAAATTATTTGCTGGAGCATTATCAATTGCATGGCAAACCTCTTCAACCTCATTTTTGTACCACTCTAATAGTTCCTTAAAATTTCCTTTATTTGATGAACTGGATGATTCATCGTGTCCACGAAAGGCAAGACCTTGTGACAAGAGAAACTGAACAACCTTTGTAACAGCAGTTAAATGAGCTCTATATTGAACTCGCATATCATTTGTGCAAGTTTCTATGACTTGTCGAATACTTTGCTCTTGAATTTTGAAAGCATCACAATGGCCTCTTGCATTGTTGTGACTACTGTTTATGCCACCAACATGTTTATAAACTTGCACAAATGTTTAGTAAGACCTGGTGATACTCGATGGGGTTCACATCTTACAACTCTGATTCGTTTTAGTGCAATGTGGGATTCAGTGTTGACAGTTTTGAAGAATGTTAATGAAGATGGACTTGACTTGAGTCAAAGGGGAAGAGCAAATGGATTGATGAAAACAATGGAAACATTTGACTTTGTGTTTATCTTGCATCTCATGATTAAAATATTAAGTATGACTAATGATTTGCCACGTCTCTTGCAGCAAAAGGATCAAAATATTGTTAATGCAATGGTGCTTCTTTCTAGTGTGAAAGTCCGTCTACAGAAATTTAGGGAAAATGGATGGGAAGCACTTTTAGAAGAAGTAAAGAAGTTTTGTGTTGCATCGGAAATTTTAGTGCCCAATATGAAGGATCGAAAGCATGCTACAGGTCACATGAGACGTGAAAGGCAATTTGTCACTTATCATCATTATTATTATGTTGATATTTTTCTTGTTGTGATTGATTCACTTGCTACTGAGTTAGACAGCCGATTCAGTGAAACTTCTACAGAGCTTTTGAGATGCATTGCTTGTCTGGATCCGAGAGATTCATTTGCAAACTTTGATCATAATAGGCTTGTTCGACTTTCAGAGATATATTTTGATGATTTTTCGACATATGACCGTGTTGTTTTGGAAGAACAACTTCACTTATTCATTGATGACATGAGAAGAAATGAATTTCAAAGTTGTGATGATCTTGCTAGTTTCGCCATAAAGATGGTCCAAGCAAAGAAGCACATGGTTTATCCATTGTTCTATAGACCTATTGAATTAGCACTAATTTTACCTGTGGGCACAGCTACAGTTGAAAGGGCTTTCTCCGCAATGAAGATTATCAAGACAGATTTGCGCAATAAGATAAGTGATGACTGGCTGAATGATCTTATGATATGCTACATTGAGCGAGATGTGTTCATAAAGATAGACATGGAAGATATTTTACAGCGTTTCCAGAACATGGAAACCCGCAAGTATCAACTATTGACTTCTGTGAAGTAATTAATGGTATGTTTTTATCCCTTACATAGTTACATACTTACATTACATGTATTTTACTTCTATGATGTTATATACTTATATAACCGTATAACTATACTATAATACTAATATATTATATACTATAATTTAGGAATTCGATGTCTTTAGTACTTGACCCTTAAGCCTTAGATGTTTCTTTTTTAGCCCCCCTCTAAGGAATTTTTTGGCTCCACCACTGGTCGGTGGCGATGTTCTCTTCAGAGTGACCAGCACCATGGAAATTATCAGTGAGGCCCGGGATGCCATCCTTAGAGATTTGGGAGAGAGCGCCCTGTCTACCGAAGTTCAATGGGGACTTCATCTTCTTGCTGTTGTTCATGGCATGGCGAACCTCACCACCGCCTCCAACTCCTGATCTAGCACTCGCAAATCCTGCTAGTCAGTTCCACACAAAACTAAGACAGAAATGGTGACTGCTGATGCCTAGCTATTAGCTAATATAATGTGGTCATAATTGAGATAATATTCGAGTAGCCAAATCTTATCCATCCTCTACAAGCAAGTAAATGGTAAGATCCATATTAATTTGAGTTAATTTTAGCATGAAGTATTACTGAGAATATAATGAATCTGCGAGTCTAAAGAAAAATATTTTGTTTAAAAAAAATAAGTTACATGCTGAACAATTTGTGTGACATCCTAGAATTCATTGTCTTCAAACCTTTTTTCTTTTGAAACAAGGGTATTGGAACCAATTTCACATAATCGGTGTAGCATAGCTCAAAATACCAAATAGCAACTCATTGCATGAAATATTAAAAGATCACACTTTTTTGGGTGATGTTGATTTTTTTAATAAAAATTTTGTGCTTACCATCATAATATTTTCAATATTTTGTCGCAAAATATTATGATTAATTAGCTTCTGAAAGTTTATCCATCATTGATCATATCATACAATAAAGCGTTGTCAGTTCGACTACTAAGCCCTAATACGCTGCTAGCTACTCCTGAAAGTACTATATAATATTTAATTAACTTGGTATGCCACTCGTAATGCATGATTCTCTTCATTCAAATGTTTAAAAATATTTCTTATACAGTTTACCTATTGTAATTTAATTAGTTGCATGCTATATTTATTTGGTATGCCACTCATGATGCATGATCATATTCTCTCATTCAAACGTTTAAAAATATTTCTTATTCATTTTACCTATTGTACGTAATTTAATTAGTTGCATGCTATATTTATTTGGTATGCCAGACTAGACATGTTTAATTCTGACTTGGGGAGGAACCTGCTGAGCATTGCGAGACGCCCTGCCAATCTCTAGACCTCCTTCATGTTCCGCGGAGGAGCCATCTCCTGGATAGCTCTGATCTTCTCTAGATTTGCTTCAATTCCCCGCTCCGACAGAAGAAATCCTAAGAGTTTACCTGCTTTCACACCAAGGACACACTTTTCGGAGTTAAACTTTACCTTCTCCGCAATTAAGCTTGCAAAGGTCTCACAAAGATCAATCACATGATCCTCTTTCTTTATGCTCTTCACGACAACATCGTCGACGTAAACTTCAATGTTGCAGCCCAATTGCTTCAAAAATATCTTGGCGATGAGCCTTGCGAAGGTACCTCCTGCATTTTTGAGGCCGAAGGGCATGTGCACATGACAATACGTTCCGAACGGCGTTATGAACGCCGTTTTAGCTTCATCTTCCCTCCACATGTGGACCTGATGGTATCCTGAGTAAGCATCAAGAAAACTCATCATTTCACAACTGGAGGTAGAATCAACAAGTTGATCGATGCGAGGGAGAGGGAAATCATCTTTTGGGCCTAATTTGTTGAGGTTAGTGAAATCGATAGACATCCTCCAAGCCCCGCTGGACTTCTTGACTAGCACAATGTTTGCCAGCCATTCAGTGTGAAAAATCTCCCGGATAACCCCCGTCTTTAAAAACTTCGTCACCTCAACCTTGGCTGCTTCCTGTCGATCCGTTGATAGCTTGCGGAGCTTCTGCTTCTTTTGCTTGGCGTCCGGCTTCAAAGCAAGCGAATGTTCATCAACTCCTATGACATCTTCCGGCCTCCATGCAAAGACACCTTCATGCTGGCGAAGGGCCTCGAGTATGGCTTGTTCCTTCTCAGGGGCTATATCAGCCCCTATCGTCACTGTCTTCTCTTCATCGAGTCGGAGCTTGACTTTTTTGGTGCCACCCTCGGGCTTTGGCTTAGGGAGCCACTTGCTCCGCTGTTCTTGCCCTTGGATTTGTTTCTTTGAGTATACGTGCTTCACTTGCGGGGGTCCTCCCATATCAAGCTTTGTCGCCAGCGCCTGCTCCCCTCGCACAGTGATTGTGCTATTCGGAGAGGGTATCTTCATACAGATGAACCCATAATGGACCACAGCTCCGAAAGAGGTGAGGGACCCTCGGCCAAGTACTGCATTGAACTAGAAGGGGATATCCACCACATCAAAAACCACTGTCTTGGTCACGCTGGCATTTGCCGTTCCAAAGGTGACATCCAGCTCTATCTGGCCTAGGGTGGTGATTGGGTTCCCTCCGAAGCCAACAAGAGGTATGTCTGTCTTCTTGAGTCTGTCTAGAGGGATCATCATTTGTCTGAACGCGCCAGCAAACAGGATATCCGCGGCACTTCCTCCATCCACGAGGATCCTTCGAAGCTCACAACCTGCCACCGTTGCCGTGACAACCAATGAATCTTGATGTGGGAAATGTATGCCCCTTGCATCCTCTTCGATAAAAGTGATCGGCGGAAGCTGCTGCGGTAGGACTGGCTCAACCGCGACATGGTTGACTTGTCTTTCATAGGCCTTTCGCTGTCTCTTGGACGGGAAATGCATGGAGGAACCTCCGGAGATTGTATTGATGACCCTTCGGACTTGATGTACTGCTTCGTGGTGCAAATGCCCTTGGTGTGCTGGAGGCAGGGGTGGCAGTGGTGGAGGAGGTAATACCTCCGCTTCCTTCCTTTTTGCTTCGTACTTGCGGTACCCCTTAATCACCTTGCACTGGCTAGAGTCGTGGGTGCCGTTCTCCCCGTGGTACTCACAATGGTACCCCCGCTTTCCACCCTGTCCTTCATCGCAATCTCTCCTTTGGCGGTTGTCCCATCGCCGAGGGCTCCGCTCCCTCTGCTCTGGACTCCTCCTCTTGTCGTCGCGATATTCCTCGCGCCGGTCGACGTTGTATACTCTTTTCTTTCGGTCCTTTCCTCCGCGTTCTTTGTCATGTTGGACTTAATCGTGTAATCTTAACCAAAATTGCCATAGTCTAAAACATGAACACCTATGAACATTAGATTAGAAGGGGTCGGTTTTACCATTAGTGGAAGCCATGTCCAGTGTTTAGGCTGGTTAAGCCTGCCTGGTGATGAGCCGGTGCAGATGAGCCGTAGAGGACGCAGGGAGTCGATAGCAGCGCGGACGGTGATGTCCTTGAGCGGCGACGGCCTTCCCAAATCACTGCAGTGCTCCCTTGATTGGTTAGGGTTTTAGTATTGGGATGGTAGAGGTGCCGAGAGAACGTTAGTTATTTCGGTGCCGTGCCTCTATTGCAAGGGTGAACCTGCAAACAGGAAAGAGGGCTACCCCCGGTTCGTGAGGCCCTGGAAGATGGACTTACGCTCCCAGATCAGCTCAACATGGGAGACTCACACACTCTCTCTCGATGCACACTTGGGGTGGAAAACAATGACGTGTCCCAGAGAGACCCCTCTGCCTCTCTTTTATAGAGGGGCTTTGTACATGGCTATGGTCTGATAGCTCTACCCTTTCTTCCTGACCATCCCTGGCCAAGGGTGTCAGGGTCATTTCCGTGTAATTTACATGTCTTGCCCCTCACCTGCTCCGTGGCCAGGGACCCAGTGGTCATTTCCATGGCTTCTACCCATTTTCTTTACATCTTTACCCTCCCGCCGAGCATCCTACGTGGGGTTACAAGGGGAATTATACATGTGTGGCGGTTACGGGCTAGCCTGGCGTGGCGCGGGGCCTACTCGAGTACCCTGACATGGCGGCAGGTCCGACGGTATGGTTTGTCTCACTGGTTTCATGGGAGACAAGATGGCCTGCCTCGTCGCTGGGGGACTGTGGCGGAGGCTCGTCCTTGCTTCGCCATTTCCCTTTGCCTCCTCTTCATGCTGCTCAGCGTGGGCGCCCCATCTGTCCTGCCTGGCTTCGCTGGGCCTCGCGTATGCCCCATGCCGCTCCGCTAGGCTTCGCCTGTGCTCCGCGTTGCTGGCCTGAAAAAGGATGCCCAGGACACGAAACAGCGGGTTGTACCCTCGCTCCTAAGCTGAAGGGGGTACTTACCTTGGGCCTACAACAGCCTTCTCATTCTTATAGCGCTGTGTGATGAAGGGCGATGACCAAGGAGGTGATTACGCCCCTAATCAAGGCGCGTCATTAAACGCGGTGAATCAAATCACCCCTGAAAATCAGGGAAGGTGATTAGAAATAACCTGAAAATCAGGATTGGGTTGTTAGCCCAGATCACACTAACATTCTTCCCTTTGATTGTTAGGCTAACATCATAAGTCCTCTCTCAATAAAATAGTACTCTAAGATAAGCGCCTCAAAAGTAATGAACAACTAGTGAGACATTAATAACTATAGTGTACCATTCTATCTTCGATTGGTAAAATGACTTATACTTTATGGGAGTTGGTTCGCTTTATGGCCCTTATTTCCAGAATCAGAGGCTTTCCAATAATCCTATGCCGGCAACATGATCACGAAATGTATTGGGTGGTAAGTCTTTTGTGAGCGGATCCGCAAGCATCAACTTAGTACTTATATGCTTAAGATTTATGGTTTAATCACGGATTATATCTTTCACAACATGGTACTTAATGTCAATGCGCTTGGCAGCACCATTTGACTTGTTGTTACTCGCATAAAAGACTGCAGATTGATTATCACAGTATAACGTGAGTGGTCTCAAGATACTGTTTACCACTCTAAGTCTCGAGATAAAATTCTTTAGCCATACTACGTGCCAATAGCCTCATAACTTGCTACAAACTCAGCTTGCATCGTAGATGATGTTGTAAGTGACTGTTTGAAGCTTTTCCACGATATAGCTCCTCCTGCGAGGGTGAAGATATAGCCTGACGTGGATTTCTCAGTATTGACACACCCCGCAAAATCTGTGCATCTGAATAACCCACAACTTCAAGATTTTCAGACCTTTTATAAGTGAGCATGTAATTCTTAGTGCCTTGCATATAGCGAAGGATTTTCTTAACGGCCTTCCAGTGGTCCGATCCTAGATTTGATTGATATTCGCAAGCATCCTGGTTACAAAAGCTAAGTCAGGGCACATACAAACTTAAGTATACATGATGCTTTCGACAGCTGAAGCATAAGGAACAACCTTCATCCGATCAGATTCATACTGGTTCCTCAGACATTGAAATGCCCCAAACTTATCGCCCTTAACAATAGGAGCAGGCGAAGCAAAACACTTATGCATATTGTATCTCTTCAGTACTCTGTCTATGTATGCTTTTTGTGACAAACCTAATAGCCCCTTGGACCTATCTCAGTGAATCTCAATACTAAGGACATAAGTGACTTCACCGAGATCCTTCATATCAAATTTGAAGAAAAGAAATCTTTGGTCTCAAATAGCAAATCCTTATCGCTGCTGGCCAATAAGATGTCATCCACATAGAGTACTGAGATGATGAATTTACTCCCCTTGAACATAACATAAATGGAATTGTCCACGTCATTTTCTTTAAATCCAAATTTTCTTATGACATCATCAAACTTAAGATACCATTGCCTAGACGCTTGTTTTAATCCATAAATTGATTTCGTAAGTTCGCATCCCATATGCTCCTTGCCTTCCACTACAAAATCTTCCGGTTAAGCCACGTAAACATTTTCATGCAAGTCATCATTAAGGAATGCTGTCTTAACATCCATTTGATGTAACTCTAAGTCATGATGTGTAATAAGCGTCATGACAATTCTTAGCGAAACTTTAGGTGAGACAGGTGAGATTGTATCATTGTAATCAATCCCTTCTCTTTGTGAAAAGCCTTTTGCTACGAGTCTTGTTCTGAACCTTTCGATATTTCCTCTAGAGTCATCCTTAGTTTTGTAGACCCATTTACAGCCTACTGTTCTGACTCCGTCAGAAATTTCTACTAAGTCCCAGACGTCATTAATACTCATAGGCTTTAATTCATCCTATATGGCCTCAAGCCACTTAGATGAATGTTCACTCCCATGGCTTTCTTATATGAGGTGGGATCTTCTACCTTTTCTATGTCATTTACATCCTCATACATGTAAACAACATAATTATTTAGAATGACAGATCTTCTCTCTCGCTGTGATCTCCTCAGTGGTACACTAATTGGTTCATCAGTTACCATCGGGGGCTCTTGAGGCTCATCGTTATGTGTATCATTAACAATTTTTGAGTCCTCAACAAGAGGAGCAACTATGGTGTTTTTGACTGGAGAGGCAGCTTCCTGAGGCACAGGGAAAATAATTTCCGAGATATGTGGTGAAGGAACATAAACCTGTTTTTCTTCAAGATTTATTTCTCTGGGCTTTGAGCTCCCATCGTTTCCTAAAAACACAGCGTGTCTCGTTTCGACAAACATATTGAGACGATCTGGACAATAGAAGCGATATCCCTTAGACCTCTCAGGGAAATGGCAGCTTACCTTCTTAGAGTCTAATTTTCTAATATGTTGATTAAAGATTTTTACTTCAGCAGGATAGCCCAACACATGTAAGTATCTAAAGCTAGTTTTTCTCCCATTCCATAATTCATAAGGGGTCTTGGACACTGATTTACTGAGAACTCGGTTGAGAATATGTGCAGCTGTCTTTAGAGTTTCTATCCACAAACTAACTGGCAAATTAGAATGACTGAGCATGCTATGCACCATGTCCATAAGCGTGCGATTCCTTCTCTCAGCCACTCCGTTTTGCTGAGGTTCGCCTGGTGTTGAATACTGGGCTACTATACCATTTTCCTGGAGAAATTAGCAAAAGGTCCAGGAATTTGGCCATAAGTGGCATGTTTCCCATAATATTCTCCTTCTCGATCAGATCGTACTATTTTAATTTTTAAATTGCGCTGATTTTCAACTTCAGCCTTAAATATCTTAAATTTGTCTAATGATTTAGATCTTTCACGAATAGGATAAATATAGCCATAACGAGAGTAATCATCAGTGAACGTAATAAAGGAGTCATATCCATCTACTGATTTTATAGGAAAAGGCCCACATATATTAGTGTGGATCAATTCCAGGAGCCCCAAACTACGGGTTGCCTCTTTCTTAATTTGTTTAACATATTTTCCCTTAATACAATCGATGCAATGATCTAAGTCAGAGAAGTCTAAAGGATGAAGTATCTCTTCCTTAATGAGACACCCAATTCTCTCATTTGAAATGTGGCCCAAACGACAGTGCCACAAATTCGACGAAGTCTCATTCATACTTCTCTTTCGTTTACTTACAACATCAACACATACATTTACAGAAGATTCATAAAGAGGAAGCATGAAAGCTTGTCTTATCTGATGGCAAGACCACATCATTAGAATTAAACTTAATAATGCATTTGTTGTCTTCAAACAAACATTTGAAACCATCATCATCCAACATAGAAACAGAAATCAAGTTTCTCCTCATACTAGGGACAAAAAACGACATTACCCAGCTGAAGAGTAAAGCCACTGTCTAATACTAATAGAAGTGATCTAACGGTTTCAACTTCAGCTTCCTTCCCGTTAGCCACCCTAATGCTTCTCTCCCCTCTTCTTAGGGTTCTCATGGTAAGGAATCCCTTTAATGAATTTGAAACATGCACAGTGGCACCAGAATCAATCCACTTGTTGGGATTAAGGGAGCTATTTTGTTTCTTATTGGGCTTGTTGCCTTTTTGAGCCTTTCTTTTTCCAATGCCAACAAGATTGACACTATCTTTCCCTTCAGCTCTCAGTCTCTCCTCCTCTTGTGCACACATGGCAAAGCTTAGCCAAGGTCCACTTATCCTTCTGAGCATTATAGTTAACCTTAAATGTATTATACTCAGCAGGCAAGGAGGACATAATGAAGTGAACTAAAAATGCAAGGAGGACATAATGAAGTGAACTAAAAATCCATCTGAAATTGACATGTCTAAGCCCTTAAGCTTGTTAGACATGTCCGTCATCATTATAATATACTCCCTAATGCCAGTAGTCTCATTATATTTGGTGTTTAAGAGCTTCTGCACCAAAGTGGTAGCATAAGTCTTTGTGAAGCCCTTAAACTGCTCCTCTACCTTAGCCAAATATTCTTTAGCATTTTTGGATTCAGGGATTGCTCCCCTTGTCCCAACAGAAATGGAGCTTTTCATAATCATGAGGGACATGCGGTTTGACCGCTCCCACTTTTCGGCATTAGCCTCATAAATTTTCTTAAGCTCATCATAATTATCCACGCCAACGGCGAGAGGAGTGGGAGCAGCATCAACCCTAAAAGCATAATCTAAATCAAGCACTCCAAGGACAACCTGGATTCTTTCTTTCCAGGTAGGGAAATTGCTTCCCGTCAGATGCTCAATGCCATCAATGATGGTAGCAATAGAGGAAGTGTTCAAGTTAAAAAATGACATGATAATCAACATGAGCATGCTTTTAATCTATGTTGGTACGATTAAAAAAACACACAGAAAATATTGTTCTAATTCATATCACCGTTGGGTAAAAAATGAGTTAAAACAATATTCACATGAAAAGACGCATAATTATAAAACAACTTTGGTCAGATTTATAATTATGAGCCACCAAAATCTCTAATTTAAAATTTCACATTGGATCCATTATTAATTAGAGATATACTAATTCAATCACAAGAAAAATGCCATTTAACAGCAATAAATAACACAAGAAGACATTATTATCATCATGAGATTAAAACATTAGCACAGCGGAATACGAATCAAAATATTGTGCATAAAACATTATTTTGCATCATTATTTAATACATCTCAGAAATAAATCATTAGTGGGTCATTAATAATTTCACAGTGCATAAGACTTAATACATAATCATTATAGTAAAGCAATAATTGAGTACATAACTGGAAAGAACATTAATAAATGAAAATGCACTGGAAATTAATAAAGGAACACACGTAAAATCGGTTGGGCCCAAAACCCGGCGCGCGGCCTAGATACCATGCGCGACGCGCATACCTTGGATGCGCTTGGCCCAAAACGAGGTCGCGGTCCAACTAAAAATTTCCGCCGCATGACAATCGTTAGATGCAATCCGACGGCTTGAAATCGACCCGCCGAATCCAAAAGGCAAAGGTGCCGAGAGAATGTTAGTTATCTCAGTGCGGGGCCTTCTCATTCTTATAGCGCTGTGTGATGGGAGGCTGCGACCAAGGAGGTGATTACACCCCCAATCAAGGCGTGTCATTAAACGCAGTGAATCAAATCACCCCTGAAAATCAGGGAAGGTGATTAGAAATAACCTAAAAATCAGGATCGGGTTGTTAGCCCAGATCACACTAACATGTCATTGACCCTCGGCTTTGGCCGGGAAGAGCGATCCTTCTCCCTCTCCCTTCTGTGAGGAGACCTCTGGGAATGTTCATTTCTTGGTCTCTCCTCCCTTCGGAGCGTGTCTTCCTCCGCCCGGGCGTACTCCTTCATCTTAGCAAAAAGCTCCTCCACCGAGCGCACCTCCTTGCGAGCCAGTCTCTCCGCCTGTGGGCCCTGCCTCAGCCCACAGCTGGCAGTGTTGATGATGGTGTTATCGCTAATGCCGCGGATCTGGCACTTGACCTTTGAGAAGCACTGGAAATAGCTCTTTAAGGTCTCACCCTCGCGCTGCCGCACCGCAAATGATCACTTTCTTCTTTCATGCCATCAAAGTTCCCTTGAAAATTGCTCTCCATCTTCGAACGAAGCTGCGCCCAGTTCTTGATTGAGGACGACCCGAGAGAGGAATACCAAGACATGGCTATTCCCTTGATCGCCAGTAGAAGCCCTTTCGCCTTTATGTCATCATCTTCCCCTGCCGCTTCGACTATAGTTTCATACACCCGGAGAAACTCTCGAGGGTCAGTTTTCCCGTTGTAAGGCTTGAACATAGGAATCTTGAAAGACCCCGGGAAGGCCACTTTTTCTCCCAGAACCTGGCGCACAGCGGGTTCGGGTCATCATCTTCCCTCGTGTCCTTCCTTTGCACGGGCAACAGCACCTCATGATCCGAGCTCTCCTCTACCCTTGTCGTTCGGCTTCGCTGCGTTTGTTTCTTCATGTGGGGCCTATCCTTTGCCCACCTCTTGATCTGCACTAGTCTCTGGATCAGTACACTAGTACACACCATTCACATAGCCAGATCATTACATACAAGCGGAAGATTTATATTACATAAAGTACCTGTATTAAGTCCGAAGACTATTAAGTGTTACAGCATGGCACATTGGCCCAAATAGTTAAAAATCCAAAAGATCAGAGTGCGATGAGAACCAAAAGATCCAAAAAGAGTGTCCTACTGGCTATGCCTAAGCAGTCGACTGGAGAGACGTCCTTAGCCTCGCCCTGATCGTCAGCATACTCCTGTTTTTCGTCTTCATGGGAAGCATATTGGTCTTACTCGTACTCACCATCTAAAAGAGCATATGCATGGGAGGTTAGTGTCATCCAAACACTGACGAGTTAACACCCAACCTAATGGAAATGTTGGGGTTTGTTTGTTTGCAGAAAGCCAGTTTTATAAATCAAAACCTTAGCAATTTTAACCCAAAGTTCTACTAATCAATGATTCAAGTTTCAATTTCCATTCCACACCACAATCTATACCCATCCTAGGCTTCCTCCAAACACCCGCCAACATCTTCCGGGTGTGGCGCACCCGTTGTGGATCTTAAACTAGCAAAGTGCCCATTCTTCTCTAGCCGGGTTGCCAAGCCCGTACTAGAGTCACGGCTCCCCTTCACCATAAGACCTAGATCATCCAGCGGATGACGACATGATCCTGTCTTTACCTCGAACTGAGGTTACCCAGCCGCATTTCGGCAGTCACTAGGGCCTCACGTACGCACTACCGGGCAATGGCAACGCGTTGTGGTGCTAGGAACTAAATCCCGCGGGCATTTGGTCAGCGACTTTCCGCTGCGTGCCTCACTGCACGGCCGTCGGGTCCACTCTAGGAGTCACCTCGGATCTGGTCAGTTCACACTTATCCATAATCATTTCCTTCTTTGTAACATCCTGAATTTTCAAATTTGTGAAAAATTAAAAATTTTGAGAGAAATAAAATTTCAGGAATATTTTAAAAATTTATTGAGGTAATAGTTTGTAAAATTATAATGAAGTGGAGATTTAAAAAGATTTTCAAAAGTTTAAAAATCAAAATTTGAGAATTTTGAATAAAAATAAATTCAAAGAGTTCCCTTACAATATTTTCATTTTGAAAATACATCTAATTAGATTTTTCGATTAATAAAGTGCTTTAAGCAAAGGTTTTATAAAATAAAAGAATTTCAATGATTTGTATATTTCAGCTGTGGAAAAATTAAACCAATTTGATTTGTTTTGAAAAAGAAAAATTTGTCAAACAAAATAATTCAATCTATTGGGGGTTAAAAAGTAATCAAAGCCAGGGACTTTCCTATTTGTTTTTAAAATTCTATTATCTTCTCTTATTACAAGATTTGGATTTTATATTAACATGATTTTCTCTTAATAAATTAAGGCATATTTGGGAAATTCCTTTTCCTCTCTCTAACCGATAGACCCCACTTGTCATCGCCTCCTTCCTTTCCTTCTTTGATTTCCTTTTTTCTTTCTAGGCAAACCGACCTGCTACCCCCTCCTTTTCTTGTCGGTTGTGTCATCTCAAAGATGTAAACCACAGTTTCGAGGAAAACACGTCCTAGGAAATCCCTTGTAGATCATCCTCCCAAAATTTTGGATTCTAAAACCTTTTCCTTCGCGCTACAAAAATCGCCGAAGGCTGACTTCTCAAAACCCTAGCCGCCCCACTATTTCTCGCCTCAGCGCCACTTCGGTACAGATCTGTCCAAACCGTCCGAGGACGTCCTCCGTATCTTCATCACGAATCCATCCCAACCGAGAGCTCGAAGTTTCGTGGTCAGATAAAGTCAGATTTAATCGCCGAAGACCTCATCGGATTTTGGGCAAAGCTGCTCTTCGCCGAATCGGGAATTTCGTACAGCGAGACCTCAGTTTCAACCCTCCCCTTATTTCCCCATGACTCCCTTTTCCTCTCTAGACCTTCATTGTTCCGTCATCTACACCTAAGCGCCGGTGTCATTTTGAACCGCCGTCAGGAACTGCTCCAGCCGTTGTTGTTCTCGCTGCAGTACCGCCAGTCGTGCAAACAAATTGTGACATCCCGCTATTTTTTCAAATCCCCAGTGGATATTAGTTCAATTTTAAATATTTTTATTTTTATTTTATTTAACAAATGTTCGTTAATCATTTTGCTTAGCACTGATTCTCTCCCTAATCATATTTCTTTACCCTCATCACATTTTCTCCTGATCACTGTACCGTGATATGCCAACCAGCACTCAGTTTTTCTCGTTGAAGCCATCCTGCCCAAAAGACTTCACACCGTATTCTCCTCTTTCCAAACCCAAACAAATCAAAACCAATCCTTATCAAATTAATTCTTGCCATAACTTACAGCCCAAATCATGCTAAATCCAATCCACTCTTACCGTAGCAGCGTCCCAAATCCCAGAAACAAATCGCGCCCCAAATCTCTACATGCCATATTGATGCATACCAAATTGGAGCCCATACCACGTACGAGTATTGTTTACACAGTATAAAACCCGAGCATCGGCCAGTTCTTCTTCAAAAACCAAAACCTTAGCTGCAGCCATCTCAAATCACAGAGCAATTTGGGGGAGGGGAAGAACTCGAGGCTGTCGTCGTCATCGCCATTAGGAAGCTGCTGCTCCCGCCGTCGCTTCTTGCGCCGTCGCCGAAGATGTCGCCGCGCGCCGTGCAATTGCACTGTCACGCGCCGTCCATGGAGCCGCCGGGCTCGAGCTCGCGCCGCGCACCGCCACCTAGCCGCGCCGCCGGCAGTGCCTGCCCAGCGCGCAGCTGCCGCGCGCCACCGCGCCGGAGCTCAGCGCCGCCGCGTGCCGCTTGCGCCACCGCGTCCTGCCGAACCGCCGCTGCCGCCTTGCCACGCCGCCGCTTGGCCGGGAGGGCGCCACCGCCCGCGCCGCCGCAAGGGAGCCGAGCCGCCACGTGCCACCGCAAGGGAGCCGAGCCGCCTCGTGCCGCCCTGCCGCCTGGTCTCAAGCCGGGGAGGGGACTGCGCCGGTGCCGCCTCTGGATCCCTCGCCGCCGCCCTCAACTGCAGCCGCCGTCCCCGCCCTCCGCCGCCACCACCAAGTCCCGCCGCCATCACCTTTTCTCTCTCTCTTTCTTCCTCTCTCTCCCTTGCCCTTTTCTTTGCTCTCTGTACGCGTGAAACAGAACAAAGCAGTGGCAGTAATTTAATCCTCCGATCCAGTCAAAAGCAGTCAACGTGGTGCTGTTCATGATGAACAGAATTCATTCATCTTTTTGTATCTCTAAAACCGTAACTCCGATTCGCGTCAAACCAATTTTGTTGGTCTTTTTTTAACCTAATCTACCTCATGTATTTATTCCATAATTTTTCGGATTTTATTTGCTGCTGTCAATTTGTCTGTGCCTCATTTTGCGTGTAGACGTTGCGGAGGTGTCCGGAGGAGAGCTAGCTGTCGATTATCAAGTATCGTGCTACCCGGACCCAGGTGCAAGCTAGATTCATATTGATCCCATATGTTTTTCTTTTAAATTTACTATTCATAGACGTTTAGCGGTGCATGCTATTTATAATTTTATTTTGTTTATTTAATTTTAGCTATTGCCATTGATGTGTTAATCATCTATTAGCACGTATCACCTTTCTTTTGATGCCTAGCATAATTTATATCTTGTTATAGCCATCCTTGAATTCACTTACGCTAGATGCTTAGTTACTTCGATGGAAAATCCAGTACATATGATGGGAGATCATGCACAAACTTGTAGAGAGATTCTACTCTTTAGTTCTGGTTTTGATTAAACTTTAATTCAACTAAAAACAACGTGGCGTGAGTAGATTCGAGGTGGTGGCTTGATTGGTGGATGTTGGTTTGTGGTATGCCACCTCGGTCAACATAAGGACCGAACTTCGTGGAATATCTGACCGGGCAAAACAGTACAGCTATGGGTGTTAATAATGGTAATACCTTAGTTGTTACCTCGGGAAATCTAGGGTTGGTTTGTCATGGTGGTGTGGGTGTGGTTCGCGACCACCGTATACTCACCTGGCACAAGAGGGGAACCTCTGTCTTAGTGTGAGACGGCTTGGAGCGAATCCTTAGTGAGGCATTCTTCACCCTAGATGGAACGGGGATAGCGGCTTCGTCTCACTCTCGGGTGAGTCCCATGGGTAAAGTGTACACACTGTGCAGAGGTAAAACTATCATGATAGCCGTGCTCACGGTTAAGAGCGGGCTTAGGCTGCTCCACTTGTTAGTCTCAC
Source organism: Olyra latifolia (assembly GCA_036346145.1). Taxonomy (NCBI): domain Eukaryota; kingdom Viridiplantae; phylum Streptophyta; class Magnoliopsida; order Poales; family Poaceae; genus Olyra; species Olyra latifolia. The sequence goes on from CM070526.1 coordinate 20,772,360, forward strand.
CTTTTAATAATTAAACGGCTATAGAAAGGTAGGGCAGGGATTGCTCGGCAGCGAGTGCCAGGCAGCGATTGCCATGCAATGCATTACAGGGAGTGTATTGCAAGGATTTCGTGTAGAGTTGACAGCGAGTGTCATCTCGGTCTATGCTGAGATGGCATAATATTATAGTGTTGAGAAAACATGAGTAAAGAAATGAATTTAAAATTATTTTACACTATTGTTTTACAACTGATAGGATTGTTTCAAAGTGCTCTTTATGCAAATAAACCAGATCCATTCCTTTGATACCTTGCATCTCATTATATAAGGATATACATGCTTGCTGGGTATGATTTATCCATACTCATTAGTTGTTTATCAGATCTGTGCGCAGGTGACGACTCTACTAAGTAAGTGGTTTACGAGGCAGAGTATGACGAAGGAGTTTTCCGGCTACTAGAGGCGTACCCCCGGTCAGATGCTTGTGGTAGTTTGATGGGTTTCAGCCGACACGTGTTTTTATCTTCCGCACTCTGATGTTTAATTCATTCATAATGTAAGTGGCATTCAGCCCATGTATGTCATAAGTTATTTTCTTTATTAATTATGTGTTTGATGGCGATTCTGTTTAACCTGTGTGTACTAGCATATGATCCTTGGGACTAGTACTGTAAACACAGAAGGGACAGCTTTGTTGAGCCGGGTCCTGACATTCTTCCACTATCGTTTCTCTGTGTGCCCTGCACACGATGTGGCGGAATCACCCCTAGTGGCAGCGATTGGCAGCTACGCGTGTTTCTCCGTGCTCTTCTCAACACTGCCTCTGTGAACGTATAGCCCTTTTTACACTCAGTAGCCAAGCTACTCCATCTTAACCACATGTCGGTCCATGACCGCATCCCATAATCATACACACTGACATGCTAGGCCTAATATCCAGTTATCCATGTCATTGTGTAATCATATCCGGTGAATATCGGTTCACCGTTCCGAGACAACTAAGCCTAAAAATAGTAATTGGACCTGAGCAATGTCTAAGTAAGATTTTAACCAGACTTAAGAGTGTAAATCATTTTATCTTTAACCTAACCAGGCTATCAAGAGTGATCATCAAGGCAATTAATAGTAAGGTCAATTGACAGATGATTATATCAAGGCAATATCATCAGGGTAAAACAATAACAAATAATAACATGGCATGATATATGATGATTAAGCAAGTAGGTATATTTACTTAAAGAGTATGCAATTTGATATTGTAAATAAAATAATTTAAGAAAATGGGATTCAATACGATTTATTTGAATGTAAACTCGTCTTGACTGTGAAGATGTGAGTCTTGGTCATATTCTTGAGGGTAGAGCTGATCTGGATCCTTTGCACCTAATTGAGGGATAACTGTAATAAACAACCAAATGCGATAAAAATGATGCATGAATGCACTTGCACCTAAAGCGATAGTGATTATGGTTGCTAGTTTTGCTATGGTTTCTAGTGAAGTAGCGTCGAGAGATGCAATGCATGAATATGCGCTAATATACCTTTAATTTAGATAACTATAAACTCATAATAACCCAAAGCGGATAAAATACTTGGTGAAATATTTATTTGCATTATTTGGAAATCAATTATTGTTTTGTATAAAATTATGCATATTTCTGTCTCTATTTATGCTACAGATGAATGGATTAACTAACTTTAAGAATTTCCCATAGAGTTACAAGGATAAACTAACCGGTAAAAATAGATAAACGATGATTTGCTTTCCTTAATAATTTTATAAATCTAATCTTTTGTTTAATTATTAAATGTATTATCTAATAGCTCAGAAATTACGTAAATTCAAATAAATTTAGAAAATACGAAATTTGTATGGGAGCTAGAATATGCCCCGATCTATCCATTTTGACTTGTTTCACCTAAATCGGATAAACGAGGAATTTTTGCCGGCCTTGCAAAGACCATATTTCCTTGCTCTCCAGTAGCTGCTGGAAGAAGCACCTAGCAGCACCACAGCTGAATTCCAGCAGGTCCAGCAGCAGCAAGGCAGCAGCTGGGCAGTAGCAAGGCAACAGCACGGGCAGCAGCTCCAACTTCAGCAACAACAGCAGCATTATAGCAGGTTCAGCTAGGCAGCATTTAGCGGCAGCAGCAAGAAGCAGTGGTAGGAGCAGCAACAATAATCAGGGAGAAGAAGAAGAAGAAGAAGAAGAAGAGGAGGAGGGAGGGGGCTCACCAGGGAAGAGCAGGCAGGAGAAGCAGGCAGTGGTGGCTGGGGGAGGAAGCTGCAAACCTGCAGTGGAGGCAGCGCAGGAAGAAGCGGGAGAGGCTGGGAAGGGAAAAATGAGGAGAGGGAGCTCCTCGCTGCAGCAAGAAGGGCTGCAGCTCAATCTGCCTGGGAGGAAGTAGAGAGGCTAGGAGGCTACGGCAAGGGGACGAAGCGAGAGTTTTTTATATATATATATATATATATATATATATATATATATATATATATATATATATATAGAGAGAGAGAGAATTGCTATTGTGCTATTCATAGCACAGCTCCTTCGTGCTATCCACCGGGTTTTGTAAATTCTAAAATTGAAACAGACGATCCGAACCATCCATCTTATTCATCTCGATGAAATCTCACTACACACCAAATTTAAAATTTTTTTAAATTATTTTACTATTTGTTTCATATTTTTAAAAATCGCTGATCTAATTAGCTGTGGACCCTCCAATAAGTCTAGTTTTTAAAAATACGAAACAAATAGTAAAAAATTCAAAAAAATTTGAAATTTGGTGTGTAACGAGATTTCATCGAGATGAACAAGATGAACGGTTTGGATCGTCTATTTCGGTCTTAGAATTTGCAAACCCCGTGGATAGCACGGAGAGATCCGTGCTATCCATAGCACACTAGCAAATCTCTCTCTCTCTCTCTCTCTCTCTATATATATATATATATATATATATATATATATAATAGCTAGTGTGCTATGGATAGCACGAGAGATCCGTGCTATCCACGGGTTTTAAATTCGAGATCGAAATAGGCGATCGAACCGTCCATCTTGTTCATCTCAATGAAATCTCACTACACACTAAATTTCAAATTTTTTTGAATTTTTTTACTATTTATTTCGTATTTTCGAAAATCGCTGATCTAATTAGCTGTGGACCCTCCAATAAATCCAGTTTTCAAAAATATGAAACAAATAGTAAAAAATTTAAAAAAAATTGAAATTTGGTGTGTAGCGAGATTTCATTGATATGAACAAGATGGACGGTTCGGATCATCTATTTCGGTCTCAGAATTTGCAAACTAGGTGGATAGCACGGTGAGATCCGTGCTATCCATAGCACACTAGCAAATCTCATATATAGCAGATCTCTCTATATATATATATGGCAACATATCTAGTGCTAATGGTGGTTGGGTGCTAACATGGTAACATTTAATCTAGACCTTTGGATTAAGATTTAAAGGTTGAGATGAAGCCCACTAACTCACATAAATGCTTACACATTTAGGTGCAAGACAACTCATTGCCATAAATGCTTTCACACACAGCTAGTAATTAGCTTCATCTCAACCTTTAAATCTTAATCCAAAGGTCTAAATTAAATGTTAGCATGTTAGCACCCAACCATCATTAGCACTAGATATGTTGCTTATATATATATATATATATATATATATATATATATATATATATATATATATATATATATATATATATATATATATAATACATAAGGCTCCATAGAGCCTAGGCTCCATGATTCGTTACCACTAGATGTACTTTGAGATTCGTGTTTTCGGTTATTATACTTTCATATACCCACTAAAGAAAATATTTGAGACATCAAACTCCGAAAAGAATTAAGTTAAACTTCAATTTGAACTACATTTAACTATACTTCAAACTAGTTTAAATAGAGTTTAAATTTAATTTTTTTGGAGTTTCATATCTGAAATACTTTTTTAGTAGATATACACATCAAACATCACGAATCTCAATACACATCATAGGTTTTTGAATCATGGAGCCTAGGCTCTATGGAGCCCCAAACTGGCTTCCTATATATATACACACACAACTTAAAAGTGGCTTGTGGTGAATGATGATGAGTGGTGATTTATTTTTGGTTGGACCTTCTTACCCTTATGTGCTAAACCCAATTACCCACCTCTGCCATCGATTCAAAATTCAAATATGAGAACAGCCCTGCAGGAGCTCCCTGAGGACCTCCAGGGTGCCTCCCCTCGCCGCAGCGTGCATTTCCCGGCTCATCATCTCAAGCCTGAACATGTATCGCCCACCGGCGGTGGCGGCACCACCATTCCCCATTTCCTCGGCCACCTCTCCTCCACCTTCCTCGGGCCCCGGGGCACAGCACCGCGTGGAGCAGCAGCAAGAACACCTCCGAGCACCTGCTCCTCGCGGCGGCGTACAGGATGTCGATCACGCCGTACTCCCCTCGCCGAACACCAGCAGCGGCTGCCTCCCAAGGAGCTCCCGCATGAACCCGGCGTCCCTGACGGCGGCCACCGTGTAGAGCAGCCAGCCGCAGTAGCCGGCCCGGATGAGGCGGTTGGGCCGGCCCCCGCGGGACTCGCAATCGAGGAGCCGACACCGGGCGACAGCGGCACGGTTCTTGGCGGCGTCGGCGAAGCGCATGTCGTTGTCCCAGACGGACTCGAGGCAGCGGATGCGGCAGAGGGAGGTAAGCTTGATGAGGAGGTTGGCATCCAGGTGGAGGAGCTCCTGGATGGTTGCTCGCGCCTCTTGCCAGTCCATGGCTCCACGCATGCCTTGAATCTTGAGAGCTGACGCCCAACATCCATCAGGTGAGTCACTTGAGTGATTTGATCGTTGCCTAATTCTAATTGCCTAGTTGGTGATTTGTTCGAATAGTAATCAGGTATATCCTTATATGAAAATTAATTAGATGTTCTTTAATCTTTACTGTTGCCCATTTTTATAATTTAGTAAATTTTCTGTTTTTAATTTACTAATTTAATATTTCTAATGGTTGCTAATCTAACCAGCAGCACTGTGCTACTACTACTACTATCGTAGTAGAATTAATGAATTATAATGGAGCGATTTTTCAAAAGAAAGACACCACCGGATAGCGATATTGATGGTACAGGAACATCAAGAATGGATGGAGGGGTACCTCACAACACTATCCCATTGTCATTGCCAACGAGATCGAGAGAGGTAAATTTAGATGAGCTTCCGTATGATCCAGCTGATAGAAAAAGAATATCAGAATACATAGGGCCAAAGCTACAAGATGAGATAAGACGGAAATATTTGATTAGAGGTCCTTACCGGCCTCAGCTTGGTTTCATGTATCCACAAAGAAGTATATCGAACCATTTACGTCGGTTTAATCCTGAATGGTTCACTAAATATGATTGGTTGGAGTATAGCGAGAAAGTGGATAAGGCCTTTTGTTTATATTGCTACTTGTGTAGAGATTGCATTGAAGGCCAAGGTGGAAATGATGCATTTGTAACTGAAGGTTTTTGTGGATGGAATAAGTCAGATAGACTTCAAACTCATGTTGGTCATGTTAATAGTTTCCATAATGCGGCAGTGAAAAGATGTAACAATTTGATGAAACAAGACCAATCAATTGCGGTTGCTCTCAACAAGCAGAGTCAAGTCACTAGAGAAGAGCATCGTATTCGATTGAATACTTCTATAAATGCTGCGCGATACTTGCTGCATCAAGGTTTAGCTTTTCGTGGCCACGATGAATCAGAAGAGTCTAATAACAGGGGAAATTTTTTAGAGCTAGTAAAGCTTGTAGCAGAGCAAAATGACAAGGTTAAGAGGGTTGTGCTAAGAAATGCTCCTTTGAATAAACAAATGGTGTCTCCAACAATTCAAAAGGACATTGTTAATTGCTTTGCTAAGGTAATGAAGATATTTTCCTTTCTCTCAAAAAGATCTTTTGCTATTTTTGTGTGAAATACTAAAATCCCATTATCATATTTGTGTTTTATGCAGATCATAGTAAAATCCATCATTACAGAAATTGGTGGCGACGTCTTCTGTTTAATGGTTGATGAGTCTGCTGATGTTTCTGATAAGGAACAAATGGCTGTTGTTTTACGATATGTTGACAAGCTTGGAGTAATCAAAGAAAGACTTATTGGTGTGGTTCATGTGAAGGAGACAACAGCTACGTGTCTCAAATCTAATATTGATCATCTCTTTGCTAAGTATGGATTGAGCATAAAACAAGTTAGAGGTCAAGGTTATGATGGAGCAAGCAACATGAGAGGTGAGTTCAATGGCTTGAGAGCTTTGATCATGAGAGAGAATAGGACAGCATATTATGTTCATTGCTTTGCTCACCAACTTCAGTTAGTCATTGTGGCAGTAGCTAAGAAGAATGATGATATTAGTGACTTCTTTGACATGATAAATATTTTGCTTAATGTGGTTGGAGCTTCTTGCAAGCGAAAAGATATGATTCGAGAAAGTCAACAAGAGAAAGTAAGAAAAGCCATAGGCAGTGGGCAGCTTACTAGTGGAACAGGATTAAATCAAGAGCAATCTCTTCAGAGAGCGGGAGACACTCGGTGGTGTTCTCACTATAAAACTCTTAAGAGCATCAACAGTTTGTTCCTTTCCATTATTGAAGTGCTCCAATATGTTGAAAAAGATGGTCCAAATGATGGGAAGAAACGGCAAGCTCGTGGTCTATTGAATTATCTAAAAGATTTTGACTTCGTGTTTCATTTGCACTTGATGTTGCTTATCTTAGGTCATGCAAATGCTCTATCACTATGTTTACAAAGGAAAGATCAAGATATCTTGGAGGCCATGTTAGAGGTGGAGTCAACGAAACGGAAATTTCAGCAAATTAGAGATGATGGTTGGGAGTCTCTATTGGAGAAAATATACTCCTTTTGTGAAGAGTATGATATTCCTAAGTTAGATATGGAAGAGGAATATGTGGATCGACATAAACCAAGAAAAAAAACCAACCGTACTAACTACCAACACTATAGGTATGATTGTCTTAATCCTGTCATTGACTTGCAGCTTATAGAGTTCAATGATCGTTTTAATGAGGTGAATTCTAGTTTGCTTACCCAAATGGCTGCATTTAGTCCAAAGGATTCTTTTCTTGCTTTTAACTATGAGAGTTTAATGGAGTTGGCTAAGGCATATCCAAATGATTTCAGTTCAATGCAATTGAAGGATCTTGGTCTTGAGCTTCATATCAACATTGATAATGTATGAGCAGATGAAAGATTTGCTAGTTTGACCACTATTTCTAAACTTGCTGAGATGATGGTGGATACAAAGAAGCATCTTTCTTATCCTTTGGTTTATAAGCTCCTCAAACTAGTGTTAGTTCTGCCAATTGCAACGGCATCGGTTGAGAGGTGTTTTTCAGCAATGAAAATTGTGAAGACAGTGTTACGTAATCGGATGGGTGATCAATTTATGAATGATTCCATAATTTGCTTTGTGGAGCAAGGCCTTCTATCTACAATTTCAAATGATGATGTCATAGATCTTTTCCAGAAGATGAAAGAATGAAGAGAACAACTATAAGATCGAGCTACCCAGGTAATCACTTTTTGAAAAGAGAATTTATTTTGTAATCAACTATATAGATTGATAATTTATTCACTACTCAACTGTTCAAGTATGTTGCATGTCTATTACTTTATTATATACCATAACTATATAGCTATACTACTGTATCCTATAACCAAGTCAGTATCACCAGTTAGTGTTGACAGTTGACCCCAGCGACCAAATTTTCTGGATTCGCCCCTGATGCCACATGTAATTAATCGTTTTTATCTCTGCCTTCAGTTGCTCCCACATGGAGTGATTAATCGAAACTGTAACTCTCCAATGCTCTGATGTTCTCGGCAAGAACTTACTCTTCTTGATTGTTGATTGAGCTGTGTTCTTCATGGGATTGATGATTTAGCTCAAGTTCTTGGCTTTTGGGCAGGTGGATTCTCTCCATTACCAGCGGTCCATGGAGGAGGAACCCCACTGCCCGCTTCGGTGGGAGAGCACCGGTGACCAGTGGTGGTACGCCACACCCATCGACTGGGCGGCCGCGAGGCGTGGCATCAAGAACTGCTCATCTCGAGATGCTAGCAGTTAATTAGACTGAGTTGTTGAGCTACCAGCTCCTCAACGACACACACGAGCAAAGGAAGGCACATGAGCACTGTTGGTTTATTGGCATGTTTGTTCCATTTGATACCAACATATTTCTTGTGATGTGCAGTTAGCTATGGTGGCTCATCTCCCTAAATGGCAGTGAGTTGTTCAGTTGAGGCCATTGCTTTCTTTGGTCCAGCACTTCCCAACTGTTTTGTTGACACCAGACTGTAACAACCATCAACAAGAACCTCATTGCTCCGTTGTCATAATAAACTTGATAAGTTATCTCCAATGATTATTTGTTAAAGTGTCATAATAAACTTGATATAATTGTTGCTTGTTCATGTAGACCACAGTTTGCAGACTACAATCTTTAGTAGGGTGCACTTCAATCCGGATATTGGAGCTTCTCATGAACTGAGGCGAAGATAAACAGAACAACGAGTCTTAACTACAGCCTTTAGTAGATTTTGTTTAACATTTAATTATGTAGTAAACAGTGCCTTATTATTTTTTGCAGGATTAACAACGAGCTTAACTGATTGTCCGGTGCCATCGATTTGAAAAGAGATGAAGAAATATCCGTTGCTTTAGGAACTATTGTCTTTTAGTGATGTTTTTGCACTCTCCAAATAGCATTGTGAGGTGTTAGTGATATTTTATCCATTTTGGTATGTAAGGTTTAGGGTTTCAAATTTATGGTACGAACAAGTATCGATGTTATTTTGAACTTTTACCTAGACTATATGGCTGGCATATTTTGTTTTGGATTGTAATTTTTGCTGTATTGAAATGCAATTGATGTTATTTAGTGAGATGAAGACTTCGTACGTTCATTGGAGGACCTATATGAATTTTCTAGAATGTGAATGGGCTGAATAAAATTTGGCTGGTCTCCAATCTATTTTGTGTGAGATATGTTAGGATGTGTGTGTCATATTTTCGCATCTTCTGTTAATGAATGAATATAGGACCATCATCAGGTTACATAATTCAAAATCAAACGGTAGGCATGTTTTTTTGACAATCTCTCGAGAATCCAACTTTGATTCGGTTAATTTTGTTTCTCCGTTGCAAAGCACGGGCATCCAACTAGTATATATATATAGAGAGAGTTTTGCTATCGTTAGTCGCGAAGCACGGAAAGATCCGTGCTTCGCGTCGTGTTTGCGAAATCAGTAATCGAATTGGACGATCCGAATAGACCATCTCCTTTGTCTCACTGAAATCTCACTACTGACAAAATTTCATATTTTTTTGAATTTTTTAACTATTTATTTCGTATTTTTGAAAATCCATGATCTAATTAGTTGTAGATCCTCCAATAATCCCGGATTTCAAAAATACGAAATAAATAGTAAAAAAATTTAAAAAAATATGAAATTTTGTCAGTAGTGAGATTTTAGCGAGATGAAGGAGATGGTCGGTTCGGATCGTCTAATTCGACATCGATTTCAAGAACACGACGCTGGCACGGAAGATCCGTGCTTCGCGACTAACGATAGCAAAACTCTATATATATATATAATCATCAATGTTTTTAGAGAAAATAGCATTGTGAGTAGTAAACTTCTTTTTAAACTACTCATAATTTGGAAATTCTCTAAAGTAGGGAAATTATGACGAACTGGTCTTAATTTACTAAAAAGGGTTCAATGTTGTCATAATAGAACAAATAGCTAATTGATTTTGATATTACAAGAAAAAGGTTTGATTTATTATCTTACTGTTCATGATTTATCCTCCATTTAGGTTTCCATGGATTTGAAATATTATTATAGTTAAATAAATTATTAGATTATATAATGCTAGGATAAATGTTGCTACAACTAGAGGGGCTTACCTATTTTAATAATTTAGTTTCCTTATTGAACATTTGGGTTTAATATTTTTCCTAGGTTCCTTACATATTGTAGTATTTATAGAAAAAGTTTCATAAATACTAAACATCGGTTAGTATTTTAAATAAATCCTAAAGGTGCAATATAGAAATTCGGGTTAACGCAAAATAGGGGAAGTGGGCTGGCTTTGGGCCGGTTGCGGCTGCAGCACAGGCAGCCACAAAGATGGCCCAACAAGGCCTGCAGCCCACGCGAGCACAGGCCAAAGCGACTTTTCCAGTTCCGCGAAGAGTCAACAGAAAGCATAAAATGTGGTTTTACGCCTTCTCTTATGGACCGGTGGGACCGAGGCCCACATGTCAGCCACAGCCACACGGCTACAGCCTCACGCCACAGGGAAAATGGTAAAAATGGACGCATACACGAGCAAGCCATGGGAGCCCCGGTGGAGCTCAGCTAGCCGGCGCTATGGTGCATGGCGGCACGGGAAAATGGCAAAAATGGAATCTAAGTAGCGACCAGCACCTAGCAGTGCCGACGGCACAACGAACGGCGTGGCGAAGCGACGGCGCGATGAGCCCTAGCGGCGACCAAGGATGGTTGAGGCAGCTCTGATGATCTACAGCCTCCACGTCCAAGCGCAAGGGTTGAATAGCAACTAGGGGCTACCCCGAGGATACTTGTAGTGATGGCATAAGCAGAGACGGGCCAGGTCGAGCCAACAATGAGGAGGGTGGCGGCTGCTGAATCATGGAGCAAGGAGACAGCTCACTCCAGCGAGGCCTAAGACAAAATAGGAGTATAGGCGTGATTAACAAGGCATAGGGAAACTCTGGGTGTAAGGAATCGACGAGAAACTCACCGATGAGGGAGAAATCGACAAGGGGGTGAACACGGCCGGCGGCGGCGCACTCGGCCTCCCCGGCTGTGTTGGGTCTCCGAGTCCGATTGGGCTGAGGATGTCATAGAGGAGCTTGAGATCTCCCCCAACGGGACCAAGAATGGTTGGAGGGGTCACCTAGGCTGGCGGTTCAAGGATGCCGAAGTTTGCCGTGTTTCGGTTTCAGGAAAAAAAAGGAAACTTCTGGGTGGTAGTGGCTCGGGCTAGGCTAATATGTCGCAAGAGGGTAGTGGAGGAAGAGAGGCTTGTCCTAGCACACACGAGCGAGTCGAGAGGGAGGAATAGATGAGCGGCTGAAGGTGGCTTGTAGCAGGAGCGAAGTTCCACGGGGCAGCGAGGTACAGACGCATGGCGCCACGGGGCGTTAAGGCCGCTGTGGAACTGCGCCACAGGGCGAGTTGGGCAGAGATCTCGCGCCAGCATAGGAGGGAGAAAGAGAGATATGCTCGGAGACGAGATCAGGGAGAGAGAGCGAGAGCCAGACAAGGGAGCGAGCATGAGCAGCGAACGAGAGCAGAGAGTAGGCTCTGCTCCAGGCTGGGCTGGGCCAAACAAGAGGGGAAAATGGGCTAGGAATCCTAAAGGTCGAGAGAAACAATATGGCTAAGCCTAGGGCCAAGATGGTAAATTCTCTTGACATTCAATTTGAAGTCAAAATTGGAAGCACGCAAATAGGTGCTCGATCAATTATGGTAGGAATAGAAGATATTGAAATAAAACTAATTTAACAATCTCGGAATAATTTAGAAAGTTAAGAACATAGGGGATTACTATTCATGGTATGAAAATACCATGAATAATTTAGATTAGGGCTATCCATAGAATTTACAAGTTACTAGTCAATCAGCCAAAAACGTTGTTCATTATTTGAAAATATGCTGCTAATCCAACATTTTAGAAATCCTAGTTTATTTATTTGGTTACTATTCAAGACCCAAAATTTGGGAGTTCTAGGATGAAGTACAAAAATATTTGGAAGTAATTTTACCCATTCAAGTTATAAAATACAGGCATATATATAAATATAAAGACTATAAAACACCTAGGTGTTCTTTAACTAAAGAACACCCACGTTTATAGGCTGCCACGTGTCCACCCTACCCTCCCTCCACTACTTTCCCGTGCACAGGTTCCAGCAGACACGGTTATAGTAAAGATGCGTATTAGATATAGTAAACCTTCTAAAAATTATAGTAAACACGAAATAAATCTGAATCACCTTGCTCCCCAAGCCTATCCACTTGCCACGTGGTGGAGGATGACGTGAGCATTTTTACCAAATTTCATTTGGTATTTTCGCAATAACTTTTGACTGAAAAATCCAATTTATAAATCGTTTTCATATTTTTGTTCGTTACATTTTTTCAAACAAAACTAGACCGGTCTTGCCATATATATTTTTATAGTAAAATGGTTTACTATATTTTATAACAACATTTACTAGAGCCCGAACATTGTAAAATTGCAATATTAGTTACGTTCCAAATTCTAGTAAGATTCTTATTAAGATATAGTGTATGCTATAGTAAATTTGTCCTGACAAAATAGTAAACCATTTTACTATTAGAATATACATGCATGATCGGTCATATTTTATTAGAAAAAATATCAAGAATACATATGTGAAAACGGTGCATCAATCGGAGCTCCTAATCAATGGCAAATTGGAAAAAAAAGAAAAACAATCACGTCATTAATGCACCTGTGCCATTACATTTTTTCATATTTGTGTTCGTTACATTTTTTCAACAAAATAGAACGGTCTTGCCATTTTTTTATAGTAAATCAGTTTACTATACTTTATAGAAAATTTTACTAGGACCCGAACATGATTAAAATGTAACATTAGATGTGATTTCAGATTATAGCAAAGCTCCTTGTAAGGTATAGTAAACCACTTAACTAAAAAAATATATATGCATGATCGGTCTAGTTTTGTTGAAAAAAATGTTAAAAACATGTATGTGAAAACGGTTTGTTAATCGGAACTCTCAGTCGGCGGCAAAAGTAAAAAAAGGAAAAATAATCACGTCATTAATGCACCTGTGCATGTACATGAATTAGTTTTGCCCAGTTTTTGTTCGTTAATATTTTACTATTTTCTGTATGCAACTTTAGTACAACGGATACACAGATTTATCAGATTACTCGCCGATTTGCACACATGGGAGGGGTTGGGGACACGTGGCGTAATATAAAAGTGGGTGTCCTTTAGCTTCACTCTCTCTCTCTCTCTCTCTCTCTCTATATATATATATATATATATATATATATATATATATATATATATATATATACACCCAAGTATTTGAAGATAGGATTTGAAAATGGTTCCTTCTATTTACTGTAGCACATCAAAAATTTTCATATTCATGAAAATATAAACTTTGCATAAGACAAGCAAATAGGTTTTACTATTTCTGAAAATAGGGAAAATGCATGTCATAGCTTGCATTTAGCATATTTAGCAAGAAAATATTTTTCTTGCACTCAAATATTTTCAATTATAAAATTTGCCCCAAATTGGGCTGTTAGGGCATCTCCACAAGTTGCCCCATTTCAAATTTGCCCCATCCCTATTCACGTGCCACCTCACCAAATAGGGCTGTCCCATCCCTATTCACCTCCCCAACAACTATCCAATCACTATTCCTACACTCTATTTTTTCTATTCCATGCCCCATCACTGTTTGCTACAGTGATGGGGCATAGGGGTTAGGCACATTGGTGGAGATGCCCTTGCACTTCAGCCTCTCCACTTCCTACATCAGCCTTGCATTGGCCTCCATCAACGCTTGGATGTTGGGATCCAGGGCTGGTTGGGTGCCTCCTGCCGCCTGTGGCACAGCCCTAGTTCTCCGCCTGTGCGTCCGTTGCTCCGAGTGATGCGAAACCTCTGCGACCCCATCTCTTGGAGGCCCAGCTGAGGGTGCAGGTACACGCGAGCGACGCGGAGTCGCTTTCTTCTTCGTCCTCACCACCGGTGGTATAGGGACCTCTAATGACTCCTCCAGTTGCTGGGGCGACGCCTCAGGGGCTCGAACCTCCTACCTCGCCCGAGATGCGCCCGGTGCTTGGCTCCTACGTGATCTTCCCAAAACTCCTCTTCCACCCACGTCCGCTGTGGTTCCTTGCGATGGAGTTGGGGTCTTCCTCTTTGGTGGCATGACGATAACCTTCTTCTTAATGAATTTAAAGAGAGAGCGATGGTTTGTTGCAGCAATCGCTCCTCAAGGACGGCGCCATTATCACGGGGAACGCCGCAGACAGAAAAGAAGGCTACCCCCGGTGCTTGGTGTACTTGCGAAGCAAGCCCAAAGCATCCGGAGCAGCTCAACAGAAACCCCTCACGCACGTGAACACAATGTGTTGTGAGAACGAGAGAGATATCCCTCCTTACAACGTAGTGCTCTCCCCCTTTTACAGGGGAGGCTTACATAGTCTTGCTTTACATGCATGTCCTTGGCAGGCACACTAAACTAGGGACTACAATGTCATTATGCTAAATTTACACTGTTACCCATGACGCTGAGGGTACATTTACCGTAGAGCCCATCCTTTTTAGGATCCTATACAAGGATAGAGAGGTCTTTGACCAGTGGGGGGTGGTTAAGCACGGCCTGACAGCATCTAGGACCTTCCCTGGCGCTATGGCAGCCTTGCAGGTCCCACCTATACTGTTTGTCCCCCAGGCTTCTTAGGTGTGAAGAAAATGTGGGTTGCTCTGGGTCATCACTCCGCTCCGTTCCGCCGGGTTCCTTTCGGATCTGCGGGGGTCCGCGCTCACTGTCTCCATGCTTGGCTCTTCTCCCATGCAACTTTTGCTCCGCTTTGCCACGCTTGCTCCGCTTCACCATGCTTTGCTCCGCTCCATGGAGCTTAACTCTGCAAAACAGGGAATAGACCAAACACAAAACGAGGCCCCTTATCCTGATATCACAAGGGGTACGTACCTTCGGTCCACAACACATAATTTTGGAGTCTCTATTGTTGGAGGAAGTTAGAGAGGTTGAGAAGGGTGTTAGTGAGTGCTATTAGGTGTGTCCTTTAGCCAATAAACCCTAGGTAAATCCTTGGGAGTGTGCTTCACAGTATGGGTTGATCCGGAGTGACCAATTTATCTCGGTCTTGTTGCTCTTTGTGCTTGCGAGCACCTAGACGGCATGGGAGGCGTCGTGCGCCGGTGATCTTCTCGATGGAGGTTGTGAGAAGGCCTGGGAGAAGCTTGTGCGTGACGTTGGTGCTTGCCACCTCCGGAGCGGGGAAATTAGTAACCATTAGTGGAGATAAGGTGGTAGTCTCGAGCGGGAGCCAGTCCTTGTGAGGAGCAAGGTTTTGCCTCAACGTGGACGTAGGAGCTCGGTTCCAAACCACGAGAGAAATCGCCTTGTTACTTGTGGTTATTTCTTGAGCTCTTCCTTGCATTTATTTTTCCTTGCAATTGTTTATGATGCTAATTAGACCTCTTGTCATGTGTTGACTTGTTTAGATGTTGAGTAGCTCCTAGTGGTGCAACTTGTCTTGTGTATTATTGTATTTGTCTAGTTGCATTTGGTTCACCTCACCTTAGAATTACTATCACGTTGACATATTACTTGTGTTCAAACTATTAGTCTTTAGCTTTCGTATTTGTTTTAGCTTTGGACACAAATGTAAAATTGAATAGAAAGTAAAATTTGAAAAACCAAATTCACCCTTCTCTTGGGCATCCCGTTCCTTACATAATCATAGTTTCCGCATCATATATATGACACAAAAGTTCAATCACACCGGACCGGACAGCTGTTCCTGGAGTATTCCATTTTGACTAAGCATGCAGGCTGAATTTTCGGAACTTATTACAAGTATTTGTACACATTAGTAGGATAGGATGGCATGCATGACATGGTTTAAGAAGCTAAAGTGACCGGGGGTGGCAGAAAAGGGCCTAGCAAACGCATGAGGAGGAGAACATGCGTGATGAACTCCCCCCCAGTGGCGAGATGCTGGTAATGGAAAGCACCCCCACAGCGAGGCGCAATGTAGAAAAGCTTCTCCAACCACACCGCGGCGATGAGTTCCCAGCCGTCATGGCGTTTATGGATGTCAATGAGCTTCTGTGCCACCTCAATTGCACGAGGCAACACTGGAGAAGTAAGATCATCCGCAGCAGCCTTGAGAAGCTGCAGATGACTTGTCGGCATGCTGCCACCGCCGCTAGAGATGACAGCCTGTTCTGAGGTTCTGCGTTTAAACACCTCCATGGCAGCTTCCTTCTCTGTTATACACCTCATCTCATCACAAGCGTTTTGGTGGACAGTCTGGGAGTTGATCGTAAGCATCACACCGCACTTGAAGACAAGGTACATGATATAATTTGAAAGCTCCATGCTCCTCTTCTTCTGCTCCTTTATTTTATCAGAATCAGTGTTGTCTCCGATAGGGTAGCATAGGCCTGTTGCAATGTGCCAGATGAGCACGCTTGCGGGGAAATCCACAGCGTTGATGCTCTTCTGTAGAGCGGTTACTACACTTTCAGAAACTGAATGGGTGTCCTGCCACCTCTCAAGTGCTAACTGACCACGGGAGCTAGCAAAGTTCCAATATTGTTGGTCCCCAGTCCCAAACTCCAACAATTTGTCGAGGACAAATTTCTTGAGATCCTCAGGGATGTTTATGTGCGTTATGCTTGGATCTAATAACTCAACACTGAAGGCATTTAGACGCTGACAGATCCATTGTGGTGCCACTGACAACATGCCTGCCCCATCTTGCTTGGTGTATGTCTTGATCATGTTGTATTGCGCTACCATTTTGGACCACTGTTTTCTGCACTCTATGCCTGCACGGGAAGTAATAAATAGCAAGAGGCCCGACGCATCAAGGACTATGGCTCCTACGAACAATATGTAGGAGAGGGTAACATCAGCTTTTGTGTGGAGTTGGCCTCCCCTCTCCGCGACCATGAAGAGCACCAGTGCTATTGGGGCTAAAAGATAGTGGGAGAAGATGAGGAGGACGAGGAGTAAAGAGATAACCAACAAAGAAATAAGTAGAATCAGGTGACATGGAAAAATAATGAAAGATAAACGTGGCGTGCAAGAGGAAAAACAATCATCAAGAACATCAAAACCCCAAAATAATCCAGCAACATTAGCACTGTAAATATCTCCAAGAGCTTGGAACCGGTATCTAAGAAGCAGACTTTTGGTGTAGAGGATTTCATAACAATGTACCAGCTGTGCCCCGACGTAGTCATAGGCTCTGCACCGATCTGCTTTAGACTTGAAGCCGGCAAGCAGGCGTGGCACATCATCCGCACCTGAAATGTTCTCCGCGTCATTTAGAGGAGCATCCACCGAGAAGATGTCACTGCTGTCGTTGCCCTGCACTACTGCTACCCACTGCTGTCTCATGCTACCATTGGACACCAAATCAAATCTGTGTCCAATTGTTTCAGAACTCTCACCCATATTGAAAATGAATAGAGCTGGGAGACAGGGACAACCTAGCATTCCACGAAAATTTATTCCTTTAGTGAATCGCCACCCTTCGTCCCATGGTTGTTTTAGCATCTCGGGCAACTTTGACAAGGAGCTACCCCTAAGGTTGGCCGGGCTGGCAAGGTAAAGGCAAACGACACGCCCGGCGTACTTGAGGCACCCAGAGAGGAACATGAGCAGCATGGCAGCCCGGAGCCTGGCGTCCGGCCATGACGACCGAGAGACGACGTAGCCGGCCACCACTGTCTGGGAGACGAAGCCCAGCAGGTGGCGCTTCCACAGCTCGTTGTCCTGCATGGAGAAAGCCGTGATGGTGTCCTGCCCACCCAGGTGGACCAGCACGAACGGCGCCCACAGGAGCAGCAGCTCGTGCCGCGGGTCGTCGCCCGCGCGCACCGCGAGGTGGCCGAGAACGAACACCGCCACGGAGTCGGCCGACAGGTAGGCCAGCCACAGGAGCACACGGTGGACGCTCGAAGCGCTGCGCCTCCGCATGCCGGCAGCGAGGAAGAGGAAGACTTGCAGGCCAAAGCTTACAGCTATCAGGATGTGGATCTCCCATTCGTTCCACAGCGCTTCCGCATGCCCCAGGCTGATCAGGTCATAAGTTCATGAGCATAATTAATAGGGGACAAACCTAAGCAAAACAATATTTGATCATTACTGTTAAGAGGAATCGTTATTCAACCGGCACCCAACATCCCTTTCTTTAATAGATCATCTCATAGGGACTTTCCTTCTAACTTTGTGTAGAAGGGTTAACCAAGAAGTGCTACAATTTGGACCGCCTAGGGTTGTAAGGTCCACTAGGGAGTTTATTAACTTATTTGCTTATCTTCTGGACTTCAAGAGTTTTTTAAGATGGCCTTAAGAGTCAAGTCAAGCTCCTTTGACTTTTTTCTTGAGCTTTAATACATACCATCCAAATATTGAAAACAGAGATAAACAGATAAGTACATGATCTATAAAGAAAAAGTATAACAGGCAAAGTCGATTTCTCTTGGGATGTCACGTAATTAGCAAGTGAAACAACAATTATATGTTACAATTTTAACACCTCGTTTTTTATACCACCTTCCAGTTTTCATGAAGTTCCATTAGGTTATAACATTGGACAACTCAAATTGTAGCACTTCTGAGTTAGTCATTTTGGCATGAAGCGAGCTCAAAGGCCTAAAAGATATGCTACGTGTTTGCGGGGCTTGAGGTGGCTTGCCTAAAAGCTAATTTTGGATCAGGGTGTTAAATAGTAGCAGTTTCACTAGCTTATAACATTCGATAACTCAAACTGTAGCACTTCTACGTTAGTCATTTTGCCACGAAGCGATGTCAATGGCCTAAAAGATATGCCCGTGTATTTGTGGGGCCCCACAAGGTGAGTTACCTAAAAGATAATTTTCGATCAGGATGTTAAATACGATAGAAGTGCATTATGTTTTAGTAGCGTAATCCATTACATATATATCTAAGGTTGTAACTAAAACAGTCATCAAGTTGTAACCATATGACAATGAATGATCGTTGTACCTAAACCTCGACGGTTTTGTCCCATCGAGAAAATTTCTAAACCGTCGAGAAAAGCTACTCTCGACGTCCGGCCGTCAAGAAAAGTCTGTCGAGACAGCCAAGTCGAGAGTGACTATTATCGATGGCTTGGCCGTCAAGAGTAGCTCTCTCAACGGCTAAACATGGCATAGTCGAGAGTAGTGGCAGAACCGGCTGTGAGATAGGCTAACGGCTCCGGCCGCTACTCTTGACAGCCTGACGATGGCCCATGACGGAGCCGTCGAGAGTGAAATTTTGATTGGCCGGTCCGTCTAGGGGCTCTATCGATGACACACCATGGCCGTCGAGAGAGAGTAACACAGGGGTTTCCTGTCACTTGGAGTGTGGGCATCACTCTTGACGGCACCAAGCAGGGTATGATATTTTCAAATAAAAAATTGCAAGAAAGCGGTAAAAAAACCATAAATTTATATAATTTGTTATGTTCAAACAAAAACAATACATAGTTCAAAATTACTCTCTCTCTATTACATGCTATCTTGCTGTCGAGTATGGTCTCCAAGCCAAGTAAGGGAAAATGGCCTAACCCGTCCTATCCCGATCTCTCTCCACGGCCCAATATAAGGCTATCAAGAGAGAATCATGCCCACAGGTGCGCACAAAAGGATGCCTCTCCCTTATATGTTGAACAAAGAAAAAAGGTGAGGCGGTTTGTAGCGCTAATGCCTTGCTCGCGGTGTCGTGAGTTTGAGTCGGCGCCCGCACCTTCCCTTTTTTTTTATTTAAGCTCTCTCGACTATTTTATTTAAAAACGGTCAAGAGAGACACCCACCAAGCCCACTAAAGCAACATGTCCTGACCTGCCCTGCCTAGGTCTCTCTCGATGGGCCGAGACAAAGTTGTCAAGAGAGACCCTCAACCGTATGTATGCACAAAAGGGTGCCTTGCCATTATAGTTCGATGAAACAGAAAAGGGAGAGGAGGTTTGTGATGCTACGGCTCGCTCCATTTTTTTTTATGATCTCCCAATTTTTCTTATGTAATCTCTCTGGGCCGCTTTTGTAAAGCGGTTCAGAGATACCCCACCCATGCTAGCTGTTTGAAATTATAAAATCCCATCGAAGCTATAGGGATTCTCTCTCGACGGCCTTAAGGAAGCGGTCGAGAGAGACTCAGCGCATAGCCGCTCTGTTACCACGCAGGCTAGATCAGACCCTATTCTTGACTATGTTGGCCAGGCTGTCGAGTGTGTGCCATGTGTCTTCACAGCCTGTGCCTAGTCGTCGACAGTGGTACCTCTATCGAAGGTTGATCGTCACCATTGGGAGAGGTTGGTGGCTGTCGATATTTCGCGCATTTTTTTATAGTGTGTCATCTCACTCACAAGAAGCAGGACATAAACACATCAACTTTACAACAAGCTTGAATACTCATGTAAAACGAAAGCCCATCGTGTTACCTTTGTTCTCCGATCATCTTGTCCCCGCCAATATCCTTGACATCTCTTAGTGGCCTCATTTCGGTCAGCTGAACATAGGTGGTCCTGCCCCTCTGCACCCCTATTTACATATGTATATATGGCTGGAATGATGGAGTAAATCCTAAGTTTCGTGTGCTGATGGATGCTTACTTCGATGAAGAGCAAGTGTGCGTGTAGCATGCATGCTGTGTATCCATAATTCCATATTAACCGACAAACAAAAGGTACCATGCCATATAAGCAGATCCCTGTAGATAAATTTTTTGGTTCAAAAGAATGGTTCAATCCCATCTCAAAGTAAAATTACCATGTCATAAAGCTGATTTTAATTAATATGCCCAAATCCAACAATAATAATAATTAAGTCCCTATTTGGGGCAGCTGCACCTTTCATAGGAAAGAAAGGTACCATCGTCCCCAAGAGGCCAGCGCCAACAAAAGGATCAACTAAAAAATTGATAAAGTGACATTTTACTGGCTATCCAAAGAAAAGAGTTGTATATTATGTATTACACTGCAAAAGATGGCAAATGGTTGATTCCCGCTATGTTAAAATTGACAGAATACATCAATCAGGAACCATTATTTCTTATCAAGATTATTTCGCCTGCTGAAAACATCAAATTCACACTTCGAAGATAAGTATACCTTAATTTATATTCTTTCCTTTGCTGATGGGTACTAAGGTTCTTTGCAGAAGCCGCACAGAAAAGCATGGATCACATTCCCATCCATTTACTTGTCTCATGAGTATGGCATAGATCTTTGCCTTATCTGTGACCACCACCGCTCACAAGTCGGAATCAGTTTTTGCTTCTAGTTGTAAAGCATACTCCTAATTCTTCTTTTGAACATATTCTCAGTTGCGAGGTACGCCCACCTTCTTCTTTTGGAACCTATTGCTAATTTAATGATTTGCTTGTTTTTCCTCATGATAAAGAAGAATTATGGGATGATACATCACTTATATAGTTATATCTATGTCTAACTAATGAATGATCATGTAAGTTTTGTATTGGAACCAAAAACTTGTGTTAAGAATAAACAGGTTATTTACATTGTCACTAAAAAGGAGGACCTAAAACTATTGTTTTATTTAAATACTTTAGATGATTTGTGTGATCTAAATAGTTTAGATGAGAGACTTTCTGTACATTCTCTTTTGCCATAGTTATTTAGAAATATTTTTCAGGCTATCGGTAAATATAATGATAAAAAGGAGCATATGGTGCACCGAGTCTACATTTGTAAAATCTAAAACATTCCTTTGTTGTACAACAATGTCATCAAATTGAGGATATGCTTGATTTTTTGGATCATGCTGTTATTAAGCTTTTGTAGCAGAATGAGCTTAAGTTGAGGATAAATATCAAAATTAATCCCCGATTAATCCCTGGTTTATCCATGATTGGCACAACGCCGATACGATTTGGTAGTATCGACCCAAATATCAGTCTCCCGATTAATTCTTACTTAAGGGCCCAAAAATCCTAAAAAGTAGAGGACAGTCGATGGCCCATTTGACTCACATGCATGCTAAGGTTAGGACCATGAAGGCTCGGGATGCCGCCTAGAGAGGGGTGAATAGGCTTTTTTTTAAAAAAAATAAATCAAAATTACAAGCGAAAGGTGGATCGGAACTTCCGGTCACTGGGTTGGAACTTCCGGTGAAGATCGAAACATCCGACTCAAGAGATTAGAACTTTCGATCTATAGGGGAAATCAAATTTAAAATAGATCTAGGAAACTCAAGGATACAATCTAGCAATAAAGTTAGAGCACAAGCTACTAGAGATGCAGAGCAAGTAGATCAATCACCACAATATCTCAATAAGCAATCAAACCAAGGCTAAGAGCAAGAATTACAGAAACCAAGAGAAGATGAAGACTCAACGAAGTTTGTTCCCGAAGTTCAAATCCTTGAGGGGATCCTACGTCTCCATTGACACGACTGGGTCGCACTTGAGTTATGGTCTCTTTCAACCATATTCCTCCCTGGGTTATACCAAGCACTCTCTGGCTTCACCCTTGATTTCTTCCATTGCGGAGGCGAAATCCGGCCTTCATAAACTTCTCACGGCTCGCCACACGTAGATCAGTGGCTCGTGAGTGACTCACTAGCTGTCTAGGAGTCCTCAACCTCCAAGAATAACAAATCTACTAAAAAACAATCCTGAAGATGAACTCAAGTGCTCAAGATGGATCTAGCTCGGTTTAGCACTCAAATCTCTCAACACAACCCTCCTAGATGTAAATCACTTAGATCTAAGGTGGGGAGAGGCCTAGGAGCTCAAAGATGAGGCTTGAACTTAAGACTAGCAGTAAATGCGCGAGCTCTATAGTAGGTGAGAGAGGGAGAGGCAATAAATAGGGTCCCCAAAACTAGCTGTTGGAGCGCTAGCATGCGCACATCGGAACATCTGAACTTACACATCAGAACATCCAGTATATGCAAAATTCCAGAACACATCCCCCTCGACTCAACTTAGACCTAGAAAATAACACAGATCGGAATATCCAATTCAGAACATCGGAACTTCTGGCTCAGAAGTCCTAACCCAGACAAAGAGTTAACAACTTGGAAATCCTGGAAACTCTGACTGGACCAACCATCAGAACTTTTGACTCAGAAAACTTACTCTAGACAGAGAGTTCACAACTCAGAAATTTCAAAACCTTCGACCAGGTTAGAACATCTGACCCAACACATCAGAACTTCCGATTAGCAAAGAATAGCTAAAATAGAGAGCTCAGAGTCTGGAAACACCGGACAGTCCGATGGGATCAGAACTTCCAATGCACAGATCGAAACTATCGACCCACTAAGATTGAAAAACACCCGGTACATAATGTGAAGTGTTTTTGTGTCTCTCAAAGTAGCAAAGACCTATCATTTCATCACTCGAGACATTTCTAAACCATTTTTAGTCGCATCCCTCTTAATAGTACGGCAATTCTTAGACTCAAATTTAAACAAAAAATAAATGCAAGTCAAGAATTAATCACGTGCCGTCTTTTTTTCCTTATTTGAGGGGTCCACGACGCTCTAGCTTTTCACTATTGGGACTTTTCACCTGTTCATATCCTCAATGAATGCATCAGTCCTTTATCGTTTATCATTAATCACCAAAACCCACTTAGAGGCCTAGATGCACCTTCAATCTCCCCTCTTTTGGTGATTGATGACAACCCGATTAAAGCTTACAAGAAAATTTGTATATAAAAGAAATTTTGAATGCAAATGTATCTGGTGATCTCCCCCTAAATGTGTGCATTAGATAAAATTGCTTGAAAGCAAATGCAAATATTAAAAAAATTTGCGAGAGCTCCCCCTTTATCCTTGCATTCGTGGGATGCAACAATATGGATAATTAGAGTTAATGATCCCAATGTGAACTCATAACAAACATGAATTGCATAATGATCAGAGCAATATTGTTTAGAGGCAACATAATGACCAGAGCAGAAACACAATAATCAGAGCAGAGCAACAAAATATAAAGATCAACATAGTCTAGCACATGGACAAGGTTTTAAAATGCGACAAGTTTGAACATCTCCAACAGGCACACACAAATATTCTCCCCCTGAGCACGAGGAGCAGAAATAGATAGAAGGATAGATAGATACTAAGCTTTCTCTCCCCCTTTGTCATCAAGACACCCAAAAACAAGAGAGACAACTTAGTGGTGTAGCTAATCACTCTCTTCCTCAGAAGAGTCATCCTCCTGATCATCTTCTTCCTCATCATCCTGAGCTGGGGCTGCTGCAAATGGATCGTCAATGACGTCTTCATCTCTATCTTCAACCTCTGAGCTATCTAGAGAGCAGGGAGGCTGTATGTTTAGGTGTCTGTGGATTTCCTTCAGCCTTCTAGTATTTTTCTTTCTGGTTGCCCTCTCCTTCTGAGATCTGACCGACACATTCTTGCACATACAAAAATTTGATTTGAGAATGCGTAGAGTCAAAGAGGAGGACTCGGCTGGAGGTGATCCTGAACGCCTTGAAGTGGATGCCCTACCCCTCGGTGCCTGACGCGCTACTGTCTTTATCACTCTAATCTGGACACCGGTGTGCTTCACTTCCTTGTGAAAAGTCTTCTCAGTGACATTTTCAATCATGCACATTATATAGGGGGCACAACCACAACTCTTCTTAGGATCAAGGGATGTGAGGTGAATCTCCTGCCATATGTAGTCAAATGCATCAAAGCCCTGGGTATTTTCCCTCATCCTCTAAAACAAGTTCCTTGTAGTGGATAGAATGTGGCTTACATCACCATCCTTAGGGGCTATGGTCTTCCTGAACAGCCTATTGAGATAGGCATAGAATGGAAGAATTCCCTTAATATCCCCTGGCTCAAAGTCTATACCTTCTTCATATAAGAAATCCAAAGAGCCCGCACCCAAGATGGCTTCATATATCCTTTCTTTGTTTCTTCTGTCATCAGAATCCCAAGATTCTGGCAAAAGTGGCATACTTGACTCTATACCACTCGCCCTGTGTCATCCAATGCATAGTCATTGCAGCATCCTTTTCCACAAACAGTGTAGCATAGAATTGGGCTATCACCTCGTTGCACCAATCGAACTGGAAGCCCATAATGTTCTTGATATTCTGACCTTCGTAAGCCTCTATCACATCATTGAATATCTGATCATCTTGACTGGCCATGTAGTTCCAGTCGACCCACTGCATAAGCGAAACCAGTGACTTCCTCGGCAGAATGACAATCTCATAGAAGTCTTGTTGGAAGTAGTTCTCGAAGCGACGATCAGAAGCAAATCTTTCATACTCGCGAGGGTTCTCCTCTCTGAACGTTCGAACCTGGGCCACTTTGTTCTTAAAGTTTGTCACGCACCTTGCATGACTGGCTGATCTTGCTGGTTGGTGCATTCTGAGTGGTCCAATCTCCTACTGCTCATCTTCTTCTTTGATCTCAGAGGGCTGATGAGAGCTAGATGCACCAAAGTCAGCTGCCCTTCTCTTTGGTAGGGCCGGGCGACGAACTGCATGCTTGGTGCAGCTGCCACCAGGAACAGGAATGACCCTCTCAACTGTGAGACTTGGAGGATCAGAGGGATCTGGATCATTAGCTTGCGGAGGAGGCGAAGGAGGTGCCCTGGAAGATCGAGCACTGCCTTGATCAGTTCGAGCCTTTGTGTGGGCCTCAAAATGCAGGTTGATTTCCTTGGGTGACTCGGGTCCATCTTAGATGATCTGACAAGAAAGCATAAATAGATTTACGATGGAATGCTGGCTCCGAAGAAATTAAATCAAGAGAGCTAGACTTGAGGGTTTTCTGCTGTGGACATCGGAAGTTTCGTTTATTAGGTTGGAAGTTCTGATTGGATTGGAAGTTCCCATAAGCCTGATCGGAAGTTCTGATGTTCATAGTGCAACCACAAAAGTTTCGATTTCTCATGATTCAACCAATGAATTCTAGAGCTAACATAGATCTGAAGTCGTAGTCTACCCTAGAAGGTTTTCATCATAGGAAATCGATAGATTTTGCACCTATTCAAAGAATGGAGAAACGAAACCCTAGATTGTACCTTGGAGGAGACCTGCGAAAAACGGTGTCAATCCGGTGAAGAAAGGAAGGGGAGGGACCTTGGGGTCTTCACACAGGAGGGAGGATTCGCACGTTTCGACGGTTGAAATCTCCGGTTGCTGGACGGAGGTACAGGAGTGAGTGAAGGAGTGAACGAAGTGAAAAAGTGAGTAAAGAGGCACTTGAGGGGAAATAAAGGTTCACCCCGACTGATTAAAATCGGAAGTTCCGGTCTGGGGATCGAAATATCCGATATGGATCGGAAGTTCCGGTACCCCAGTCGAAAGTTCCGATCAGGTGAATTTTCTAGCACTGAGACAGCTGAGAAGAATGGAATTGGTGAATTGGAATAGTGCTTAGGAGAATAGATTAGATGCGTCTACTGGATCTCTCTACCTGTGATCAGCAAACACTCAATCATTCAAAGCTATGATAACAAATACATTGACACGATCAGAGGATCAAGAACCAAACAGTTTTTCAAAATCACAAAATCAAGCAAAAACAAAGATTTTATCAACAATTTTGGTTTTGGAAACATCTAGTCTATGTCAAACAATTATGTGCAAGGTGTCAAGCCACGTTTCAAAAATCTAGAATATTTCGCTCATTTCTCAACTCACAATATCTTTTCTTATCTAATGGCTTGGTGAATACATTGGCTAGTTAGTTCTCAATTCTCATATGCTTGATTTCGATATCCCTTTTGTGGAATGGTCTCTAAGGAAATGATGGCGGATATTGATATGCTTGGTTCAGGAATGTTGTACGGGATTGTTGGTGTTATTTTGATGGTACTCTCATTGTTACATAGGAGAGGTATTTTGTTCATGGAGTAGCCATAATCTCTCAAGGTTTAAGGTGGTCAGAGGAAGACCAACTCGATGGTGATGTTCCTCGATGCGACTGCGGAGTCCGAGCTGATGAGCTTTTTGCATGCGTACTCCGGGTACCACCAGATTGCTCTCTCTCCTAAGAATGAAGAGAAAACTATCTTCATCACTCCCTTTGGAACATTCTGCTACATGACCATGTCTTTCGGTCTTAAAAACGCGGGGGCTACCTTCCAAAGGCTCATGCAGAAAACCCTCTATGAGCAGATCGGAAGGAATGTAAAGGTCTATGTTGATGACATAGTCATCAAATCCAAAAGGGTCGGCTCCTATATCGAGGACCTCTTGGAAACATTTCGCAATCTTCGCAAGCACAGAGTCAAACTTAATCTAGAGAAGTGTGTGTTCGGAGTCTGTTCTGGCATGCTGCTCGGATATATGATTGGCGCTAGTGGCGTGGGTCCAAACCTCAAGAAAATCGAGGCCACTGCAAACATGAGGGAACCTACTTGCAAAAAGGAGGTTTAGAGCCTCAATGGTCGGATGACGGTGCTCGGGCACTTTATTTCCCGACTTGGCAAGCGTGGGCGTCACTTTTTCAAAGCCCTCCGGAAGCATGATGGGTTCAAGTGGACGGAAGAGGCCAATAACGCCTTTAAGGAGCTTAAGAAGTACCTTTCCGAGCCGCCCGTGCTGACCACACCCCGGGAGGGGAGGCTTTGCTTCTTTACCTAGCAGCTACTCCGGGTACGGTCAGCGCGGTCTTGGTGGCCGAGCGTGAAGGCACGCAGAAGCCAATCTATTACGTGAGTGAAGCCCTGAACGGACCAAAGGAGCGCTACCCCCAAGGTCAAGAAGGTCCTATATGCCTTGCTCATGGCCTCCAAGAAGCTCCAACATTACTTTCAAGCTCACAGGATCGTGGTGCCCACCACTTTTCCTCAGAGGGAGATCCTCGGGAACCCGGATGTCAACGGTCGCATTGCGAAATGGGCCCTAGAGCTGTCCGAGTTCGACTGTCGTCAGAAAATCCACCGACGGTGAGAACCGGCACCCCTCCCCGGTGATGGAGAGGACGCCGAGAAAGAGGTGGTGAGAGAGCAGAGCGCTCAGTGAATAAACTAGAGTGCTAATGTGTATGATCAGAATGCTTGTCTCTTCATTGATGAATTTAACAATTTATACAACTCTAGGGCTAGGGTTTACATGCATGGGAAATACCCAAATTACCCTGACCCAAGGGGATATACCGAAATTGCCCCCATCTCTGGATCGTCAATCATGAGATCTACGGCTAGGCTAACTTTCTTACAATCCAAGTTGCTTTAATTCCTAATGTGCCCTCGGGGGGACATATACTGACAAAGTTGTTGATTTGATCCGCTCATGTCAGAAGTTGTCGCGGGGTCTTCGCCTTCTAGGCCGGAAACTTGTGAAAGATCATTCTCGGTCTTCCCGAAGAGTCTTTGTGAATCCCTCATCTAGGCACTCTTTTCCACTCTTTGAAGGAAATCCCGAGGGCTCTCCATCCCGAGGTCCCTCCTTACTTGAGATGTACTCGGAATACTCTACCCTTCGCATATGTTCACACCTCCCATCCACGGTCTGGCGAAGCCTCTTGGGCGAACTTCCTCATGCTCCCCTTCGGTTGACACTTTACGCGAAGAACCCCCACAACATCTTCGCGAACATCTTCGTGAACATCCACCTCTCCTAGAGATGGGTTGGCTGCCCCTACAACAGAAGCCCCTTACGGTCACGTCGCCACCTCGTCGTGGTGTCTGGCCAGAATATCCAGCCCCCCCTTCTCCACGTCGAGGTGGTGTTCCCGAAGATGTTTCTTTTCTGTCTCCATTGGTATCTTCGCCGGTTGATGTGACTTGGACTAGACATTCTGACATTGTCAGTGTTGTCGAAACCCGCGCGTTGATCCTAGCCGTTGAAGATCACACGTGTCATCAGATATGTAGGCGCCCGTTGGGATGTTCGCTCTATATATATATTTTTTTTCTGTGCGCCCGTTCGGTTTCTTTACAACGCATCCTCTCCGTTGACGTGGACACGTGGCGGTCATCCGGTTGATTGCGGTTTCTATATAAGGATGTACGTTATTGTTCTTCTTCCCCACTCGCGTTCTTCAAACCTAACCTCCCGCCGTTCCGATTCTCCTGCCTTTGCGCGCTGCTTCCACCGCCGCCGGCCTGCTTGCTTCTTGCATCCTCCATCCGCC
Source organism: Olyra latifolia (assembly GCA_036346145.1). Classification (NCBI taxonomy): domain Eukaryota; kingdom Viridiplantae; phylum Streptophyta; class Magnoliopsida; order Poales; family Poaceae; genus Olyra; species Olyra latifolia. Next base: position 20,801,319 of record CM070526.1, read on the forward strand.
ACCGCCAACTCTCCCGCTCCTGCATCTTCCTCCGGCCACCGTCTGTTTTCCTTTCCTGCCGCGCTCCTGCCTCCGTTGGATCATCATTGTTGCTGGTTCGTCCCTGTTCTTCACCACCGACTAAATTTTCGGGTATGTTACTCGCTCGCTGTTTTTCTTGATTTGGGATACATTTTCCGGATGTTTGGTGAATTTGACGCCGTCGAATTTGGCCAGCATGATTTTTATATCATTTGCAAGTTCATTGCTGCTTCGATTCCCGTCTTGTCCGCGCTTGTTCTTGTTGCCTCTTTCTTTTTTTTCTGCTTTTTTTAATATATATATATATTGTCCCGAAGGGCTGTTTCACGGGAATGCTAACCTTTTCACCATTTTGTGTAGTTTGCTGAATCTTTGATGGCCCCGAAGAAAATCCTAAGCTCGGCGGACCTTGCGCGGTTGTCTTGGGAGTTGGGACCGTCTAGGATGTCCTCAGATATGCTCTCGAAGGTGTCGAACGAATCCTTCGCTGATGCCGACGACTTCAGATTGCCGGGGTAGGAGACAACTCCTCAGCCGAATGCCGATGAGGCCGTCGTTTTCCACTCCCAGGTGCAGGCTGGTCTTCGTATTCCCTGCACGAGCCTCGTCGGAGAAGTCCTCGAGCTGTACAAGACACAACTCGTACACCTCTCCCCAAACGCCGTGGCACGTCTTGCAGTGTTCGAGTGGGCGCTCCGGAACCATGGAGCACAACCTAGCGCCTGAGTTTTTGGCTTTATTCACGAGGGCCGGTGGCAGGGGAAGACCAGTGGCAGCCCTTTTGGATGTCTAAACTTCGTCGTGAAGGCAAAGACACCTCGCAGATTTTCCTTCATTGGCTCTGAAGAAGAAGTGGGATGGCGCCGCAGACTAAGCCGAAGTCGCTACGGTTTTACCGAAGGTTGATGAAGTGACTCGCTAAGATACATCCCAGAGCACCGATCGTGTCAAATATCGGTAGAAAGGCTCAACGGTTCAAGAGGCGCAGAGGTTGCTACTCCAGAGGATCAGCAAACGCTTCTCAATGCGTTCTCTTGCCGAGGAGTTCTACACTGCCAAGGTGGGGCCGCTGATGCGCTCCTGGGAGAGGTTTGTGATTGTGGGCGACGGAGGCGAGCACCTCACGTTCTACGACCAGACCACCGACCTCTAAGCCGAAACGGCCATGCGGAGAGGGTGAAGGAATGTTCAGACCCATCTTGCAGACGAAGTCACACCGGCTCGGGAAGCTGGGGTGGACGCCCGCGTCAACCGCATCCTTGGGGTAGCTACCCCCTGGACGGAGCCCGAGCCGAAGAGGGCCGGGAAAAGGAAAACTACCGAGGTGGTCACCGCCGGCCCGTCAAAACGTCCTCGTGATGAGTTTTTTTCCAACCACCAGTCCCCTTTAATTTGCTTCTTCTGACTATATATATATATATATTTTTTAACTCAGCTGCAAGTGTGGAGGACGAGGAAGGAGATGAAGAGGAAGTTGAAGAGGAGGGCCACCCTGTCAAGGACGACCACACTTCACCGGACGCACAAAGCGCCGCGAGTGGTGGAGATGATCCCCTCGATGTTCTCGTCAGCAAGACCCCCTCGGGACCTGTAGATCCCGAACATGGCTCCAATGAGCTACAAGATAGTCATGGTGCTGGGTCTCTTCCTTCGGGTCGAGGCCCTCCGACTCCAGATGCACCGTCCTTGGATATGCAAGCGGAGGCCGAAAATTATACCGCCGGCTTCGTCGTCGACACGGAATTTTTGTTGGCCGATTCTCCTTCCATCGAAGGTTAAACCGCTATCCTTAGTACCTCTCTTCTCTTTATTATTATTATTATTTTTTTATGTTGTTCTTTTCTTCAGAGGGAATCAATGAAGAGTTACCTTCGGCGCCCATGCTCGGGGCCGTTGATGGCAATACTGACGCTATCTTAGCGCTGGTGGCCACCGCAGTTGCCGAGGGGGGGCCTTCGTCCTCTGCCCCCCGCGTGCCTGGCGCGTCTCCTGCGCCTGGTGCCACTTCTTCGGCCGCGGCGACAACTATAGAGGGTGGAGCCTCTTGAGCTACCCCCTTGCCCAGTGAGGCCCCTGCCTACGGGGATTTCTTTGTTGAGCCCACCGCCATCCTTCGTGATGAACATCTGGACTCAATCCTCGGGGGCGTGCCCTCATCAGTCCTCGATCGTTGCGAGGCTTTCCCTTTGTTGGTGAATATGCGCAACGTCGAGCTGAGCCTCGCTTCGGTAATATATATATTCTTAGCATTTATTATGCTTTGTTTTAGAGTCTTCGTGTTACTTATGTTTGTATCCCCCTTTTCAGAGTTTAGTTTGGAATCGTGCCGCAGCGGCACAGGTGGTGGATCTTTCGGAGAAGTGCGTATCGCTCGAGGATCGCGTAGCTACCCTTGACCGAGAGAACCGCACTCTTCGGGAAGTCAGTGCGAAGGAGAAGGAGCTGGTAGCCCTTCTCAGGTCAGAGAAGGAACAGATGGAACAGCGTGCGAAAACCGCCGAAGAGGCTTTGGCTGCGTTCCGCACCGAGTTCGAGGGTCAACAAGCTGAATTGGAGTCGTCGCGCAAGGAATGCAATGGCCTGCGCGACGAAGTGAGAAATGGGGCTGTCGAACTTGGAGCTCTTCGCATCTCTGGGGCGAAGGTCAAACAGCAGTTGGAGGCGCTGCAAGCGGAATTACTCTCTCTCAGTCAAGTTTTTGCTAAGGAAATCACCAGACTTGGGACCGTAGCTGTGAATGCCCCCCCGAAGAATCCAGCGCTGGCAGTCAAATATTTGAAGGAAGCCATCGGGACCTTCGTCGAAGGGTCATTGCGCTATGGATCCGACTGCGCGGTCAGCTCTATTTCCGCCCTTACAGCGAAGCTAAAAGGTGTTGGGTGTGTACACTTTTTAGGCAACTCTTTTTCAAGTGCGCCCTACCCTTCGGTCTTCAATGCCAGCTCGTTCGACCGTGGTTCGCGTCAAGTTGTACGGGATTTTCTTGTCAATTTTTGGCGAGCTGGGGGGCCAGCTTATTGCCGCGCTTTCATGGCGCATGCGAGGAAGCAGACATCTTCAACTCCTCAACCGAGGACTGCTGGCCCTCAAGCGTCAAGCGATCTCCCAACAGCTCCTGATTCTCAAGCTCCCAAAGATTCTTCAGATCCTAAGGGCAAGAGACCAGTGGAGTAGCGTAGTTGCAGTTTTTTAGTTGTAGGTTTTCCTGATGTAACCTTTTATTTTCTAAGTGTTCTCCATTCTGTAAGCGAACATGTTTAACTATATGATGCTTTGCTGTCATTTAGCCTAAACTTATTGCTTTATCGTCTCGTATATATCTTTAACGTAATCGGTATTTCCGAAGGCCTGTGTTCGTTCCAGGTTGCGTTTTGGGTGTTTGCTAGGAGCGCTTCTAGCCTCACAGCATCCCCTTGGTACACCAGGTTTTTATACCTTCGCGAAGGCTCAAGGTCCGCGAGGAATACGATTCGGGTGCTTGGCGCGAGTGCTCTTGGCTTCGCGCCAGCCCCTAAGTGGTTTAGCTTTAGCGCAGTATACCTTCGCGAAGGCTCGTGGCCCGCGAAGAATACGATTCGGGTGCTTGGCACGAGTGCTTTTGGCCTCGCGCCAGCCCCTTGGCGCTTTAGCGCAGTATACCGTCGCGAAGGCTCGTGGCCCGTGAAGAATACGATTCGGGTGCTTGGCACGAGTGCTCTTGGCCTCGCGCCAGCCCCTTAGCGCTTTAGCGCGATATACCGTCAAGGCTCGTGGCGCGAAGAATACGATTCGTGTGCCCGACGAGTGCTCTTGGCCTCGCGCCAGCCCCTTAGCGCTTTAGCGCAGTATACCGTCGCGAAGGCTCGTGGCCCACGAAGAATACGATTCGGGTGCTTGGCACGAGTGCTCTTGGCCTCGCGCCAAATTTCTTAGCGCTTTAGCGCGATATCGTCGCAAGGCTCGTGGCGCGAAGAATACGATTCGGTGCTTGGCACGAGTGCTCTTGGCCTCGCGTCGGCCCTTAGCGCTTTAGCGCGAAGATACCGTCAAGAGCTCGTGGCCCGCGAAGAATCGATTCGGTGCCCGACGAGTGCTCTTGGCCTCGCGCCAGCCCCTTAGCGCTTTAGCGCAGTATACCGTCGCGAAGGCTCGTGGCCCGCGAAGAATACGATTCGGGTGCTTGGCACGAGTGCTCTTGGCCTCGCGCCAGCCCCTTAGCGCTTTAGCGCAGTATACCGTCGCGAAGGCTCGTGGCCCACGAAGAATACGATTCGGGTGCTTGGCACGAGTGCTTTTGGCCTCGCGCCAGCCCCTTAGCGCTTTAGCGCAGTATACCATCGCGAAGGCTCGTGGCCCGCGAAGAATACGATTCGGGTGCTTGGCACGAGTGCTCTTGGCCTCGCAAACCCTTAGCGCTTTAGCGAAGATACCGTCGCAAGGCTCGTGGCGCGAAGAATACGATTCGGGTGCTTGGCACGAGTGCTTTTGGCCTCGCGCCAGCCCCTTAACGCTTTAGCGCAGTATACCGTCGCGAAGGCTCGTGGCCGCGAAGAATCTGATTCGGTGCTTGGCACGAGTGCTCTTGGCCTCGCGCCCGACCCTTAGCGCTTTAGCGCGATATCTGCGTCAAGGCTCGTGGCCCGCGAAGAATACGATTCGGGTGCTTGGCACGAGTGCTCTTGGCCTCGCGCCAGCCCCTTTGGTTAGTCTAAAAATGTCTGTACGGGAATGTTCCTTTTCTTCATTTCATTTGAAGTTACATCGTGGAGATTACATTCCCGAAGGATTTTTCCGGTCGCAGCCGGTTGTCTGCGCGTGAGCCTCGTTAAAAACTCCGCTCGTAAAACCCGTTAGGGAAAAAACCAAGTCGGAGAAAAGAGTACTCACCGCTTTTACATTCTTACGGGTAATATTTGATCAGGCTCTTCGTGTTCCAAGTATTCGGAACCGGAGAGCCGTCGAGGTTGGAGAGATGAAATGACCCTTGCCTTGTCTGCCTGTGTACGACGAAGGGTCCGTCCCAAATAGGTTCCAGTTTGGATGGCCGTTGTGGCATTCTTCGAAGGACCATGTCCCCTTCCTGGATTTCCCGTGGTCTCACACGCTTGTTGTAGGTTTTGCTCATTAACTCATTATATTTTTCTAAGGCTTGCTTTGCCTTGAGCCTATCTTCCTCAACGGTATCCATTGGTGGTTGCTCCGTAATGTTGGCTCCACCTGTTATGACTCGAAGGGTCTTAGCCTGGATTTCAGCAGGTGTCACCGCCTCTTCGCCATACACCAGTCTAAAGGGGGAATACCCCGTTGGTCTTGTGGGTGTTGTACGAATTGCCCAAAGTGTCTTTTCTAACTCTTCTGGCCATTTTCCTATTGATTCATCCACTAATCTTCTCTTTAGTGATTTCATGATATTCTGATTTGCTCGTTCTACGGCGCCATTGGCTTGTGGATGTTCCACCGAGGCATAGCATATCATGATGCCGAGGTCTTCGCAAAATGACTTGAATCGTGATGAGATAAATTGCGAGCCATTATCAGCCACTATCTCTTGAGGTATGCCAAATCTGCATATCACGTTTTTCCAAAAGAAATGTTGAGCTTTCACCGCTGAAATACTTGTCAATGGTTCTGCTTCAACCCATTTTGTGAAGTAGTCAACTGCAACAATAATCCATTTAAAACCTCCCGAGGCCTGCTTGAGCTCTCCCACAATATCAATCCCCCATCTTGCAAAGGGCCACACTGGGGGTGAGGGTTGCAAGTCTGTTGGCGAGGCCTTCGGCTGGTTTGTCATCCACTGACATCCGCGGCATCTTTTTACAAACTCCAACGCGTCACTGTTAGCCATTGGCCAGTATATTCCCATACGGAACACCTTTGCTGCTAGAGCTCTTGGGCTTTGATGCGAGCCACAGACTCCCTCGTGGGTTTCTGCCAGCGCCTCCTTGCCCTCTTCTTGAGAAACGCATCTCATCCATGGTGTGCCAACTCCTGACTTGTAGAGAAGGCCATCCATCATTATGTATGTCCTTGCTCGTTGTTTTGTTGTGTAAGTTTTTTTGCTATCCTTCGGTAATTCGCCATCACGAAGGTACTTGACTATGACTGTTCGCCAATCTTCCTCTAAGGATCTTGCTATAAGTTGCACCTCGGGACAAATAGATGCTCGTGATACTGTTTCATAAAACACCCCTTCGGGTATTTTTGTGAAATACACCGCTGCTTTTGCCAGCTCGTCTGCTCTCATATTTTCTCCTCTTGGTATAGCTTTCACGGAGATTCCCTCGAAATGTTTTTCCATTGTTCTAGCTGCTTCTAGATACTTTGCCATTTCGGCATCTTTGGCTTGAAAATCCTTTGTGATATGTCCTTCTATTAATTTTGAGTCGGTGTGGATAACGACTCTTTTTGCGCCAAGCGATTTTGCTTTCCAAGACCCAATGAAGTCCTTCGTACTCCGCGCGTTGTTTGTCGTTTTAAAATTTAACCGCAGGAATACTCGTGCTTTGTCATTCGGGTCGATTACAATCGCCAAGCTCCGGCTCATTCTGCGTGAATGAACCATCGGATTTAATGCTCCACAAGGGAGGTAGTGCTTGTGCATCTCCCGGAACTTCAGCTGACCATTTAGAAATGAAATCGGCCAGTGCCTGAGCTTTAATGGCTGTCCTCAGCTCAAAGGTGATGTCGAAGGGTGCTAGTTCAGCGGCCCATTTTGCTATTCTTGTTGTGGCATCTTTGTTCTCGAAGATAGATTTGAGAGGGTATGCTGTAAGGACCTTTATCTTGAACTGTTGAAAGTAGTGCCATAATTTTCTTGATGCCATAAGTAGTGCATAAGCTATTTTTTCTAGCTCAATATAATTTCTCCTCGCCCCTTGCAATGATTCCGATACATAGTATACCGGCATTTGTCCTCCTTCGGGTTCATCCTTGACGAGGACAGCGCTGACTGTAAAGTGGCTTGCTGCTAGATATATCGTTAAATGTGTTGCCCCCTTCGGGCTAGCGAGTCATGGTAATTGTTGGAGATGATTCTTCAGCTTCGCGAAGGCGTCTTTGCATTGCGGCCCCACTCGAAGGGTGCTGTTCCCTTAATTGTGTTCAAGAAATGTTTGTGCTTTTCTGCAGCCTTTGGGAGAAATCATCCTAGGGCTGCCAGCTTTTCCAGGAGGCTTTGTGCTTGTTTTTTGTTTTCTGGATCCTTCATGCATTGGATTGCATCTATCTTCTCTTTGTTTGCTTCTATCCCTCGGTGTGAAACAAGGAATCCCAGCAACTTCCCAGTTTCCACCGCGAAAGCACATTTTGTCGGGTTTAATTTTATGCCTTCCGCCCGCAAAATAGCGAAGGTTTCTAGAATGTCTTCGCAGTGATCCCTTCTCTTCTTGCTTTTTACGACGATGTCATCGACATAAGCTTCCACGTTTCTCCCCATCTGTTTTGCCAGCACCTTCGCAATGAGTCTTGCGAACGTCGCACCTGCATTCCTCAGACCGAAGGGCATTCTTTGGAAACAGTATGTGCCGAAAGGCGTAATGAACGTTGTCTTCTCCTCATCTTCTTTTCTCACATATACTTGATGATAGCCTGAGAAGGCGTCCAGGAAACTCATTAGTTCGCACCCCGCCGTCGCATCAACCAACTGGTCGATTCTTGGCAAGGGAAAATCATCCTTCGGGCACGCTTTGTTAAGATTCGTGAAGTCAACACAGAGCCTCCAGGTGCCATTTGACTTTTTTACCATCACCACATTAGCGAGCCACTGCGGGTATGCCACCTCCCGGATGACTTATGCTTGACGTAACTTCTCCACTTCCTCCTTTGCTGCTTCTTGTCTGTCAAGCCCCATCTTCCTAAGTTTTTGTTTGATTGGTTTGGCATCTGTCTTCACATTCAGCGAATGCTCTATTGTTTCTCTAAGAACTCCCTTAGATTCTCCTGGCGCCCAAGCGAAGATGTCGCTATTTTGCCGAAGCAGGTTGATGACTTTTTCTTCTTCTTCTTTGGAGAGGGCAGTTCCAACAGACACTATTTTCTCTGCATTTTTCGGGAATAGCTGAATCTTCTTCGTTTCGCTTTCGGTGCGACACTGGGCTTGTAACCCTTCGCTGTATTAGAGTCAATCCTCTCGGTAGTCCGGATTGGCTTAAGTTTGATATACCTTGGAGCTCATTCTTTCGTGTCGATTCTTTGGCACCCTCGGACGATTCTGACACCCCTTCGGTGGCATTTTCATGCGAGATAGTTATGATGTATGATTGTCGAAGGCATTAATAATTCCTCTCCGAAGATAGCATTATAGCGGTACTCCATATCAACGATATCAGCAGATACTTTTGTCGTCTTCCTCTTGCCTTCGCGAAAAGTGACAGTAAAGTTATTTGGCGGCGGCGACTCTGAGTTCCCTCCAAATCCAATCAATGGCATGTTTGATGGTGTTAGCCTATCTTGTGAATGTTGAGTTGTTTGACGCACTTAAAAAGATGATGTCCGCTGAACTTCCTCCATCAACCAGCGTCCTTTGTACGTCATATTCAGCAATCTCAGCTGTGACCACGAAGGGGTCCTGATGTGGAAACTTGACGCCCTTGGTGTCAGTTGTATCGAATGTTATCGGCGGAGCTGGAGCTGGCTTGCTTGTCACTGAAACGTGCGATACTTCACGGATAAATTCTTTTCGTTTCCTGTTTGATGGGAGATTCAACGAAGAGCCTCCGGTGATGACGTGGATGACTCTTCGGTTTGGCTCTTTGACATTGTGAACCCTCTCGGGGGACCTGTGGTATTGATTTCTCGGACGCTGGTCTTGCCTTCTTTGTCTTTTCTGGTTCTGGTAGTTTTCGCGTTGTTTTTTGACGTCTCTGCAATCCTCGGTTATATGGGAATAATTTTCCCCATGCACCGCACAGTACTTCTTTTCTTTAGTTTCCTGGTTGCGTCCTCGAAATCTGTCATTCCTTTGATAATTTTCCCTTTGGTAGTTGTCATTTCTTCGATCATCCCTTCTCGTGTTATCTCTTTGATTGTTGTACTCCTCCCTTCGGGGATTGTAATCCCTTCGAGAATGGTCCCCTCTTCCATTGTTATCACTGGATCTTCGCTCCTCAAACCGTTTGGGTTCAATGTTGCTTATTCTCTTGTTAGAATTGTGATGCTTTTTGTTCTTCTCTAAGTTGCTCTCTTTGTGGTTGTCACGGTCTTTGTTTGTATTGAGCTGGCCTTGCCTCCTCAAATTTTCCTCCTCTCCCTTTGCATATCCTTCAACTTCATCATAAAGAAGCGCAGCTGACTGCGGGGGGTCTTGAGTTAGCTTGTGTAGAAGGGGTCCAGATTGAAGACCTCTTCGGAATGCATTGATCACCGAAGAGTCAGAAACATCCCTTATCTGGCACCGCACAGCAGCAAATCTTTTATAGTAATCTCTCGTGCTTTCCTTCTTGCCTTGTTCCAAGGCGAAGAGGTCCCCTTCTACCATTCTTTGGATATAATTTCCTTGAAAATTGTTAGCGAAGGCATCTTTGAGTTGGTTCCATGAGTGTATGGACCCTTGTGGCAATGAAGTGTACCAAGACAGTGCAGTGCCCTTCAGGGTTAACAGCAGACTCTTCGCCTTTATGTCATCATCTCCTCCTGCTGCTTCAACTGCTGTATCATATACATCCAGGAATTCGTTCGGATCTGTTTCTCCTGAGAATATGAACACACTTGGCATCTTGAATCCTTCGGGCCATTTTTTGCCCCGAAGGTATGCGCTCAAAGGCCCTTCCGCAGCCTTCTTCGGCTGTGCCACCATTGCATTTCGCTGATGTTGCTCCTGGTTCTCTTCTGGGTATGGTATCCTCCGGGGTGCGTAATGTTGTTGGGGTTGCATTGTCACAAGCTCTCTTCGGAGCAAGTCGATTTGTTCCTCCAGCAGTCTTCTCCTGTCTCGCAGGATAGTTTCAGCAATTGTAGGGTCTTCGTTTTGATGCTCTGCATGGGATGGGTGGGTGGGTTTCTTTGCATCCTCTCGGCGACTCCACCGGGTCTGGCTCGTCGAATCTCCCCCCCCACGTCCGGGGCATCTTGGCCCCGCTTCTCCAAATTTCGCAAGTTGATGCCGAGAGTTCCTGGAGTACTTCCGCCGGGTCCTTGCGCCGGCGCGCCACCTCGTCGACGCTCAGTCGTTGGCGCAGTGGTGACCGCCCTTCGGGCCGCTCCCTCCATCGACTCGCCAGTGATGTCTCGCTCGCCATGGATTTGGCGCTCTTGCCCTGCGTGCGCTCCCTTGTGCCCCAACTCCAGTGGCTCGCCTCCAGCCGTTGCAACATTCCTCCTGGGTCTAGCCATCACCGCAATCGCCCGTCTCTCCCCACGGACGGCGCCAACTGTCGTCGGAAAATCTGCCGACGGTGAGAACCGGCGCCCCTCCCCGGTGATGGAGAGGACGCCGAGAAAGAGGTGGTGAGAGAGCAGAGCGCTCAGTGAATAAACTAGAGTGCTAATGTGTATGATCAGAATGCTTGTCTCTTTCATTGATGAATTTAACAATTTATACAACTCTAGGGGGTAGGGTTTACATGCATGGGAAATACCCAAATTACCCTGACCCAAGGGGATATACCGAAATTGCCCCCATCTCTGGATCGTCCATCATGAGATCTACGGCTAGGCTAACTTTCTTACAATCCAAGTTGCTTTAATTCCTAATGTGCCCTTGGGGGGACATATACTGACAAAGTTGTTGATTTGATCCACTCATGTCAGAAGTTGTCGCGGGGTCTTCGCCTTCTAGGCCGGAAACTTGTGAAAGATCATTCTCGGTCTTCCCGAAGAGTCTTTGTGAATCTCTCGTCTAGGCACTCTTTTCCACTCTTTGAAGGAAATCCCGAGGACTCTCCATCCCGAGGTCCCTCCTTACTTGAGATGTACTCGGAATACTCTACCCTTCGCATATGTTCACACCTCCCATCCACAGTCTGGCGAAGCCTCTTGAGCGAACTTCCTCATGCTCCCCTTCGGTTGACACTTTACGCGAAGAACCCCCACAACATCTTCGCGAACATCTTCGTGAACATCCACCTCTCCTAGAGATGGGTTGGCTGCCCCTACAACATCGACATCGAGTTCAAAGCCCGGAGCGCTATCAAATCCCAAGTCCTAGTTGACTGTCGTGGAGTGGACTAACCCGAGCCCTCCAGAGACGGGCAGCGAGGACCCAAGGGACGGGCAATGGACCATGTACTTTGATGGATCCCGAGCTTACGAGCGCTCGGGGGCTGGGGTCGTCATCATATCCCCTCATGGTGACAAGATGCAGTATTCCATTCAGCTACAATTTGACACGACAAACAATGCGGCAGAGTACGAAGGGGGATTCACAGTTGGTCATCAGCCAGTATAACAAGGAGTTTGAGTGTACCGATGACTCAATGGCGTGTTATCTGGCTGAGGTGAGGAAGTTGGAGCAGCACTTCAGGCATTTCGAGGTGCTGTATGTTCACATGAAGTACAATTCTCTTGCAGACCAACTCGCCGCCTGGCAACCACACTAGAGCCCGTCCCACCAGGTGCTCATCGAGCATATCTTAAAGCCCTCTATTACCTCTGGAGAAGAGGCACGAGAGATGAACGGCAACGTCTCCTTGATCGAGCAGGAGCCGAGCTGGATGACGCCATTCATCCAGTACTTGGCTCACTAGACACTGCCCGATCAAGAAGCTGAATGTAAACAGCTTATCAGGAGAGCTCCACCATACTGTCTGGTGGACGGTGCCCTGTACCATAGAGGCAAGCTCGGAATTCTTGCCAAGTGCGTCTCCTAAGAGGAGGGTAGGTACCTTCTAACGAATTTGCACGAAGGCATGTGTGGGGCATACTCGGCGTCCCGAACGCTCGTGGGCAAGGCATTTCGCATAGGCTACTATTGGCCCACGGCTAGTCAGGATGCCTATGACATAGTGTCCAAGTGCCACGCATGCCAGTTTCATGCTCGGCAAGTGTCGGGACCCACAAAACGGAGTCGAATCCCTGCTGTGCTTTACCTGTACTAGTCCCTGGATCAAGTAGCTAGTACACACAGATATACAGTTTGGATCATCACCATTCATTAAAAAGTAAATTATTACATCAGAGTCACTTAATTATTACAAAGTTTAGGCTCTAAGGCCTAGCAGCAACAATTCAAATAACAGTTCAACTCAAGTGGAAACCCAACGCAACTCCACAGGCATGTCCGAAGAAATGCGCACCTAGACGTCGGAGCAGTCTTCATCCTAAACTCCTTCAGCGAAGTCCCCGTCTTGATACACCTCCTCATCGGTGTCGCATCCTGCTCGTTGGAATGAGCTGCCCCGCATGAAAGGCGAGGGTGAGTATACTTTATATTCAACAAGCAAGGCTGACTATATGCAACTAAGGCTAACAAGGGAAGGGTAAGGGTTCTTTTGCATAAAGCCAGTTTTGCGAGTTTTTCCTATGATTTTATAAAATGATTTTGTAAAGCGTCGTGGAAAACAAATATCTAAATTATTTTCTTCGAAATTCCGGCCTCGACCGGTTTTGCCCGAACCTGGCTACTCACGGCACCCACCGTGCAATTACCTCATCGCTCATAGCACCAACTATGAGGAGAAAAACCAAAACACACGACTCCGATCGTGGTTTTCCTTTAAAATACCATTTAGAAAACAACAGGTAAGAAGTACCAATGAGGCAGCTCCCCGTTGTCCGTCCTTGACCGTGGACACGGCTATGATGATAGTTTTACACTCTGCAGAGGTTGCACGCTTTACCCACGAGAGGTGATTTTTCCTAGGAATCACCCAAAGGAAAGGAACACCAGAAGGTCTTTAACCAACACCCACCTAACCTGGCACTCCCTCTAAGGATTCCACCGCAGCGCTAGTTACTCTAGTAGGCTGAAACCCCCTCTTTTGCCTACAGAACAGCACCAACTGCCTACTCCACCGACTAGAATACCAAAACTAGAAGTCCGAAGGGTATTCAACCAGGGCTTGCCCATATAAGCATTCAATAGTCGCGCTGTTGTACTTTGCTCGTCTACCTCAAGGAATCGGTCCTTAGAGATCAGGGTGGGTCCCACTCTGGACCCAAATCTCGTGCATGCTGCACCATCCTTGCAACCATCCACCCCAATCAAGTTTTACAAAACAGTTTTCCCTAATAGCACTTGCTATAAACCAACCCATTTGCAAACAAATGACAACACCAATTGTCATCTGAAAATCACGTGGTAACTTGGTAAATAATGGTGACAAGCATATGATTAAATGTTCTACAATGAGCATTACTAAGCAGATGTAAAACTTAGACAAGGGCATGGCAATAACTAATCAAAATTAATAACCTATGGCAGCAAGAAATATTTTATGAGAATTAATTATTACTGGGGATTTAGCTAGACAATTTAGGTATTTAGCATTTTTACATTAAACATACATGCTAGTGTTCAAATTCTACAAATCATGTTTGAAAAACATGGGTTCAGAGATTTCAGCACTTGCCTTGATCGACAAAGTGGGTAGGGTCCTCCGCTGCGTCGGAAATAAAACCCTCGGCGTTTGAATCTAACGCAATGAAATTACACAAATAAATACAAGGCAAAAGAAATATCAGAAATTGATATGTGTGCAAATGCATATGAATTTTTTTTATAAAAAAGTAGGTCTTGATTTTATAAATATTTTAAAATTTATTTCATAATTTTTGGAATTATACAATTAAATATATGAAATTATTAAGGTTCTGTCTTAATTAAAATAGAAAAGGAAATCTCTGGCGGCAGGCTAAAGCTCGGCCTGGCGGTCAACTGTCTCGGCTTTGGCATAATGAGGCGCTGCTGGCGTGTGACCCGGCTCGATGCAGCCGGACCCAGCGTGAGTGGCAGCCAGGCGTCTGTGGCGTCGCATAAAAGCGGAGGCGGTGGCCTAAGCGAGAGGCGACCCGAGGGCGCCGCCAAGATGTGCCGCCTAGTGGCGGTGAGAGGAGGTGTGGCCCGGCAACATCTTGTGGGCGACGGATCGAGGACGGCGGCCCAACGGCGTGAACGCATCGGCTTTGAATGCGGCGGGTGACCGGCAGTGGGGTCCACTGTCGGTGACCCGAGCAGAGATCTTGTGGCGGCGGCGTGTCTGGGCGGCAACGGTGTTTAGCGGCGGCGGCGCCGGAGAGGAGGAAAAGGAGAGGAGGGCTATGGCGCACCTCGAAGCGAGGTTGGCCGGTGAGGAAGGCGGCGGCGGTGCGGCGGCGCAATGGCGGCACCGAGGTGGCAAGGTGGCGCATGGCTAGCCGGCAGCGAGGGAGGAGGGCAGCGGCGGGGAGTGTCGCGGCGGCATGGGGAGTGTGGGGTGGGTTCCCATGGCGCGGCATCAACCGCTGCCACAGTGGCGTGGGCCATGGAAGGAGAAGCGCTTCGGCGGCGGCGGTGGGCGGCGCTCGACCAAATTGTCCATGGGAAGGCGACCTAGAGGAACTAGGGGTGCTAAGGGAAAAAGGAGGAGGGGAGATTACCGTCGGCGGCGATGAATTTGCGAAAATCAGCGACGGCGACGATGAGGATAGCAACACCTTCGGCGACGAAATTAGACGAGCTCAGTCGACGATTCCTACGGCCGAAAGGTGGGATAAGTCCAAGGGAGGGAGAGGAAGGAAGTCCTCGGAGGGTTCGGCCAATAGAGCTTACCCGACGACGAATTTCGTGGAGAGGCAAAAGGTGAGGGGGTGGCGGCGGTTAGGATTTATATAGGGTTTTGGAGGGGATTTAGGGAAGGGGGAGGACGATTCGGGTAGGGATTGATCCCCTAGGATTGTGGGAACCGATTTCTGCTGGTTTTGGGGAGGATTTTAGGGAGGATCCTAAGAGAGAAGATAGGGGAGGTTTTTCCTATCATTTTGGACAGGAAGATCGAGAGGGAATCAGGGAAGAAAGGAAGAAGGGAGGAGGGAGAGAGAGGAAAAGGAAAAGGGAAAGAAAAAGAAAATTAGGTGGGGTCCACTTGCAAGAGGGATAAAATAGAAAATAAATCCCATAATTAATTTATTTCAACTTCAAATTATAGATAAATAATTATTTAAAGATTTAAATTATAGATAAATTATAGCAATTTCCTTATGAGGCAGCGTATTTGTGGTCAATCCATGACTTTTCCACCTATGGCATGTTTTTATATTGGAGCACACACGGAAGACTGTCTTGTCCGAGATGCGTGGATGATACACAAGCATTCCAACTAGTGAACGGGGGCAAGACTAGCTTCTTTGACTGTCACCGGAGCTTTCTGAAGACCAACCATCCATTTAGAAAACAAAAAAATGCATTTCATAGGAACACGGTGGTTAAAGAACATAAGCATGGCCGTTTAGGAATAAGAAAAATAAATGATTGACATAACAGCTTGGTAGAAGAGAACAACGACGTCTATGAGGGGTACGGGGTCTCACATCATTGGACGCACAAGTACGGATTGTACTCTCTCCGTACGCCACAAACTTGATTCTGCCCCACAACATTGACGTCATGCACCAGGAGAAGAATGTTGTGGAAGCCATATTTTGCACAAACTTTGACATCACGGAAAAAAACAAAAACAATCTCAAAGCCCATCTCGACTGTGCGCTGATATGCAATCGACCGTCAATGAACCTGATAAAAGGACAGACGAAGAAGCCAATGGTCTCGTATTGTCTCACTAGAGCATAGAGAGTAGAGGTTCTACTATGGTTCCAAGATAAGCTTAAATTCTCCGATGGGTATGTGTCAAGCTTTAGTCATGGCGTGAACATTCCTCAAGGAAAGATACATGGCATGAAGAGTCACGACTATCACATCATCATGAGGGACCTGCTTCTCATCGTGTTTCGTGGGTATGTCCCCGAAGACGTCTAAAGAACCCTTGCAGATCTTAGTTTCTTCTACAGGAAATTGTGCGCAAAAAAGATCAAGAAGGGGAAGATGGCGCAGCTCGAGGATGATATAGTTGTGCTCGTCTGCAAGCTTGAAAAGATATATGTCCCCGGCTTCATCAATCCAATGCAGCATCTCTTGATCCATCTACCTTCTGAAGCAGGACTTGGAGGCCCCATGCAGTATCAATGGATGTACCCCATAGAATGACGTTTGAAAAGCGTCCGACCAAATGTGAAAAACAAGGCCCGCGTAGAAGGTTCAATAGCAGAGGCTTGCTACATCCAAGGTATCTCCAACTTTACTAACAAATACCTAGCGAGGGAAAACAATGTGAACATGCACATACCAAGGTATAACACTGTGGGCCGTACGGTCCAATCTGATCTAAAGTTGTTCGCTATCTAAGGCACTCCGATCGGACGGAGTATGAGACGTGAGCTAACACGGAAGAAAAGGGTTGTTGCACTCTTGTACATATTTAGCAACATGGAAGAAATGGAAGACATGCAACGGTAGTTTGTACAAGCCGAATGAAGAGATAAGAACGGGCCCAATGTAGCTCAGTATCGCAAGCTGATGGAAGAGGGTGCGGGACCTGGCCATCCGAACTTCTTATCTTGGTTCTGAAACACGTAAGTGCCTTTCATCTTGAATTTGTGTTTGATGATGTCTTGCGTTTGTTTGCTAACTCTTTTTCCTGTCTATCACGTAGTGCACTCTCCATGCCAGCGTGCATAATGATCTTCGGATTATGTCACGTAGATGCAAGCATTTTGTTAAAGTGTATGGATGTTACGATGTCAACGGTTTCCGCTTTCAGTCCACACCAGCTGAGCATCTTAAGTCTAATTTGCGGTCAGTCAACAGTTGTGTCATGTGCCATGGGGACGATAGGGGTCGAATACTTCGGCATCATTCAGGAGATAATTGAATTGGTATTCGATGGAAGCAAAGAGCTATCGGTGGTTCTGTTCTATTGCAATTGGTTTAACCCTAACAGCGGCGTACGGCGTTGGGCTGAGCTTAGCTTAGTCGAGGTAAAATATAGCTTAAGATTAAGAGGGTACGATCCATTCATTCTCGCTAACCAAGCCAAGTAAGTATACTACCTACCGTATCTATGCACTGCTAAGAAAGAGTTGGAGCCATGGTGGGTCGTGTACAAAGTTAGAAGTCCTGGAAGATTGCTAGTACCGATGGCCGACGACTACGACGGGTCGATGCAAGAACAACACTTGCACGGGGGATTTGTGTTCGACATAAACCTGGGACTGGATGAACTAGAAGCCATAATGAATGACAATGTCGAAAAGGAACACGATGGTCAGGCTGAACCTGATGACGTCGAACCGTCAACTGATGATCCTCTCGATGTCAATTCAAATTACTTCCAGTGTTTGGTACATTTGCACTCAAATTTATTTATATATCTGATTGAATTATTTGAATGTATTACTAACTTTCCATTAACATGCAGAATGACTCAACGCCACTTCGTTGACCCTCGCCAGGAGGAGGAGATCCACGAGATAGAGGAGGAGTCGCAAGGTTTCGGACAGGGCGACATCCAGGAGGACTCTAACCAGTAGTTGGTACCCACTCAGGGGTCTGAGCCCGACCAGGCGAGTGGGTCTCAGGCCCCTAAGAAGAAGAGGGCCAGAACGAGGTCTCCAAGGCACCCACGGACGCTAGCTTAAGGATTCCCATCCAGATCGATGGGGACAGGTATGTTTTATCGCTTTGCTTCAACCTCGTATTGTTTATTTTCCTATATAATATTGCTAACATTTTTTCAATCTCTGCAGTAATATGCCGACAGTGGATGCCTCGCTAAGGACGCAACCAGGCTACATGCTAGGGGACTGGTCCGCCAGTTTTACCCTAGCCTAGTGACCGTGGGCGACGTCACCAGGCCAGCATATAGCTAGGAGGACTACAAGCTTGCCCCCCATGGAGACTCGACCGCTGCCCAATGCATTTGGGAGTTCTGGATAAGTCTATCTAACCGATTTTACTTTATGAATTTGTGATCATGATGCTAATCTCTTTGGTTTGTAAAATTTTCGCTTAGGTACCATCCCTAGTCGGGGTTGACGGAGGTGGAGTTTGACCCCGTCCTAGATAGGAATGCGAAGCAGAAAGTCCAGGACCTGATGTCCGGCGCTCGTGTCGTGGCTGTTGAGGAGTACCACAGGTAAGCAACCATCCCTATAATCCTTGTAAGATGGTATTTAGTATTTTTACAATTGCAAACTATTTGTACATTTCAGGAGAGAGCATGGTGAGCGGATCACCACCTTCGAGACCTGTGGGATCTACCTCGACGCAGACGACTATGCCGGGGTGCCTTCTGAGTAGGCCACAAACCACCCGGAGGCATGGAGGGCTCTTCGCGAGAAGTGGGCCAGCCAGGAGTTCTGGGACAAGTCCGCGAAGGCCAAGCATAACCGAGCCTCCAAGGACTACAAGAAAAACACGGGGAAGTGGTCCATTTCTCAGTTAGCCAAGAAGTTGGTAAGCTCTGATTTTTTTATTTACTTTTTATTTTTTGCTTAACTTTTCTTTCCCTTCTTGTAGATGCTAAAGACAGGGTCCCGCCCGATGTGTTTGAGCTATGGAAGCGGGCCCACACACCGAAGGCCAGGCCCGGCAGCCTGCTTGCGATGGACCCCCTCATGCAAAAGAAGATGGTAAGTGCTAACCAAAACTTTCACCCTTAACAAATTTGTAGTTTTGGTTAGTCTAACTCAAAAAAATGCAGGACCGCTACCAGGAGGCCTACACTCAGGTACACAACCCAGACAGCTTCCAAGAGGACGCCCTCCTAGACCCAGTAGTGATCCACCAGCACATGGGGGGCAAGGCGCACGGGAGGCTGGCAATCGGAGGGGACCACCTCAGGTGAGCTAATTACTATGTACCATGTCACTTCTTTAAAAACATTGATTTTACGAACTAACCATGGTCCTTAATTGTAGCTCGGAAGCTTACATGCCTGAGGTCTAGGCCTCTTAGAGCGCCACTCAGAATCGGCGCGAGTTCAAGGCCCGCATCCTCAAGGAGAGGGAGCAGGAGAGGAAGCAGAGGGAGCTGGAGAGGAGGGAGAGCCAGTAGATGATGGAGGCGTTCCAGGCGAGCCTGAGGTCTGCAGAGGAAGACCGACGGTGGGAGCGCGAGGAGTTCAGCGCTAGGCTCCTAACGTTGGAGGCAGCGACTAGACTTGGCAAGGTAAGACACTACCACCACCTCATTTCCTTTCTTTCAAATTTATAAGTCTTTAACTAATGCGTCCCGAATGTGTAGGCCTCGTCGAGCGGTTACTGGGTTCGCCCCTCCTCTCCTCCTCCTGCTGTTTCAGGATCGGCAACTCTAGCTCCGGCTCGTCGGCGTCGTCGCGACGATGCCCAGGATGAAGACGATGGGTCTAGGAGCCAGCCGATGGACCTTGTGTCCCGTTTGTTTCACTATGACCCGCCGCCCTTCCCTTAGAGTGAACTTGTGTTTTGGTTGAACTTGTGGTAGACTTGTGTGCTATATTACATACTTTTGGTTGAACTTGTGTTTGTGGTTTTAAATTGTGGTTGCAATATATTATATATTTCTGGTTTCGAATTGTGCGTGTGCATGCATATTTGTGTGAAATGTGGGGATGATTATACATATGCGGGGTGTTTTGGGTATCAGGTCAGCATTGCGGTAGGCGAGAGCTTATTGCTAAATTGGATTTTTTAACCCATTTTGTTGGAAATCCAGTACTCTCGACGGCTAGGCCTAAGCTGTCGATAAAGGGAGGTTCAGGGAACCCCCTCGAGACAAGCACTCTCGACGGCTGAACTATGGCTATCGAGAGAGGTTAAGAGGCCACGTGGCCCAGAGAGGCTCTCTCGACGTCATGTGGCCGTCGAGAGATGGTACCACGACCACGTGGCCCAGAACGCTGGACGTCACCTCTCTTGGCCGTCGAGAGAGGTGGATCGAAGCCGTCAAATGGCCAAATGACCATCCGCCCAACTCACTGGAGACAAGCACTCTCGACGGCTTAGAACCTGGCCGTCGAGAGAGGTTAAGACGACCACGTGGCCTAGAGAGGTACTCTCAACAGTCTATTGGCCGTCGAGAGAACGTAAGCCGGCCACGTGTCCCAGATCTTTGGACATTGCCTCTCTTGACGACCACATGGCCATCGAGAAAAGTGGGTCAGAGCCGTCAAACGACAAACGGCCATCCGCCAAATTCTCTCGACGGCACTCTCTCGAGCCATCGAGAGAGGTTGTCTGGACGGCCGAGCCGTCGAGAGAAGCCATCTCTCTCGACCGGGCTAGCCCAACGGTCATTTCTCGACGGCCGGCAGTTGAGAGAAGTTACTCTCGATGGTTTGTGGGTCTTTCTCGATGGTTACAGCCGTGGAGAAATAGCTCTTTTCCTGTAGTATATACAACAGCAAAGAAGCAAAGAATGACCCGGTCCTCTTAAACTTGAAGGCATTGAAGTAGAACTTGTCAACGATGACCTTATCTACTAAAAAACATTAAATCGATCACTACTTCAGTATGTAGTATGTACTACACAGCAATAGAATAGATAGATGGAACATATATATTGGAAATGTTCTTGGTACAGTTGCCCCTCAATTAGAGCCACAATGCTCTCTTGCTCTTGCAAGATCAAAAATTTTTTTGCTTCGGCTTATCCATCTGAAACAACACAACATCTAGTTCTAGTTTCAAGCAAGAAGGCTTGAGAAGAAGAAAAAAGAAGGAAGACATGAAAATCAAGTCTGAAGTCTGGACTGATACAACCGATCAAGGTTTCAGATGGCTTGGGCACTTCGAAGATGGCCGAACTCCACTGCTGACTGCTCGCTTGTCTCGCGCTATGTCAGGTGTGCAAACATATATTGACAGATCATGGGAGATGTTATCAGTGCCATCCTGTACATTGCCAATGTCTCGGTTTAGTCATGGATCAGCTCCTTGATGGCTGCTTGCCGCGGCAGGTGCACTTCTCCTTGTCTTCCTTCAGAGCCTGAACATAAGGAAAATTCGAGGTTGTTTCCCGGTTGTGCTTGTATAGTGCCAACGTATACGCATGTGCGATGCGATGTCTTTACACAAAAATCGAGCTATTATAGTAAATTGGGCTTATTTTGGCCTCGTGACTGCATGTGTGGATGAAGCCATGAAGGTTTATGTCAAGTTAAGCAGCAGGTTGAGCTAATGAGTTTGAGATAGCTGGTTCAGTGGTTATTACTTACGTGAAATGATCGCAGTTATCGGTGATCACGTTTGTGTTTTTCTCTAGCAATGCAAACCACTTTGCGTAGCTGTCTAAGTTCCTGAATTCTGACAATGCATTCGATACGCATACCTGCAGCTGGTTCTGCAGTCCCCGGATGTGCTCAACTGCTAGGTCCAGCATGTCGGCCGTGCTCGTTTGCTGTCAATTTTAGAAAGAACAAAACATCATCAAAGTTTCAATCGGCCTGCAGATTAATTGTACTCTGTTGAAAAATAGCAGAAAAGAACTAAGACCTACTGCGTACAGAAGTACTGTATATGCAAGCAAACACACATGGAACATGGCGTATTATACTGTTTAATTGATCACCTTATCCATGTCAGGCACCAGGGCCAGCAACTTCCGGAGCTTCTCGCTGATCCTCGTCCTTCGTTCCTACATGTACCATCATCGATCACATGCCTGAAGATTAATCTCGTAGTTCCAAAAAAGGAGGACACAGAGATGCTAGATGAAGATCATCTACTAAGCTAGGAAATTGAAAACGATCATATGAAGAATGTATTGTTGCTGTGATTTGGAATTAATAGAGCGTCTATGTATACCCTCTCTGCGATGCTCCGTGGGTGCGTCGCACATCCACGCTTGGCCCGTACTCTCAATGGCACCTGGTCTTGCTGCATCTGCAGGTATTTATTTGCCCCCGCCATCTCCCTCGGGATAATGAACTACACGCGTGCAGATCAGAGACGAATTAAGCATGAAATCATGCAGGCAGAAGTCACACATTCTAATTTCCTAGTGCTAGTAGAGAGTATCAATTCATAGCTGAAGGTTATAATAACAGTTATAGATCAGGGAGTGCTACCATGCATGCATACTCATGACAAATGTGCATGCACAGGGAACTATGAATTCATGATTCTAATTGGGTAATTAATGACATTGCATTGGCATATATAGTACGTAATTTGGCCACGTTCTTTAATTAGAATTTAACCAATCAAGTTACTTTCGGAAGAATCGTTTTCAACAAGGACATTAAGATTGTATGTAGAGAAACCTCTAAAATCACCGTGTACATATGAAGTATAATTCAAAAAATTAATTCAGTCCGAGTGTGCGACACAGCTATATATACCTGTGATTCGTATTTGCTAAGGGTGGCAATGATGTCGTCATTGTTGTGCATTCCCGGTTTGCCAGCTGGCGTGGAGAACACAATGGAGTTTGAGTCCTCCCATGATCCGATTGAGAACCCGCCGGAGAAGGAGCGGGCCACATGGTCGGCGGCGATGTTCCCTTCAGAGTGACCAGCACCATGGAAGTTGTCAGTGAGGTCCGGGATGACATCCTCAGAGATTTGGGAGAGAGCGCCCTGTCTACCGAAGTTCAATGGGGACTTCATCTGCTTGCTGTTGTTCATGGCATGGCGAACCTCACCACCGCCTCCAACTCCTGATCTAGCACTCGCAAATCCTGCTAGTTCAGTTCCACACAAAATCAAGACAGAAATGGTGACTGCTGATGCCTAGCTATTGGCTAATATAATGTGGTCATAATTGAGATAATATTCGGGTAGCCAAATCTATCCATCCTCTACAAGCAAGTAAATGGTAAGATCGATGTACCATTAATTTGAGTTAATTTTAGCGTGAAGTGTTACTGAGAATATAATGAATCTGCGAGTCTAAAGAAAAAGCTTTTGTTTAAAAAAATTAAGTTACATGTTGAACAATTTGTGTGATATCCTAGAATTCATTGTCTTCAAACTTTTTCTTTTGAAACAAGGGTATTGGGACCATTTTCACATAATCGGTGTAGCATAGCTCAAAACACCAAATATTACTGTTGTGAAAAAATCATAACAGCATGAAATATTAAAAGATCACACTTTTTCGGGTGCAAATAAACAATATTGAGTTTTTTAATAAAAATTTTGTGCTTACCATCATAATATTTTCAATATTTTGTGGCAAATTAGTATGATTAATTAGCTTCTGAAAGTTTATCCATCATCTTATCATACAATAAAGCGTTGTAGTTCAACTAAGCCCTAATATACTGCTAGCTACTCCTGAAAATACTATATAATAATTAATTAACTTGGTATGCCACTCATGATGCATGATTCTCTTCATTCAAACGTTTAAAAATATTTCTTATACAGTTTACCTGTTGTAATTTAATTAGTTGCATGCTATATTTATTTGGTATGCCACTCATGATGCATGATCATATTCTCTCATTCAAACGTTTAAAAATATTTCTTATACAGTTTACCTATTGTACGTAATTTAATTAGTTGCATGCTATATTATTAGGTATGCCAGACTAGACATGTTTAATTAGGCCATGTTCTCGTCAGCTTATCTTATCGGACTTATTTATCTTATTTGACTTTTCATTTAACTTCGAGAGCTTCCCGAGATAGTCTCGAGAGTCGGATCCGCTTCATTCGACTTGTGTTTTAAAGGTTTTAAACAAGTCTTTGAGATAAAAAAAAAGGGATTCAAAAAACAAATCATTTTTATTTTAAACAAAAATAAACCCTAACCCAAATAAGACAATAAGGCCTTATAAGTTGACAAGAACAGGGCTTTAGTGTGGCCAAAACTTCTTTACTGTGGTAAGTTTGCTAGTTTGGCAGTAACTTCATATATAAGCCCATGGGCTTTAATTACTACTTAACATCCTTACTAACTAAATTAACTAACTCTCGTTTCTCTTTTTTTTTTTTGCACGAGTGCACGTATCATTACATTTTTCACGTGCATATATTCTGGACTACTACCTCTGTAGAATATTTTTATAATTTTTGTAAATTAAATGCATAAACGCACAAAACGTAAACATGCGTACCAGAATGTGTTAGTTCCCCAAATGATGCGTTTATATTTAATAGGGGAAAAGTGATTGTGGGACACCATTAATTTATGTGCATTGCTTCTGGAATCAATCTTTCATGGTATTTTGCTGATGCATACTTTGGCAATGAAAATATTATACTACCTCCGTTTCATAATGGTTGTAGTTTTAGCTAAATGCACACAAAATAAGAAGACATGAAAAATGACTTGTCTACCCTCATTTAATGAAGGGTAGTTGAACAGATTAGTTTAAATAGATGACTGCATTGATAAAGGGTACAAAGGTCATATTGGCTCTAAAGTTGTATTGGAATGTGAGAACAACCATTTTGATAAAAATTTTGAATGCTAAAACTACAACCATTGTGAAACGGAGGGAGTACTTATAATGTTCAGAGAGAGATTATTTAAAGAATGAAACCAGTGCCACTAAACCAGAAACTCAAAGGGCTTGGAAGAAGGAAAGGTTACAAAGCCATTGTCACTGACCAAGTCAACCCTACACTATATATGCTATGCCATATGGAATTGGTCGTGTGTGCCAGTGGCTTCGTAATTCTCTCTTCTTCGCCTTTGCATCTAAGCACCTGTATAGCCTGTGCATCCCTGTTTAGAGGCAAAAGAGTGTAGATGCTCAGGAAAGCTTTTAGATCTGCCAAATAAAAATATTATTAATTAGTATATTTCAATGTTGATGTTTTACATAAAGTAAATCAGAAGTATATATGTCGATATCTTAATCGCCGCCTTTTTCGGCAGCTAATTCAGTTTTTAAGAAACGCTACAACCACTTTGTCCAATTGTCCTTAGACTTGATTACTTCATCACTTTCGGGTGCGCTGACGTCAGCATTCATGGAGATCGAGATGAGATGAGCTGAACCTGGACCGATCGACGACGGCAGCGCGGTCCCGCATGCCGAGGTCAGCGGGGCCCAACCTGCGGCTATGTTCGGCCAAGTGGGGATTAACCAGCGCGCCCCGGGGTCTCGGTCTCGGTCTCGGTCTAGGCCCGACAGTCTCATAGGCTCGCATTGATGACGCCGTGCGATCGATCCATCAATCAGCTCGGGCCAGGCCAAACCAAACCATAGTCGTCTAGGCCCTAGAGGATGCGAGCGCCGTGGTATGAGCAGCGGCATTCCTAGTCATTTCAGAACATTTTATTGGCGAGATTGCTAGCTTGACCCACCATTTTGTACCATGAGTTTGTCCAGTGCTACCGTTTTCTTCCTTAAACCAAAGATAGTCGTATCTCCTTTTTACCTCTAAAATTATTAAGAGAGAAAAATAAGTATGGATAATTCAACGATTCTGATTTTCTACAATTATATAAGTAGATAAATATCGATCATAACATGCTTGTAATGATATGGTATTGATATATAAACGAGAGAGGTGTCACGTGCAAAACTTTATGTTAACTTAGTTGTGCTAACAAAGATTTGAATATACATAAATCAAAATTAAAGGACATCCATTTCATGAAAAGCAGGTTGCATATACCAATAAAACCATCTAAATGGATCACATCCATATGCATCAGACCTCTCAAAATTCTATCCAACAACTCACACGAGGGTTCACATTTTATTACACAAAGGTGGCTTGGATTGAGTCTTGAAAAAATTTCTTAACTACTTGTGTTTGGAAAGCAAACTAGCACCTTTATACTAGAGTTATATATGTGTCTACCATTGTTACTTCAATGTAATATAAAAGAACGAATCTTACACAAGAATCATGTATTAAACATAATCAAAGCATGTGGTACTATCATGCGGTTTTCAGAGGAGCTTATATAAAAGGGTCACAAGGAATATCGATCTGCTCCGTAGTTTGTCTCAATTCAACATACTAGCAATGTATTCATGTAAGAGGTAATGGTTGTTAGAATAGTCAATAAGTACTTCTTAAAAAAGTATATTAAAAATACATCATATTAGTGGTACCGCCCCTTAAATATAGACACTATGTTTGATTAGTGAGCAAGCTCAACAAACCACTTTTCTATTCTGAAATCACAATATCTATATTTTAGCTAGGTCTTTGCTCTTTCTCCCATACAGTAGCTAGCTACACGTGAAGCAAGCAATTCAAATTTTATTAATTTTATATCTAGTGCACAGCATGCAATACACGACTACATGTGAAGTGGATCCTATAAAGATAAGGACGACTCAACACATTAGTTTTAAATCTAGTGGAAGACACACGATACACATAGAAGTGGACCCTATAAAGACATAAGAATAACCCCAAGAGGGCCATGCAAGACCAACCAAGCTAGGCGCAAACGTGGGAAACCCTTGGGGTGCAATCAGCAGAGCAAATATTAATACTGTTTTGAAGATTGAAATCTGCATAAAGAAGTACGAGAGAGGCATGTGGCGTCCACAATCCTACGGACCCACGAACCGCACCATGAAAAACCACGGTAAACTATGCAGCTAGCGCGCCAGCCCGCAGTTTTTCCCATCCCTCTCTCCCAGCCGGTTTCAAAGCAGCCCAATAAGACAACTCCGTCAATTGAAAACAGAAGATTAAAGTTGGATATGGCGGGTGAGATCAGCCGATTGAACTAGTCAAGTTTACACGATGAAAAGAAGAATAATGCCATGTTTAAGAGTAACCACTAAATAATTAGTTGTTTTACGCAGCATGATCTGTTCATGATTCACAAAGAATGGGATGCCACTCGAGACAGAGGGAGCTAAAGCTAATGATCAAATGAACATGTGGAACAAGAAATTTGCGGAAAGCCGCCTCGGTCTATTTCTGAAGCGACCAGGGGAGGATGTCTGGATGGATGTAGTGTACAGTGGCACTAACAAAAGCCTGAGGCAGACAGCATATGCCGGCTTGCCTTATATGGTAAACTTGTTTTACCAGATCAGGTAGGTGCCAATCTTTTATCCTCCAACGAACCCTGATGAGACAGACGCTAACGCCAGCATTTTTGCCACTGGAATGGGGTGAGATGTTGCTGCTCTAATCATTTACGCTGTTACGCAGGCGGAGTGAAGAATAAAGAAGGCGGCGGCGGCGGCGGCGGCGGCGTGCTGCGAGCAAATGTATTGGGTAACTACATTGCTCACAGCTGATGATGCGTCCTACGTACATGCTACGTTTGCAACCCCGGGACTATTCCTGAGGACAACTCAAATCTCGAAAAGAAAGAGAGAAAAAAGGCAGGTCAAGATTGCTATTGACCAATCTTGGCAGTACGCCGCGGAGGAATATGGAGAAGAAGAAGCATGGTGTGATGATCATGATGATGTTCCCCTGGATCCCAAAGAAATCCGGAGGAAAATAGAGGTTGAAAGCAGACAAGAGCGATTCTATTGAGCAGAGCTCTTCCAAAATCATGTGAAAGAACGGTGGTTAGGATGAGAAGAGGCAACGAAAACGACGGGCGCGTTGATTACGAGTAGTACTGCTCGGGCCCTTACCGTTGTTATCCACGACGCGGCTCGAGAAGAACGCCGGCGGCGAGCTGCTGTGCCGCGGCAGCAGATCGGGCATGCCGCCGCTGCCCCCGCCGCCGTCGCCCTTAGCCTCCACGCCGAACTGGTGGTAATGGTGCTGCCAGTGGCCGTGGCCGTGCCCCAGCGAGATCTCCGCGCCCCCGCCGTACTGCTGGTGCAGCTGCCTCGGCGCGCCCATCGCCGCCGACGGCTCCCCTCCGCCCGGCGCCGGGAAGAACGCCCTCGCGGTCGCCGCCCCCTCCACCGCGGGGTCAACGAACGACGACGGCTGCTGCCCCTGCGCCGGGCCGCCGCCGTAGCGCGAGGGCCCCCGCTGCGGCTGCGGCCGCGACGGCGGCCGGTTCATGCGTTCGCAGTCCGGAGCTAGCTTCTCCGCTCGCGCCCACGGTCGCGCGTGAGCTCACCTCGTGCCGCCGCGCGCCTCTGTGTTCTTTCTTTTCTCTCTCTCTCGCGTACCCGCGCGCCGTGGGAGCGAGCGAGCTGGCGTCGCGGCCCGGGAGGAAATAAGTAGAAGGCGCTCGTGATTCGGCCTCGCGCGCGGGGCGTGTGGCTGGTCTAGCTAGCTCGTGGTGGTGGACTGGTGGGGAGCGCGCGAGGGATTCGGAAATGTGGATCTTACTGAAAGTGGCGAGTGGGCGCGTGGGGAGGAGGGAAAAGCTAGCGAAGCGCTGGGCCGGGGTCTTGGACTCTTGGCTTCGGCCGGGTCTCGATCGAGATTCGAGCGTGGAACGTGGATGACGACGAGGCAAAACCGAGGCGCGCCGCGCGCGGGCGCTAGCAACCGGCGGAAGGCAGATGGCAGCGGCATTGCCTCCGGTTTGGTTTGGGGGATCACAGGTGACGCCGCACGCACCGCCGGCAAATCAAGGATCGATCGAGACGCATCGCGGCAGAGGGTTCATTGCATCCGCTGCGAATTCAGCTCGCGATCGATGGTTTGTATCTTGTGGGAAGAGGTTAGGTTTTGTTTAAGTTAGTAGTGACATTTTTGTCTCTAACTCTAGTGTGAGAGGTGTCGCCTTTTAATTAGAAAGCAATGTGTTCCACTACATACACGGTTGCACGATTAGATTGGTATCAAAGTTTAAAAGACATTTTTTTGCATATATAATGATTATGCCGCATATTGTTTATGGTAAACTTTAATATATATATCCTATATATGTCGCATATCTAGCATAGCATAGTTAGATTTGCTTCACGTGCATAACCGTATTGGCAGGGTATCCTTCGATCTTCTGACGGATCAATGGTTGCCCTACATATGTCGGGCGCTTGCTACCGTGGAGCAGCTGTTAGAGAGAGAGGCGACACATTCGACGGGGACGGGCAAGGGTCACGCGATCATCCTGTCAAAAAAAAAAAAAGATCATGCAATAACGGACGACCTAGAGGAGCAGACGACGCACGGGGATGACACGACCGACAAGGGCAAAAGCATGGCGCGTCGTCAAAGAGAGATTCTAGGAAAGCGGCGACGCAGCATGTCGGGGAGGGGTGAGCTAGCACGCGACCCGAAGGAGCTAAGGGGCATGGCACAACGGATGGGCAGGTGGCACGCAGCTACGGAGGAACAGCAAGCGGCAAACGATCAATACAAACACCCTAGAGATAAAATCCTAAATTCGTCAATAATCAACACAACACAAGGTTGGCTCTTATATAGCGGAGAAACTTGATGACCAAAGCCTGTTTTGCCATGATTAACTAGATTTAATCGCTCAGCCTTACAACTTATTTGCTTATGTCTTATATGCTTATTTGCTTATCTCTATTTTCGAAAAGACAAACTCTTTGATTCTTGAGTTTTTTTTTATCTCGAATGTATGTTTCAAAGCTCTAAAAAACAAATTAAATGAAGCAGACCAAACTTTTTATCCTGCTTCGAAAAGTTCTCAAAGTTTAGATTTTAAACGAATAAAAAGAAAAAAATAAACCGATAAACTAAAAAGAACATAGCAAACATTAAATCACCCTAACATAAAGTAGCTAGCAGACATGTTTCCATGCAAGCATTAGGCACCACAGCCGCGACACTGCAGCAGCCGGCACATACATCGGTGACAGTTTCCACATACAGTGTAATTAAGTTCCCATGGATACGCAACTCCGCACTTGTCACGTACAGTCTCCCGTGTGTCTCCGCCACTTGCATGCAGAATGGCGATCGACTCACGTGAATGCACAATGCAGTAGCACACAACAAGCCGAACGATCGATTCTCTCCAGGACAGATCCCCAGTAAGAAGCTGTTCGCAGAAAGTTGACTGCCAGCTAGACGCGTGTGGACTTAGAGTTTAGAATCTTCATCAGCACCGAAAGCAGGATTTAAAGCGTGCTATCCGATTTGATCTGTAATCGGTAAAAAATACATAATCAATTTTCAACTAGCCGATTAGATCTATATTATAATATAAGAAACCTGCAAACCCCCGAAAAAAGCCAAAACAAGAGTGAAAGATAACGAAACTATTGGCTTAAATGAGATTTAAACCAATAGATTCAAAAGATAGCCAATCTACTGTACAGCTAATGGAATCAACTAATAGTAGAGCGAAAGGTAAAAAGACTATCAGCTAAACCAACGAATTGATTTAGTCAACAGCACGAGGGTAGAATGGGAGTGAACAGACTACCGTCAATGAATGTATTGATCGGTAAAATGAGGGTAAAATCTAATTCTTACTTAAAACGGTGATGCGTAACAATATCGGTTAAGATAGTATTTCGACCAAAAGCCGATGCAAATCCGTTGATCAATCGAATCGACACAGTACTTACTTGCAAGCAACTCCTAGGATGTCCCTTGAAGCCGATTGAAAAGGCAATGTGCAGCAAGTCGATCGAAGACAAAATACGGCTAAACTACTCTAAACTAGACTAAAGTTGATAGAAAGTAAATGACAAATAAAAGTATATTTGATTTATTGGTGTTCTGATGATTCTTTACACGTCCTAGGGGCTAACTATTTATACAGACTCCAACAAACATCGACCAGGACTCTGACTTTGTACACGGTACGGTCTCGACTTATTATTTCCTATTTTGTCTATTATCTTGCCTATACAATCCGATACAAACTGTAGTATAGCTGATTTGTTTCATACCAATCCTGACCCAGCTCTAACTGATCTTGGATCTTTCCATACCAATTGGCTTATCTAAATTTTGGTAGCAACAGAAGTGAAACGGAGTGGCTTAGTACATTCCAGGTGCACCTTTTCTATTCCGGCGAGAGTACATATGTGAAGTCGTGACCTGCAGGACTCGTGGGCACTGGGTACATGTAGCTAGAATTCCCACGCTGCCGCATGCGGTGCCGCGGCATGGCATGGCTACGACGAGGCGGCCAATGGCCTACGAGCAGATGCTCTATGATCGGACGAGGCAAGCCGGATAGCGATGCCATCGAAGCAAGGAGAGCGGGCGCTGAGGGATCGGGATGTCGTCTAGAAGGGGGTGAATAGGCGTTTTAAATTTTAAGTCAGAATTTAATGTAGAAGCAATATATCAGATATTCTGATATTAATATTGGATACTTCGATGGGTATCAAATTATCCGATCTGTACAGAAAATAGGGGATTTCGAATCCCAAGTCAAATCGGACAATCTTAAGGATACCACCTGCATTAAGGATAGATCACAAGCTATAGTACATATAGTGGGAGCTAGCAAAGCTAATCAATTAGGACACTAGCTCAATCACAAGAGGAATCAAACAAGTGAGAGGAAAAGGAAAACCAAAATGGAGAGGAAGACGCAATGATGTTTGTTCCCGAAGTTTGGATCCTTAAGAGGATCCTACGTCTCCGTTGAAGCTTGGTCACACTTGAGCTGGGGTCTCTTTCAACCCTAATCCTTTCAAGATTGCACAAAGCACTCCTTGACTTCTTCCTTTGCGGAGGCGAAATCCGGCCTTCACAAACTTCCCATGGCACACCACAGACAGATCGGTGGCTCGTGAGCAACTCCTAGCCATCTAGGAGTCCTCAACCTCCAAGAGTAACAAGTCCGGCAGAAAATGAACTTAGAGATAAACTTAAGTGCTCGAGAATGTAATTTACCTCACTAGCACTCTCAATCCTCTTCCCAACTCTTCTCACAAGGTGGATTACTGAGATATAGAGTGGGGAGGTGTTTAGAGCTCAAGAAGATGAAGATTTTCTCAAAAAGTCAACAATGGAACAGCCACCCGTGAGGTGGGGGTGAGGAGGTATTATATAGAGGTCCTGAAATCTAGCCGTTGGGGCCCTCTCCAGCTCACATCAGAACTTCCGATGTGTGCAAAACTCCAGAAAATAAACTCCCTCAACTCAATTCAAATTTAGGATAAAACACAGATCGGAACATCCGATCTAGCAAATTGGAACTTCCGACTAGCAACCCTTACAAATAAAGAATTCAGAGTATAGGATAATCGGACACTCCAACTGGATCGGAACTTTCGATTAATTAATCGGAACTTCCGATTAATTATGGACAGCCAACACGAAAAACTTAGATTTGGCAAAACCAGACAGTCCGATGAGATCAGAACTTCCGATGCACAGATCGGAACTTCCGATTCACTAAGATTGAAAACACCCGGTGTGCATAATGTGATGTGTTTTCTGTCTCTCAAATTTGTAAAGGTCTATCGATTGAGCACTTGAGACATTTCTAAACCATTTTTCATCGTATTCCTCTTAATAGTATGATAATCCTTATACTCAAATTAAACAAAGATTAACTACAAGTCTAGAATTAACCACGTGCCGCCTTCTTTCTTTATTTTGAGGGGTCCACGACATTCTAGCTTATCACCATTGGGACATATCACCTGTTCATATGCTCATTGAACACATTAGTCCCTTAATCGTTTGTCATTAATCACCAAAACTCACTTAGGAGGCCTAGATGCACATTTAGGCACCATCGGGCATGGTTAACCTCTTGCGATGTCTGCATGCGTCTCCCTAGGGAGATGCACAAGTGGCCCCTATCCTCTGCCAAGTTAGCGGATACTTTTGTAGTTTTATCCCCTTGATGGTATGGACGGAGCTAGGATTTCATGAGAAATAAGACGGTCGCATGCACCAGTGAGAGAGAGAAAGAGGCAGCGGCAGCGGCCAACCATTGGGATGCACGCGTCTGATCCTGATATGATCATGTACCGCTGGCTCTGCTTCAGGAAGACATATGTTTCTCACCGGGTAGGGTAGGGTGTACGCGCCATGCCGGTAAGATCCGACCCGGTTGGTGCATGACCTATGGCTTCGTTGTTCAAGGTTAGCCTTGTGTGTTTTCTTAAACTAAAGACCGCAGGGGCTTCTCACGGTCATATATTACTTAAAAGATATGTACAAGGTCTAAGCCTAAGCAAAGGTGGTGTCGTACCACACGGCCGGACGCCTCTTGGGTGTTCATCATCAGTTTATGCACCATTTGCATCAATTGATAGCCCGGTCGATTGACAAGAGGCTGCTTGTTCTCCTCTACCTCCGGATAGGAGTGGAAAGATCGGACTCAACAAGCTACATTCTCTAGATTTGATCTAATAGCATAACCAGTCAAGCCCGAGCCCAAGTCCAAGCTCGATTTCAATTCAAGTCAAGTTCGAGTAGCTCATCAAGCCCACCAAGCCTCTAGGCCCATAAGTCCCACTCTCCACTCCGCACCTCCCCACAACCTAGTGTGTGAATTCATAGGCTAGGCTGACCTCCTCCATGCCACACACCATACTACTATTCTACTACATGATTTCTAGTTTCTTAAGACTCACTAGGCAGTGCAGCCTACAAACATAACCTTAGCAAACGCCACACCGAGGTGCTCCGTCAGTTGCCGCCGCTCCAAGGTCCTCCACCATACACAGATCATCGTTACCATCCCTATGCATGCTCAAGCTCTCGACCGGCTCGGCCCAAGACGTGGAGGTGATTCTGCCACCTGGTCAACCGCCGCTACCTCGAGGTCCACTCTTCCACTCTGCCACCCCCTCCTTCCCTCTTCGTGCCAGCTCCCTCTTTCGAGCTCAACCGAGTTGATCTCGAGCTTTTCTCACCCTGAATTTTATTGTCTCTATACTTGGTACCAAATCCGACCTACCTCTGAACCGGACCTCCCTTCTTAAATAAGGTTCGGTCGACCGTATAGGGTGCACTAGTCCTAGTTGCCTCCTTATTGGGTCCAGCATTGCACTGAGGGCCTTTAGAATAGCCATGACCTATAGGGTTGCGGCTGAACGGTTTGGATTTCATAGCTTCAAAAAGCTGGAGCGTTGCTTGGTTGGACTTCAAAAGATTTGAGAAATGGCTTCAAAATGTTGTAGCGTTTTACGGCTTTTTACTACGTAGAAGCTGGGAGCAGCTGAAATTAAGATATTCCAAATCGGGCCGCTACACCAGTCTGGCTTATGGATGTTGGCGATTACATCGATAAGGTTGTTGGGTCTTTCAAAAATGACCTTGTAAAAAAAAATGCATACCCAAGAAGCATCGCCAGGCATTTATCTCGTCATCCTAGGATCTAGGATATGTGATTGGGGCCGAAATGATGACTCAACTAAAAGATGCAATCCTTAAGCCCTGAGCCAAGCAAATTAACGGACGGTCACCAAGCACTGAATATATATTGCTCGGAGAGGACGATGGCCTCTGAAACAGAGAAAAGGCTCAACTAAAGAAAAAGGTCGAGACGACAGAGATAAAAGGTTACATAGGGTGGGTTCTTTTCAGCTTTTCTTATCTACTTATTTGCCTGGATCTCGTCACTTCGAGATTTTTTTTGAGATAGCCTCGAGAACTGGTTGGCCTTCAATTTTGGGGTTTAGAGAGCTTATAGACACACCTACAAGATAAAAAAAAACCGACTCAAAAATTAATAAAAAAGTAAGATAAGTCAAATAAGACACGAGATAAGTAGGATAAGTTTTTTTATCCTCTTATCTCTTGTCTTATTTGACTTATCTCACTTTTTATTAATTTTTAACGGTTTTTTTATTTTAGAAGTGTCTATGTCTCTCTCTCAAAAAATCAGCCAAGCCGAAAAATCCGAAAAAAAGAAATAAGTAGACAAATAAGCTGAAAAAAACCACCCGTAGAGCAGCTGACGAAGCTGGCGAGCAAGCAGGATTGGAGAAGAGACCAGCAAGCTTCATCAGACTGACCAAACGCAGAAGTAAAGAAAAGAAGTCAGCTCCAAAAGGTCTCCTAAGAAAGCTACGTATATTCGCATGCCATCCGAAACAGAAAAAGATGGAGTAGGACGCAAACTATTCCGCCCCTTCCATACGATGGATTCCATATGCATAGTTCTGTCATGGTAACACAACCAAACATCAAAATCTTTTGCTCTTAATTAGGTTGTTGTGATCATGAAAGCGACGCAACTGGATTTCATCGATTATTTGGTGATTAGATGAGACGTGCAAGTTATCGACGTGTCACGAAGACAAAATTAATCTGTGCGGCATGCGCGTCCTTGGTATTGTGTGTTCAAATTTTTGCTTTCGGTTTAGAGTTGAGGAATTTTTCAGTATTTTGCTGAGGAATGACTAACGTAGGATTTACCGGATGGTGTAAAAAGTAAATGTGCCCGGTATAATCGGATGTCTGGACGGGTAATCATTATCGTGCTATTCATGTCAAATCAAATTGAACTCATTTTGAGCTGAAAAACTGCTTCTCGTTATAGTAGGAAAAGTTGTAGTCCCTTATAAGAAGCTTCGAGTAGTCCTCGAAAAAGTAACAAAATTTGGAAAGAGTACCAATTTGGTCTCTAAAATTTCCTCCTTGCACCATTTTAGTCCTTTAACTCCAAAACCGGGTTAGGCTAGTCCTCAAATTGTTAAAACCAGACCAGTTTGGTTTCTTAACCGGGCAACACGGTGGTTTTGGGGAGTTTTGTTGATGTGTCATCCATGCAAACGGTTTTCGCTGATGTGTCATACATGTGGCGGACACGTGGACTCCCTCTCTAATATATATCTCTCTCTCCCTTTGCCACTCTATCTCTTCTCCCTCTTTTCCATCCCCACCGAAGCACAATGTCACTCCTTCCCCACAGCGTCACCCCTCCCACACCGTCGCCACCCCATCCCTGACCGGCACCGTCCCACCTCCCCCAAAACGCCACCCCCTCCCTGGCCTGTGTCACCCCTCTTCCCCCACAGCGCCACCCTCCTTACCCACCGGTGTTAGAAACCCTCCCTAAATTGCGTCACTCTTCTTTTGCACTGCCACCACCGCTTTCCTGGCCTACACCGCTCGTCCTCCCCACAACGATGCCCCCCTTCCCAACCTGTGCCGCCCCTCCCCTCCACAACGGCACCCTTCTTCCCCAAGGGTGTCGGAACCCTCCTTGAACTGTGCGTCGCCCCCTCCTCCCGGTGTCGCCGCCTCCTTGACCTACACCGCCCCTCCTCCCCCTCAGTGTTGCCCTCTTTCCCTACTAGTGTTGCCCTATCCCCGAACTATGTCGTCTCTCCTCCCTAGAGCGCCGCCCTCCTTCCCCACCAGCGTTGTCCTATCCCTAAACTATGTCATCTCTCCTCCCTAGAGCATCGTCCTCCTTCCCTACCAACGCTGCCCCCTCCTTCCGCGCCAGCACCGCCTCAGCCTCCTCCACCCCGAATTTGGCACCGCCTTTCCTCGTCCACTACCACCCTTTCCTCGTCCACTACCGCCCTTCTCGCCTACCGAACCGCCTATGCTCCACCGCTGCCGAAGCTCCATCATCGCCGGCTGTCGTCCGTCCATCCCCACTAGCACCGCCCGTGCTCCACCGCCACTGGAACTCCATCGCCACCGGCCATCGTTCGTCCTCCCTACCAACACCATCCTCCTCCTCCTCCTCCTCTTCCTCCTCCTCCTCTCTCCTCTCGTGTGTGCATATGTGGATGCCACATCAGCATAAATCATCCAAAACCACTTACATGGATGCCACGTCAGTGAAAATGACTCAAGATCACCGTGTTGACTAGTGAAGGGACCAAACTAGTACGGTTTTGACAATTCAAGTACCTATCTAACCCGTTATTGGAGTCCGGGGACCAAAATGGGGCAAACACGAAAGTTGAGAGAGCAAATTGGTATTTTTCCCTTAAAATTTAGTTTTAGGAGTTTCGAGAAGAAGCATTAAAATCTTTTTTAAGAAAATAGTTCCAAAGCGCCAAAGAGTTTGGTTTGCAAAAATAATAAACATCCTGTTTAAAATCATAATCGAAAAAGACAGGGTCGACCCATGCATTTGCTAGCCATGGTACACACTGGCACAGTGGTATAATGGTATACTAGCCAAGTGCCCGTGCATTTACAAAGAGTACATCCTATTTAAAATCATAATCTGATTTTAATCGGAAAAGACAGGGTCGACCCGTGCATGTGTTAGCCATGGTACACACTGGCACAATGGTATAATGGTATACTAGCCAAGTGACTGAGTTTTCCTACGAGCTAAAGAATATCAAATTATGTTCTACCAAGCTATGATCAATATTTTTGTCTCATGCATTTAGCTACACTTACATGTTCGACTGTGTACATGCCCTCGACTCCGACTATTTTTTTCACGAGTGCTAGTGAAACCTTCCTTTAATACAAATAGGGTAAATTAGGAAAGTAAATTAAATCATCAATAGAAAATATTCTTGCTAATCAAAAGCTTCCATAAATACAACACATTAAAATAAGAAAGCTATGTAAATAAATGGAAAATATTCTTATGATGTATGGACTGATGGACGAAAGAGTGATGTACGGTAGAGATGAAAATTTGGCCCTATCACCACCGTAAGGTTCTTTTTAATAGCAGAGATATGTAATCTGTGAGTGAGTATGTCTGAGGGGATGTTATTTTGGCTTATCTAAAAGTCTAATCTGACTTATCTAGTAATTTTAAGAATTTTTCGAGGTGGCCTCGAGAGTCGGATGGCCTTGATTTTTAAGATTTAAGGAGCTTTTAGACACATCTACGAGATAAAAAAATGGATTCAGAAAGTAATAAAAAAGTCAGATAAGTCAATATTAGTCAGATAAGTCACGAAATAAGTCAGATAAGACGTGGCTAATATTGACTTATCTGACTTTTTTTTATTACTTTTTGAATCTTTTTTTTTATCTCGTAGGCGTGTCTAAAGCTCCCTAAATTCTAAAAATTAAGGCCATCCGACTCTCGAGGCCACCTCGGGAAATTCTCGAAGTTACGAGATAAGTCAGATTAGACTTTTAGATAAGTCCAAAGAACACCCCTGAAATAGTTGATCCCCATACAGTCTGGTAAAATTCTCTGCATTCCAACTTGAGGCTAAAAGAAGAAGAAATTTGCACGTAGATAGTTGGGCCAAAACTTTAATGGGTTGAAGGATCTTGGGTTTAGTTTTGTACATCTCGGGTTAAGCTAGTAGCCTGGATAGGGACCACATGGCCTAGCCCATGATAGTTCAAGCTTTTGTACAGGGCGCATTGCTTCCAGTTTTCTGGGCCCATGCAAACTCCTCTCTTTTCCCGTACCCTTTCCAATTCAACGTGATTGTCGAATAAATGTTATGAAACCTGAAGGGTAGCATATGAAGTGGTTACGGGCTTACGGCTAAGCTGTAGCCTTGATTCCTTGACAGAACGAACTAAACTAAAACTAGAGGAATTGGCGCGCCCATGGCGCGCCCGTGCTGAATTCAGTAGACAGAACGTAAATATAGTTGACCATCGATAGGGCAAGTTGCACAGATGGTAATAATAAAAGTGTATCATACATACATGTACATAAATAGGTGGATAGCAGTAATTATGTTATTGAGATGCATGGACATCAGAGTTGTGTTATACTATATATACATATATAAGAAGGAACAGATGGAAGCTTGTTGAAGTTTGGCATAGACAAAAGTGCATTATACAAAGGCCTAAAATTTGTTGCTGATAGATAGAAGTGTGCCATAGACAAATGTATATCATACATATACGTAGGGTGCCGATGTTTGTCATCTCCACTTTAACAGGTGCAGATGGAAGTGCGATGTAGACAAAAGTGCATAGTAGGGTTGAAGTTTGCTGCTGATACGTAGATTGTGGACTATATACACACATTAGGGGAGAGAGCACGCGATTGCACGCATTGTTAACTATTGTACTCGGTTTTTTGTTTTATTTCTTATACTTGCTTTTGCACGTTTTATTGGGGTTTACAAATAAAGTTAAATGCAAAAGAAACAGACAGACAACCAATATGAAATAGGAATAAATACAAATTCAATATTTTGTAATTTTTTTTTAAAAAAGAAATCCAAACTCTTTAGTGATCTCTTTATATAGCCATGGCGTAATCTTTGCAAGAGTTTTTTTGGAATTTTACGTGTCATTGGAAAAAAAATAGAAAGAAAAATGTGCTGCAATAGGCAATGGAGACAATTATTTTTTTATGTAAATATAAAAAAAGCAAACTTTTTATGGGTCTCTCTCATGTAAAATGGGCTAAAAAAGAAAGTAGAAAAGGCAAAAAAGGAAAAAGTTTCTAAAAAAACCCAAATTTTTTAAGGTCTTCCTCGTGTAGCATGGTTCCACTTTTGCCAAGTTTTCAATTTTTTGAAATTCTAAACAGAGGGAAAAATAAATAAGAAAATTAAAAAATAAAAAAGTAAACTTCTTACATGTCTTTCATGTACTTTTGTCAAGTTTTCAATTTTTTTAAATTATAAACTCGCGCATTGTTAACTATTGTACCCGGTTTTCTGTTTTATTTCTTATGCTTCCTTTTGCACGTTTTGTTGGGGTCTGCAAATAAAGTTAAATGCAAAAGAAATAGACAGACAACCAATACAAAATAGAAATAAATACAAATTCAATATTTTGTAATTTAAAAAAATGAGAAATCCAAACTCTTTAGTGATCTCTTTGTACAGCCATGGTGTAATCTTTGCAAGATTTTTTTGGAATTTTTAAATGTCATAGGAAAAACGTGCTGCAATAGGCAATGGAGACAATTATTTTTTTTTGTAAATATAAAAAAGCAAACTTTTTATGGGTCTTTCTCATGTAAAATGGGCTAAAAAAGAAAGTAGAAAAGGCAAAAAAGAAAAAGTTTCTAAAAAATCTTAAATTTTTTACCGGTCTTCCTCGTGTAGCATAGTTCCACTTTTGTCAAGCTTTCAATTTTTTTAAATTCTAAACAGCGGGAAAAATAAAGAAGAAAATTAAAAAATAAAAAAGTAAACTTCTTACCTGTCTTTCTCGTGTACTTTTGTCAAGTTTTCAAATTTTTAAAATTATAAACAGCGGGGAAAATAAAGAAGAAAATTAAAAAGCAAAAAAGTAAACTTCTTAGGTGTCTTTCTCATATAGCCATGGTTCCATTTTTTGCAAATTTTCTATTTTTAAAAAATATTTTAAATGGCCTAGAAAAAAGAAAAAAGAAAAGTGGAACTATGCCTACATGAGGTAGATAAATTCTAAGGTTGAAATTTTCAACTTTAAAAAAATTCAACCTTAAACAGGCTAAAAAAAGAGAATAAAAAGATTTATTTTAGCAATGACGGCGCTCCAAACCCAACGGCTTTATATATCCACTATATATATATACATATATATGGACTATTGATGTCATAGAAAAAAGGAAATAGAAAGAAAAATGTGCTACAATAGGCAATGGAGCAAAATTTTTTTTTTGTAATTATCAAAAAAATAAAAAACAAACTTTTTATGGGTCTTTCTCTTGTAGACATGCTTCCATGTTTGGAATTTTTTTCTTGTTGGGACTTAAAAATGGGCTAAAAAAGAAAGTACAAAAGGCAAAAAAGAAAAATTTTCTTAAAAAGCTCAATTTTTTTACACGTTTTCCTCATGTAGGCATGGTTCCACTTTTGTCAAGTTTTCAAATTTTTTTGGAAATTCTAAACGGTGGGAAAAAATAAAAATAAAAAAATAAAAAAGTAAACTTTTTACATGTCTTTCTCATGTAGCCATGGTTATATTTTTTTCAAGTTCCTATTTTTAAAAATCTTTAAACGGCCTAGAAAAAAGAAAGAAGAAAAGTGCAACCATGGCTACACGAGGAAGATAAATTTTAAAGGAGAAAATTTCTCAACTTAAAAAAAAATCAAATTTAAACGGGCTACAAAAAATCCAAACTTTTGAATTTTTGGAATTTGTAAAGGGTGTAGGAAAAAGAAAATAGAAAAGAAAAAAGAAAGTAAAAGAAGAAGGTAGAAAATTATCTAAACTTTTTATGGACTTTTTTGTGCAAGTATGGTTTTATTTTTGCAAACTTTCTATTTTTTAAAATTTTTAAACAGCGTAGAAAAAAGAAAATAGAAAATAAAAATGAATGTAAAAGAAGAAGGGAGAGGAAGAAAAAAATTTTCTAATTTCAAAAATTTTCAAAAACATCAAAACTTTTTCTGGACTTTCTTTGTGCAGGCATAGTTCCATTTTTGCAAACTTTCTATTTTTTGGATTTTTTAAACGGCGTAGAAAAAAGAAGAAAATAGAAAATAAAAATGAATGTAAAAGAAGAAGGGAGAGGAAGAAAAAAATTTTCTAATTTCA
The DNA here is from genome assembly GCA_036346145.1 of Olyra latifolia. Classification (NCBI taxonomy): domain Eukaryota; kingdom Viridiplantae; phylum Streptophyta; class Magnoliopsida; order Poales; family Poaceae; genus Olyra; species Olyra latifolia. The sequence continues at coordinate 20,842,346 of CM070526.1, forward strand.
AAAATTTTCAAAAACATCAAAACTTTTTCTGGACTTTCTTTGTGCAGGCATAGTTCTATTTTTGCAAACTTTCTATTTTTTGGATTTTTTAAACGGCGTAGAAAAAAGAAAATAGAAAAGGGGGGAAAAAGAAAAGAAGAAGAAATGTGTACTGGAAAGGGTGTCCGTGGGATTCGAACTCGGGCCGCCGTGTTGATAGGTGGCGCAGCTAACCAACCCGCCTACATGGCTGCTGTGACGGAGTTGCACGATGGGTCATTTTATAGCAAAAACAAAAAGAAAAAAAAAGAAGAAAGGAAGCAGTACTGGGAAAAACCTGCGTCGCTGGGAATCGAACCTGGCTAGGCGGACTGAGATCTACGCCGGTTAACCAGCAGGCCATTTCACCCGCCTTGTCAGGAAAAAAGTAAAGAAGTGCTTTTATATAAAACGTTTGAACGGACGGCCGGATCTAATTTCCCCCGACGATCGGACGGCCGGCGTCATTCGGCCGACGTGGCCACGGCGAGCAGGCCTCGATCCCTATCGTTTTATAGATATAGTTGATTGGTTTGTAGTAGGTAATTTAGCTTGTGAGTAGCTCATGCTCGGCTTAAGCTTGGCTTGTAAACCAAACGACGGTAGGAGCTGAGCCTCATTTCTCTACTATTTAAAAGTGGTTTGTGGTGAGTGATGATGAGTGATGGTTTATTTTTTGTTGGACCTTTTTACCCTTGTGTGCTAAATCCAATTACCCACCTCTGCCATCGATTCAAAATTCAAATCATCTCAATCTTGCCCTCCTCCCAATCTTGGCCGCCTCCTCCCAATTCTGGCCGCCTCGCCGCGCTCCGCCTCCTCCCAATCCAGGCCGCCTCGCTGCCGCCGTCAGCTCCGTCCTCCACGCGTCGCCGGCCGCCTCGAAACCCAATATTGCATTTAACACACACGGTCATAGTAATCCCACCTGCAGCTTCCTTAACGCCATGAAATCCAATCCCACCATCCAAATTCTCTGGATCCTCGAGCTTCCACCGGCGAGGCGGCGACGCGCTGCTCCCTCCTATCCTCTGTGGCTCCTGCCGGCAAGTGGCAACGCGCATGGGCACCTGTGCTGGTCTACTCCCGCTGCCTGCCAACTCACGCCACCGACGACACGCTGCCCTCTATGGCTCCCACCGACGCACGGCCTTGCGTCCTCCGTGACTCCCGCGGCCACCCAACTCGCCTCCTCATCGGTGCAAGGGCTCACATTCTCCACCGCTCCTCCCTGCGCACACCTCGCCTGATCTCCCGCGACGATACCTCGGAGGCTATCGCCAGCACCCAAACTCGCGTTCTCGGCGGCTTCCGCCGGCGCTGGCTCGCCCACTAGTGGCACTGCCAGTGCGCCCCAACGCCGACATGAATGTCGAAGATGCAATAACGCCGCCCGTGACCATGCGCTCCTCTACCATCCATGGCTCCGTAGTCCGTACTCTAAATGCATGGCAGCGCTGTCCCTTTCACGAGACGTCCAGACATGACGACCACCGGGTAGGCCGCATAATCTCATGCCTGCCAAATGCTCGATGAAATCTTTCACCTTGTTAATAGGTTCCAATGACTGTTCAGTCTCTAATCTGCAATTTGTAATTTAGGGGATTTTGTGATTGCTTTATAAATTCTGCGCGCGCACATGTTCTTGGATACTCATAGTTGGACAAAGCAGCAGCAACTGCACGTTAAGCATTCTTGTTTGTGAACTTCATGGCATAAATTTCAAGGTTGTAATATATCTCATGATTCTAATATAGTTAGCTTCAGGTTATGTTTTATGGTTGTAGGATAAACCTAGCAAGTTGCGCTTAGATTTACTCAGTCTTATTATGACATTTGCCCAGCTATAGCTCATTGTTTTAGCACATATTTTAGGTTAGATAGAGGTTTGCATGTGTCATAGAAAATACAATGACTACAAGAGGTATTTTTCAGGTACTAACATTTTTTTCAGGTACTAACATTGGAGTTCAGAGTTCCCAATAGAAGCGTTATCAATTGGTGATATGGAGGATGGACACTATTAAGCTTCTATTGTTGCATTTATATACTGTATTGTTAAACTTTTGTGTGTACAAATTCCAGAGAAGTATAGGCATCCCCAGGGAAGATATTCATCACATTGATAGGTAAGCACTTCTTTGATTTACTAATGTTCATGAATAAAATTAAGCACATTATTGTCCCAATTTGATTCTTTCAACAAGTAAAATTATGCTATTCTGAATCCAATCTGCATTTCTATCAGATTTTTGTCCCTATGTCATATATGGTTAACTCTTGAAAGATTTTTTTTGTCACTGTCAGATCCTTGGTACCTCAAGTTGGATGATTTTCTGTCACTGTCAGATCCTTGGTACCTCAATTTGGATCCATCCTAACAAATTGCTTTAGTGGTATTCATATTATCTGGATGGAAATTAAAATGCAATCCTTAAATGAATTTTAATTTCTTCATTCAAAATATTGGTTTGGTTATGCAATATGTTTTGTTGTTGTCTCCCTTTCTACTGCAACATGTTCTGATAATATGGTAGAGAGGGTAAACTATTCCTGGTATTAGTAGTGATCCATGTTCCGTTTGTCGGAAGAAGATCGGCGACCAAAGAATAGTCTTCCTGTGTCTATCTCCTTGCTCTATTTAATATTTAGACTAAAAAATGACTCCATATGTTTTGAGATGTAGTTAGTTCTATCTTTTTGTATTATTTTTGTTCGCTGTGCTTCATATTCTTTATGTCTTAATAATTGCCCTGTTTTTTCTTGCCAACCAGCCTATAGGGTTTATTTGAGAGAAAAATCAATGTAATCTTTATATGCAGGTATGTCTATGTGGTTAGCTGTTGCAAAATAATTAGTATAAGATCATACTTTGTAGCAATTTAGTGGAATTGGCTCAAGAGATGGGAATTTTTTATTACTCTGCATATCAGTCCTTAAGTAGATCATCTATATTTGCGATTCAAAATCTAAAATAGTTGTTTCATATGCTTGGACTTTTTATATGTAGTTACTCTGCTATGTTGTAATATATAAAGTCACATTTGAAAAGCAATTAATAGCCTCCATCCTATTAGCAGTGCTGACCGTTTATCTACTTTCAATGGATGGCTGAAAATACAAGTTGGAGTACTGCCCATTGATCTCTCCTTTGCATTAACAACCAAAATTTTGATTTGATTTGTATTGAAACAATACAAATAATTTTCCCCGTCTCCTTTGCATTAATCAGCATCCACTGTCCTGTCTGAATATTAATTGGATGGAGGGAAAACATGCAGCAATGAAACAAATGCTTATTTGAATTTATTGGTAATAGGAGAGGCTACAGATGTATATTTCTAAATTGAGCCCATATCCATCGGTAGCAACAGGAGTAGTTGTTTACCGTCCTCATCTCCAGAGAAAGTTGTATGGCATCAATGTTTTTTAATGTGGCTTGTGGTGAGTGATGTTGAATGGTGGTATATTTTTAACTGGACCATTTTGCCCTTGTCTACTTTGACCAATTACTCACATATGCCATGCCCTAGCTTCCACTCAATTGGATTCAAACTTCAAACCCACCGAACCACACCAAACTAGCCCCAACCGGCTAGCCCTATCCTCTCTCACACACACACCACATAGACATGCGCCGCCGCCGTCCCGATTCCCCACCATCGTCGCTGTCGTCGTGCGCGCCCCGCCGGCCTGTGCCCCTGCTCGTCGCCCGTTCCTGTCGGCCCATGCCCGACGTCTGCGCCCGTGCTCCACCTTGATGGGGCGTCCGGTCAATGGCAGTGGCGGCAGGGCAGCGGGAAGGTGGCGGCGCATGCCTCATGCTCCACGCACACACCGACCCCTCCCTCATGGTCCATCGCCGCCTCAACCCCCTACCCCCTGTGCCGCCTCTCCCCTCTTTGTAGACTCCATGCACACGACAGCACCTACCCCATCTCGGCTCCGCCGGCGGCGCCTCTCCCATCCTACCAGCGCTGCCTCTCCCCTTCCCCGCAGACTCCACATGCCCACCGCCACCTCCCCCGCACCGCTTATCCCCCCGCCCACCCCTACTTCGCCGTCTTCTCTCCCCCACCCCTGTTCCGTCTACCTCTTCCCCCTTCTCTGCTCCGCATGCGCTCACCGCTACCTCCCCCGTGCCGTCTATCCCCTACCTATTACCCACCTCTACTTCTCCATCATCTCTCCCCCACCACTACTCCACCGCTGCCTCTTCCCCCTTCCTCCATCGCCACCGTGCACCAGTGTAGCCACTTATGGATCTAGACAAGGATGACGACAACGTCTTCGCTTCAACAAGGTAAAAACTATTATTGTTTTTATGTTTTTTAAATCTAGTACAACTCATAACAAAATTTTATGCACCAGGAATCCGTATTGTTTATCTTTAATCTTGTAACTATGTTGTGCTTGTTGAAGCTATGCAGTGAGCGAGCTAATTATGTTGTCTTAACACTTGAGTTTATCTGCTTTCCACCAACAAAAATTTCATCGAAGATAGGAAATCTGTGGTGCAGGGAAAGACAGAAATCTGTGGTGCAAGGAAAGACAAAGGCGGATGAAAGCGTGCAAGGTGCTCCCACATTTTGGGGTGTGTTTGTTGTATGGTACGAATCTGTAGATAGCTTCTTATCAATAAAAAAACTTCCACTTTGAAGTGCTTGATGTTGCGTCTAATAGAAAAGGGTTCTTTTCCTTTAATAATGTAACTCGATAACCAACATTGCTACATTGGTGATAAGAGTTGCTATGATTTTCATTTTTCAAAAGAATCCCCATTTTTACTAAAATATCTCAAATTCATGAATTGGTCTTGAAGTCAATTTACCTCCGTATATGTGATATATGGTGTCAATTTACTGAACACCGATCATAAACATGGTAATCTGAATAAACTTTGCCTCTAGGGATGTTCAGCGATAGATGTAAGTGTTCAAATTATATGTGACTGATAATCTATTTTGTGTTCTGGCTTATATACATAGTATAAAGCTATGTTCTTATTGCTTATTTCATGTGTTGGCAGGCCCTGTATGTAGATTGTCTAGCGCTAATGATCGAAATCTCAACTCCTGTAGAAATCATCATCCAGGTGCAATGCCCCCTTCTTTCTTGTGTTGGGCTTTGAAATTTAGATGACAGATTCCTGTTGGTGCTAATAGCCTAAGAAATTTTCATACAGAACGGTTGCTTCTTCAGTGTCAAAATTTGAAATATGTGCATGCCTCTCGATGCCATGATATGTTGATGGGAGCAATCAGAAACCAGGTACTGCTACTTTGACCTTGTTCATGGTCACATTTTGATGTTGTTTGATATTAGATTGTGCTATGTCTAACGCCATTCTGGTGATTAGCTGATTATGCATGTTTTACATGCCTTAAGTTGGGGGTCGTGTAGAATGTATTCTTTGTGGCTCAACAAAAACCAGAAGAACATGTTGATGTTTGGTTGTGACATGGGAAACGATAATGAGATATCGCCATGCATGATAGAGCACCGAGGACAACATGCCATTGAAAGCACTTTGCATCGCTTAATCGGTCTTACATGTAGCTGTAGGAATTATGAGATGTAAAAAATATTTTGGTCACTTTTGGAATTTTATTATGGATGTCATGGTACATTATTGTTGTGATTTCCATCATCAATATTTTCAAACAAAACACTATATATCGATCGAAATTGACACACCTAAAGTTTATAGGTGTTGACTTGTGTTCAGTCTTTTTTATTTGAATGGTAGGAGGTAGTTTCATCTATTTTAAATTCGTAGCAACGCACGGGCACCCAACTAGTCTATATAGATGCCTAGACTAGCTGAGCTTGGCTTGACCCTAGCTCGCTTACAGTCTTTTATGAGTTTGTTCGCTAATTCTTGTACACTCATTTCTAGCTCGGTGCTTAAACTAGCCAAGCCTGAGCTTGACCGTGACTCACTCAAGCTTAGTTTTTGTTGGTTTATTTGAAAAACAAACCTTGTAAAAATATTAATTCTCATAGGCCAAATGCAACATAGGTTCTAGAATCTAGGCCGCTATCGACGATTTGTGTCGGCAATATATTTTATAGGGCTATGCAAAAAATCACAACTCGATGGTAGCACAGGGAGCAGTATTTATACAGGTTCAGACCCTCTCGAAGAGGTAATACCCTACTCCTGTGCTCGTGGATTGTATTGTGGGGTGTCGATTACAATGTATGTTCTCGTCGAGATGACACGAGAACAGACAATGATGTGGATGTAGAATTTGATGATGATCTCTAATTAGGGACCCCCGACCCTCTTTATATAGTGCAAGGGGTCGGGCTACAGATAGGTTCCCTAATCCGTATAAGGGAGATAAGGAACATAACCGAGTTGGTTACGACTATCTCCATGTATTCGAGTAGAATACGAATTCGCTTCCTTGTAAAGCAAGTCGGGCCGCGTCATCCACCAGGCCCGTCTTCTCGAAGATCCACACGACTTGACCCAAGGAAGTGGTACGTCTAACCGTCTATCTCCGAATAGCCGGGGCCCATGTTGTCCACAGCCGCCCAACCGGGGTAGCCATTGCGATGGCACTAAGGGTATTCGTTGGTGGGGAGTGCTCCCTAGTCCTCATCCCTCAACACGTGATAACTCTCTACTCCCCGTTCCTATCCCTACTCAAGAATAGGATCCAAAGGGGCCTAACCCTTAAACCTGACTACGTAGATTGGTGGGAGATTTCTATAAATAACATTCTTTAAAATTCGTGTTTCAGTATATGACATCCTGATCCACTGTTATTGACTCAAATAGTCCCACATGTCATAGACACATGCTCCGGGACATGCGAATTTAGTGTCATTTTCTGAATTTTCCCTATATATGGGATGCCCCCGTGGCGGCCTTGTGAGCAGTACCTCTAATGAGAAACCTACTATACACGCAGACACTGTACATTCCCACCGTTGCAGCCTCCGCATCCTGCCCGCATGGTCACTCTCGCTGGTCACCAGCATCACCTCGACCACACCGCCGTGATTGTGCCAAGGAGGAGGTTTCCACCGCCATTATTGCTCACGTCCACACCACTGCGTTAGCTCCTCAGGATTGCCGACTCACTGCTACCAGGCCATATGGGAGCTAGGGGTGAATTGGGAGCACTGAGTGGGAAGGCAACTAGGAGTTGGGAGCAACTAGAAGTTGGGACCTGGGAAGCGATTGGAGGTTAGAGGAGATCTAAGGTTATGGGTTTTGTGTTCAGTTATTGTGCAAGGGTATGCATGCGAAACAGTTGACAGGCTTAGGTACAGTGATGGAAATTTGGTCCATGCTTTCAAGACAAAGGCAAGAGTGGAAATGAGGCCAACTAGGCTAGGGAAGAAAATTAGGTTGTGCCGAGAATTATCGGGTCCCTTTCCTCGTCCATGCCATCCCTAACGGGAAATGGATTTCCCCACGTTTATCCATGCGAGGGACAAAATCCCCCATTCCTGTTCCGTAATAGGGAATTCCCGTCGGGAACAGGGAACAAGACCCATTGTCATCCCTACCAATCAGACCATCACCCATCTTACCAAATCCCACAGCCTCCGCGCCCTACCCCAAAAATCTCATACGTAGCGTCCCCATGGTTTGTGGGTTTTATCTAACTCATCCAAGCATCCATGCCTCTGATGCTAAGGTCTTATTCCCTATTCACCTACCCCACCTTTCTCTCCTATCCATACGTATTATCCAAGAAAGCATGTTTTCCACGAACGGTGGGGGCAGACGTTGGGAGATTTCTGCAAATGACACTCTTTAAAATTTGCATTTCAGCATATGACATCCTATGTGGTAGACCAAATTTCGGTAAAAATTTACCAGAAAATGTTCAGAATACCAAGCGTCCGAGATTTCGATTGCATTGAAATAATCTGACTGCTTGATTTATTACATGTTACAAAATATTTTACAGCGAAAATATAAATATAACCTAGTAATAAAAAGAAAATACATGCTCATATACCACAAGCAAAGCCTGAGCACAAGGTAAACCTTAGAAATCGATCCTATGCGAATTCTTGTTTTCTTCATAAATGTCCATTTCTGATTATAAAGTGGATCATGTTCAAAAAATAAGCAAATTGCCCACATAATATGGGTAAGTACTAATTGTACTTGCAGGTTTCTATAGAAAATAAAATTTTAACTACATGCAAATGAATCAAAGGAAGGTAAAGGCTATATTTATTTGGAATATATAATGCAACATTTTAAGACTTAGTCATCATTTAAAATTGTTTTATAAATCATTTAAATAAGTTTGTAAACCATTATCTCCTTTCTCCATCCTTAACTCATCAAACAACCATTATCTTTTCTAAAAATTCATGGATTTATTTGAATAGAAATAGGTATCACCCAGTTGACACAACTTCATATACCAGAAGTATGGTCCATTAATGTTTTTGTTATTAGCTCTACAGAACCTACCCAGCTTTACCCGTAAAATGGCCGGTATTATGGTTGGTGTTTAGTGTGTCATTTCTATTCTCGTTAGTCCAAGTTTTGCAATGTTCCGCACATGCGCAAACATTGAAGAAAAACCTGGCGATATTGGCTTCCACACAGACACAGCCGGTAACATGTGAATCACTCCGGCCCAATATTCCAGAAACAAATCCTAGCAATGCCTGGCCTCCGCACGATCATTACCGGTGACTACTCGGCCAGTATTCCAGAGGTATTGCGAAAACACTAAGGCAATACCTTACCCATGTCATTACTCATATGGTAATGCATGCCTATACTTTTTAGTTTTTCTGTCTTCGGTTCATCACATTGTCTATCCAAAGACAAAATGAATACTATCCTACCTGTTAAAATAATTATATATTTAGATTTTCCTATACTAGGGTATAGTCAAGTTTAATTATTTTTAGGTGGGCTTTTGATTGTAGATTTGGAATATCTATTCTACATAAAATGTTAAATACCATAATTTAAATAAGATGATTCTTAAATAAATAACTAGAAAATAAATGCAATAAATATATAATAAAGAAGATTAGGAATTCAATATGCTTCAATGAGTAGAAAACCTGCCTTATTTGGAGATTGGATCACACTTAATATATCTTTGGATATTCTTTCCAGATGGTGTGTAGCTTGTTATCTATATGTCACAAAAATAGAAAAAGAGGAAAAATTCCAATAAATATCCAAATAAGAAAAGTTTTAAAATAAATGTCAAAATAAAATAAAATAAAAAGGGTCTGGGGTAAAAATGGTGATGGGTTGTATGATTTTCTAAAAATTTAAAAATATTTTCTAAAAGAAAAAGGGTAGGGGTGTTGATATAAAAATAGGTATTTTGGGCGGTATAAGGCTAAGATTTAAAGTAGGTGATAATAATTAATAATTAGATGATAATATGTTTAAATATGTTTATAATAAATTATGAAATTTTGAGGTATTTTTGTGTATGAGAAAGAGAGTAAAAAGGATTTATTAAGGTTATTTTATTAAAAAATATGATATTTTGTATTTTTATATAATTTTTTATCTTATTTATATTTTATGAATTTTTGTAGAATTTATAAAAGTAATCTGATTTTTTTAAATAAATGTAAATAGTAGGGTAGAAATAGAAAATAGAAAAGGTTTAAAAATCCTTACTGGGCTAGATGGTATTGGGCTTGGCCTAATTGCCATCTTGGTGACTTATCACGGACCCAATCGCGTGTGTGTGGTGACGCTGGCCTGAATGATGGAAGTGGCTGCGTGAGTGAGTGAGGCGGTGGTGAGGCGGGCAGGGGTGGCGATGGCGATGGGACAAAATGGATGGAAGGGGAAAAACAGAGGGAGACGGCGGAGGTGGTTGCTGGCGACGGCGGAGAAGGTCAGCGGTGAGCAATTGGGAGGGGATAAATGAAATTGGGACTATGAGGTTGCTTTTGGAGGTTGCGGTGGAGCTCAGGATGGCTCGAGGTGGCCGGGCGGTGAAGCCATGGCGGCGGCGTGACGGGGTGACGGCGAGGAGGGAGCTCCGGTGAAAATCGATTCTGGGCGATGGTCGGAAGAGCTTTGAGGTGAGGAGTGGAAGATTTTATTTATAGGAATTGAGGGTTGAAGGGGGTCGGAGCGGTGGGGAATAAGTTCGCCGGAGTTGGGGAAGGAGGCGGCGGGGAGAGCAGCCGGGGGGCAGTGGAAGGGAAAGAAGGAGCAATGGTGGAGTTTTGGGGATAGCGAAGCTGGAGGGGAAGGTTTTATAGGCAAATAAATGGAGTGGTGGGTACGAAATTGCAGCTCAAGATGGCGGCGGCGGCGCTAGGTGGTGCCGGCGGATAGGGTGGCTATCGGAAGGGGTAAGGATGGTGAGGTGGCTCAGGGTGTTGGCGGCGGCGTGAGCTCATCCATGGCGGTGAAACAGGGGCAAGAGAGGAATGGAAACGGTGGCGGTGAGGTTTCCAGTGGGCGACGGCGGCGTCCACAGGGTTGCGGGTGGCGGCGCTGGCGGGAGGAAGGGGAACGATGAGTAGCCGTTGGATCAAAGGTAAAACAATGGGCGCCATCAGATTAGGAGTAGAGACTAACGGGTGGGACCCAAGAGTCAGTGAGTGGAGTGGCGGGTTTGGGTTTTAAGTGGAGGCGCATTTTCGGAAACGGAAAGCGTACTCCGGGTCTTACCTAAAAAGGAAGGTTTTAATTTTAAAAAGAAAAGGTTTTCAGAATTTAGTTAGGGCTTTGAAAATTTATAGAAAATAGTATATAGCTCAGAAAAATATCAAATAAATTTCTAAAAATCCAGAAAAATAAGTAGAATCTAAATATGAAAAAATATTTATCATTTTATGGAATTTATATTTTTGGAAAAGAAAATAGGGTATTTTCTTTAGGGAATAAATAGGAGTTTAGTTTAGAAAATTCTTTAAAATTTGGGAATGATTATACAAATAAAATTATAATTTTTATGAAAAATTTTTATACCAAATTTGAAAATTTGGGCCACTGTCATTGACTCAGATGGTCCCACATGTCATAAACATATTCCCTGAGGTATACGAATTGAGTGTTATTTGATGAATTTTTCTTGCGACGTTAGGTTGATGAACTCCTCTGGCCTCCTATCTCATCTGAGCGCCAGCGAGCTACCTTCGTGCTCTTCGTCTCCGGCGCATTTGAGCTCTGGCTCATGAGGTCTTGCGAGCTTGCTCGCTTGAGCTCTCCATGATTTCGAGCTGAGTCTCCTTTCTAGTTCGGTGCTTCCACCGAGTGAGTTGAGTCGAACTAGGATAGCCAATGAGCTTGATACCAACTAGAATGGATTGCGCGCTAGCGCGCGTGTTTCGGGTCTTCCGGCGGTCGTGAATTATGTTTTGGATTAAATTACAAAGGAGTTATTCATGGTTAGAATATAAGGACATAGGGCAAACACAATATGTTCTTTGTTTCGTCATATAGGCATTATGGTGTTCATATACTACAGACATGCAAAAAAGCATTTAATATCATGACTGCCGTATCTGGTTAATGAATTCTCCATTTTAGAAAATTTTAATATGACAATTAGATGCTACAGTGTTGGATATATAGTGTAAGTCATGATAGACCTAAATTTAATGTGATAATCAAGTTCAGTCACAACAAAATAACAAACCTATACTATCATGACTCTGTATCCGGACAATGAATTCTCCATTTTGCAACTTTTGAACACCTCCTACTTGGACTTGACATGCCACCGAAGGGCCGACCTTATAAGGTCAGGTTATCTCAAGAGCAAACAACCGAAGGGGAATTGACTTTCAGTGTTGAGCTTTCATGTTATTTTATTTCGTACCATGAAGTCTTGCATTGAATTACCCGAGCACTTAAATCTGTTGAACTCCTCTTAGTCCTGCCATTGGGTTGATCTACTGCCGTTTCATCCTCTTCTTCATCATCACTATATTGCCCAAGCAGTGCTAGAGGATTCTCCTTCTTATCTGAAAATACAAATGCATCAGTAAAATTGCACAAGGTTTCATGTGGCAATCTACATTGCACTATTTTTCTGAAGTATATGTAAGACATTAACAAAGATATCAAAGTAAATAAGCTTTGAGTTTGCTGAAATTAAACACGAAGTATAGCAGTCCGACAATAATAACAAAAAAGGTTAGGACCTACATTATAAAGAAAGAGACATACGAACCGAAGAGGCTGTCAAAAGAGAGATTACCCGTAGGCATTAATTCAGTTTTGACAGCGGCAGGCTGATCTGAAGAATTTATTCATTGTTGCATGCAGGTCGGTAACCCTACAGGTGCCTCAAAAGCACCTACAGGTGCCTCAAAAGCAGATATGTGGAGCATATACATGCTTGTACAAAAATTCCAATTTTCCACCAAATTTGTGTAGGCATGTCTTCTTTACATATCCCTTGGAAAGAAATTGATGAAACCAACCTGAAGATGGTGAAGTAAGAACCCTAGTTTGTTGCTCCTGGTTTTCCCCTTGTACTCCCTTTTTCAAAGATGCCTCCCCCACAAATATCTGAAAAGAAAAATCCATAAATAATTTTAAAAAAGAAACGACAAATGCTATGAGTGAATTAGAGTAACACTAAAACTGAGTTAATATAACAAATTTAGTGTGCTTAACTAATACGCTTTTTAAATGCAAAGACAAATAGGATAAGACAAACGGTCTTTAGACGAAAAAAATATTGAATTTTGACATAAAAATGGAAATATATGACAAACAATTGTATGGTGCCACCACCAAGGACCTAGGAATCACCAGAGAGGTAGCTGTCCTTGTTGGGTTCTAGCAATCTAGCTAAAACCTACAAATCTTGTATGCTTCCTAACGCTCAATGCTATATCAGTAACAAACTCATAATTATGACTATTTCTTATATATAACTTATTAAAGAAGATGACTGATCAAACTATGAACAGGAACCTAGGCATGCTCATCTGTAAGGTAAGGAACAATTCAATTTAGTGTTGTGCTTATGATAATTACTGAAAATAGAGAAATATCAAATATAGTACGAATGAAGTAATTATCAAACACAGAGCAAACCATAAAAAAGAAACAAATTCATTGGTCGGTTTGTAGGTCTAATGAGGCGCAAACTCTTTTTTGCATATTACAATCTATATGTTGCAACCATTATGTATGCTATCTATATATTGACTAATCTCAGAACATATTTAAACTAATTCAGTTAAGAATTAAAATCACAACAAACAATATAAAGCTAAAAGTTTTGAACCAAATGTACTGTTGAGCATGTAAATCATGTTAGTTGATCCCTGCGTTCAGAGGTTCAAGCAACAACCAAGTGGAAACAAAGGCCATCCTGGAGTGTAGTATATTTGCAGGCTTCTCTCCAGGAACCAAGTTGACAGCAGCCGCACCCATGCAAATCAATACCCAACGAAAGCACATAAATGAGTTCAGTGTTCAAAGCATAAGGAAAGGACAGGCTTCAAAGAGCAACGGTGAATTATGGAAAGGCTAAGAAAGTATTTGGACCACAAATTGTCTATCCATAGGCCAACTATCTGTAGGAGTTGGAATTAGGTAATAACAAACACATAGAGCAAACCATAAAAAGGAAACAAATTCATTGGTCGATTTCATGGTGGATCTGCTTTTTGTTGCTTGACTGCCCCTTCATGAAGCTAGATTTTGAATGAGGACTTTACAAAGGATTTGGCGAGGAAGGCATTTTTCTATCCTGTATCAAGCCAGTATCTTGCTGCTGGAGTGCTGGTCCATTAGCACCTGATGGAATACCATCCGGTATTGAGCGTCGTAACTGCACAGGCCACTTGTTGACTTCATTACCACCAAATGAGTATATCGCTCTCTGCCGTTCTGCATATATACAAAAATATGTGAGATAATCATGTACTATGGTCTAACAAATAAATAGAGTTTATGCTAAAAGTGAAGTACCCTGAATTTCAAGTTCAAGGAAACCTCCAATCCAGGTTATTATTACATCTCTTGGTTGCATATTGAGTGCCCTGAATTTCAAGTTCAAGGAAACCTCCAATCCAGATTATTATTACATCTCTTGGTCGCATATTGCTAGCCTCAGGAGAAGACATTATTTGACAACCCTGCTGCAGGATTTGGATGAAAAGGCTTTGGAGAACTTTAGCGTCTTGGCGGCTGCTAATACCACCAAAAGGAAATATTAAGCTGTCCCACTGAATTTGCCATCCAGGGCACATAATAAATCAATAAATGTGAATTTAGAGGCTGCAAAAAAATATGTACCTGAGAGATTTGTGCAAGGTCCGAAAATCTGCTAATGGATTTCCTGACATTATCTATGGATTAGTGGCCACCCCATGAACTGAGCTCTGTGCAAGGAGGCAATTAGGAGACTATCACAAAGCAACGATTCAGTATAAGACTAAAAGAAATGGCCAGATCTATTACCAATTCAACGAATTTCGCGTCTTGGCGGCTGCTAATACCACCAAAAGGAAATATTACGCTGTCCCACTGAATTTGCCATCCAGGGCACATAATAAATCAATAAATGTGAATTTAGAGGCTGCAAAAAATATGTACCCGAGAGATTTGTGCAAGGTCTGAAAATCTGCTAATGGATTTCCTGACATTATCTATGGATTAGTGGCCACCCCATGAACTGAGCTCTGTGCAAGGAGGCAATTAGGAGACTATCACAAAGCAACGATTCAATATAAGACTAAAAGAAATGGCCAGATCTATTACCAATTCAACGAATTTCGTAGATTGAGATGGTTAAGGCGATGCTAGGTTTAGAGAGAGAGCTAGGGTTAGAGAGAAGTCGGAAGAGGAGGACAGGAGATAGGCGCGTTGGACGGTTGATCGTGGGCGTCTCTCCAAGAGGTGGTGGAGCTCTGCCAAGACTACCACCTTGGACCACTCCATGGAAATAGTAAGATGCGTAGAGGCTTGAATCTAAGGCGGCGGATGAGAAGGGAAGAAAAAGAAGAGGGATGAGAAGGGGAGCAGGGGAGGAGAGCCGACCTAGCGGGCTAGCGGCGCTGCTCAGAGGTGGCGGCGGTGGCCGGGGACGACGGATTCCACTGGCCGCGCGCTCGAGGACAGCGGATCTGGTGGTGGCGGTGGTCCGGACGGCGGCCCGAGGCGACGCTGGTCGGGCACGATGGAGCCGACGGTGGGAGGGTCCGGTGAGGATGGAAGAGGGCGGCGACGAGGCGGCAAGCGACGCAGAGCTGACCCTCGGGCGGCATGGAGACAAGCTCATGGGTGGATCAGGCGGCGGCGGCGGATCTGAGGAGCGAGGAGGCCGGGAGGCGCGATAGGGTTTGGGTGGGCGGAGGGCGGCGGGTTGGGTACTAAAAGATGAGGGGCTAAAAGCAAAAACGACGAAGCGATGCCCGCTTGATCGGCTGATCGGACGGCCATGACGATCGGAGGACGCGCACGTAAAATGAAAAGGCCAAAGGGCCTTTTTGCATTAGCAATCCGTCTTTGAAGGTGAAAGGCGGAGCGGACAGACGGATCGAGCCGGAGGCGCAGATCGGACGGCCGGTGTTTTTTAGATGACGTGGACAGCCCAGATCTCAGGGTTGGTTACCCCTATAGGTAATAGATAATATCGACTTGTTTCTACCCTTATTATTAGGTAGTTTGGCTGCCTCTTAGTTATAAAACAAAGAAAAGAAGTCTACTTTCCATCCATCCTTAAATATTTTGCTTCGTCTACTTATCCCCTTAAACTTAAAAATCATATAATTTACCCCATAAGCTATATAAAATAGTGCAAATAACTCCCTAAACCGGTTTCCCGGCGGGGAGCAATGCCATGGAGAGGCTGAAAAAAGATACATCGTTCCTTAGTATTTCTGATTGATAAAACATTACACCTTTGAGAGACTACACAATAATTTCACTTATATCTCTTACGCCACGTTATCTATCACCTATATACCACATTAGTGTCACATCAATACTTAATGAGAGATTTGACAAAGGTAGGGCTAAAGTGTAAAGTGACAAAACTTAAAGAAGATGAGAAAATAATTTTCAGCTTACTATGACTGTAGAATTTTACCACAACTTTAAAGGCGCAATATTGTCCTTTACTTGTAAATTTTTCCCACGAACAATGGAGACTTTCTTTTCTGGTAAAGTCTTCGTGGAGACCAGCTAAAAAAAAGACTTCGTGAAGACGGTGCTAGATGCTTCAGCCTTCCTTCCCATAGCTCCATCCTCTCATGCTCATATGCTTCGCTTTTGTGCAGAGGCCCCGCTCGTCAGCCACCGCGCACGATTGCGCACAAGTTGGCCATGCGTTGCAAGCAACGCGCGAAGCATCCTACTGGCGCTTCGCCTCGTGCGCAAGCCAATAAGCCGGGGGAAAACACTATGCCTCGGCGTCAGCGCCAAGCAAGGAACCATCCCACTGGCAGTCTGGCACACGCCTCGCACCTGCGCCGTGGCGCGGTCGACGATACAAAGATGCGGCACAGTCGCGCTCGCGAGATGGCAAGGCAGCCGCAGCGGCCATCTACGCGCACGGCGCCTCCCCTCGGCCCGTGCACGCTCACGCGCAGCGCCTCCTCCTGCTCGACCGGCGGCGCCATGAGGTCGCCGTTCAGGATCCGCAGCCTGCGGCGCATGTCCGTGGCCCTCGCCGCGGTGAACGCGGCTGCCGCGGCGGCCGGGGTCGCGGCCGAGATCTCCGGCGTGGCGGCACGCTGCGGGCGGAGGGAGGAGGCCGCGGTCGGGGCGGTGGCCGCGCTGGCGGCGGCGAGGATCGCGGCCATGGTCGGCACGGCGCGCGCTCAGGAGGTGACCGCGGTCGCCATCGCCTCCGACGCCGACGCCGGAGGCGGCGAGGGGCGCCCGACGCAGGACTTCGCCAAGCGGGAGACAAGGGTACGTACGTGCCGTGCGCATGCAACGTCGTTGCCTCGTTTGTCCATCGTGATTCGTGAGTGCTCTCTCCGGCAGGCCGGTCTCCTCCCTTCCTCCTCCCTTATCAAAAGCCTGACGCAGTCACGCGCGACGGCGCGGCTCGCCGTCGCACGCTCACGGCTTAGCAGCTGCAGCTACTAGGTCGCATTTTCTTCGATATGGGGAGAGAGCTCGAAAAGCAACGGGAGGTCGTTAATCGCGCCTACTCAGTGGATCATCGTGCTCTCCATCGCCAAAGCCAATCCAACGCCAACCACGAGAGAACGGTAGCTGTACACAGTACACGTCATTTTTCTCGCGGCTACTGCTCGCGTCATGGCTCATCATGCGTGAGTGTCGTGTTTTACTTGGTTAATAGGGGCTAGCAAGGCTGCAATGTCTCGTGTATTTGCACGAATCGATTTGTCTCTATGGTTAAGAGACTTTTTGTAGATATAAAAAATCATAGTCGTATTTGCTATAATAAGTCATGCTATAGTCAATGTCTAAATCTGAAGGATACAATCATGACTCTAATTTTCTTTAATAGACACTTTGATAATCTAGCTGTTAAAATATGGACCTGCTATAATTTAGAATATGAACATCCCTTTTTTCCTTCATGGCTGCACCTATGTTTGTCAATGTATAAGGATGCTTAGTGCTTAGGTCGTCTTAAGTTTCGGCAAATCTTGTTTGATTTAGCTTAAGTGCTTAAATTAAAATCATAAACTACAATAGAAAATTTTTATTTTTATATAAGTCAAACACTTTGTAATCTTTTTTAAAAACCTTATTGTTTCTTTTTAAAACTCTCAAAAGCAAATTTTAATATTTTTGGCCTCTGCAAACGCTTGAATGAAAGCTCATAACTTTTTAGATTATAATTCACAGTAGCTTTTTAGCTGAATCAAACAAGACAGTCAAATTTTGCAGTAAATCAAAATTATGTACTGCCTTAGATTTAATATAAAGCTCTTAGTGTGGTTTTATTGGATAGAATTAGGAGAAGAGAACTGGAATTTGGGAGTATAGGAAGTAGATTGTTCCCTTGCTCGTTTGGAGAAACCAGTGAAAAAGAAATGAAAAGGTTGTGTATCATGATGTAATTTAATAGTAAACGTCACACATAGAAGCAATTACGTACGTACCGGTGCTAGCTTATGCATCAAAATTCTGTTATTAATAGTAAACTCAAAATGAATTAACTTTTGTAATGTTAGACCTAGTACCCTAGGAAGACCAGTGGCATGTCATGAAATGTGTCATCTGCCACATGGCCGATCCAATAGACGAGTTAGGTTTTGCTGGCATCCATAGACAGAAAAGAAGAGGACTGATTACCTTTTTAACACTAAAGCTCCGTTTGTTTCGGGGTTAGATTAAAGGGCTTAGCTAACTTTAATTTAGTTAGATTAGTTTAACCCAACTTAATCTAAGTTTTGTGTTTTACAACTAATCTAGTTAATTTGTACTATTTGGTTGGATTAGTGGGTTAGTAGAGAGAGATTAAGTTATCCCACCCTCTGGTTGGGTTAGCTAATCCTATGTTAGCAAGGTTAAATAGCATTGACCCAATTAACTTAATTCTGCTTATCCCAGGAGTATTTTGTGGATTAAACCCTTAACCCACCTCTTAATCTCCAATCAAACGTAGCCTTAGGGCAGGAGCCCGCCTGTTTGCTATTCCATTAAAGAAGAGGAGAATACAACTAACACACATAAAGAGTAGTCAATACAAGATATGTTCAAAGAGATGGCCCCCAACAACTCTGCTACATCAAAGGGTTAATATTAAAGGGCTATTCTCTACGAGAAGAGACCACCACAAAAAGAAAAGGACTAGATTAACACCTTAGATAAAGTTAGCAAGAGCACTCCACAAGCCACTTTCTGATCATGCCAGTGCTTCAAGAGAAGCGGGAGGGAGCAACCTCTCTAAGCAAACCACATAGGCCAACTAATGAGACAGAAGTATCCTATCTAGCCATAGGTGGAGAAACACGTCAGTGGTAGCACTAAAGTTTGTTTAGTTTGCTACCATAAGTGGCCACACCTCATATGCCAAAAGTGTGTCTTGCCACAAAAAGTTCGGCTAGCAAATTGGTGGCTACACCTTAGCCAAGATGTGGCAAAAAACGAGTCTATGATAACTTGGCCCTGCATATTCAAACATTTGGCATGCCTAGAATGTGGCAAAGAACTAAACAGCTACCACACAATGTTTAGCTTGGTTTGGAAAGTAAGAAAGTGAATCAAATGTACTCTAAATTCGATAGGAAAAACATGCCATCAAGATTCAAGGGCAACGAGGGGAAAGGTTGTAGGGTTTGATAGGAAGAACAAAGGGAATTTACCGGCTATAATTTTATGTTTTTCTATTGAGGCTGGAGATCGACAAGCCTGGTTTTAGAAAATATACTAAAGATAAACCACTAGGCGGTAACGGGCTGCAATGGTCCATTTCAGGTCTCCCTTTACAGATTCATTTCTTTCAACTCTAATTTTGTGTTTTCAATGCAAGTGTTTGTTTGGTCGTACATAAACATCATCATCAATACTGATTCAAATTAGTATGAAATAACTATATTTCAGACCCATGGCATTTACCAATCTAAGGTAGTCAACACAGTTTTTTTTATACTTTTGATTAAACAATAATCAATAGTTTTTGCTTTTTATATAAGTATGAAAATTATCTTTTTAGCGTGGAATTGAAAAAAAGAAATTTCTTCAACTGAACACTGGTGTTTGTTTCCCACATCTCATCAGACCAACAGATTCACAAATACCTAGGCTCGAACTTGAGCTCATGGTTTGCAAGCAACTCGAGCTCGGCTTATTTGCAAACGAGCACGAGCAGGCCTAATTTACAACTCATGACTAAAACGAGTCTGATTTGAGCCAAACACAACGCACTCATAGCTCGCTCTTGGCTAGTTCAAAAACATGCGTAGCACAGTGCTTGATCCCCATCTCCTGGCTCCAAATTAATTATCCCTCGTGTGACTCCACCTTCTACTTAGACATCCTAGTGCTGCCACCACCAGAGGGCTCCCGACTCCCCATGGCCCATCCTCTTTGGCCCTTCCTCCCTCTCTCATGGCCATGAACTCCTCCCCAAAACTCGTAGCGTGTCTACCAGCATAGGGTGCACTATATTCCTCCCTCCCACCTTCCCTTGTGGTTGTGATCTCTTCCAATTCCCCTTGCATTGGGAAGGCTCCAAAAAGGCAGCAATGCCCTAGATTTAACGCCACTAGAGGAAAGGCTCCAACAAGGTAGTCTTGCCCCCTCTCCTCTCTTCCATGATCGCTCTGTAGTTTTAGCACTTTCTCTAGATTTGGTCGCCCTAAATCTAGTAGTATGAATGATATCAGTCTGTCTCTTGCAATAACTATGTTATTGATGTTATCGGCAGTCGCCTGCAACAATGAAGGTGGTCAAATGCGAGTGCGTCCGTGCATGCACAAGAGAGAAAGGGCTCTGACGGGAGGACAGTGCGGTTGGCACCAACGTAATGAGCCCTCATGAGCTGTCTCAAGCTTTCTACCAGCCCAAGACAAGATTCCTTCCTAGTTCGATCATTGGACTGGAGTAAAGCCTGTTCGGTGAACTAGCCCGATCCTGAGACCTGGCTCGCTCGTGTTCCACCCCTATATATAGGGCATGTTTGGTTGCTTGGCTCCGGCTCGGCTAGGCCCGCGCGAGCCAAACACCGCATGTTTGGTTGCCTGTTCGCAGGCCGGAGCCAGGCCTAAGTGATGCAAAATCACCATTCAGGCTTGGCTTGCGGGAAACGCTCACCGCGGTCGTTTCTCCTGAGCCAGGCCCAAACAGTGACGTGAGCGAGCGAAGGCGGCGACGACAGCGAGTGACCTCAGGGAGCTCAGTTCCTGCGGCGACGGAGGTTGGGGAGCCCGGATCCGGTAGCGGGGGAGGTTGGCGAGCCCGGATCCGATGGCGACGGAGCTCGGCAAGCCTAGATTCTTTGGCGGCGGAGCTCGGCAAGCCTAGATTCGGTGGCGACGGAGCTCACGGTCGCCGGATCTGGCCGGATAGGGCGTGGCGGCGCTAGATCCGGTTGAGGGAGGGTGCGGCGACAATGGAGGCGGTCAGGAAGGGCGCAGCAGCGCTCGAAGGAGGTCATCGGAGCTCGGGACGTTGGGCTTGGGGCGGTGCTCGTTCTGGCAACCAAACGCCGGCTCCCCCTAGCCTAGCTAAGGTGGTGCAGGACAACCAAATAGACCACCCCATATGACCTCAGCAAAGCTCCACGGAACCTGGCTGGCACGGCTAGACCAGGCGGGGCGCATATGGCAACCAAACACGCCAATAAACGACGGCAGCAGAAAAGAAATCTGAACCAGCTGCCAGTCAGCAATCATCAGCTGGACCTCGGTAACGTCCCCGGCAAAAAAGAGCAGGCGGACGCCACGCGATGACGCAACTCCTCCCCGTCTGTCTTCCTCTCAGCGCACCCACCTCCTCGCCTCCGCGACCTCCCGGTTTCTATTTCCGCACCCGCCTCCAACCACCTGCGTCCCCCCGCTTTCCATGGCAGCCGCGGCCGGATGATGCCCAGAAAGCCACTCCTCCCCACCCGCGGGCCCACTACCCCTGCAGCCCCGCTCCTCCTCCCCCTCCGCCGCCTCTTCATCCTCCCCCGCCGCCGCGCGCCCTCGTCGCCGCCGCCGCCGCCGCCGCCGCCTGCCCGACGGAGGGCCGCCATGGCCTTCGCCGGCGACTCCTGGCCGGGGCGGCGGCGGCCGGCGGGGCCTACTTCCGGATCGGCATGGTGCGGGTGGTCTCGTTCCTCCTGGGGGGGCTCAACCTCGCAGTGCTGCTGCTTGGGCTTTACCTCATCGACGCCGTGCTTCCGCCGGGCTGCGGCGGGGGGCTGGCACTCGCCGCCGTGCCCGCGCTTGCCGGGGTCCGGGTGCTCGCCATGGTCGGCGCGGCGCGCGCGCAGCACGCTACGGCGGATGCCATTGCTAGGCGCCACCTCGACGAGGGTGCTGCCTCCGTTGCCGCTGACGCTGTTGCGCGCCACGAGATCAGGGTGAGGGCTCCAGTTGCTGGTTAGTTAGATCACTTTTGGTGGGCGTATGCGGTGGTTGGGTTTGCTTCATAACTGAGGAGTTACGAAAGAGATTTACAATTTTGCTTAGATTTTGATTGGTTTCAACACAAAAACACATATGATTTGCGTACGTCTAGGAGTGGTTAGGATTCAGGATAATTTGAGCTGGTGTGAGTTGCTTTGATCGTTGATACGAATCAGCTTAGTTTTTAGGTGGTTTGGACGCAATTGTGGTTTAATTGTGACTTTAATGAGCTCACAGTGTGGTATTCCTCTAGTGACAAAAAACCAGACACTGTGAGGTTGCGTGGATTGGTTGAGTTTAGAGCTTAATAATTTGATTCACATATTAGAACTTCGATGTGGCTAAGGTGTAAGAACTACGAGGTGGCTCATTGTTACTGTCTACCGTATATCATTTAGTTGGAAATTAGCTGTCATTGATTGAAGTTGTTTTACCTGAAAAGATGCATATTAATAGCATTGACAATCTGGGAAATATTCTTCATGATGTATCAATAAGGATCGTAGTCCCCAATTCTGTAGGTGAACACAAGTGCACAACAGCATGCAGATTTATTTGTCATATCAATCAGGGTAATGCGGCTCATCCATGTCCAGGTCGAGCACTAAATTTTGTGTCAGCTCATTGCCAATGGACACCACTACATTTGATTGGCAACTGGAATTGTTTTAAGCCCCTAATGTCTAATTGGTTTGATACCATTTGCGCTAATTTGCTTATATTGCTCCATTAGATGGGAATTAGTCATCTTTGTAATTATTGGTACTAAGTGGTTTTTTGTTGTATGGACTGTAAATTAACCTCACCTATCAATACCTTTTGGAGCATAATATACTTTTAGTTGCATTGTTAACAATGCTTTTCAGTCAAACTCTTACATTCTTCCAAGACAATAGGAAGGGACAAAATAGGAGGATGAAATCAATTGAAAAACAAAAGTAAAGCAGGGAAAGTGACGGGATTTGAAAATGTTAAATATGCAGCTATTAAATTAAAATGAGATCTGAGCAGAGTATAGTTCTACTGATTTACATATTGCTATTTTTATTATGCTAAACAGGTGAGGTATAAACGCTGGTTGTGGTGGACTAGATTCGGCATGGCGGTTGGTGCATTGCAGTTGGTTGGGGCAATTTATCTCACGTTTGTCATTGTGAGAGATCTTTCAAGCGAAAGAAGATCCAGTTCCTGTTTCTTTGGTATGTTTGAGTTGGTTGCCATCACATATCAGCTGTATATTGTTGGTTTGGACCTAGCCCGTTACAGGCCTTTGTTTGCTGTAAAGTTATTTCCAAGTAAACTTCATACATACAAAACATTTATTAAGAATATTTTTCTAGAGATTCCATATGGAAACTTATTGTTAAATTGCATAAGAGCATGACAGCTACTCTTATTTTGCGCACTTTTCACATTTAGTGAATATACTGACAATTAATACACTCGAGGGGATCTCACGTTTGTTCTCTGCCTACTTGCCCAACATTCTATATGTTTATATTGTGCTCCAATAATTAGTCCTCCTTGCTTGTAATCTAGGACAGGATGAAGCTGATCGAGTCTCGTGGCGAGCACTGATTGCTCTATTTCTTATCCTTTCCTGGGTTTTGGTCATCGTCCAATGCTTCACGGGTTCTGATATATTGAGATGGCGATCATTTTATGCAACACATGATATGGCATGGAAAGCTCATTACAGGGAAGTGTTTGATCATGGAATTCGAGAAGCATTATGCTGCCTAGGACGTGCAAAGTATCTGTAGGTCCCTATCCAGTCATTTTATTACACTGTGAAGTTTCAATATTGATTTAGCCATTTGATCTAGCTGTCTTATGTACTATGTTAGAACCGTATTGGAAGAAGACGAGGTCTATTCTGTGGCAAGACTTCTGGGTGATTTGGTTGCATATCGTGCTTCTGGGACTGGCCATTTGGAACTCTTAGCAGGTTGGCTCTCTGTTTCAGTGCATATCAAATATTTTGAGCGGCCTATTTGAATTAAGTAATCATGTAAAATTATAGCTATTCTGAAATTTTGTTACGTACCTGCCCAAAGATGTGCATAGCAATATTAGTACTTTATCTTCAGTAAAGAACGATTAAGTTCTACTAGGCTTGCTTGTACCATACCAGATTCCCAACATATACTTTACATTTTAGTTATCACCTGTTTCCCATACTTTAAAGTTTGTGCAATCTGTCGACTCCTACCTCAGAAACATGACTTCTGCCAAAGCAAAAACCACAAAATAACTTAACATCTCTATTTTCTATCACATAAATAATAAGAGGGAATGTTTCTGATTAGTAACTATAGCTTGCTTTTCCAATCAAATATTAGACTGTAGCTGTGTAGTTCAGATTCAGGACAGTTGATTGTGCAGATTTATAATACATATAAAAGATAGGTGGGCTTAGTAAAATTTTCTTGATTTGAAATGCAAAAACCTGCTTGTGGCCAAGATTCCAAAAAGAATACCAGAAGCAGAATACTGCTCAGATTGGAGTTACGTGGTCACCCTTCCTGCCTTCTAATTCAAGTAGTTTCCTTCTAACACAGGTTTGGCTATGCAGCTCCTTTGCTATTACCCTTGAATGGTTGACTCCAAAAAAACTGGGATTTACCCCTACTATTGTCTTCTGTGCTACTTAGAAGAGTCACTACGCTATAAAATACATGATGATGATATTTGAATTATTGATTAAAAAAGAGGGGGCTGGTTCCATGCCAAGATCATGTGCTTTGGGAATTGTCATTGTCTTTTTAGTGAATCGCTGTTTGTTATTATGAGTGTATTAACAGCTTAACAAGGATCTCTTTATGATATGTGTTATAGGGCTTGCTCTATTGCAGAAGCATGGGAATTTTCCTGATTTGCAAATTGACCTTGTGGAGGCACCTTATAAGCTTATGAAAGAAGCTGCTACGCTCCATCCATTTGCTGAGGCATGCTACACGGTTAGCCACAATCTAACTGGGACATAATTTTTATGCCTGCCTGCTTTGTATGATTGCACTTGACAAGGTCCTATTTCAGGGACCACTTCTTGATTTCGGAAGAAACCCTATTTTGTTTCCCTGTGCATGGGTTTATAGACAAGGTGTTTTAACTCCATGGACACGCAGGAGGTATTTACAGAGTCTACTAAGCTCTCTGTTCATTCGCAAACCTCCCTTGTTATCTGACAGTGCTATTATTTTGATGCCAGTTCAGCCAGAAGTCTTGTTCTGGAAGTAAATGGCTTAGTGAATTAAGCTAATTTTAGTTTAATTCTGCTTTGACTGAAGTAGAATCTTGTTACACACTTAACACTTTCAATCTAAGTCCATTCTGTCTGCACGTCTTCATGATTTGTTGATCTGCGGTGTTTTCTTTATTTATGCACTGGAGAAAAACTATTCCATTGGGAAAATAAGAGTTGAACACCTTATGCTGTTCTTTCCTTAACAATTGCATATTAATCTTCGTTCAGGCGCCCTGCACTTGATGGTGATAACTGGTGGCGAGGTCATGCTGCAGCTTTCCTTAGATTTGTTAATATACCACCTAAAGCACTTCTTCGAGGTCGAGTCTGTCAGGTGAAACGTTTTTTAATAACATTGGGATTCATATATGTGTACTAAAGTGAGATAATACAATTTTTTCAACCATTTACAAACAACACTTCATGGTGCGATGTAACATAATGTATGTTTTCTTTGCACCTCCTTTAATACTAATATCATGTAGCTGACCTTTGGTAGCCAGTTTGTGATTCTGCTTGTAGCCTAATGATACGTGTTTTTCATAAGATATTTGGTGGATTGGTTAAGGACTTAGAAACTCATCCTTTTAAACTGCACTAATAAAGTGGGATAGAGCAATTTTTCAACCATTTACAAACAACACTTTAATGGGCATTCACAACACACTGTTTCTTTGGTGGCACCTCCTTTGATTTTAATATCATTTAGCTGACCTTTGGTAACCAGTTTCTGGATTGTGCTTGTAGATTAATGATACTTGTTTTTTGTAAGATATTTGGTGAATTGGTTAAGGACTCAGAAACTCATCCTTTTATTGGATAAGGTGGGATGGGATGGTTTGTGGTTCAGCTGCTTTAGGATGGGCTGGAAGATTCCTTGTTCATGCGTTTGGTTGGTGGGATGGGGTTTGATGAAATGGTATAGGATGGTTCAGATTTAGGAAATATTCTGTGTTAATGCTATGCAGCATGCCTCGAGCTTTTTGGTCGAACGATCCCGTACAACTTTTGTTCCATCCTGTTTCATCCTATTCCATCCCACCTTGTACCACCAACCAAACACGCCCCAATAGAGTGCACTAATATACATCACCTAGCCTGCCAGAGTAGCTGAGAACCTGGTAGTGTTGTGGGTGATCCATTGTGTCTGTCTTTCTTTGTTGATTGTGTCATTATATTAAATCTGCACTCAGTTTAAGGAATGCATTGCATTGTGGCGCAGTTTAAAAACTTGGAAGAGCAAATAACCGGCTGATATCTTTATGAGAATCTGATGATCTCATTTATTCATCTATGCAGAGCAAGCGTGAAGCTGCTTACTTTGTTGTGGCCCTCCATGACAAAAATACTGTTGTTATTGCGGTTCGTGGGACAGAGACACCGGAGGATCTCATAACCGATGGTTTATGCAGGGAATGTGCTTTTACTATGGAAGATTTGGACGGACTAATAAAGTAATTCCCTCTTTATAGTCATCTCTTCTGCTTTTACCTAATTTACTTCTACTGTTGAAATTAACTTGTTTACATTATGACCACCTGTTGTAAGTCCATGTTGACACTATGCTCCTTTTTTTCTTCAGTAGTGAACAATTACCTGCGACTACGAGAGAAAGAGTTATTTCTACATTTCCACATTATGGACATGGTGGAATTGTAGTGTCTGCTAGGGAACTTTTCATGCAACTCAACGACTGCACAGGAGGTCTGACTTTTCACACTGGATGTTTTTCATTTGATTTAGTTCGTCGATTCTAATTGTGATACCTGGAATGGTTTACTAGTGATTATGGCAGCTTTCTGTAAAAACCTTGTGTGCTGCATGTTTCAAAATGTTTTGCTGTATTAGCTGCTGGATCCAGTGCTGGTACCAAGTATTCTGCTATCTTTGAAATTATGCCATCCAATTGTTACCAGTTAGCACATCAGCTGTCAGGGCTATTTTAGTACTGTTTGTTGTTTTTGTCTTATTTGGTTTGGTTTGTAACAGAGATATATGGCCTATTATGTTAAAGTATGTTTTTAGTAAACTATCACCCGTAATATTAGAGGATTAAGTGCAATACATGTATATGTATTAATGTGATTGATGATTATATTATAAATGTATATATGACTAATCATTTATCTGTCGCTTACCATATGCCAACTTAGAGAGCTCGTCCTCCAGAAGACTTGGATTTCTTTCTACGCTTGTTGGGGAGGGCGGTGAATGCCATGGATATAAAATTCGTATTGTTGGACATTCTTTAGGAGGTTCTCTTGCTACAGTCCTAGGAATGATGGTAAACCATGTTGAACCTCACTTGAATTTTGAGCACATTCTTTGTCAATTATGCCCCTTCTATCCTTTTTTTCTCTCTTCTATTTTCCCTATTTACGTACATTCTGGCCCACTATTTTAAAATGGGCCTTGCTTAGGGCTGACTTGTTTTAATTCGTTGCCTGTGGATGCTCATTAGTGTTATCTGGAGTATTCAATATCCACGGTTCTTTATAGTTTAACCTGTTCTTGGGCAGCTTTTTGGCAGATACCCAGACGTGCATGTATATGCTTACGGACCACTTCCTTGTGTGGACTATGTAATAGCTGAAGCCTGTTCACAGTTTGTTACCACGTAAGAATAAGCTGATAACTTTTGACAATATACTATTATTAATTGAACTTAATTTTTTAGTGCTCTGTCCTCTTAGCAATTTTTATATTTGACTCCGCATTCTCTCTTCCTCTCCAGCATTGTATGCAACGACGAATTTTCTTCTCGCCTTTCAATCAACTCAATCCTCAGGCTACGATCTGCTGCAATAAGTGCTCTTTCAGATAACTCTCCAGCTGATACAGCAATGATACAAAAACTTGCTTGCAGAATTTTGCATGTGAACAAGTATCATGAGAATGGTTCTGATGGTGAGATAATTGAGGGCTACATAGATAATAGTAGGACAGCAGCTAGGCACACATTTGAAGGAAATTCTTTTACCTTACTCTTTTGTTTATTTTGGATCAACATAAGAGAAACTGGACCACTTGAATCAATCTTAAAATATGATTAGGCTTTTCTACAATTGCCTTTCTGAATTTTCTTTTTCCTGATACAGGGAGGGAAGTATCTAATGAAAGACGGTTTCCACACCAGGATTCATTATGTGATACTGAGACAGACCTCCAAGATTTGCAAAATGGCTTTGTTGGGTATAATGGATCCAACTCATCCATAGATGAGCACATGAGCTATGAAGGCCTACGCACTGATCAGGATGTTCGAATAATTCCACTTGATGGGCCTGATTCTGGTATGGAAGGGCATCAAACATCTTCTAGGGAAATACCAGTGGAGCCTCCGGAGATGTTTCTTCCAGGCTTAATTATTCATGTGGTGCCGCAAAGAAAAAACCTGTTCTCTCTTTGGAAATGCTGGAACTTGCAGGAACCTGAACCACCATATAAAGCTATTTTGGCGAAAAGGGAGAATTTCAGGGATATCGCTGTTACCCCTTCCATGTTTACAGATCATTTACCATGGAGGTAAAATTCAAATGATTATTAACTTACTATAACTAATACACATAGTGTGGTGCATTTTAGTAAGCTATTAACCTCATAACTGATACAGTACCAAATATTTGGTAACTGGTGCAGTTATCTATGACTATGTTGCTAGGAATGATACTACATATTTTGGTGAAGTCTATAGCATTCCCTTTTCTAGTGAATTGTTTGGTAGAACCAATAATATTGTCCCATTTCTCGCATGTCAAATATGCATATTTGTCGCAGAATACCAGAGACAGGCTGAATTTATAGGCTATCTTAGTGGATTGTTTTTCATAGCCACCTCAGTTTGAGAACTTTCTGTAAAAGGCTACCATTGGAGTGTGTTAGGATCAGAAGTAAGAACTTTAACAAATATTGACAATGGAAGTACATAGCTTTGCTTATAGGCTTGTAGCACGCCACTTGCCCGCAAATGTTGCAAACCCAGCTGCGCATTTGAACCGATTTCTTCGTCTACGGTCCTAACAACTTTTGCTTTTGAAATTTTATAGGTGTCACTATGCTATGCAAAAAATTCTGGAAGCGCACTCACAGGGTTGCACTAATTCAGATTCACCCGTACAACATTTGGTATGACCTGGACAAATTGTCCATCCACGTACAGCTGAAAGCAAGCGGAGACAGATAGTGTGAGTACCACTTTTAGCAGCATGATTCAAGACTCTGAAGGAGCAAATCGTCCCATGCGGCAAGCATATTTCTATATCATGCAGCTTTATCTGTACACAGGAGATCTCAGTGACAAACTGCGATGCCTCTACATTCTGCTGAGCTTATCAACAATGCCTGGCTGCCTAGGCAGGCTCCAACTGCTTATCTCTGGCACAAAGGAAATCTGATGACTTCAATGTACAGGAAATCAACGATATCTTCTTCCTTCCATATATTCTTAACCTGGCAATGTCCTGCGCGTGTACATTGATCGCTGATGCAGCCATACCCATGCCAGTAACCGTTTGTTCTCATTCACTGTTCTGCAGCTGTGCCTGCTTGTTCATGTCCATATTTTTTTAAAAAAGAAATTCATTCATGCCAAGTCAACGTGATGTACATAGTCACACAGCAGAGTTTGCTAGACTGACTGACTGACAAGGGACAGTCGCAATGTGATTACTTAACACAGGATAATGAAAAGATGTTACATAAATTGTTCTGTTCTCCAGCATTTGCTTGTCCATTACATTACGCAGAGTTGCAGATCACGTTGCTACTCCTGAATATAAATGCTGCTAAGACTACCCATCGATCTGCCATATTTATGTGCTGGCGCCTGGTGGACTGCTTGAATGTCATGCGATGCGAGTGATCAGTGATGTGACTAGGCCACAGCGTACCAACATGAAAGATCGTAAGTATTTTTTATTGCACATCCTGTTCCAAAATCTTGTGCGCGCGCGCGCGTGTTTTGGCGTACTTTGGACACATCACGGTGACATAAGGCTTAGATCCCGTTGATTTTTGTACAATCGTGCTATTCATTCAGACACCCCCATGTTACCGTTCACTTGACCGGAACAGTGGTGGTTAGGCTAGTAAATGAATACGCTCACCCTTTTTCTTTCACCTAGCCCCTGAACCTGACTCATGAAAGCGGGAGGCACAGGCGTTGATGGAACGACCTGAACATGGTTTACATGGGACGTGCGTATGCATGGTACTGGTACCCATAACCCATGACCTAGTTTAAATGCGCCGTGCCAATGGCATTGCACTATGGGGTAATTAAGGAGCACAGATAGCAGTAGGAACAACCACCGGAACGACATTTCGATTGGCACTGATCAAGTGATCATCCCCAGCTACCATGCATGGATCTTCAGGGCCACGATCTGATTGTACTTGGAAACACTCACTTTGACAAGGCGTTAAGCTTAGTGCCCTGTAGAGACGGTACTGCTGCACGTACTCGGGTCACACTGCGTTCAGCAATCAGCGACCTAGAGCATCTCATCTCCAGCTCCAAAGATCGGCATCCGGACACTGATCACGCAGGACCACGGCCACCAACCAATCAATCGAAACAAAAGGAGGAAGCAAAACACATTCCTCTCCCCCATTAACACCTCCAAAGTTGGAGCGGCGGCGCGGCGATGAATGGGCGCAAATCATGCACGCATGGGCGCGCCCCCCGCACGCATGATTCGGCCCTGCCGCGCGCGCGCTCGCGCTCGCGAACGGCGAATCAAGGAGGCGAAGGCAGCAGCTAGGCCTCGCCCCCACGCAGACGCCGTGCACGCGTGGGCGGGCACGCACGCACGCAGGCAAGCGCCCCACGCGCGGCGCGGCGAGCGAGCGAGCCGCGAGCCGGCGTGATTGGGTGCGGAGGCCACGGGCGCGCGCGCGTACGTATCGCCCGAAGCGGAGCGAGCACTTCACGTGAACACCTGGCCCCGCCGGGTGGTTTCGTCGGGCCGGACTGCCCACGAACAGGTCTAGCTGTGAGCTGCCTGCCAGTGCCAAGCCAGCTTGAGGCTCCTCCCTCTCCTGCGAATTGGCTGGTCAGATACCCAGGAGGTGATTAATTGGTTATGTCAAGAGACGATAATGGGAGTACTAATCAGTGTAATCCTCGTGAGATTACACAAGAAGCTGCCATCATGGAAAAGATGTTGCGTCGAAATGTCCCCGGTTGTCGGAAGATTTTTGCAAATAACACTCTTTAAAGTTTATATTTCAGCATATGTTATTCTGGCCCATTGTTATTGACTCAGATCCACATGTTACATATACATGCTTCTAGGTATGCAAATTGAGTATCATTTTCTGAATTTTCCCCGGTTGTCGGTGTTACCAGTGGGGTTCGTTAAAAAATATCTATTTGTCAAATTTTTATGGCGTGTTTAAAATTTTAAAATGTCTGAAATTTTGCTGTTGGATAAAAAATTTCGTCAGTTTCAGCAACCACAAGTTTGGATGGCTTGTTCTTAATATTATCCAGCTTAAATACGATTTACATGTACACTTGTAAGGGTTGCATTCTTGAGATGTAGAGGCTGGAACTTTTTTTCTCTTATCTAAAAAAGATACAAATTTAGAAATTCAGATTTTTGATTCGCCAGAAAACAAAAGGAAATACGGGTAACAACCAGTTTATTGGTCGCATCATCTCTACCGTTTGACAAAATTTGTATACCAAATTTTTTGGCGGCGTCGTCGTGGCCTCCGAGCCGTCTCTCTCATGCATGGGGATGGAGCTGGAGGGACCGCTCCAGGTGGCGGCATTCGACGTGAGCCTCACCCCCTCTCCTCTTCGCTTTTGCTTTTGGGTTTTTATGGGCTGTCACGAGCCCCCCACGTCGTCGGGCAAAAAGGCTAATTGCGACCTTCCTCTTGTCTCATGGGTAATTGCGAGGAAATGATCGATCGCAGATTACCTCCATAAAGATCAAATTTGCCTCAAGAAAGATCAGACTTGTGGTCCCTGACATCTCGTACAGCCAGCTGCTATAGTAGTCGTCAGTGTTGTGTAGTGCATCAGGGAATCATGCCATTGAAAAGAAAGCCGAGAAAAGCTTTCCAATGAGGCAATGACTCTCTCTCTCTCTCTCTCAAAAAGAATCTCTGAAAGTGTGTCCGAACGCATCCTCTGGGTGGGGAGAAGAAGTTGTGGGTTGTGACCAACAATTAGTGCATGAAATGTTCGGTCACAGAATGATCGACGCCTACTGCTCTGTCAAGTGAGATAGCAGTGAGAAATGCAGAGATCCTAGGCAGATGATGTCAGAAAGGCTTTAGGTCACCACTTGAGCTGAGCGGTGCTCAATAACCTTGCCAATCCGGCAGCTAAAGCTGGCCCTTTTCCACTAACAATTAATTACCCCTATAAATTTAGTCAGTCACGTACATACGAATATACGACGATCAGTCGACTAGTGCTCCAGGGAATAATTTGACCTTCCAGAGAAGTGATCGAGAATTTGAGATCCTTAATCGGGTAAAGAGAAGCGACTCCGGATCACGATTGAAACAAGAAATTGGTTTTTTATTCTCTCCAATCCAAGATGTGAGTTTTAGTAGCAAACGGGCTTTGTGCTTTTTCGTCTCTCTTTTAAAGATGTTCTTTTGCTTTCATGGAGACAGATCGAGTGAGCAGTTACGCTCGGATATTTTGCCAGAGAGACAAGCACTCTCAGCTGCTGCAGAGGACTGAACTGTTACTGGACCCGTTTGATCATTGGTCACACACACATATAGCTGGAGAGTGGAGAATAGCAATTCAGAAGTCTCATCATCAAACAGCGGCCACCAACCCTACGTTGAACGCATGAGCAACTTTTCGCAGCAGCAGTAGCAGCACCGGACAGCGGTAGCTGCTGCCACCAACGAGCAGGGGCCTAGCGAGCCTTCCGACTTCCAAGTACCAACACATTTTTCCCTTCGACTCTTGCAAAAGAGGCCCGAGAGTTACGTGCTGCTAACTCGAACAAGTAGTTCGATCCATTCTTAATGCCACTGAAAGTACACGCGTGACATGAGCCCATCGATATATGAACGGGACACACGTGAACTCACACAGCACGTAGACATACGTGTACGTGTCTACTACGCACGCCAGAATCTAACTTGGAGCCTGGAATGCCTCCCTGGTACGGACACGAGCTCTTAGATCGAGTACCTGGGAAAGGAACACTATGGAGAAGAAAGCGTGCTTTAGTTCGATTCAGATAGACTCCAGGAGAAATGCCACATCGGTGTTAGGCAGGGGCAGAGCTTCCTTGGGACCAAGGTGGGCCCTGGCCCCCCTACCAAAATTATTTTTTATTAATGATATGCTATTAGTAGCTATTGTTTATAGAGATTTCAAGTATAATTTATCTATTTGGTTCCTCCAAACTTGGCTGTGTACCATTGGCCTTTTCTAACTTTCTGTCAGGCTCCACCACTGGCGTTAAGGAAAGCCGGTCCTAGCGAGATTCATTCACTAGTTTTGAGTAAAAGCTCACGCACGTCGTACTGCCAAATCTGTCACGTCCAACGAGTATTCGTGTTTCACTATCCGTGAACCATGTCTCTGCTTCTTATAATTGTGTCCATTGGGTTGGATGGATGTCAAAAGTAGCTGTGTCTGCCACAGTTTAGGCACGATAGCGAGGCTACCATTTGTTTCGATGCAACGTTTGCTAGTGATGTGTCACAATTTCTTAGCAACCGATGTGGTGATGCAACAGTTGCTGGTGATACAACAATTGCTAGTGATGTGTCACATTTGTACGAGAAGCCCCTACGTGGTGAGTGAAATCAACTCAAACTTGGGTGTTTCATCTTTAGAGCTGATTTGCGTTGGACTTTTTGATAACAGAGATAAGCGAAT
The DNA here is from genome assembly GCA_036346145.1 of Olyra latifolia. Classification (NCBI taxonomy): domain Eukaryota; kingdom Viridiplantae; phylum Streptophyta; class Magnoliopsida; order Poales; family Poaceae; genus Olyra; species Olyra latifolia. The sequence goes on from CM070526.1 coordinate 20,876,464, forward strand.
AATTAAGTAGATAAACTATGCAAATAGGTTGTAAAAAACATGTCCGCCTCTCATCGCTCGATCCATCGTGACAGTGCTGCAGATTAAGGCCTTGTTTGGCACAGCTCCAACTTCCAGCTCCACCTCAGATATGAAGTTTGTAGATTAAAATAAAGTGACTTAAGTTTATATTTTTTATTTAAAATATAAATAAGATAACTCATCTAAACATTCTTAACTCCACCTCTCATCGCTCCATCCATCGTGACGGTGCTGCAGATTAAGCACCGGTCCATATCATCAAACCCAATCCGGTGCTACCTTTCGAAGGCCTGATCTATAGAAACAAGGGGAGCCTGCCTTTGTAGTGCACGTACACGCAGTCCTGGCTTTCTTTTTTTTTTTTCCGTTTTATTTTGCTGCTTGCCGTTGCCGTGGAGCCGAAGCGCGAGCGCAGCGTTCGTCCTTGGTGTCCGGCGTGCACGGCCGGCCAACGACCTCGACCGCGACGGCGTGCCCGAAACACTGTGCTTACAGTTATAGCGGGTATGAGTGTGTGTGTGACCGACGCCTCGCTGTTCACATGCCGCTGCCGCACCCGCACGTATGGCACTGGCATGGAGCCCCGCCTCATCGGCTGCCTTGGCATGGCTTCCAACAATCTAAAGGGGATTTTCAAAAAAAATATATATGTAGTTTCGAAAAGTAAAATCATAAAACAATGCAGCAACGCATGTATTTGTAAAAAAACGTACTTGGAAAATGAGATAACAAATCTAAATTTTAGCGGCTGAAATACCAAAAAAATGGATGTTTTGATAGTACCCAGTTTACTGAATTTCAAACCTTTGTCACCTCCAACACCGTAATCCTTGTCCAATCCGGTCTTCTAGCTTAGCTAGCTTTCAACCTATTAACCAAATAACCTGGTCCATTCCAACCGAAACAAATGCTAGCGTAGCCCTTTTAAGGAAAAAGTCTACTTCATCCCTCAACTATGCATGTGAGTGTACGTAACCTCCGGTCTCGGAAACTAGGTATCCCCCCCCTTCCCACAAGTATATAAAGTGGTGCAAATAATCCCCCACAAGCGGTTTTATCATCGGGGCAGTTCACGTGGACAGTTTTACCACCTAGGCTACACATGTGGATTTTTTTCACCGTGGGACCCACATGGCATCCCCTAATCCCTCTTCTTCTTCCTCCTCTCTCTCATTTCCATCACTTCTCCCTCTTCTGCCCGATACTATGTGCTTACGCCAGATGGAAATGCCGACGAGTAGAAAGCCGTGGGAGAAGATCTCAACGAGCAGAGGGATGAAGTGGGTTCCTATGATGCGCCACGGGGAGGGGGCGGCACCGCTCGTGCCGTCCAGGGAGAGGCCGCACGACGGGGAGGCTGGAGTGTCAAGGATGCATGCGGGCTAGGGCGATCATCGTCGCAGGGAGGGTCGCCGTGGGTCACCGGTGCTATGGGGAGTCTCGTGGCAAGGTCTATTGACCTCGCGCATGGCCGGATATACAACGATTCCTTGCTGGAGAAGATGAACATTTCAAAAGAGGCGGAGGCGATTTGGTGCTCCGACAGTCAAATTGATGGTTCCATGAACTTTCCTAAGTCCTCGTGGTCACGTATATGGGGTCAATTGAGCACGGGCAAGGCTAGGGTCAGCGGCGCAACAAGAGTAGCGCATAGTGGCAGCAGCGATTGGAGCAAGCCTAGAGCACGGTGGTCGGCGCTAGGCAGGACAGCTGTAGCCGTCGCGGGACAGGAGTGTAGCGGCCGGTGTAAGGTTGAGCGGCGCGGGGAGTGTGGGGTAGAGCAGCAGCGGTGGCCGTCGCAGGACAGGAGCGTAGCGGCAGTTGTGGGGCTAAGTGGCACGGCGAGTGCGGGGTAGAGCGACGATGGCGGCTGGCGCTATGTAGGATGGTAGCTGCCGTCACGGGGCTGAGTGGCGCGACGAGAGCTTGGCATAGCAGCGACCGCCACGAGGCTAGAGGGGATGGTGGGAGCGGCGGCCAGGATGGATAGAGGGAGCTAGGGAGAGAGCATGAGAGAGAAGATTAGAGAAGGCAGGGGAAGAGAGAGGAGAGAGAAAGGAGATAGAAGGGACTGACATATGGACCCACTAAAAAATATTTTTTATAAAACAAAAGTGTCGTGTGTTGCCGTTTATGTGGCAATACCCTCTACCTAGGTAGCCCCACTAGCAAAACCATCCTCAAAACCGTCTGCACGAGGTTATGTGCACTACTTCATATAGTTGTGGGGGCAAATACCTGGTTTTCTAGGTGAGGGATTTAAGTGCACCACCATGCATAGTTGAGGAGACTAAGTAGATTTTTTCTTTTTAAAAAAGCTTTTAAGCATTTTACTAGTGCCCGGTTGAATTTTTCATTTACTTTCGATCACTGAAATTGCACAATATTAATCCTAAATTACAGTCAGAATAACAGATGTGCAATTCTAGTACAATCCAGCTACAACTTTTAGCTTAATTTTCTATTAATCAGTGTTTTTTTTTATTTTGTATAGAAATCATTAATTTTTTTGTTTAAGTAATAAATTCTTTTGTATTTTGTATTTTGTAGTGGTTCACTTGTCTAGGCTATATATTTTTTAAATTATTTTTATAGGGGTTTGATAAAGTTAAACCTTTTGTCTAGGCTATTATTTTTTAAAAAAATTTGAAAGTACCTTGTATCTTGAAATTCATTTTTGATTTAGCAAATAGTTAGAGCACAAGTGCACGTTGTTGCGGCAGGTGCGAGTCAGCAGTAGCCTTTCGCATTGCTCCACAAGCATATCTAGGAATGGACTGAACTCTCACGAGTTTTCCAACATGTTCTAAAAGACTAATCTGAATCGCTGAAAACTAAACTTTAAGAACTTGTAGAAACGATTTTGAAAAATCAGTCCACTTGATTCAACTTGTTTTTAAGAGTTTTGATAAGATGCTTTGAGACTTTTTAGAAACAAAATCAACCAGTCCAAGTGTTTGGGCTTGTAGAAACATTGACTAATTGAATTGCTTATAACCAGTTTAGAACAAGCTTAATTAAGCTATAAAAACTAAACCAGACCAAATGATATACACCTCTTAAAACTCTCAAAGCCTGACCACTAAATTACATCCGCTCTAAACCAGAGTCGATCCGATCTTATACAAGGTGGGCTAGAGCATCACCAACAATGGCCTTATATAAGGTCCTAAATTTGAATTTAGAGCTTTTACCAAAAAAAAATGAACTCCAATAAGGGGTTCTATATTTTAAAAACGTCTCAAAATATGATAGGACCTCGAGAAGAGTTCCTAAATATAGAAACTCATCTATCGAGCCCTAAAACTTTTTTAGTTATATTTTAGGATAAGGCTCATTGTTGGAGTTCCTTAAATCCCTAAAAAAAAGATAGACATGTGTATAGGTTCTCTAATTTAGAACTATTGTTGGAGTTGCTAATCATTTTTTAGCCCAATAATTTTTAGAGAGTACCTAAAATGATTTATAGGGCTCCATTTTTAGCTCCCATTGTTGGAGATGCCGTAAGATCCCAGGTTCCATTGCAGCCGTGAGACTAGCAATCTCTTGATTCTATACCGTTTTCTTATGAACCTCTAGCGTTCTCAGAATTGCTCGAAGAATGTCCCGGCTTCCAGGAAGATCGGAGGAAGTGAGTCTGTTGGTACTGTTTGACGTAGGGCCTCCAACAGCCATCCGCCATCCGTGGGAGTAAAGAGCCGTCCAGTCAGCGTTGCCTTGCCAGTTGGACGCTCTTGCTTCAAAATCTGAAAGTGAAGCGGTACTTGTTGTGACATGGTTCGGCCCAACTGTTCCAATCAAATCATTTGCACTTGAGTTTTTAAATCGAACCAGAAACCGAACTCATGGGACATGTCGCGGCACAAGGAAATCAAATCATTTATATGAAGTGCGGGTTTCTTTTTTTGATCTCCATGGATACCAGAGTATCCGGTCACGTTTTTTGTGCAGATTCTACGGAGCACTGTGCTGATCAAAGCTTTTTTTTTTTTTCCCTCCAAACGTGTAGTAGAAAATTAACTTAAGGCATGTTTGGCTTTAAATCGTTGGGTTTTAGTATAGTTTTGGACCATAATCCATGCGGATTGCAAAAGCAATTCTCTCGTGAAAGCGTGGTTTAGAACATGTACATATATCCATCCGATACTTACATACTAAATATTGTAAAACTGACATTAATTTGATTCGTAGTGCGCTTTTTCTCTAGAACAGCCAAGCCCTTCTCTCGCCCATTCATTTCTTATCGATGTCCCTCTCCTTCCACCTCCTCATACTACCTTTCTCCTGCTGCTCCTCCACCCATCCTCCTTCCTCGTTGTTCCCTTCTCCCGCTACTCTTCCCTCTCCTCCTCCTCTCCTTCCCCTGTGTCCCAAACCCGGCGCCTAGCCGGCTAGCCAGCTGGACTCCTCCCTCTGCTTCTTCTTCTTTTACAACTCTCTCTCTCTCTCTCTAGCCTCATCCAGCGAGCTTGGCAGCCGGATCCGGCGAGCACGACGTAGAGACTAGCCGGATTTAGAGGAGAAGACGGCCAAGAGAAGATGCATCCTCGTTTTTGCCATAAAACATCACTCATATAGATATGAAACATCGCTAGCAAATGTATGGAGCATTTGATTTGCTTTTATGATCATGTTTTTGTTCCCGTGAAACATTCATATTTGTATGGTGAAACATTACTTTTGTTCTTGTGAAATATGATGTTTACTCTCGTGAAACATTTTTTATTGTATGTGGTGAAACATCTTTGAATAATTATGGAATATTGTTTTGATGATGTTTTATCAGGTCTTTTACCATGTTTCATCATTTTTTTTATCATGTTTTATCAGTACTTCGCTCATGTTCTATAATGTTTCATCAGTGCATTGTCCATATTTCAGTAGTCCTTTGTCCATGTTTCGGAAAAAGCGTCTATTTTTTTCTAGGATCGGACCGTCAATTCCTAGCATGTCCCTTTTTTAAGGAGTGCATCTAGATTTCTTTTTCCATATACGACTTGTTTTGATTTGTATGAATGAAAGAGTAAGATTACTGCTGAGTCCTTTCTTGTGGTTTGAATACACGTTGTGGTAAAACCTCTCGACCTTTAGAGTTTCTATATTTTTCATGTGGTACAGTCAAACATATGCTTGCCTAAACAATTCCTACAGTTCTTTTGACTTTTAGTACAATAGGATTCATGAAGCCAAATCATCCTAGATCATGTATTTTTTTTCCATGCATTTTAGTAGCGGTTACGTAAATCATGTCCGAATTTTACTTTTTAAACGGTGGGTTCATTTTACTATGTTCTCACATGTGCTCATCCTAGATCATGTATTTTTTTCCATGCATTTTAGTAGCGGTTACGTAAATCATGTCCGAATTTTACTTTTTAAACGGTGGGTTCATTTTACTATGTTCTCACATGTGCTCACAGACAGTTAGAACATGTTAATCCGTACAAAAACAAGGTCGATCACTTGCCAGCTTGATTTTGTAATCCTTTTATTTTTCACGTGCTTGGTGTGACTTATATCAACGTGTTCCTTCAAATAATAAACATCTCGAAAGTGAAGTCCTCCCCCTCTCCTGTTATGAATATTTATTGAGCAAGTCATCGTTTTTAAAACTTTGACAACTGCCTCCTAGCGTGGGCGCCCTTACACCATCTCCAGCTATGTTCCCTTCATTTCGTTGTCTTCCCCCATTCTCTGTACTATATTCTTTCCTTTCATTTTACATCATCTCCAATAACATTCCTTTGAAGAGAATGATATAGAGAAAGAAAAAATAATATCTTTCTAAAGAGAATAAAAAAGAGAATCTATCCGAAAGAAAATAGTGAAGGGAATCTGTTGGAGCGCTGAAGGAAACCAGATCCCCTTGCAAAGGGAATGGGAATAGGGAAGAAAAACGGTTGGAGATGATCTGAGCCATCGGCACTCACCTGCATTCTAGCAAAACCATCTTTTTAAATACTCCATTTAGACTACTTACATAAAAAAACATGCATATAGACTAATCTAAAAAAAGATTCATCTCAAAAAGTACTTTCATAAACTTATATTGGGTGTTATAAATAAATAATAAATGACAACAATAATTACTTATCTAAGTTGTATTTTGAGAACCATATCAATGTTAACAACAAACATTTGTGAGGGAAGGAGTAACTCATTTTTAATTTAGTTCTAAAATGGAATCAAGTAACATTACAAATATGTACATGAAATCGCAGGACCATTTTGGTTATTTGGACTTCCCGTAACACGGAAAATCCTGATATTTTAGATGTACTACGGAGTGTTAATTATGTCGCCCTTTAAATTTGATCTTAAAACTTTAATTTGCTGAAAGAAGAAAAGGGTGGCGTGAAAGCAACCTTTTATATTTGTCCTTTTCCATATGATTTAGAATTTTTCTCATTTTTAATTACCTTAGATTTAAACTTGAATTTTAATACACTTCAGGTGCTCAGTTTAATCAAGAATATTTCACCAGTTATAATTTCTCATACGGATTTGAAGGCGAAACAATAAGTTAATCTATATGATATAAATGATATAGAAAAAATTGAGAAAAGAAAGAAAACACAATTATTTCTAGCTAAATAAGGAAAAGTTTACACGAGTAGCAAAACTCAATGGAGATTGGAATGTCGTGGCATGTTAAATTCTACCCAAAACAAAACAATAAAGAATCACTAAACAGATGCGCTTGATTCTTCAATGCAAAAAATAGAAAATATTGAAATTAAATGTTAATTGATTGGATAGTAAATAGAGAGAAGAGAGAAGTTGAAGTAAATCTCTTTAAGGGCTTGTTTGGCCGGCCATGAAAAAAATTCTTACGGAACCTGAACACCACGCTGATTATTTGGTCACTTTGAACCCCAGTGAATAAATCCCCATCCCCACTGGTCACATCCCACCCAGCAGTAAAAATTATCTTTCTTCTCTCTCCCTTGTTCTTTCTTCTCTCTCGACATAGTTCTTTCTTCTCTCTCCCTTGTCCTCCGGTAAATATCCACATGCCAGATTCCACCCAACTGTCGCCGGAGAACCACGTCGCTGCTCAGAGGAATCGTATCGGGGCAAGCCTCCTCACCCCGCCTTGGAGCCTGTTGCCATGTCAAATCAAGCACCACCATAGATGGACAACCTACAATGGCATCGCTCGGTCTTAGGCACTGCCTTGCGCCTTCGCCGTGGCGAATGTTCCATGGTAAGTTTGAGGGTTCGAGCGGCTTCGACGCTAGGTCAAGCACCGTCAGTGAGCAATCTATCTTCCTGTCTCGATTTGCCGTCGTAGCTAATTTTATGTTCTCCCCGTGTGTCTGCTCCTAGATTTGAATGATGGTGACGTCGACGTTCTCTTGATCCCTCCTCCCCTTTTCTCCTCTTTCCTCCTCACCGGCTCACAGGAGGGGATGGGGATTTTCTTTCAAGTGTGCATATGTAATTTTTTTAACCTTGGGTTTTGGCTGGGATATGGTGGAATTTACCGCTCCCCTGCCTTAGCCAAACGGACCGCGAACCAACCTAGAGAAAGTTTGCTACGTGAGAAATTTCCCTACAAGTTGATCGAGATCCCAGCCGAGATTGGTAATCCAAACAATCCTTAAAGGGATTCCAAAAACCAGGTTAGATTAGAGCATACGTAGAAATCCTCCAAAACTTGAGATCTTTTCTATCAAACGAAATTCCTTTAAAGTAATTGTACAAACCAAACGTCTCTATATGCTACTTTTTGTTCCTTTAGATTCAATTATTTTTTCATTTGAAATTCTTTTGAATTAAATGAGGTCTAAACTATAGTAAAAATAACTTCAATTTTACACAGTTAACTCCGATTCCTGGGCCGACCCACTCAACACGTCACGGGCTCACGGCACGGGTCGAAACTATGGAAAGACTAGTTCAGATTAAAAAAAGAGAACTCCACGTTTGAAAAATCTCTCGCATGGCGGAAGAAAATCCCAGGTGGGTGCGGCGCGTCAGTGCGTGCTTCGTCTCCAAGAAAGGCGAGCCCCGCATAAATGCCCTCGCGTCCAGAACCAAACACCGCAGCCTTGAACCGAATCAAAAATCGGAATCAAAACCGCAGCTAATACCCATCCCATCTCTTCCCTGACCTTCCCCTCGCGCGCGCGCACCGCAGGAGGGAGGCACCAACCCCACTCGCACTCCACCGCCCAACCACTCGCTCGCGCCATGACTGCCGCGGCGCTCTCGCCGCTGGAGCCGGCGTTGCCCCGGCAACTGAGCCTGGGGGACCTCAGGGCCGTCTCCGTGCTCGGCCGCGGTGCCAAGGGCGTCGTGTTCCACGTGGTGCCCGGGGAGCCCGGGGAGGGCGAGGGGGACGCCATGGCTCTCAAGGCGATCTCGCGGGAGGCGGCGCGGCACAAGAAGTCCGGCAGCGGCGGCGGGGACGGGCACCGGCGGATCTGGTTCGAGCGCGACGTGCTCCTCGCGCTGCGGCACCCGCTGCTCCCCTCCCTCCGCGGCGTCCTCGCCACCGACGCCGTTGTCGGCTTCGCCATCGACCGCTGCGGCGGCGGCGACCTCAACTCCCTCCGACGCCGCCAGACTGAGAAGATGTTCTCCGACTCCGTCATCCGGTACGCGCGCGCGCCAAGGCTCTAATTAATCCCCACCAGACACAGCCAAGACCTGAACAAATTCGCGATGCGAGCGGACTTAAACTAAGATTTGATTTCATCGCTAATGGCAGGTTCTACGCGGCGGAGTTGGTGCTGGCTCTCGAGTACCTGCACAGCATCGGCATCGTGTACCGGGACCTGAAGCCGGAGAACGTCCTGATACAGGACAGCGGCCACATCATGCTCGTCGACTTCGACCTCTCCACGAGGCTCCCGACTCCGCCCCGGGAGCCGGACGAGGCGGCGACTGGTCCCAAACCGGCGCCTCCGCCTAGCTCGCCGTCCCCGAGCCGCGGGAAGCCCAATAAGCTGGCGGGGGCCGCGTTGTGCTTCCCGTTTCGTTCGGCTGGAGCCACCAAGCTGACCGCGTCGGCGGACCCGCCGTCGCCCCCGTCCACCTCGCGGACGGCCTCCTCGTCGTCCTCGTCTTCGATGACCACCACCGCGTCCTCGTCGGCGTCCGGCGCGCGGACGCCGGCGAAGTCGAACTCGTTCGTGGGCACGGAGGACTACGTGGCGCCGGAGATCATCGCCGGGAGCGGGCACGACTTCTCCGTGGACTGGTGGGGCCTGGGCGTGGTGCTCTACGAGATGCTCTACGGCCGCACGCCGTTCCGGGGGCAGAACCGGAAGGAGACGTTCTACCGCGTCCTCACCAAGCAGCCAGAGCTCGTCGGCGAGCAGACCCCGCTGCGCGACCTCATCGCCCGCCTCCTCGAGAAGGACCCCGAGAGGCGCATCGGCGCGCGCGGCGTCAAGGCCCACCCCTTCTTCCGCGGCGTCGACTGGAACCGCATCCTCCGCGTGGCGCGCCCGCCGTTCATCCCGCCCCCGCCGCAGGACGAGGACAGCGGCGAGGTGCTCGACGTTGAGAAGGTCGTCCACGAGGTGTTCCCCGTGGACAATGACGTCGACGCCGCCTCGGCGGGGGAGGAGAAGAAGCCCTCGTCGCCGGAGGCATGCGGCGGTATTGCCGGTGGCGGCGCCGAGCGGAGGACAGATCCGTCCAAAGATGGGGATTTCTCCGTGTTTTTCTGAGCTATTGTTATTTTTAATTATTTTTTAAACTTGTACTTATTTGTTTTTCTTGGCCTTTATTAAGGACTAGTATTATTATACGGTGGGATGAAGCGGACACCGAAATTAGGGGGTAAAGTACCGCGCCGCATTGGAGTACATAAATTATTAGGAGGTGCTCCTTTGTTTCAATAGTGTATATAGTCTAATTTTTCAATTTTCCCCCTTCTTTTTTGTTGGACACTTTTGCCGCGTATAGGGCACTATTGAAGACAGTACATAACGAATAAAGAACAGTAAAACCGTGCTGATGAAGGAGCGTATAATTCCCCTTCTTGCGTGCAATAGGGCAGTAAAGTACCCCTCTCGCTTCTTAAAAAAAAAGAAGCAAAGTATCCCTCTCAGGGATTTGTGTCCCTGCATTTATATTCTCTCCTATTGTCTCTTCAGTTCATCTCACATATCACTATAGCTACAGTGATGAACAATACTTATACGATGAAAAGGATCTTTATTTCTTACAGATCTTGATCTTTATAGTGTGTACCTCTGCCTTTGTTGTACCAAAGGTAGAGGATGTGCTTCTCTCTCCTAGATAGTACCTCGTTAGTTACTATTTCACCGTCTTTAACAATAAATCCGACTATTCTAATCCGGTCGCAGTCAGAAACTCCAAGTAACTGCGATGCTAGCCTTGCTGGCTTTGTCACTATTCATTGTTTGATCCTATTTTATCTTAAACATAACACTGTCTTTATCCTAACCCTATTTCATATATATCTTTTATATTTTATTCTCAACCCTATTTTTACTATTCATAATTTTATCCTGACCATCATATTCTGATTTTATTTCATATTTATCTCTTATATTTTATTCTCAGCACTATTTTCACTATTTATGACTCTATCCTATCCTTATTTCTACAGTGATAAAGTAAGAAATAAGGTCACCATTACACTAGGCACCTAAGTGGCGTGGCAGCGGCTTGGCGGCAGTTTGTCTACAGTCACCTTAGAGCATCTGTAGCAAGCACAGTAAAATATTGTTCATTTGGATAGAGTAGCCGTTGAAGGGAAGGAATCTTTTATAGCGTAGTGTAAAGTGTGAAGAAATTTTAGAGAGATGGATAGAGTGTGGAGTGAATAGTATTATAGAGTGGAAGGATAGAGGGCCACCTAGAGATGCTCGTACACTCTATCCACGTCAGCTACTTCAAATTCCTACTCTATGACACTATTCCCTACACACTCTATCTATCCCTTTAAAATTTCTTCACACTTTACACTACACTCTAAAAGATTTCTTCCCTTAAACAACTACTCTATTTAGATGAACAGTGTTATAGAGTGTCTGCTACGGATAGACTGATACAATAGTCCATGAAAGCTATGCATACATAAAGCGGCGCCCACACTACCCAACATCCGCCGCATCATGTACTAGTGAACAAGAGGCTTCCTGCTAAACAAATGAACAATATAGATAACCGAATGTCTATGACTCCTTAAAAGTCAAACTTAACCGCTAATAAAATATGACCGTGCAACGGCAGGTAATTATTTCCAATCATCTAGACTAAGTATGATTGAATATAGGAGAAACAAGATTATCGATTAGTCGTATGAATGGACAATGCATTTAGGGAGGGGTGATCATTGATTAGTCATATGAATGGACGGTGGATACATGCAGCGGTAGCCTCTGAAGGGTTCCGAGGTGTGCTACACTAGCAAGAAAAAGTCGAGCTAACTATGCATGTACATGATCATCTATTGTTATGGGTTAACATGCAACGGAGTGGAAGAAAAAGTTGAAGAAGTCACTTCATCAAATTGCGGGTTGGTTGATCCAATACCACAGAAATGACCATCAATACCGGTTCTAAATTGGCGTTAGTGTCGGTTTTTGAGTCGGCACTAATTTTTCGGCATAGATGATAAAAATATCAGTGCCGATTTTCAAAACCAAACCGGCAATGATAATTTTAGAAAACAATTAAAAAAGCACCAGACCTTGAGTCCGCCTTGTAGTCGTGCTGCCAATCTAGCATAGTCGTCATCTCCTTGTCGTTGAGGGGAAGGTAGAGCGATGCTATGGTCATTGCACCTACGCCGCTGTGGCTGTCGCACCTGCGTCGCTATGGCTATCGCACCTGTGTAGCGGTTGCTGAGGGCCACCGGAACCGGCCGCCTTACCCGTCATTCTACGTGGAGGTCCCCAATGGATGTTGAGTTAGAGATGGGGGTGGAGATGAGAGAGATGAGGGAGGAGTTGGCTGCGGTGGAAAAGATAAGGGGGGAGAGAGGTGAGAAGTGAGATATGGGGGGAGAGAGAGAGAGGAGGGAAGAGATAAGGACGAGGGCATCAACTTTTTCACGTTTTCAACTTGTAGCACACGCTGATTTCGGAACATCTGCACCTTTTACAATTTTTGTGCATACGTTACTAAAGAACCGGCACATATAACACAGATAAGTCTTCTCCACACGCATGCTTAGGAACCAACGTTAATAATTTTATTGTGTCGGTTCTAATTTAACTGGCACAACATATATACTAGTAAATATAATCTGTTTTGATGTAATGATTGTCTTCTCTTATGATTGTTACAACCAGCACATGGTCTCCTTGTCGCACTCATCCCAATGAATGTTGCATTCACAACATCTCTACTTACTCCAAACAAGGGTGAAATTTTCTACGTCGGTGTGCTATTACCACCAAGCACAATATGCTTTCCGGTAGATGACGGTTAGAATTTTCGAAGCTAGATTGACCAATCAAAGTCTCTAGCCTTCGTTACTTCACTTCATATAGCATCTCCATGGATCCTACCTGGACGTCCAATAAGGAACAAACCCTACCTATATGACGGTGATTATATTTGGGCATAAAAACAAGTCGGTTTAAAAAAGGCTTCCTAAATTAAGTACGTTGATGGAAACAGAAAAACTTATTTATTAGTTACTACTAGCTTCTTCCAATGATCTGATTTTCTGACATCTCGACTAGAGAAGGCACGCCATGCCATGTTGGGCTGCTGGCTGGTGCAATAGGGCAAAGAGGGAACGTTGCTTCTCTAGTTTAAGCGGAGGCAACGTGGACAACGCGGCCTGGGCAGGCTGGAAGCCAAATTCTATGGCATAGGGTGCCACGCTGCGGCCCTAGCACCCTCCAATCTGTCTATCCATCTGCTCCCGCGCGGCTCTGAGATTGACGTTGTCGTCCAGATGGACGGACGGATCAGAGGATGCCCCGTGGCACCCCCTGCCTTATAATTTTCAGTCGGCAGGCAGGGCCACGTGAGCCGCATGCAACAGCACTGCGGTTATCCACCAAAGCCACTTGCTTCGTTTTTCGCGGATGGACAAAGCAGGTATGCGGACGCCCACTGCCACTTATGGCCTATTTGGTTGCCTGCATACACTGGGATTTAACTCTAGATATGTAAAATTAACCTATTTGGTTGCCTGTAGGGCATTCCAGTTTGGCCCGGCCGATGCAAATTCTCCTCACCCCCAGCCTGTCCTGTTGGAAACGTGGAAATCGGTCGTTTCCATCGGGCCAGGCCAGGCTCGTCCAACGCCTCCACCTCCTATCCTCCTCCACGCCTCCCACGCTGTCCTCCCACCAGTCCGTCCCTGCCCATCCGTCCTCCCCGCCCGTCGCTGCCTCCCCAACGGCAGTCCGTCCCTGTCCGTCGCCATCCTTCCTCGCCTAGCGCCGCCTTCCCCTCGCCAGGATGCCCCCGACGCCGTCGTCATCCCCCGGTGCCTCGTCCTCCCCCGCTCGTCGCCGCCATCCCCCGCCAAGACGCCCCCGGCGCCATCATCCTCACCCAGATAGGCGCGATGCAAGCTCAATGGCGCGACCGGATCAGGGCGAGGCGAGCTCCGTGGTGGCGGATACAGGCCTGACGTGCTCGGCGCCGACCGGACTTGGGCGAGACGAGCTTGGTGGCACGGCCTATGATGCTCGGAGGTGGCGACATAGGCGGCATGTGGGCGGAGGGCGGCAGCGTTCGGGATGGCGGCGGCGCCTGAGTGCTTGGGCTGCGGCGTGTGCTTTCGGGCGGCGACGGGACGGCGGTAAGGCACGCGACGCTTAGGGCGCGGCGTGGCGGCCGTGCTCGAAGCGGTGCGGGCGAAGGGCGGAGGTGCTCAGGGCGGCGCGGGTGGAGGGCGGCCACAGTCAAGCCAGCGCGGCGTAGGCATTGAGTTCGTGTGTGCATCACCGGAGCACCATGGTTGAGCTCAGGGAGGATGGCTGACCATGACAAGCTCGACGAGGCTACAGCGGTGTGGCTTTCCGAACTACCCGTGAAGTGTTCAATAGAATGCAAGACATTCATGCATGTCTAAATACATGCAACCAAACATAATATCTCTTGAGCCAGCCCCGTAGAATGCTTGCAACCAAACACTGAGCTGTTGCATGAGCTCAGCCTAGCTCCCACGGGCCTGCATGCCTCATACGAGCCAGGCTGAGTTGAGCCGGCAACCAAATAGACCATTAGAGCAGTCTAAATCTAAAGTATCTTTTCATTATTTCTATTCTTACTATGTCAATAAGAAACAGTAAAGAATACCATTTCTCTAGTGCATTGTTTCTCCAGTGGATCTCACCCCATTTAAAATCGGAGTTGTCGTAGGGATGGTTTCTTGTTTAAGGGACGCTGATACTCTCTCTTTGTATTAATTGTTGTCCACATCATTCTTCTCTCCTATATGGCACATGCAGGGACGATGGAAAGGACTGCATTGGGACTGCTTTTAGAGCATCTCTATGTGTCCCTCCATATTTTCTCACCATCTCCTTAAATCCTCCTGCTCTATATTCTCTCTCCTTTAATTACATCATCTCCCTTAAGCAGATACTCTATATTCTCAACACTATCTTCTCTCTCCTATATTTTTATCTCACACTCCAACCACCATACCAACCGTCGTTTTTTCGTATATGGGGATTTTCTTCATGTATTTCGACTGGGAAGGGAAATTAATTGGAGTGCACGTAAAATATTCTTTATGATATATGAAATACTTAAAAAATTAATATTTTTGGTGTGACAATATTATATTATGGTCATTGCAAGGAAATAAAAAAAATTGCACCATGCATTTTATTTGCAAGCTTGTCAGAAGAAGGAACCGGCAATCTTCCTCGCGAAGCAACTCAAGTCTATTCAAAGAGGGGGCCGGTCGGCCTCCTTGTCAAAGAAGTTGTCGCTCTCTTTGGCTTCTCGATGTAGCCACGTAGCCTATATATGGCTAGCATTTCTCCAACTCTAATTCCACAACTCCAACCAAAAATATTAATCTACTCCTTCGCTATGAGAAGCGTCATGGCGTTCGACTCCGACATGGATTCGTACGATAGGCTAGCACTAGACTTTGATTCGTCCGACGAGGATGGCACTATCTTCCTCGCATTGGTTGCGGAGGTCGAGAAGGAGGAGTCGAAGTGCCGTAGGCACGGAGGCTCTGTCCCTGGACGTCGGACCATCGACCGTCACCCATAGCAAGGCTATCAACAGCTCTTTAGGGACTATTTTGCCAACCCCCTACTTACAACGAGACACTGTTCCGGTGAAGGTTAATACCATTACATGTTGATGGCACCTTGTTTATTGTGATGCATTGTGTAATACAGTCTTTGACGTCCATCCCTTTTGTAGGTTCCGCATGAGCCTCCATCTATTCTTGCGCATCGTTGACGGGATCCTCAGGCACGATGACTACATTCGGCAAAAGCGAAACCGTGCAAAGACCCTTGGACTGCACCCACTCATCAAGATCACGGCCATCCTCCAGATAATAGCTTACGGGCCGGCCGCAGACTAGAACGACGAGTATCTTCGCATCTCCCAAACTCTGATCCTAAAGAGCGTGCGTAGATTTGCGAATGCCATCATCACCGTCTTCGGTGATAAGTGCCTGTGAGCTTCAACTTCAAAAGACACCCAACTCCTGCTGGCTGAGGTGAAGCAACGAGGATTCCCCCGAGATACTGGGAAGTCTCGATTGCATGCACTGGAGATGGAAGAACTGTCCTGCGGCATGGCACCGTTCGTTCACAAGCCATGCCGATGGACCTACGATCATCCTTGAAACGGTGGCTTTGTACGACGGATGGATATTGCACTCCTTTGGTGTTCTAGGTGCGAATAATGACATTAATGTGTTGCAATGATCTCCTCTCTTCGATAGGCTTCTGCAGGGCGAGGCACCTCTGTTAAACTACACAATCAATGGACACCAGTACTCCATGGGATACTACCTCGCTGATGGATTTACCCTGAATAGGCAACTCTTATGAAGAACATACCTTACCCGCAAACAAGGAAGGCCAAGCTCTTCTCCAAAGCACACGCCGCATTCCAAAAGGATGTGGAGCATGCTTTTGATTAGCTCCAAGACAAATTCCACATGATCCGAGGCTCCGCTCGATAGTGGAGCCTAAAATCCATCCGTCGGATGATGTTGGCCTGTATCATTATGCACAACATGATTATCGAGGATGAGAGTGGACTGCCTCGAGGCCTCCTCCCCCGACTAGGAGTCGATGGGTGAGCTCGTCCAACCCTCACGAAGTCAGGAGGAGGTTCTCCAGAATTTCATGGCGATGCATACAACAATTCGTGACTATGCAAAGCATCGACAGTTGAAGGAGGACCTCATGGAGCATCTGTGGTCAACATATGGTGGAAAATATATGTTGCGTGTGTGTATGGTCTTACATGTTGCATTGTCATGGAGTTGGCGTCTGTTTTGTTGTTAGTAGTTAAGTTATGTCTACCTCCGTCGTGGAGTCGTCCTCTGTTTAATTTGAATAAATCAGTGTCATGACATGAAAAGACCAAATTGTCGGTGTAAATAAGTAACTCAAACATATAGAACATCAAACATAGTCCTCCATTATTAAGTCATGACACAAATTATAGCCAGCACAATATGACATCTCAAATAGGTTGGACAACACACCAATCAAAATAACATAGTCCTGATGTATTACAACAAATGTCCTGACAAATGAAAACAAATACGACAAATAGATTCCAGCAACACATACTGGTACATGTACGAAACAACATGTCAAAGGCCCGAAATGTCATGGGTTGCCCGAGACGTCGCCTCTTAACCTCCGAAGGATAGCTTCCTTCTCCATCTGGTAGTACACTTTCATTGGTCTAGACATTGCATCGAGGTCTATGCACATGGCCTGCCTCTCATACTCCTTTGTTTGTAACCATACCTCTCTCTCTCTCTCCTGAAAGTTGGCCATTTTTTCTATGCACTTCTTCCTTACGTCCCCAATGTCCTCCTTAATGCCTATCCATTTGTCCAAGTACTAGGACACCGAACTAGCAATAGAGGAAGACCTTGATTTTGCTTGCTTCCTACCAATCGGCCTACTATCTCGCTCATCAGATTGTGAATTCAACGCTGGGCTGAATGATCCTCCTGGAGATGCCCTCGAAGCGGACTTTTGTTCCTTGTTTCCCTGCTGCATGGCTACCTGGATCATCGACTTCTACTGCTCGTGCAGCATGTGCCAGCAATGCTCGAGGTCGAACTCCTTCGTCGTGTCTTGATGGTACATCTTCCTTGCATCATTGACCTGCAAAACAAACGGATGAAACATGATCGCATAGTGCGGGACATTGCATACAAGCATCACAATATGACATACCCGGTCCTTCTCAGTCTTGCTACTCTGATTAAGTGCTTGAATGGAACAATAAGATCCAATGAACTTGGCGACCTCCGTGTTGATGTGTTGCCAATGGCTCTCAACTGACCTGCCATTACGCTTGATGCCTCTAGTGGACTTCTGGTTGAAATGATTGGTGATGGTCTCCCAAAACTTTTGTGCAGGTTGGCTGTTCCTGATAATTGGGTCGTAGGAGGTGTTAAGCCAAACCGAAACCAGCACCTCGTCCTCACGCGCGTTGTAGGTTGGCCCCCTTCTCTCTTTCTTCTTTTGCTTACCTTTCCCCTTGTGTCGCTGGGACGTCTCCTCCGGCTGGGTCTCTAGTACCGCCTCCTCGCAATCAAACCCATCTGTATTGGTCTTCGCCGATGCATGTTGGCCCAATGAGAACTCAGCATGCAGGCCGGTAGCTTGGTAATAACCACCCTGAACCGCCATTGTCGGGCATCCCGCATACCCTTTGTGATATGGGTGGGGAGATCGGGCCACCATGGTATCCTTGCTGAAAAGTAGGACCAGCCCTTCCCCATCGTATCCTCCTAGGAGCACTGATACTGCGGGAGGCCACCATGCTGTCCCATGAAAGAAGGCCCTCCCTGTTACGTCCCGGATTGTTGGCTATGACCATATCCCGCTTGCTCCATCAAACACCGGAATTCTGAATCCATTTTGCATCTGCATGAGATCACTTGGTGATTATCGGTATACCATGATGTCGGGCTGAAGGTACATTGAACAATGCCACAAATAAGGATAGCAAACATGGATTGGCACACTTCAATATGAAATAGAGCACCATGGTTCACACATAATTGCAAACGGACTTATATTGCTATGCACGAATCAACGAGGCCATTACAAATTACAATAATAATAGGTCTCCATTTCAACGCAACAAACAAAACATACAGTGCATGAACCACATGACAGTATTGGGGACAACAAGACTATGGGCTTCAGTATTGTAGCCCACACAACCTCGTTGCCATTAGCCGAGGACCCATCTACTTGTACACGTAACACTACACCCCCTAGTTTGCTCACTGTCCTAGTCGATGCCGTTCTCCTTACACCAGTCTTGAAGACAGCCATAGTAATTATCCTTATCTGGGTCATAGCCAGATTGAATAATGTTGTCCGGATTGACATTGAACCAAGGGTTGTGCTGCTCATCATTGTTAACCACTGCTGTATCAGGCACCGACGTCTCAGCAGCTTTGTTCATCTTGTCCGCGGCCTCTAATGTCAGTTGCTCCAGACGCTCCGCCTTGCATCGATGTCCAGCACCAACCAGTTTACGGCAGTAGCCCCATTGGACGTGTTGGGGTCGAAGTTGTCCTGCACCATTTTCTAGAGGTCTGTGGAAACTTCCTCAACATAATCTAGATTTAACCGTAGCAGCCTAGCCAGGTTCTCATCCCCGTTCATCATCTATAGGCCACAAAATGATGTTAGCAAACCCCAAGTTAACTAAAAAAAACCTAAATGAAAACACGATATCTCAAACTCATTGGTGTCACAGATTGGTACATAGATTTCAGTTCAAGTTCTACGGATTTGGGTCCAAATCTCCAACAAAATCACTCCTGCAGACTTGGACTTCCAATTGCAATCCGTACTTTTGTGCATTCCACTTTGCAGCCGTGATTTATTATGCATCGGAACCAAATCGCCAACCGAGGGCACTATCCTAGTTGCATAGATGTAAACCCCAAAAATCCAGAAACCCTAGCGGTCCAAATCCCCCATAAAAACCTCTAGATCTGGTTAGGGGAGACGGCGTCCGTCATGTGCCTCTTCTTTTGGTGATGGGCCGGGCTTGGGGCGGAGGATGACCGCATCGACGGGATCGACGAAGACGGCTGCGCCATCTCCGGCCACGACGCTAGGTCCGGCAGGACGGTCGTCACCTCCACCGTCATCGACTCCGCAGGCACTCCTTGCACGGCCGCCTCTCTCCGACGACTTTGATATCGCCACCGATGCTTCTCCAATCCATGGCGCAAGCTCAGGGCGGTTGTTGCTGAGGGCGAGATGGAACAGGATAGCAAGGTGGTCGCCGCTCACTAAACATGGAGCTACGGGAGGAGTCCGCTATTTCCTAATCGCCGCTTGGAGTTTCCACTCTTGCGCTCCATTAAGCAAAATTTCCTCTCTCCGGTCTATTCACCCAAACAGTACTATACCGCTTCACCTGGATATGCTCTTGCACCTATTACACATGCCCTCGTTCTGAAGATAAAACTCCAACCAAATCCACGGGGGAGACGACTGTCTGTCTCTCCATGTGGTTGACAGATGCGCTACGTGCTTCATGTGGTTGACACATGCACAGGCACAGGCGCAGGCGCAGTCCAGTTCGCGCACCAGCTTTCTCCCCGACCTACTCTCTGCCTCTGCATCGGCGAATCGTTGTGCAAAGAGGAGCGCGCAGGGGGTTCAATGCGACGCGTTCCGAGGCTTCAATAACTGTAAAAACGTACTGGTGCTGTGCATCCCAATAGCTAGGACGAGCAGAGAGTAAATGGGCACTTGGGCAGGCATGTGTGGTGTCCAGCGCGGTTGGTGAGCGAGGTAATAACTGATGCATGGCTGCCCATTGGCACTCGTTAAAACATCGTACCGCGCTGGGGCTGCTGCTCCCTCGCGCTTCAGCGACCTGAGCAGAACCAGTAAAAATCAGCTTCAAAGAGCATCTATAGTAGAGAGTCTATAAATTTGGATCTCTATATTTTTTTAAACCATTTTTTTTATATTTCCATCCCGATAGAATCTCTATCCTAAAAAATATATAGAGACATAAGATAGAATCTGTAAATTTAGAGACTAATATAGAGATTCTGATAGAGTGATATAAAGACTGAAAGCCATTAAATATAAAGAAGATTTTCTTTTAAAAACTTTACTACGGATGCTCTAAATCACTATTCGTTCACTATGGTTTCATCCTCTCTAGTAGCATCTCTATTCGTAGATACATAGATATATAGGGTGAGAAGAAAGAATCTTTAAATATAGGGATAGAGAACGAGATAGAGAATCTCTAAATTTTGGTAACGAGATAGAGACTTTACTGGAGTGATATATGGAAGAAGAATCCTAATATAGATATTCCTTTTAAGACTCCTTTAGGTTACTCTGAAAATCACAAGGTGTGGGAATGCACCGCTTAGTGCTGAGCGTGGACATTGTCATAGCGATACGACATCGTGACATTACTTCCTAAGTCGTCGGATCCAGCATCGGAAGCTCAGATCAACCAGAATCTTGAGAAAAAGAAATTATAGCATAGCTTTCTGGCTGTTACCGTGGGCATTTTTAGGTCTAAGAGTATGGCTAGCGGGGTCTCTAAAAGAGAATATTCTTTATATTTAGAGACTCTCAGTTTATATCACTCCAGCAAATTCTCTATATCAGTCTCTAAATTTAGATATTTCTCTTCAAGTCCCTATATTTAGAGATTCTTTCTCCTGTCTTTATATCTTTTGAAGATATTCTACTGGAGAGAATAAAAATATAGAAAATAAATAGTGGTTTGGAGAAGAAGATATAGATATTCGAATTTAGAGATGCCGCTGAAGATGATCTAGATTTAAGGAGCGTTGCTATATAATGCTAGAGGATATTTTAATCCTCAAAGGAGCCCGTGAGGTTACTGTTAACTGTGCCGTGTCTGCCTAGCGAGTGGCCATGCTCCTGGGTGTCTTGGCCGTTGCAGGCGAGACCGCCAACTATTCTTTACACAGAGGGGGAGATGGCAGCTTGCATTATCATTCGTTTGGACCGGGAGATGGATGGTATATATACCGAATTTTTTTCTCATCGTGGCGCATATACTTTTCGTATCCCCTCCCCTCCCATTCCGTATTCGGTATTCGTATCCCTGCAGCTGCTGGCGATCATTCTCGCTTCCGATTTGGGAGACGTGGGGGCATTGGAGACGTGGGGGGCATGCATAGAGCATCTTCAGTAGAGTCTATAAAATAGAATCTTCTTTATATTTAGAGTCTCTCGTCCTCCAGCAGAGTCTTTATCTCAGGCTCTAAATTTAGAATTTCTCGCTCACAACCTTTAAATTTGGAGACTCTTTGTATCAACCTCTATATTTTCTCTAGATAGAGATTCTGCTAGAGAACATGAAAATATAGAAAGCGAATAGTGATTTAGAGAAGGTGTATAGAGAACTGATCATGCAAAGAATTCCGCAAAGGAGTACACGGCAACGCATGCTCTCCTATGGTGGCGTGGCCAACCCACGCACTGATCCTTCCCGGTAGTAGTAGTTCATTCGGTTAATGCAGTGGCTCAGCTTTCTTTTGAAAAAGCTAGCTTGTTTTTTTTTGACGATAAAACGTCCTTGTACGATCACACGTACCGCTTTGACGGTGACGCGTGTACGTAATGTTTCGTACTTAGCACCATCTACGCATCGGATCACCACCCGCTGTTATAACTCGTTTTTCTACGTACCAACTGCTGTACGCCTGTACGGTGGCCACCAGCTCGGAACGGGGCATCTTGGGCTCGTCTCTTCCCAGTCCCCGATACGTCAGGACCGTTCGTCGGCTACTCCGGCCGGCTACAATCGAACAACATCTGACATCACCGTGAAGCGACCGACGCCCAATCTGCCAGCACTGCTAGCTAGCTACATGGCCCAAGAAAAACAGTGGTGTCACACTCACATGGCTAGAGTACGGATACAGCGGCGACCGCAAAACTGTTCGGCTATTGTTGGAGCGGCTCTGTTTAATCCAAGTTCACTTCGTCAACCGAATGTTTTCAAGGCTAGCTGCGGTTTTCGTGATTATCTAATAAATCACTGGACAATGTGATAACATTGGCGGTCCCGATCTTTCGATAAGAACATAAACTTCGATTTGGCTAGAGTCGACATTAACGACCCGACTACAAACGTCCAGCACGTTAAGACTCCAAAGGGTTATTGATTTCGCTGGAGCACGATCAACATAACCATAAATGTCTTTGTTCATGCAAGCAATCAAAGAACTAGCGAGAACAAGACAAACAAACAACTCAAATTTGTGGATATGTATTAAGATTTAACTCTGCAGGCGATCTAGCCGACACACATGATTACAAGGTAAAATAGCAAAGGCTAACTTCAATTTAACAAAACCAGAACCCTAAAAGAGGCAGCGGCTAGCTATTTATAACATAGGAGGAGGGGTAGGTCGGCCACCAATGATGTGGACTCAATACGACTCGAATTACAAGGCACAAGGCCTACTTTGACTTGGATTGGAAAACGGACGCCAATTGTTTTGCAGATTTCCGTCGGCTCGGGATGAATTTGGAGGTGAGGCCAGATCCGTTGGTCAGGTTGTCTCAATTATTTATGTTTATTATGTAATCATGTCCGGTGAATGTCGGTTCACCATGTCGAGGCAACTAAGTCTAAAAATTATTAATTGGACCTGAGCAATGTCTAAGCATGATTTCAACCAAGACTTAATGTCTAAAACCATTTTATTTAACCTAGCCAGACTATCAAGGACGATTATCAAGACAATCATTATTAGAATCAAATGACAGATGACTTTATCAAGGCAAGATCATTATGGTAAAGCAATAACAAGTAAATAATAGGGCATGATATATCATGATTAAACAAGTGGGCATAATTACTTAAAGAGCATGCAATTTGATACTGTAAATAAAATACTTTAGAAATTGGGTATTCAATATGATCTAACTAAATGTTAACTTGCCTTGGTCCTGTGAGTGATGGAGGTCTTCTGGTTGCTCTTCGAAACGCTCCTCATGCTCTTCGACGTCTAATAACGGAACGTATTTGAAGAAAAATAAATAAAACTCTAAAGTGCAACAAGAAAGCATGATGCATAAAATGCAGCGCACTAAGTCTACCGATTGATAATTAGCGTTAAAAGGTTAGCAATATTTCATTCCTAGGTATCACGGAAGTTCCATGAGTCTACTTATGTTTGATAGTCTACGAAAAGATAACGGTAGTAGGGTTGATGGGTAGTTTATAATGATGATGATGATGTTGTAAATGCTTTAATTATAAGGCCCATAATATAGAATAGAATTTAAAAATAAATTTTCTTCTGAAGTATTTCCTAAAAATATTAGATTGCTGTTATCGCGGTATAATTAGTTGAATTTAATTTTAATAGTAAAATATAATTTCCCTAAAGAGGGTTGACATTACTCTAATTAGACAATCTCGTATAAATACCAAGCTAAATCAAGTTTCAATATTTTAAAATTTTCTTTAATGGTTCACTAGGTCTCTGTAAAATTCTGAGGTTTTATTGAAGTCATTAAATAATTAAATAAATCAGATTCTTTTTTGGCTTATTAATTCATAAGAAAAATGGTAAAAATGCTCAATTTAATCATCCGGAGAGCAATATTGGTCCTAAAATTGTGCGATAAGTTTATTAAATATCTAAATCATAATTATGCTTCTCTAAAATTTTGTCACCTTTTTAGGAAATTATTAGCTAGTTAAATAAAGTGATAAACCAATATCTAGATTTCTAATAAGGGGTTTTTCTTAATTGAACAGAGATTAAAAGGGGTTACTATGCCTATCTAATTTTTATAGATCTAGTTTGCTGCCTAATAATTACCCTAATTTTCTCAGATTTTTATTAAGTCATATTTTATTTTGTTTAATCATTATCCCTTTTCTGGGTTTATTTCTAAAAAGAAATTCCTAAAGATAGGACTATGAACTAAAACTGTGGCAAAATTCTATTTTACTATTCATATAGATATTTTTATTAAATCCAGTAGGTCATCTAGTATTTTTATAATTTTCTCATAATTTTTGGAAGCCATTTACTATTTTTAACTAATCTAATTCATTACTGGATTTTTTTTATAAATCAGGAAAAAGGCTAGAAAAAAGGTTTAAACAGTACTGGGCCGAGCGGGCGAGCGTGGTCCATATGGCCCGTGAATGGCCCGTGCACCACACGGCTAGACTGGTGGCACGAACGATCGGGGAATACGTATTCCCGGAAACCCGTCTTCACTTAAATTGACCGATGGGTCTGAGAGATCCACTTGTCAGCGATTATAAGCCGGAGAACGGCCTCACGACGTCAGGCCGACGTCTTGCCGTCTTCCACCTCGTGACAAAGGGCTCTAGCGGCCGAGGGGAGCTCCGGAGAGCTAGGTTGGTTGGAGCCCTGATGCTAGGCGGCGTGAGATAGGGACGAAAATGGAGTCTATGCGTAAGCCTGAACCCAAAGCAAGCTTAAGTGACGTGCTCGAGCGGCGGCCGACAGCGACGAGCTGAGTAGGGGGCCTATCAGCATCTAGGGGTTACCAATAGGATACCTTGTGCAAGGGGCCGGGGATGAGCTGGAAGAGGCCGGCGATGAGAGGGGCGACGGTGGCCGAAGAAGGTCATAGGGGTGGCAAACATTGGCGGGACCTGCTGCCAAATAGGGGTCATGCTGGACTTAGCAGGGCCTGTAGAGGCTATAGGAGCAAGGAATCGAAGAATGGCTCACCGGGGACAGAAAGATCCGAAAGGGGAAAGAATCTGGCCAGAGGCGATCCACACGACTTCCCAGGCTATGTCGGGCCTCCGAGCTCGATTGGTCCAAGGATTTCGTAGGGGAGAAGGAGAGCTCCCCAACGGGACCAAGGGCAAGCGGAGAGGCTAACTAGGCGGGCGGTTCAAGACGCCGAAAGGTCATCGATTTTCGGCTTAGGGATGAAATGGAAAAAATGAGCAAGCGGGGAGCTTGGGAGCTGCTTAAAGGTTGGTAGGGCAGCGAGGGAAGGAGTGGGGCTCGTTCCCCGCGCGCTGCTGAGCCGAAAAGAAAAGGCTGAGGTGAGGCGCCACGGGGTGGTGGACACAACGGAGCACGGCACCACGGGGCGTCGGTTGTAGGGGAAGGGCCGCCACGAGGCAGGCGTGGCAGAGCATAGGCGTCAACATGTGAGAAGGAGAGGCAATCCTTTGCCCGGTGGGCAAAGCAGGGAAGGGAGAGAGAGACTGATGCGGGCAAGTGAGAGGGAGCAGTGAGAGAGCGAGCATGAGTGAGAGCAGAGTGAGCAGAGAGAGAGAGAGCTCAGCCTCAGCTCTAGTTGGGCTAGGCCGGCTAGGCTGGCTGGCCCAGAGGGCTAGATAGGAGGGTTTACCCTAGCTAGGATAGGGAATTTAAACCCTTTGAATTAGTTTTCTTTTGAACTAAAATTTTAATTTGAATTTGAATAACCCAAAGGCACTATTCAAAAATAAAATTACTAATCTAGTTATGAAAATAGGTAGGAATACATGTATTAGCTATAAATACATGCATGGCAAAAATTGTTTTTGCAAAAGAGTAAAATCAAACAATTTATTGATTTTTGATTTTATATATATATATATACACATATAGTTGAGTGTCCAGAGTAAAGTGCTATAATTGGGGAAAATGGGCAAAATTTCTAGGAGCTAGGCAAAAGGGTAGAACCGTAATTTCACGTAAGCTGTTTAACCCTGTAGGCAAAGTTGAATAGGAATTAATATGAATAACAATGGGAATCAAGGTTTGGGCTTCAAAGTACTATTTCTCAACCGAAAGCACTATTCATGGTTTGAAAATTTGCAGCATCCTAGTAATGTAGAAACCAAGTTTATTGATTATTTGATTTGTTACTATTCATGATCCGAAAATATATGTACTTACATAAAATACAAGCCAGCTAAATAGCTCGAATATTTCTTAAAATAGGAAAAATGCATGACGTAGTTTTGCATTTAGCATTTTTAGCAAAAAAAAAATATTCTTCTTGCATTCAAAATTTTAAAGTTTAAAATTTGGCTTAAATTGAGCTATTATAGAACACATTCACCTGATAATTTAGTTGACGTGCTCAAGCCCAAGCAATTGGTCCATGTACTATAGTAGGCTCGACAGTTGTATCAAGTGAAGGGATGACCTCATCATAATGATTTTTAGGGCTAAAATGGCTTTGTAAATCCTTATAGGGCGCATCCCAAGCATATCAGTTTGGTCCGTAAAAGAAAATATTTTCTATATTCACAGGCTTTGTATCCCTATATATCACTTTGGTTTTATCTTAAAGAATATACCATTTCTGTGGTCTCTATTCGAGTCCTCAAATTTAGATATTCTTTCTCTGGTTTTTATATACTTCTGGAGATAGAGATTGTGTTGTAGATGATAGAAATATAGGTAATAAATAGTGGTTTAAAGAAGGGGGAGGCGATTTTTAGAGTCTCTACTATGGAAGCTAAGACAGTGGTGTGGTTCTCTTCTCCATGAAATTTTAGTCTTTAACCCTCAATTTCTTGACATCTCTCTATTTAACACTCAATTTGTCTGTCTTTCGAAATTTGACACCCATCTCATGAATTATTTCATTCCACAAGACTCCTCTCATTTCTTCCTTTTTTTCCTTTTCTTTTATCATTTTCTTTTCCTTTTCCACTTGACATGACCAAAATACTCGGCGTCGGGCTGGAGGCGGCGCAGTGCCAAGGCAAAGTCAACTGCAGGCGGCGTAAGTGGTTTGGCTAGAGGTGGTATTAGGCTGGAGGCGGCATAAGGCTAGAGGGAACATCGAGGGTTAGGGTGGGGATGGTGTCAAGCAGCTCACCGTTGGGTCAATGCTGGAGGCATAGGAGGGGGTGTCGCCGGCGAAGGGAGCTTCACCGATAGCGCTCCCAAACACTATAACATGTGGGAGGGAACTGATTCCCCCAACGCTCGGGTCAGGTCATGCTCACACAGGGTTATTTTTGTCATGTTAGGTGGAAAAGGGAAAATAAAATGTGAAAAGAAAAAGGAAATGGGAGAAAAAGAGGAGTATCATGGAATGAAAGAATTCATATGATGGGTGTCAAATTGCAAAAGGTAGATGAATTAAGTATCAAATAGAGAGAGGCCAACGAATTGAGTGTCAAATACTGAAATTTCCCTCCTTCGTATGATCGACGAAATGATAAAAGAAAAAAGTTGAGCGAAAGGAAGGAGAAATGGACGCTGGATTTGCTTTCTACAATATAGGATGCACATGCATGTACGTATGCAGGCCTTTCACGGTGTACTATGTGGAGCTCACCGTGACCGCGCTGTGGCGGGATTCTAGGGCATGTTTGGTTGCCTGGCACCAGCCCTGCTAGGCCCGCGAGAGCTAGGCGGCACACCTTTAGTTGCCTGCAAGCCAGCCAAAGCCAGACTTGATGGTTCGTGGGAAATGCTCAGAATCGCTATTTCTGTCGAGCCAGGTTCGAACAATGCACGGACGAGAGGGAAAGGGAACAAGGGCGTCCACACGAGTGAGCAGGACAGCGACACAGGAGGAGCTCTGGCAAGCACAGCCGCGGCTGGACGCAAGTCGAGGAGGCTGCGGTGGCATCGATTCCCATCGCGCGAGGTCAAGATGGCTGTGTAGTCACCGGATCCGGTGGCAGTGGCGGCTCTCGGGGAGGACAGATCCAGCGATGGTGACACTTGGGGTGGATGGATCCGGTGGTGGCGGCGATCGGGGAGAATGGATCCAATGGCGGCTAGTGCTTGGGGAGGCCAGGTTCGTGTAGGAAGAGGTCACTGGTGGCGATAGCGCTCAGGGAAGCTTGTCGGAGAAGCGAAGCCCTGTGGACAAGCAAACGTTGGCTGTAGACTAAGGTGGTGCAAGACAACCAAACACGCCGCCCTGCACCACCGCAGCCAGGCTCCGATGAGGCCAGCTAGCTCAGCTAGGCTCGGGCAAGCCTGGCCGACGACCAAACACGCCATTGATGCCTGGTCCGCGGTTCCTTGTTCGACCTCCGTTGGATGCCTTTCCTTTTGGACATCCGAGTCGTCCTCTTCTCTCCTTCTCTTCACTTACTCTTCTTTTAGCTGGTCAAACCATCAGACATTAGTCACATTAAACATCTATGACGGACCAAATCCTGGTAAAAATTTACCAGAAAATGTCCCGAATGCCAACTGTCCAGGATTTCAGTTGCATTTAGAAATAGTACAGCCTGCTTGATTTATTACAGATTACAAAATATTTTATAGCGGAAGTGAAGTTATAACCTGTAATAAAAGGAAAATACATACCTATATACCACAGGCAAAGCCTGAGCATAAAGTAAACCTTAGAAATCGATCCTAAACGAATTCCTGTCTTCTTTTTAAGTGTCCATTTCTGATTATAAAGTGGATCCTGTTTAAGAAATAAATAAATTGCCCACATAATGTGGGTAAGTACTAATCGCACTTGCAGGTTTTCATAGAAAATAAAATATTAACTACATGCAAATGAATCAAAGGAAGGTAAAGACTATATTTATCTGGAATATATAATACAACATTTTAAGACTTAGTCATCATTTAAAATTATTTTCTAAAACATTTAAATAAGTTTGTAAACCATTATCTCCTTTCTCCATCCTTAACTCATCTTACAACCATTATCTTTTTAAAATTTATGGATTTATTTGAATAGAAATAGATATCACCAAGTTGACACAACTTCATATACCAGAAGTATGGTCCATTAATGTTTTTGTTATCAGCTCTGTAGAACCTATCCAGCTTTACCCATATAACAGCTCATTATATAGATGGATGATTAATGTGTCATTTATATTCTCATTAGTCCAAGTTTTGTAGTGTTTCGCACATGCGCAAACATTGAGAAAACCCTGGTGATATTGGCCTCCGCACAAACACAGCCGGTAACATGTGAATCACTTGGCCCAATATCCCAGAAACCTGGCAAATGTCTGGTCTCTGCACGATCATTACCGGTGACTACTTGGCCAGCATTTCAAAGGTATTGCGAAAACACTAAGGCAATACCTTACCCATGCAATTACCACTCTGGTAACTCATGCCTACACTTTACAATTTTTCATCTTCTGTTCATTGTCTATCAAAAAGACAAATGAATACTATCCTACCTGTTGAAATAATTATATATCTAGATTTTCCTATACTAGGGTGTAGTCAAGTTTGATCATTTTTAGGTGGGCTTTTGGTTGTGGGATTGGAATATCTATTCTACATAAAATATTAAATACCATAATTTAAATAAAAGATGATTCTCAAATAAATAACTAAAAAGTAAATGCAATAAATAGATAATAAACAAAATTAGGAATTCAATATGATTCAAGGGTAGAAACCCTGCCTTATTTGGAGATCAGATCACGCTTATTATATTTTCCGGATATTCTCGGCTAAAGCTTCTAGAGGGCGTATCTCATCGTTGAGGCGACATGGGCTCGAGCGGTGACATGGCTCCATGTGCAAAGTGAGAGGAGGGTGTGTGCGAGTGAGGCGAAGGGGGTCGACGGTTGGGCGATCTTGATGGGAGGAAATGGAGAAAAAATAGAGGAGCGGTGGAGATGTTGCCAGCGACGGCGAGGGAGGCCGATGGCAGGAAATTGGTGGGGGAATATGCAATTGGGAGGTTGGGGGTTCTTTTGGTGGTCATGGGGGGGCTTGAGGTGGCCGAAGTCGGTAGGGCGACGTGGTGGTGGCGGCGGTGTAATGGGGCAACGGTGAGGAGGGATCTCCAGTGAGCATCGGGCTTGGGCGATGGTTGGGTTGGGCTCGCGGTGAGGAGTGGGTGGTTTTATATATGGGCGTAGGGGTCAGAAAGGGACTGGAGTGAGGAGAAAGGGAGTCGCCGGAGTTGGAGAAGGAGGTGACGGAGACGGCGGCTTAGGGTGGCAGAGGAGGAAAGAATGGATGGAGTAGTGAACTTGGGGTGTTACAGAGTCGGGGGTGGGTTTTTATAGGCGGAGGGTGGAGTAACGGGCACAGATGGGCTTGTCCATGGTGGCGGCAGTGGTGCAAGGTGGCGGCTGTGGATTGGTTAGCTGTTGGAGGGAGATGAGGGCAATGAGGTGGCGGGATGGGCTCGCGGCAGTGAAGGATATCCCGTGATGGCAATATCCGGAGAAGGGGAGGTTGGAAACGGCGCGCGGCGTCACGTTCCAGTGGGCGACAGCGGCACCACCGGGCTGAGCAGTGCTGGTGCGTGAGCGGCGGATCAGCGGAAGGAGGGAGATGCTGTGGGCGGCTGTTGGATTGGAGGTTGAGTGATGGGCGCCATTGGATTGAAGTAAGGGAATGACAAGTAGGGCCCATCTGTCAGTGAGGGGTTCGGCTGAGTTGTTTAAGTGGAGGCGCATTTCTAAAAGGGGAAAAGCGTATTCCGGGTGTCGGCGGTTGGGAGCACGAGACTCCCGAGTGCCGAGCTTACTTGTTGAGTGTAAGGATCAACCGACCTCTTCTCTGCAGCCTTAGGGGCTTTCGGGAAGGCGAACTCGATCAGACAACCGTAAACGGGAGACCAAGGTGGTTTAGGCTGGTTCGGGCCCCTCAGGGAGAGGTAACAGCCCTACGTCCAGTGATCTGTATTCAGGGAAACATGGAGAAAGGTTACAAAGAGAGTCTCGGGCCTAGCCAGCGAAAGGGGACTCGGGCTTCTCCGGGGGGAGGCAGGAACTTCGACTTGTGGTTGTTTCAGCCGGAGCTCTCGCCTGTGTGTAATGTCTAGTAGCTCACTCCTATATGCACAGCAGCATGGTCTATTTATACATGAGCGTAAACAATATACTAATGGGCACAGAGTCTAGTATCCAGCGGTCCGAAGGCCGTCCTTGGGCGCGCCGTGCCGAAACAGTCGTCGTCATCATTCGTGATTACGGAAGGACGGCATGGGGACAGTGCAACAAGACCTGGGCAGGTAGCCGCGGTCTCCGACGTCTTGACGGGACGTTGTGGTCGTGACGATGTCAGAGCATTTATTACGGCGGGTGGAAAGGCACGTAATGGTAGTCGAGAGAAGGATGACCCGTGCTCTTACCCGGCGAGACTCGACACGCCGGTCCGGCAAGGATGGCTCGCTTTACGGCGGCGGGGAATGCATCGCTGCGTGCGGAGAGATCGCTGGGATATTCCGGTCATCCCTCCAAACCCCGTCATCTAGCCCCCGAGCCTCGAGTGGGGAGACGATTGTGTTCCCCCTTGAGGCTTTTAGTTACGTGCCAAAGGCTTCGGAGTCCGGACGCTCGGTTAGGCCGAAGGCTTCGTTTGGTTGGGACGCTGGTTGATCGCGAAGGCCACCCGCGAGCAAGCCAGATTGGCCGGGCAAAAGCCGCCCGAAAGCGAACCGGATTAGCCGAGCAAGGGCCATCCGAGCAGAACTTCGGATTAGCCGAGCAAAGGCTACCCGAGCAGAACTTCGGATTAGCCGAGCAAGGGCCATCCGAGCAGAACTTCGGATTAGCCGAGCAAGGGCCATCCGAGCAGGATTTCAAACGTCGGTCCTCCAACAGTTACTTCCTGGCGAGTGGGCTTGCGGCTTCAAGGCGACGTGCGGTTTAAGGGCGACGTGACAGCCGTTGGTGCGCCAGTTCCCGAGATTTCTGGGGCGGTTTCGTTGGTGGGAAGGCTATAAAAACCCTTGCCTTTCTCCTTCCACTAACACGCCGTCTTCTTTCTCTTGCCTTCGTCCTCCCTGCCTTCTCCCTCTTCCCGCCACCATCTTCATTCTTATCTTCCATGGCGAAGTTCGTTCCTTCACGAACTACCACCGCGCGCTTGGAGGACCTCGAGGCGCAGGGGCACCTTGACCCCAAATCTTGGCGCGTTCCCGACGACGAGGCCCTCCCTACACCGACGGAGGACGAGTTCGTGAGCTGTGAGCTCTACGCCATTAATGGGCTTCGCGCTCCGGAGTCGGAGTTCTCGGCTGTGGTTCTTGCTCACAGCGGCCTGGAGATTACCAACCTCCACCCCAACTCCATCCTCATCCTTAACGTCTTCTCGCATCTTTGCGAGGGCTTCGTCGGCGTCCAACCGACGGTAAGCTTGTTTCTCCATTTCTACATGCTGCACCGTACCAGAGGCCCGTCGGCGGTGGGGTCGCAGATTTCCCATTTGTGGAATTCGCAACAGACGCTGCATTCTACCTTGTACTGGCGACTCCGCTTTACCGGGCGGAGCGGTGGTTTTACGCAAAGAAAGGGGCGGACTGCGGACTCCACTTTCGCCATGGGCAGCCGGAGAAGAAGGACCTTCCTCGGCCGTGTGTGGAACCAGAGGAGGAGAAGATCCTCGCCACCATCCAGTGCCGAGCGATGGTGGCCAAGGCGGTCGTTGTCAGGACTTTCGAGAATCGGTGTGTTGCGGCGTCGGGAACACCCGTTCTTCGAGATTACGAGCTGGAGCGACATCACCCGCGAGTCGAATAATGGTAGGTATTCTTGCTCGGGTGATTTTTTTTTTTGATCACCGGGTTCTTCCTGTATTCTTGCAGACCTGGCGGCGATGATCGTGGCAGAGCCGATCACGGGGGAGGGTTCGGCAGAGCAGGATTAGGGAGAGCCCTTGGGTGACTCAGACTCAGACTCTGCTCCGTTGGTGGTTAGACGTCGAAGGGGGGTGGCACCGCGTGGCGACGCGACCGCTCCTCGGGGGAGCAAGGAGCAGACCCCAGGCTGTCCCTTTGTTCGAACCGCAGTGGAGGGGGAAGCGGCACCGCCTCCGAGCATGGAGGTAGCCCGGGCAAAGGCTGTGGAGTGCCGCCGAAGTGACCCCGTGGTGGGGCAGGCTGCGTTGGTGGAGATTGCCGAGGCGGCCCAGCCCTCGAGCACAGAGGATGCTCGAGCCGGGGACGCGGAGGGAGAGATTGCCGGGGCGGCTCGTGCCCCGAGCTCGGAGGAAGCTCGGGCCGGGGCTTCGGAGGAAGAGCCGGCCATATCTTCAAGTTCGGGATGCCCGGGTTGGTCCATGGCTCATGCTGAGGGTGTTGCTCGAGCGCCACCGCCATGAGGAAATCTCTCTTCTTTCTTTTTGCGGATGGTGTTGCTTGTGGTGTTACTGACGTTTTCTTCGTTTGTAGTTGGCCGCTGCCATGGATGACCGGGTCGCGAGTATGGAAGCTCGATGCCCAGCCAAGGTGGTGGCAGTGCGTTCCGAGCTGGGCGAAGCTCAAACGGAGCTTATCTGGGTCCGGAAGGAGCTCGAGCAGGCTTTGGAGCATGCTCGGGGCCTCGAGGGGAATACTCAGGCCCAGGAGGAGCTTGAGCGGGTCCGCAAGGAGCTCGAGCAGGAGAGGCAGCGTTTCTCGGTAGAGGCCGAGAAGGCTCGTCGAGCCGCCTAGCAGGTGGCGAAGCTTCGAGAGGAGATCCGTCCTGGGCGCGAAGCCCAGATCGAGGTGCTCCAGCTTCGGAGCCGTCTTGAAGATGTGGAGGCAGAGCTCGACCTTTTGAAGAGTAAATCTAGGGACTAGTTGTGTGTGTAGTGTTACATGTGTTTGTAACGAATACTTTTATTTACTACAAGATGTTATTATGGCCCTACATAATTTAGGAGAGACCATATATGCAACCTCTTGTTATCACCTACCCATCCAGCCCCCTCGTGTGGCCGAGTCCTTGCTCCTGATTGCGAATAAGGATCGGGCACACGAAGAAGGCAAGCAGCCAGTGTGCGCGAAAGGCAATGTCTAGCCTCCTCGTGTAGCCGAGTCCTTGCCCCTGATTGCGGCAAGGACCGGGCACACGAAGCAGCCAAGCAGCCGGGTGCGTGCAAAAAGGCAATGTCCAGCCCCTCATGTGGCCGAGTCCTTGCCCCTGATTGCGAGCAAGGACCGAGCACACGGCAAGCCGAGCAATTTGGTGCGCGAAAAGGCAATGTCGATCCCTCGTGTGGCGAGTCCTTGCCCCTAATTGCGAGCAGGACCGCACACGGCGCAGCCGCAGCGGCCGGGTGTGTGTAAAAGGCAATGTCGAGACCCTCGTGTGGCGAGTCCTTGCCCTCGATTGCGGCAAGGACCGAGCACACGGCGGCCAACAATGGGTGTGCGCAAAAAGGCAATGTCCAGCCCCCTCGTGTGGCCGAGTCCTTGCCCCTGATTGCGGGCAAGGACCGGGCACACGAAGCATCCGCGAGCTGGAGTTGTTAATTCCAGATTTCGGTCGGGTCTTGGGATTGAAGTGCGAGGCACCGTCGAGAACCTGCCAGAGCGATGTGTTATCGGCTTATCCGAGCAGTGGCATTCAGGGCGGGACGCATTTTCAAATCCGTCGACTGCCTTAGAAATCGGTTTTAATAACAAGAACTCGTACTTGGGCAGGACAGCAAAAAGGAGAAGGCTTTTAGAGAATCATGCAAATAGAACTTGGATTACCCTTCCTCTTTATTTAGCAGGTTCGGGAATTTCGAGAAGAAGTCATTCGAAGATCCCATGGTTAAATAAGGAGGGATAGACTGAAAAAGACTAAAAAAGGGTGATATTAAGCGTGGAACCTACGTAGTTGGACGATGTTCCACGAGCCGCTGAGGACTCGACCGTCCGGGAAGGCAAGACGAACGGCCCCCGGACGCGAAGAGGAGACGACCGTGAACGGACCCTCCCATCTGGGGGTTAGCTTGTTGGCATGCGATAAGTCTTGGACGCGTCGTAAGACTAGATCGCCGTTTTGCAGGGTCCTTGGTCAGACCGATCGGGCCGCGTGTCTGCGTAGAGCTTGCAGGTAGGCTGCCGATCGGATGAAGGCTTGCTCGCGCTTCTCTTCGGATAGGTCGAGATCGAGCAGTCGGCTTTGGTGATCGTCGGCCTTTCCGCGAGGTCCACGCGAGGTGACCGCAGAGTTATTTCGGTGGGAAGCATGGCTTCGGTGCCGTACACGAGCCGGAAGGGTGTTTTGCTCGTGGCTCTGCTGGGGGTGGTGCGCACAGACCACAGGACGGAAGAAAGCTCGTCAACCCAGTTCTGTCGTAGCCTGGTAAGTCGGTCGAAGACCCGCTTCTTGATCCCTTGAAGGATCTGCCCGTTCGCTCGCTCGACATCTCCGTTGCTCTGTGGATGAGTCACAGAGGCGAAGCAAATTTTGGTGCCATCGTCTTCGCAATATTCTTGGAATAGTTCACAGGTGAACTGAGTTCCGTTGTCCGTGATTAGTCGGCTGGGGACGCCAAACCTAGTAACCACGTTATTGCGGAAGAATTTCTTGGCCGCCTGGGCCGTAATGCCAGAAACCGGTTCGGCTTTTATCCATTTAGTGAACGTGTCAATGGCGCATTTAAGAGGTATCGCATCCTTGCCCTCGGGGAATGGACCCGAATGTCCGGCCCTGGTGAAAATGGCTAGGTGAGGGGGATGGTCTGGAGGGCGTAGGCTGGTTGATGCACCTACCGGGCATGAAATTGACACGCACGACACGTGGCGACGATCTCGCGAGCATCCCCCAACGTCGTGGGCCAGTAGTAGCCCATCCTAAAGGCCTTCCCAACGAGTGTTCTGTAGGACGAGTGAGCCCCGCAATACCTTCGTGTAAGTCTCTTAGCAGGAACTTCCCCTTCTCCTGGGAGATGCACTTGGAGAGAACCCCAAGCGCGCCTCTCCGATACAGGGCATCCTCCACTAGTCTGTATAGTGGAGCTCTCCTAATAAGCCGGGATTTCTCGGCCTCATCCTCGGGCAATGTCCCATGCGCCAAGAACTGGATGAATGGCGTCATCCAGGTGGCGTTTTGCTCGAGGAGAGAGACGTTGCCGTGCGTCTCGTCGGCCTCTTCTCCAGAGGGAATAGAGGGCTTTAGTAGGTGCTCGACGAGCACCCCCGCCGGGGCGGGTTCTTGTGAGGTGCCTAACTTGGCAAGTTGGTCGGCCAGGGTATTTGCTCTCCTGGGTACGTAGAGGACTTCGAAATTCTTGAAGTTCCTTTCCAACTTCCTCACTTCGAATGTAACGCGCCATTGAGTCGTCTGAGCATGAAACTCCTTGTTAACTGGTTTACGACCAACCGTGAGTCCCTTTCACATTAGCCGTTGGACCCCGAGCACGAGCATGCTCGAGTCCGCCAAGAGGTTTCATACTCCGCCCGCGTTGTTGGTCGCGCGGCGTAGTTGTATGACGATCGAGTTGCTCTCCTGCGGGAGATTAGAACAACGCCACTTCGAAGCGTTCGAAGGAGCGCGAGCCGTCAAAGAACATCGTCCAGCGGGGGGCTTCGACGTGCCTGGCTCCCTGTTCGGTCAGGGGGGTTCGTCCATTCCACCACGAAGTCTGCCAATATTTGGGATTTGATCGCTGTTCGGGCGGCGAATTTGAGGTCGAATTCCCCGAGTTCTACCGCCCACTTAGCGATGCGCCCCGAGGCATCAGGATTTCTGAGGACCTCTCTTAGTGAAAAACTGGTCGGGACTGTGATTGGGTGTGCCAAGAAATAGTGACAGAGCTTCTTAGAAGCCATGAGCAGGGCATAAAGAAGCTTCTGTACGTCAAGGTAACGCTCTTTTGGTCCGTGAAGCACTTCGCTTACGTAATATATTGGCCGCTGAATCCCTTTGCGCTCGGCCACGAGCACGGCGCTCACTGCCTGGGGCGAGGCCGTCAGGTAGAGCAGCAGGGGCTCTTGCTCCTTTGGGGTGGCCAGGATAGGCGGGCTCGACAGGTACTTCTTGAGCTCCTTGAAGGCATTGTCGGTTTCTTCGGTCCAGACGAAACCGTCATGTTTGCGCAGGGCTTTGAAGAAGGGTAATCCACGCTCACCTAGCCAGGAGATGAAGCGGCTGAGGGCCACCATCCGGCCAGTGAGTGATTGGACTTCCTTTACGCTTGAAGGGCCTGTATTCTTTCGATGGCCTCGATCTTCTCCGGGATCGCGCCAATGCCTAATGACCCGATCACATACCCGAGCACCATGCCCGTGCGCACACCGAAAATGCATTTTTCGGGATTTAGCTTTATTCGATGTTTCCTTTGGTTACAAAAGGTTTCCTCGAGGTCCCGGATATGCGCCTCGGCTAGATTACTTTTGACGACTATGTCGTCTACATAAACTTCTAGGTTCCGCCCGATCTGGTCGGGGAAGGTCTTCTACATCAGGCGTTGGAAAGTGGCCCCTGCGTTTTTCAGACCGAAGGACATGGTCATGTAGCAGAAGGTACCGAAAGGTGTGATTAAGGCAGTTTTCTCTTCATCTTCCCGTGACAGGCTAATCTGGTGGTACCAGAGTACGCGTCCAGAAAGCTCATCAGGTAGGCCTCCACCGTCGCGTCGACCAGCTAGTCTATGCGAGGGAGAGGGAAATTGTCCTTTGGGCACGAGCCGTTGATATTGGTGTGATCAACGCACATACGCCACTTTCCGTTCTTCTTTCTGACCACAACTGGATTTGCCAACCACTCGGAGTGCTCGACCTCACGGACAGCGCCGGCCTTCAACAGCTTGTCCAGTTGCTCCTTGATAATGTCGTCCTTCCACTGCGGGAACCTCCTCAATGCCTGGCGCACTGGTTTCTTGCTAGGCTGAACCGCTAGCCTGTGATCGACCACCTCCCTTGGGACGCCGGGCATATCGGACGGTTCCCATGCGAAAACGTCCGTGTTCGCCCGGAGGAAGGTGACGAGCTCGCCTTCCTATTTCGGATCCAGGACAGCCCCTATGTGGACCACCTTGGTCAGATCTTCAAGAGAGACCGGAATTTCCTTGGTGCGCTCCTGGGGCTGGAGTATCACCTTGGGCTAGGCCGTCTTGTGAGAGTCCTGCTCGGGCCCGCGCTCAGGGAGTTGGCCGACCAAGGCCGGCGCCATTTCGTCACATTCCAGGGCAGCTTTGTGACTGCCCTTGACGGTGATTACCCCCTTTGGCCCCGGGAGCTTGAGGCAGTGGTACGCATGATGCGTAGCGGCCATAAATTTCACAAGAGCCGGCCTGTCGACGATGGCGTTGTAGGCCTACTCGAAATCGACTACCTCGAAGGTGACCAACTCAGTCCGGAAATTGCTCGGACTGCCGAAGGTCACGGGTTGGACGATCTGTCCAAGCAGGGTCATGGACGTGCCCGGGATAATGCCATGGAAGGGCATGGCGATATACTTGATCTTAGATCGAGGGATCTGCATCTCGTCCAAGACCCGAGCGAATATCAGGTCAAGAGCGCTTCCCCGGTCAACGAGCACCCGCGCGACCCTCGTGTTACTGATGGTCAGGCAGCGTACCAGAGGGAGCTTCTGGGGCTTGGACATTCCCGAGGGACAATCCTCCCAGGAGAAAGAGATGGTCGTCTCCGACCATCGAACGTGCTCGGGGGTATGGTCCCCCCGGTCGGCACGACAAACTTCGCGCGCCACGGCCTTTAGCTCCCGCCGGGAGGAGTAGGCTGCGGAGCCCCCGAAGATTACCGCGATGTGGTGGCTCGGCTAGTGGTATTCTTCGCTATCTCGACCCTGCGGGTCGGTATGTTGGTCGGATCTCCGGTCGGAGTTGCCCTTTCCGACGTCCGGAAGGACGGGCATGGGGCCCCGACCGTTGTAGAAATCCTCGAGACGAGCGACCCAGGTTCTGCAGTTGCGGAGGCCATGCCCATGCACTTGGTGCAGTGGATAAAAGAGGCTACTGGAGGGAGCCTGCGATCCGCGTTTTTGGCCAGGATTGCCCGGCCGCTGACCGCCTACCTTGCCCGGGGAGGGGCAAGGTTTCTTGGGCCTCGGCGTCTGAGGCGGAGACGACGACTCCGGGATGGCGGCCACCATTTTGGCCGCCTTCGCTTTTTCTTCTTCTTGGCCTTCTTGTCAGATTTCTTCTTATCCGAGGGTTCCACGCCTGGCTGCGGAGGTGCCTGGCCAACCCCGAGAAGCCACTTTCGTTCGACGGCCTCCTCGGCGTTGATATAGCATTCCGTTGCCTGAAATAGCTCGCTGGCCGAGAAGCCGGAGAATATCTCGAGATCCTGGGTGAAACGGATGTTTTTGACGCCTTCGGTGAAGGCTTCAACGATCGTCTCGTCCAGGATACTCGGAATGGTGTTCCGTACTCGGATGAACCTCCGGACGTAGTCGCACAGGCTTTCATCCTCCATCTGGACCACCCGCTTGAGGTCCTGCGGCCTTCCAGGGGGAGGACAACACCCCTGGAAATTTGCCCGTACGGCATCACAGAGCTGTCCCTAGCTGCGGATGGAACCCTCCCGCTGGTTGAAGAGCCATGTCCGAGCATGCCCTTCCAAGACGGTGGGAAAGTAGTTGACCATTACTCCTTCATCACCGCCAGCAGTGGTGACGGTGGTGGCATACACCGAGAGAAATTCGTTCGGGTTCTGAGTCCCGTCGAACCGCTCGATGTGGCCCGGCTTAAACTTCGGTGGCCACGGTGCCCTCCACAGTGCACGGGAGAAGGCGGGACACCCGTGGTTCACCCGGGCGTCGCGGTCGCGGACTTCACGGTCGTCGCGCCCCCGGAGGGGACCGAGGCGCGAGAAGACATCGCCACGTCGAGGCCTCGGGGTACCCGAGGGGGTATCACACCGGCCGGTGTGGTGACCATGCTCGCCGCGACCGCCTCTCACCCGGGACTCGGCATGGCCCCGGTCCCGGGCGGAATCATAGGTCGAGCCGCCGCTACGACGACGCTCGTCTCACTGACCGTCGATCGAAGGGCGATCGTCATGTCAGCGGGACATCCTGGCATTCCTCCGCTGATCAAGATCCCCGCGAAGGTCATGACGAGAGTGTTACCCCTTGGGGTGCGGCTCTCCCGGGAAATACTCCGAGAGGTGGCGGCACGGGGGAGGTCGCCTGCCAACTGTTCCAGCCTTTCGGCCACGGCGATGCCCAGCTCGGCGGCCTGGTCGAAGTCCGCCGAGGTCCTGCACCACACGCGCCAGGCCTGGCGGCGCTGTCGGCTCTCGCCGTCGGATCGGGCGAAGGGACGGCGGAGACCCGGTGTGGCGAACGGGAGCCACCGAGTGCTCGAACCGGTCGCCGTGAACGGGTCACTAGGGCTCGGTCAATCGAGTTGGTCAGCCAGTCCGCGCGGCTTCCAGGCGGCGGCGCGACTCATCCTCCCGTGCCGCGGGAGCGGGCACGTCGTCGGCGTCCACCATTCTGACTTCCCGCGGGAGCATTCGGCATGAAGGTGTCATGACCGTGTCCCCGCGGGAGGCAGTCTCGTGGTCGGACTCATACGGGACATCGGGTATGTCGACCCCTTCGTATGAATCAGCGCCTTCACACGTCGCGGGCATCTCCCGTTCCGGTATCTCTCGGAACCGGAGGGGCTCGGGACGACTCGAGCCCGCTGCGCGTCGTGGGGCGACATCCATGGGGATGATCCGAGTGACCTCGGTGTCGGACCAATATTCGTCCAGATCGTCGAGGTCATCGAAGCGGATATCTTGGTTGTCCTGAGAATTCGCCATTCTCAAGGACCGTTGCTGCAGAGGCTAATCGACGTTCCCCACCGACGGCGCCCGCTATCGGCGGTTGGGAGCACGGGACTCCCAAGTGCCAAGCTTACTTGTTGATTGTAAGGATCAACCGACCTCTTCTCTGCAGCCTTAAGGGCTTTCGGGAAGGCGAACTCGATCAGGCAACCGTAAACGGGAGACCAAGGTGGTTTAGGCTGGTTCGGGCCCCTCAGGGAGAGGTAACAGCCCTACGTCCAGTGATCTATATTCAGGGGAACATGGAGAAAGGTTACAAAGAGAGTCCCGAGCCTAGCCAGCGAAAGGGGACTCGGGCTTCTCCGGGGGGAGGCAGGAACTTCGACTTGTGGTTGTTTCAGCCGGAGCTCTCGCCTGTGTGTAATGTCTAGTAGCTCACTCCTATATGCACAGCAGCGTGGTCTATTTATACATGAGCGTAAACAATATACTAATGGGCACAGAGTCTAGTATCCAATGATGCTCAAGGCCGTCCTTGGCGCGTGTGTCAAAATGATCGTCGTCATCATTCGTGATTACGGAAGGACGGCATGGGGACAGTGCAACAAGACCTGAGCAGGTAGCCGCGGTCTTCGACGTCTTGACGGGACGTTATGGTCGTGACGATGTCAGAGCATTTATTACGGCGGTTGGAAAGGCACGTAATGGTAGTTGGGAGAAGGATGACCCGTGCTCTTACCCGGGCGAGACATGATTATGCCCGGGTCCAGGCAAGGATGGCCTGCTCGGGGAGGGGGGGGATGGCACTGCGCGCCCGGAGAGATCGCTGGGATATTTCGGTCATCCCTCCAAACCCCGTCACGGGGTTTTTCCTAAAAAGGAAAGTTCTAGATTTAAAAGGGAAAGGAATTTCCAAAATTTAATTATAATTTTGAAAATTCATAGAGATATAGGAGATTTAGAAAAATATGAAATAAATTTTTAAAAATCCAAAAAATGAGTAGAATCCAAATATGAAATATTATTATTATTTTGTGGAATTTATATTTTTGGAAAAAGATAGATAAGGTATTTTTCTTAGGGAATAATAGGAAGTTGATTTGGAAAAATTCTTTAAAAATTTGGAATGGTTATAGAAATATAGTTATGAATTTTTGTGAAAAGATTTTATGCCAAATTTGAAAATTTGGGTATGTGACAACATCAAACCATTCACAATAAGTACTACCACATCATTAAGCCACGTGTAAAAACTATGATCTCTCGAATAGGAGTATATGGAAGTCTTTAGTTTGCTAAAATGGTCCAATTAATTACTCCCTCCGTTTCGTTTTACTTTTATTAGACGTATTTTAATTTTGAAAAGTCAAACTTCGTAAACTTTGACCAACAATTAGTCAAATTGCATGCATCTTTAATGTGCAATAGAGGTATCAATAGATTTCTTTTTCAATTTGTTCCTGGTACAATATTATTTTATAGAAATTGACAATATATATTAAACGAAATTTAACAGTCAAATATATCTTGAAAGAGTTTCTCAAATCAAAATACGTCGTTTATAAAAATAAAGGAGAGAGTATCTCGCTAGCATTAAATCCACTCTCATACAAAAATCTTTGATCTCCCGTGCACAAAGTAAAATTCTCTCTCCTAACATAGAAGCACATTGGAGTATTAGCCCGGGCGGAGCTTGGTCAGGGCCAAGCTGGGCCATGGCCCCCTGCAAATTTTTTTTGGTTTAGTTTATGTATGAGTATGCAGTGAAGATTTAGTATGTATATTTATTTGGCCCCTTTAATCTTTATGTTATTTCATTTGGCCCTCTAGATTTCACGGTCAAGTTCCACCACTGGCATCAGCTGAAGCAGTGATTAAAAAGGACATATATGTTTCACTCGAATTGCTAGTCAATGACGCAAAGGGGCCATTTATAAGGGCTTCGTCTTTTGAGCGGCTCGTGGACTGGCCTGGCATAATTGTAAGTAATACAACTAGCTAGTATAGATCGTAAAGCTAGCACACTATTCTCATTGATTCAATGTAATTACAAAGGAAAAGGATGAAGGAATTTAATCCAAAGAAAAAAATATCCTACTGTAGAATTGCTTCCAAATATTTCAAGTGATAGCTACACAGATTTTCTTCAAATATTGGAGGGAATATAATGTACGTAAGCTCTAACCTGTATGTTTGCATTCCTTTGATAACTCCATTGCAAACTTCTCTCTTTCTTTATGTATTCTCTATCTAATATTCTACTTAATTATCATCAATCTCAAAGTTGTTGCAGTTGTTTTTCTATAAGAATAAAAAAACACGTATTAAAAACATATATATATATATATAGGAAGCCAGTTTGGAGCTCCATGGAACCTAGGCTCCATGATTCAAAACCTATGATGTGTATTGAGATTCGTGATGTTCGACGTGTATATCTTTACGTATCCACTAAAAAAAGTATTTCAGATATGAAACTCCAAAAAAAATTAAATTCGAACTCAGTTTAAACTAGTTTGAAGTGTAGTTTGAACTAGTTTGAAGTATAGTTAAATGTAGTTCAAACTGAAATTCAATACAACTTTTTTCGGAGTTTGATGTCTCAAATATTTTCTTTAGTGAGTGTATGAAAGTATAATAACCAAACAACACAAATCTCAAAGCACATCTAGTAGTAATGAATCATGGAGCCTAGGCTCCATGGATCCTTATGTATTATTCCTATATATATATATATATATATATATATATATATATATATATATATATATATATATATATATAATTCGAGATTTTTAACGACCGATCCGAACAGTTGATCCTATTCATCTCATTGAAATATAGCTACCGATCAAGTTTCATATTTTTTGAATTTGTTTACTATTTATTTCGTATTTTCTAAAATCAGTTTTTTTTACGCTCCAGGACTAATTAGAAGGCTGATTTTTAAAAATACGAAACAAATAGTAAACAAATTTAAAAAAATATGAAACTTGGTCGGTAGCTATATTTCAATGAGATGAATAAGATCAATGAGATTCGGATCGGTCGTTAAAAATCTCGAATTTCGTAAACCCGTCGAGAGTACGGAGTTTCGTAAACCCGTCGAGAGTATGGAGAAATTCGTACTCGAGAGTGTGTGTGTATATATAGTGTGGGTGTGTTCTCTATTGCCGCGATGTTCGAATTCGGCGAATCAAAGAGAACCTAAGTGTGTTCGGTTTATTTGTTTTATTTAAAACTGCCATAGTCATCAGACCTCAGGGCTCAGGCTCCTCCACAAATGATATACGGTCAGAATTAATCACCAGGGATCGGCTGTAGGAAAATTACGTGCGGTACGGTCAAGGTTGTTTGCAAAAGAAAGAAAAAGACATCAAGTCAAGGACTCGTCAAAACAGTAATTTCCCTACTACTTCACGCGCAACTTCACCAGTTCAAACCGCTGCACAAGACCACAACTAAACAATTACTACGAATTGAGTATCAGTCAAGCGCTAGCAGCTTGGTGGCAAAGCACTCGTATAATTAGCGTGGGTTTATTATTTTTCGGCTCGCGCCAGGGTCAAATTCCTTGCAAAGCAAGCTGTCCTTCCCCTGGAGCGAGTTGCTTGGCGGCCAAGGGCCTTGCATGCTGGCGCAGACTCACACGTGGAATACTATTTCTCCCGGAGCAGTGATTGGTTTTGGAGGTCAAAGTACGTTATGGCTGATTGAACAGCACCGGGCCGGGGCTTCTAGAAGGCGCGGGCGCGGCAGATGGGAGAGACGGTGACGCCACTACGGCATGCATGCATGCATGCTGACCAGGATTAATTAATCTGGCCGGCTGGCTAGTTCGCGTGTAATGATTTCTCTAGCTACGTGAGACCAACTCGGGTCTAAAATCCAAATAGGAGCACGTATAATGGTTGAGACAACAACTATCTCTAACTATTGTCATGTAACTTAGAAACAACGCTAGAGACAACATATATGTTGGTAGAGATGGTTGCACGTTTTTATAGGCAGTTTTCTTACACACAAAATTTCTTAATTCTCGTGTAGATTCGACTGTTGCATTGGAGACGACTCAAATATCTATGCATGCTCTCTCTTTTCCACATCATCACATGTTCTATATAGCAACATTTAGAGACTGCTTACAGATAGTTGACGT
Source organism: Olyra latifolia (assembly GCA_036346145.1). Lineage (NCBI taxonomy): Eukaryota > Viridiplantae > Streptophyta > Magnoliopsida > Poales > Poaceae > Olyra > Olyra latifolia. The sequence goes on from CM070526.1 coordinate 20,921,161, forward strand.
GGATTATTGTACACGCTCGGTCCAACGCCATCTACGGCTCTGCCTCGGTGAGTGTGGTCCGGTGTGATGATACCGGAGTCCGTCCGAACTCCAGAACCCTACGTGCGCGACATGACGACATCGACACCTCTCGGTGGCAAGGACGGGGTCGACGCCGCATTTGTCATCTCCGGGGATGCTGACATAGAGGCATTTCTTATATATCCGACCATCCGTTTGAAATTTAATATCTATCATCTTTTCCATCTCTCCTCTTCTCCTCATGTAAGGCGGAACAACATAGGATATGTGCACTATAGGAAAATTATTTCTCAATGGAAAATGCAGTCAACACTAAGTACCAAAATGACAGTATCACATCACAAGCGTGTCGATGGATGAGAATACTTTTCAATAACCGTATGAGCTCTCAAAAACTCTAGCGACATATGCAACCACTATAGATGACTAGTGGGATATAGTAGGTCATGTGTCCCCCACACGCTCTGGTATCACGGTACGTAGCTCCACCACAAACCCCATAGGAGGAGGTGTTACAACCCATGACAACACCTCCAAAATACTTGTGGTGGCACTGGTAGCAGAAGACATGGACAAATCTATGGTGTTAATTAACACCGGGATCAATTGACAATGACGCCATATGGACCAATCCACATGTTTTTATTCGTACCTCATTAGCATATATAAGCTTGTAAATCTTTCATTAAAAAATAGTATGTTGAGTTTACGATGACTTGGATGAACCTACCATGAGCGACATTTTTTCGCAGATTCATCCTTGCCAAATGATGATGACTTGGATGAATCTACCATGAGCGACATTTTTTCGCAGATTCATCCTTGCCAAATGAAACATGTCCTACCATCGAACCTACCATAGTCCTTGAAAGTGTCAATTGTTTTGAACCGGTATCAAATACGCAACGAAAAAAAATATTATTTTGGTCTTTGAACTAGGACCTTTGATCCATTTTGGTCGCCAAACTGTAAAATCGGCCTACCTTTTTCCTTACAATATCAAAAGCGGGTAGAAATGGTCCTTTTGACAGAACCAGTCAAAGGATGGCTTTGACCTACCAAAGGTGGTTTGACCAAAGTGTTATATGTATTTTATATAAAAATATTTTATAAAATCAAAACTAAATTGTACATTTAAGTTCCTAATTATTTTACAAGCCCACTAAAAAGTTCCCATATTTTACTGCATTATACCCTTTTTTAAAAAAAATTCTAGAGTAATCCTAAAAAAGGACAAAATGCCAAAACTTTTGTAAATCTTAGAAAATTATGTGCAAAATTTCTATCAGATTATGTATCATAAAAGGCTCAAATATATAATGGATTTTGTAAAATATCTTCATATAAAAATATATATGACACTTCGGTCAAACCACCTTGACTGGTCAAAAACACCGTTGACTAGGTTAACAGATCAGTTATGTCTAGTTTTAACATTTCAAGGATTAAGCTAGTCCAATTTTAAAGTTTGAAGATCAAAATAGACCGAGAGCTATAGTTGATATAGAGCAACACAATACCTTTTCCAACCCGCAATACATAATAAAGAGGGGAAAGACAGAGGAGTGTAGTTTTTAAATTGAAATTGTACAAACTTCTGCAAATCGCGTATCCGTGACGAAGAAATCGGTGGTCCAGACTCCAGAGCGATCTCTTTGGCCCTCGCACAGATCGTCGGATACTCGCGGATTCCTGACGAAAAAAATGGACAAAAGGCTTACGTCGCGACGATGGCAATGGACATTTGGCCTGATCGCCTCCATATCAGGGTTACAAAAACCGACGAAAAACCGTAAAAACCGGCGGTTTCTCGCCAAACCGCTGGCCAGCGGTTTGAGAAACCGCCGGTTTTTTCCCGGTCAAATTCAAAAATTTGAGTTTAAATTTTAATTTTAAAAAAATTAAGAAAAACCTTATAAAAAACTAGATGGTTTTTAGAAGGGTTTATATGAAGCAAAATTTTAAATTAAGACCCTTAATTGGGTTTAGGAGAGTAAAGTTGATTGAGATGTATTATCGCATGTACAGGACACCCGTGGTGAATCTGCCTTATTGGGTTTAGGAGAGTAAACTACCATCCATATTACATTATGACTTCATATTGATATGTTCAAACCCATATGTTTAAAATTGACTTCGTATTGACATTTTTGTTGGAAACTACATTGTTCAAATTATTGACTACATGTACACATGTTCAATATGTCATATATTTATCAACGGTTGTTCCAAAATTTTTTCATAATTAAACAAATTACAAACACATATATCTCACACATCTATGATTTTTCCCAATTTTTTAAATTTTTTCAGACCTATTTTCCTTTTTTTTTTCCCATTTTCCACGGTTTTCCATTTTTCCCGGCGGTTTTTAGCTAGAAACCGCCGGGAAACCGCCAAAACCGGCGGTTTCTCGGCTAAAAACCGCCGGAAAACCGCCACGTCCATTTGCCCGTTTGATTTTGAATTTGCACGGTTTTTGCCGGTTTTGGACGGTTTTTGCCGGTTTTTGGCAAAAACCGTCCCGCCAGGAGAGCGGTTTCGGGGCGCCGATCGGTTTTCTAAACCCTGCTCCATATTCGACTTGCCGCTGATACTGGAATGGATAGGATATCGACACAGACGGGACATGAAAAAAATGGTGCTGTTTCGACACTCCTGCAGCCAGATCGAGCACCTGGGCAAACATGCTTGTAGTGTCGCGCTCCATTTCGTAATGTGTGACGAGTGAAGCTGCACGTTTGTGATGTACTAGTAGGCAGCAGCTAATAGCAATGCCAGTTTCCCCACACAGATCAGGGCAGTTCATCCGGTAAACGCATGCAGTGCTCTATCTATTTATTTTGTGCTAACTCAGTAGCAACTTCACTAGTTGCATGACAAAAGCTAAAGTTTATTGCCAATATAATATAAATTGGTGAAAAACAATATGATTCTTACTGGATTTTCTTGTGAGGGAACTGCATTTGGACGACGGAAAATCCTAGCGCTCCAGAGTCCAGATCATGTACAATCGCACGCATCGCTTTGACGGTGACGCCTCTATGTGCTGGTAGGACTCTATTTACCGATCACCGTCAGCTCTCCGTTGATTTCTACCAACCCCAGTACTATGGCCACCAACTCGGAACGTGGCATCTTGGTTCTGAGCATGTTTGTTTTAACTTATACTCCCTCCGTCCAGGAATGATCTTCATATTAGCAAAATAAAGAAATCCAGAAATAATCTTTGTATCAGCAAGTGGCCTCTTCGTATATCATGCACATTTAATGTGCCAGCATGCAACTACGAATCATCATGCGTCAGCATGCAACTAGGAAAGTAATGCTTGGCCGCTATTGGTGGCTTGCATGCATGCGGGGATCATGAAACGATGCACAACTCACACGATGTAGAGTAAATGGACTACGTTGGTCTTTGTGTCTATAGCTTAAACGTAGATCATTTCTGAACGGAGGGAGTATTAGCTTAAGCCCAACTAATTGAAAAGCTAAATGTTTTGTTATTTTTAATCTAGCTTTTTTATTATAAATTTATCTCTCAAATTCTTAAAAATAAGATAAATAAAACGAACCAACCTCAAGAAATAAATTTAAAAATATCCAGGTCACAGGATGTTGTACTTGTCACCCCTTAAGAAAAAAACATCCCTGACACCACCGTGAGTGACAGACGGCGCCTAATATGCCAGGTACACGGCCCGAGGAAACAGAGATATCACCCGGGCCTTGTTTTTGTACTATTTATTGCGCCGGTAATTTGTACTGTTTTGCAGACACAAAGAAAACGTACGCTTCTCCGAGGCAAACAATCCAACCTTTAGTGAAAAACGTATGTTTGGGTTTTTTTAATGTTGTTTCTTACAACTCTAAGAGAACCTGTATTCGTTTCTTCGAGAAGGACGAACTTCAAGGCCCTATTTTTCTCAACTAACTTATTCACTTATCTACTTATTTAGTTTATCTCCTAACTTCGATACTTTTTGGAGGCAAGCTTAAGAGTTGGATCCTTTGACTTGTGATTTAGAGCTTTTAGACAAGTCATCGAGATAGAAAAATGATTTAAAACAAATTATTTTAATTTAAACGAAGATAAGTAAATATACAGATAAGTTAGATAATTCCGATAAGAAGAGAAGAACAAGGGCAAAACTTTTAAAACCGCTTATCAAAGATCTAAAGTTTGGTGTTCCAAACGTTTTAAGAGTATCTCCAGTAGAGCCTCTAAAACAGAATCTTCTCTATATTTAGAGTCTCTCGTTCTCCAGCAGAGCCTCTATCTCAGCCTCTAAATTTAGAGTTTTTCTCTCCCAGCCTCTAAATTTAGAGGCTCTCTATATCAACATCTATAGTTTTTCTGGATAGAGGCTCTGCCGGAGAGGATGGAAATATAGAGAGCGAATATTGATTTAGAGGGGGTGTATAGAGGCCCGATTTTAGAGTTTCTACTGGAGATGCCCTAACATTTGTCTTCTCAGAACTCTCGTGTAATCAACATTTTTCACCCATTGCCTTTCCAAACTGTGGCGTATGTGTGGTGTGCGTGCCATGTCCCTAGCTAGTTAGTCTTTCGGGCTTGCTTGGTTTGCAGCCACACTTTGGCATACTGTACTTTAGGCATGCCATAGTTTTTTTGATACGTGTTCAGTTCATGTCATAACTGTGACTTACTACGCTTTTTTACACATGTGATCCACATATCATAGACTCAAATCTTTGCTAAACCGTTCCACAAATGTGATGATGAATTTCTTCGCCTCATAAATTCTGGTTTGCCACACTTGCCTAAACTTAGTTATGGTTATTAGGAGACTAGTGCTACTAGGTGGAGGGCAAAGGTCCCTTAATAGATCTAAAAGAATGGAAACAGGAGACACACATAGATATGGAGGGAGTATCGATGGTTTATTCTTTTTCTAGTACGTACAACTGAGAGACCCTCCTCCTTTTATAGTCTACTCCAGGGCTTTGGCAAATAGGCCATAATTGGCCTTTCCTTCGCCCGTGCATTTCTCGACGCTCCTCCTCCAGACTTTGTCACGAGATGCATATGTCTCAAAAACTCCATAAAAACCTAGTGAAAAAAATACTTAGAAAAAGAGTACATAGCATATGCTTGCTGCGTTACACGAATTGCCTCATTAAAAATCTTATGTGAGAAACTTTTATGAAAACTCATCAAGGGAAAAGAGTACAATTCACTCAAATTTTAAACTAATCTTCAAGATTGACATCGGATACTCGAACTTCATATTTAAGATTTATTTAGGTGTATGTGAAGATTCTTTCCCTAAAATATGCACTTCTCTCAATCTTATTATCATGATTTCTCTAACGTACCTTTCAAAGATTTTCTGGGAGTGACATAGAGAGATGAAAAGGCAGTAATTTAGGTGCAAGGGAGGGTTAAAATGGCACAATCATGGTAATTGTGATGGATTGGTAACAAAATGAACAATGGTAACTTTTAGTGGTATTTTTAGGAACAGAATTCTTTTGGTGGTATATTCCGTAAGGCGTGATCTTTCAATGATATGAAACAAATTATTCCTACTATTTATACAGCCTTAATCCGCTAGCTATGCTAGCCCCAAAGTTGTTGCCCTGCAGCCATGGCAGATTATAATGTGAAAAGTTGAGGGCACTTGAAAAGAGGTTTGTAGCGTCCCAAAAAATTATTAAAATTAGTTTTGAGAGTTTTGAGAAAACCAAAAAAGTCTTTAAAAATAGCTATGAAGTGTTAAAGCGTTTGTCTTATACAAAACGACAAATTTCAAACTATATATTAAAATATGATTTCAAGCCATAAAGAAAGGACCATTGTAACTTCGAGTGATCATGAAGTACGCTAATTACCCTGTGCCGGGTTTGTTAACGATTTAAATTTGTACCCGCAGATCGATGGTGCCACATTAATAATTCTGAATTGCTCCCTCTCAGTCGCTTGAAAATAGATGAAATCTGAGTCGATGTGTTTTACACTAGTAAATAACTAAATTAACATATAATAGGATGTGTAAAAAGTGCATAATTAACTGCAAAAAAGTTTATGTGATGAGAGGATGCAAAGTGCACGTAGTAATTGATAGAGAAATGCCCGTACCAGTTCATGTTGATGATATTTTAGAATGGTATTACTGCATGTAGAGCATTACTGGTGTTGGCTAACTAGATATGGGTGCTAATCTGATTCGCCTGCAGCTATCTGGAAAGCAACTGAGCGTGTCATGTGCATTTATAGTCACACGATGGGAATCAAGTGTCTCTGAGGGATCGATTGAATGTTTGAAAATAAATAATATAGAATATAACTGCAACAGCGAGACAAATGGATTTAATCAAAAAAATCCTTGCCAAAAGTTAAGTACGGACTCCCGAACCAATCAAAGGGCAAGGTGCTGCCGATCAAAATTTCTTAAAATTCCTTAAAATTTTAGTCGACTGTTCCCTAGCCACGGCCTTAATAATTCCGGTGCTTCCTAGCTACAACGATATACGGTTAGAATCGCCGGCCGGCCAGGGATGTAAAAGTATCACGGCCAAGGCTGTTTGGAAAAGTAAAAAAAATAACATGAATTCAAGGGCTCGTCGAAGAGCAGTTTCCCAATTACTTCACCCGTGCTAATTTTGTTTTATTAATTTGCCACGTGAATCATGTGAATCGAGTGCTCCATCTCGCGGCTCCCACGGTTGAGCATCAGGGAAACTTTCAGTGGCAAAAGGAGTAATCCGTCGTTAGCGAATTCGCGGCAAAAGGAGTACCCCGTCCGTATCCAAATCTCCACCAATATTTGGCATTTTCCTCAATTTAGCGTATTTTTTTTTCTCACGTCAAGATCAATTATCCTTGCAAAGCAAGCTGCGTGCCCGAGTCAAACTCTGAGATTGACAACCAATTTTCATTTCCTGGTGCAGACTGTCACACGTGGAATATTCCGGAGGACAGTTATTGCAGGTCAAACTTTGGTATAATTAAATAGCGCCGTGGCTTCTAGAAGGCACGGCGCCGTGCAGCTGACCAGGATTAATAATCTAGCCGGCTTAAGTCTACGTCAAATTCTTCTTAAAAATTTAAAGAAGAATTTGGTTTGAAAAGGTCAAACTTTATAGTATTTGATCAACAATTATTTTCTAATTAAAAAATCAAACGATTTGGTTTTTGCAGTTTGTTCATTTTTTTTTCAAATATACGTTCTAAATCTTTTAGAAACAAATCAAACTAAGTGCACCCAGCTCTTCAAGCTATCTCGAAAACTCTCAAAGTTCAGCTTACAAGCAAATTAAAAAATAAAATGAAGAAAACAGTCTCTAGTACATAAAAGATATACGAATAGGTTTGTATCTCGAATTGCTTTTCATAAAATATTATTTTGTAGAAATAAATAGTATGTAATAAGAGAAACTTAACGGCTAAAGCATTCGGTCACATTTTTTAAATCAAAAGTATAAAATAATAATATGAGTCTTTCTATCTATCGTAAATTCGTAATTGATTCGTACTGTAATTGACAAGCGGTTCGGCGTCGTCACCCGCCTCGGAGCGTGTGCTCCGGAGTCACGTCGTGGTGACAAGGACGGCATTGATGTCATCGCATTTGTCATCACCCCGCCGGACACCGCTGCAATCTGCATCCATCGTAGGCGCGTTGATGGATGGCAAGTTGGGAACCGCTTTTACCATGCATGTATGTACACACCGTGCTGCATCGTAGCGGTACACGGGAAAGGTGGACCTCCATGTAAAAAAAAAAGTAAAATGGGCGCACGCAAGAAATCGAGACACCTAAAAGTCAAAAAGCTTAAAAATTGAAGTAGTAGTCCCCATCTAAAAAAATATAAGCGTTCTTTTTTTTTGACTATATTCTAATACAAAATAAATATGGTGTTCGCTCAATACATTTAATAAATGTCTTACTTTAACTTGTATTCCCTCTATATATATAGAGAGAGATATTTGCTAGTGTGCTATGGATAACACGGAGAGATCCGTGCTATCCATGGGGTTTGCAAATTCTGAGACCGAAATAGATGATCCGAACTGTCCATCTTGTTCATCTCGATGAAATCTCACTACACACCAAATTTTGAATTTTTTAATATTTGTTTCGTATTTTTAAAATCGCTGATATGATTAGCTTGGACCCTCCAATAAATTCAGTTTTCAAAAATACAAAACAAATAGTAAAAAAATTCAAAAAATTTAAAATTTTGTGTGTAGCAAAATTTCATCGAGATGAATAAGATGGACTGTTCGGATCTTCTATTTCAGTCTCAGAATTTCTAAACCCGGTGGATAGCACGGAGAGATCCCACGAGTGGGGGTGGTGCATATGTAAAGATCATCTGCCGTTTCTCTTTTGTGTTGGTGGAAACGGGGACCTGGGTGGTGCTCTTCTCCCGTTCTCCGTCACTTCCTGTCTCTTTGGTTTCTGACGAGGGGCACTGTCATTTCTACTAGCCATCATAAAGCAAGCCGAATAGTCGATTCCAAGCCTGCCTTCTTATCTCTTTTAATTAGACCGTCTTTAGTGGCCGCACTAAAAAAAGGTCTGGCTCGCTATGTGATGGCAAATAGACACCCGCTTGGCAGGCTCGCTACCCTGATCAAGCTCGCTTGCGAGAGTGAATAAAATATAGGAAAACAAAGAGAGAATAAGAATAGGCGGGCGCCACGTGTCGGACGTCCGATGGAGGAAACTCCATCGGACGCATGACGTCATAGTGACATCATCTCGGAAACTTGAAAAAATAACTGCCGAAACTTAAAAAATGTACTAATGAAACTTAACTACGAATACTGATGAAACTTGAAAAAATGCTAATAAAACTTGACTACAATATTGATGAACTTGAGAAAATAAGTACTAAAACTCGAAAAATATACTAATAAAACTTGACTATAGTACCGATGAAACTTCAAGAAGAGCAATGAAACTTAGAGAAATTACTGATGAAACTTAAAGAAATACAATAAAACTTGGCTAAATACCGTTAAAAACATCAAGAAGTTCATATGAAACTTGAAAAAATAGGGGTACACCCTCTCCTAGTCTTTCTTCTTTAGATTCGGCGTGCCTCTACACCAATGCATGGACCAAAAGTTTCGCGAGAACAAGATCCAAGTTTCAGTGGACAAACCCCAAGTTTCATACATACATGGTTCAAAGTTCGTGGCGAAAAATGGGGTGTACCTCCTCCTAGCCTTCTTCTTCTCCAGTTCCGGCGAGTCCCAAGCCGTGCTCGCTAGATCCGGCAATCAAACCTCACCAAGCTCGCTCACTGTGTGGAGAGAGGGATGGAGAGAAGAAATGAGAAATAGAGAGAGGAAGAGAGATAGAGAAAAAATAGTGCACGAGAGATAGGGGGCGCTTAATGGCGGGCGCCAAGATCCATGAAGCCTTGCTTGGCCAGAGCAATGACAAGCAATGACAACTTTGTGTGCTCTCGCAGCGTGGCGTCGTGTGTACGCGGAGGAAAAAGCCAGCATGACGCGGAAGAAATAAAGAAAGCTACACGCTTGAAAAAAACAAAAGTGGCGGGACCCACCCACGTCGTCTGCTCCACTCACGAGCTGCGTCGAAGTTTCAGGGAGCTGCTGCTGCCCCGACGCGGGTCCATTCTATCGGACGCCCGCGTCAAAGCGTTTTCGATAAGAATATAGGAAAGAGAAGATAGAGAGTGACATTTTAGAAAGGCTGCTGGAGATGGCGAGCGAAAAAATTTTAGAGAGTTAGCTATATGGTGGTTTTAGAACATCCTCAACACTATACACATTTTCATCCCATACTATCACTATTCATCACCCACTTTCTTAGCACTATTCACCTCTATATTTCCATCCTATCACTATTCACCTATCTATCATTATTCAGCTTAGCAACAATAACCCTATTCTTCACTCCATAAATTCCGCTCTTTACATTTACTATTCACTCCCAAATTTCTCAACCATCACTTTCTATATTCACTATTCTTCACTCTATCATTATTCACGTTCCCAACACAAATACCCAAATTCCATGCGACGTAGTGATGGGATACCCTATTTTCATGTCCCTGTTAGACATGCCCTTAGTAAGCTAAAAATTAATAGAGAGAATACTGGAGATAGTCTTACGTGAAATTCAAATTAGGCCTCAGCTCGTCTATAGCAGAAGGATTCATTAATGTCTTCTTTCTTATTGAAGAAGTGTTGAATGTTTTTAGGATCCCTGTAGCTAAATGGTTAAGCTTGGAGAGTTTTGAAAAAACGACTTCAAAAAACTAGAGCATTTGGTTTTGCTAGGTTTCGAAAGATTCAAAAAAAATAACTCCAAGTAGTCGAGCCATTTGTTCCAATTTCAAGATTTTTTTTATCTGGCAGAAATGGAGAGTGGCTGAAACAAGCTAAGCTGCTCCAAATCGGCGATCTGGCGGAGTAGGTCAAACTTGGTACAGTCGGAGGATTTGGAGGGCCATAAGAGGCCCCTAGCCCCATATCCTGTCGCCTTTCGCCCAACTTTGGGCCACGCATGAAAACGAAAAACGAGCTTTCAGCCATGAAAACCTGATGTGATATGACCCTGACGCCGGCTCGATCCGAAAGGATACGCATAGCCAAATCTTCTTTCTTTTACAGGAAAGAACGGGAAAAAGGGGTCTGCCTTCCTTTAAGCGCTCGCGTTTCCCGTGGGCCTTGACGTTCCGCAAGTTCCTTTTCTCTTAATTTAGCCGTGATTATAATTAAAAAAAATTATGGGTTCTCGACAGAGAGTTTGAAGAGGCAAAAAATTATAAAAAATAGTTTTGTAGAATTTAAAATAATCACTAAAAGTCTTTTAAAAAATAACTACAAAATATTACAACATTTGAGTTGTAAAAAATAACAAATTTTTTTTATCGTAGCTTATAATTTTAATTTAAGTTGAAAAGAGCATTGCCGCATTGATGAACAATTCAGAGCTTTTACTTCTCCAAATTCAGGCATTTAGGGTATGTACAAAGCCATTTAATAGAACGTCTCTTAACGATGAGGTGGACATGTTTCGTTAATGTGGCAGGGAGGAAAGTGAAAAAAATGCTAGAGTCGACTCTCGGTAAAGAAACGACTCTTCACAAGTTTCTAAACAGAATTAGAGAGAAGCAGCATTAAATCGTTAAGAGACGTCATATTAAATGGCTTTGTACATGTCCTTACATATTTGTCTTTTTTACTTAGAAGAATATACTAAGAGACACCTTTGACTTTTCATTGTACATGCCCTTGAAGGGTAGAATCAAAGCTGGGTTTGGAGACCTAGGCACTGTTTTTTTGGATGGTTGCGTTTGTGTTTGCTTATAAGCTGGAAATTTGTAGCTCCTCGATAAGAATATTGGAGGGATCAAAAAATTATAGAAAAAATGGTTTTGAGAGCTTTAAGAAAAAATAGTAAGATCTACAAAAATTGGCTACCAAACGTCAAAGCATTTGGCTTGTACAAAAATAACAAATTTCCAGCTTATAAGCGAACGCAAACGCAACCGTCAAAAAAAAACAGTGCCCTAGTCAAGAGGCTGCTTCGACTTGACATGCTCCGAGTCACCTTCTTCTAAGCTCTGCCGGACGACACGGCATTCTCGTTCTATAGGCCGGACTCTTGTTTTCCTGACCCGCACGGACAGAGCCAAAAACTTCCGAGCTCCAAAGGCTTGGACGGTCCGCCTCTGCCAGACACGGAATGACAAACAATTGGAGTACATGTCTTCACACGTGCAGTCGTGCTGTCCAATAGAAAAGGAAAATCTGGAAACCACCATCTCCAGGTTAGCAACAAGAGACCTCGCGGTTATCTTGTGTTTGGCCCCGCGGCGACGCCAGGGAGGCCCATTCCCAGGCGCTCATCAGCGAAGCCCACGACGCAGAACATTTTAATGTTCTCTCATTTTGATAGCAGTAATCTCTCCACTGACGTCCGGTGAACACTGAACAGTGTTAATGGGAAAGTAACAATGTATCAAGGTTAGCATGCCTGCAGGCTGCAGGTGAGGGATTCACGTCCTCTATTGTTATTATTAGACCATCCCTAATTATTTTTCCTTCGTTTCGTTTCTTTTCCCATTTTCTACACCATATTCTTTCCTTTAATTTTCTATCATCTTTAATTTTCTATCATCTTCAACAGCATCTCTTCAAAAAAATAATATAAAGAAAGAAGAGAAGATTCCTTTCTACATTGAATGGAAAAAAGAATCTTTCTGAAAGAGAACTATAAAGAAAATCTATTGGAGTGTTGAAGAAAACAAAATTACCTCTGTGACCGGAAGGAGCATGGGAAAGAGATACCCTTCTTACATGGTAATAGCACTGTACGACTTGGGGCTGTTATGGTGGAGGATCTGAATCGGGGAGGCATGATTGTCGTGGCAGACAAAAGATAATACCGCACAAGAATATTGCAACTACAGCGCTATTGCGGCTGAGCAGCCAGGGGTCAAGACACTGATGCGAGTAAGTTTAAGCATTGATTCAAAATCATGCAACATTTCTAGGGGGAAAAAAAGGGGAAATTGTAAATGTTGAAATATATTGCCCACCTCCCTCAAAAGCTTAAAGCATGTTCAGAGTAGTGGTTGGGCTAAATGACCTTCAAGAGATTCTTCAATCTCCTTCTCAAGGCTGGTCTACTTTGTTTATTTTATTTTTAACAGCTCGTAGGAATAGCTTCATGATTGAAAAAAAAAAGAAAAGACTAAAAAACAAACCATTCAGCTTTTCAATTTAGCTATACTTAAAACTTTAAGTCTAAACCAAACCACTTCAAACAATGTCTTAACCTCTTAGATGAAATAGTTGATTCATGCAATTCAAAATGACATCGAGCTTGAGTTCAAGACCCAACTAACGTTCTCAGGCTAGTAGCCTTATGGTGGAAAGTTTTTGGTTATAAAGTCCATCACTCAGGTTTGAGCCTCCACAAAGACAATAAAAATCCGAGTCTCACTCAGAGGGTTTTTGGCTACAAGGCTAAATCACCAAATCCCCACAGTAAATAAATAATCCCTAAAAATATAATAATTGCGGTCTACTTCAAGCCCACGTAGACAGCCTGGACGAGCCTTAGAAACTGTTTCTTTGGACGGTTGCATTTGCGTTTAACCTAGAAATTTATAACCCTTCGATGAGGATATCCGAAGGATCAAAAAATTATAAAAAAATGGTTTTGAAAGCTAATTGAAAAAATAGTAAGATCCATAAAAATTGGTTACGAAACATCAAAACGTTTGGCTTGTACGAAAATAACAAATTTCCAACTTAAACGCAAACGCAACCGTCCAAAGAAACAGCCAGATAGATGCGAGGGAGAGTGTTTAAGTACATATTATTCGTTTTTCTCTATTAACTTAATAAATTGGTTGGTACATACAATTCAATAACACAATCAACAGCGGCAAAAGGGCATGTGATTTTTGGAAGGTACTGCAAGTGCTAGCACACAAGGTATAGCGAACATTGTTTTCTGAACATGTGCTAATCATAGGTTCACTCCAAACAAACTGGAATACTATATCCCCAGCATTACAGCAGCAAGCAATAAACCAATGTAATTAACACTACCCATTACTCTTCTCCAATTTGTCGTAAATGAATATACTAGACATAGGATAGGATCATAGGACACAAATTATTCCATCAAGCCAAGACCTGTTCTCCTAATTCCAAGTCCTAACCAATCACAACTAGATAAGAGAAACAAGATGGTCAGTTCTGACTGACATCAATAAGAAAATATATTCAAAACTGCAGGAGGTAAATAGTTATCATACAAAGATATGATGTTCTGCGTATTCAAAACTGAAGGAGGTTATTGCTTATCATACAAAGATATGATGATGCTTTGTATATGCATCCGTTTGCGTAACCTTTAAATGACAGCGACAAAGTAATACCAGAAATTATTGTAAAAATTGAATGGAAAGACAGCAAACATTGCTCTATGCTATACAGTATCAAGAATTCCAAGGAACATATCAGACAGTAGTGGCGATTACTAGAAAAAGGTAATCCTTACTGGCTCAAGTGAAGAAACAAATGTGATCTCTGGATGCAGAGGTTTATCGATCGGTTCCTGGCTTGGCAAAACAAGAAGATAAGGTACCTCCTCTTCACAAGAAATCTCTCAAGAAATCACAAAAAAAAATGGCGTCTGGGATCAGCACAAGGCAGGGAAGAGATCGATAAACCACTGCGCCCACTCATCACACTCCACTGCTTACAGATAAAGAAATAAATGGATTGACATGGACTGCAAGAAACTCAACAGAGAACCAAAATAAGGGCCGCCTGCAAGAACAGAGATGTATCCTTCCATTTATATCTGCTTGTGTGATAAAGCAAGTGAGAAATCTGGATCTAGAATGCTTGATATGATGTGTGATATTGGGTGCTTGAGGGATGTGACAGGAACGGTGGTAAACCATAGCAATAAAGCAAGGGAGTACTAGGAATCTTCTGTGTGTTGGAGGGGAGTTCTGTTTCCACTTTCCACGGCAAGAACACATCATACCACCACCATAACACAAATTACTCGGCTAGCTATAGTTCCCAGGCTTTTGATTGCTGATACACAAGGGTGAGGCAAATGCAGTAAGCTCAGCTAAGCAACAACACGTGTTTACTGCACTGAAAAGGTCACCTATATTTTGGCTACTAGCTCGAGTGAATTGCTGCAGGTCTGTAACAGAGTTTTCATGTCTTCAAACTCATATACCATTTTCCCACTTAAGTTGAGCAAGATTGTTATTTAAGTTTTAGAACCTGAAGTGTCATATACTTTGTACTACTCTAAACTGTTTTGTCTACCAACAATGATCAAGCAGAGACGGCATGTCCCCTCTGAATTCTCAAGCATGCTTTTTAGGTTATCTTGGTGTGCTTGATTGTCAATGAAATACAGATTAAAATAACTAGTCAATTTTAGGGTTGATAGGTGATTATGAAAGCTTTACCATAGGACTAAGTTGGCACGCATCGATATTTGTTTGCATATTTGTGCTATCTTAAGCAAGTCCTCGAACAACCAGAGCACAATAATGTGACATTAACTATCTACAAATCTTGCCACATAGGACACAAGCTGATCTAAAGGAGAGCACATAGTCATATAGAATTGGACTGTATGCAGTACTATAGTCGACTATAACATGAAACATACGGAACAATGAACATTGTGTGTGAAGAAGCTGTCTACATAGACATGCAAAAAAATGTTGTATGAGTTGTCTTTAATATTGTCTATACATGACATGACATGGATGATATTATACAAAACTGTTGTCTATACCATTCTACGTGCTCTAAAGGTGAGCAAGAGCAAAATCATGAGAAATTAAGACGTGCACTTTGTAACATCCTCATTGTCAAAAATCAAAAATTCATTTGCAACATGCATTGCATTGCATTAAATTTTTTTTTTTAGAAAATGATTTTCAACAAAATGAGTATGTTACTGGTTTAATAATAAAAACATTAAAAAAATTGAGTTGTTTTACAAATATTTTATAAAGTAATTAAAGTATAAGTATTTAATTTTGAAAAGAGAATAAAATTATATTTGAGTTTTGTTTTCAAAAGAGAAAATCAGGAATTTATAAAACCTTTCCTATTCTCCTTGGACCTACCTGTCATTCTCTCTCTACTCTTCCCTCTTCCCTTCTGTCTTCTCTCTCCCTCACTGATCCCTCTCTTGTGTCGACACACGAGACCTCCCAAATCCCCTAACACCCCCCAACACACACTCAACCCTTTGGCTTTGATTTCCCTAATGACACCAGTTACTACCCTGAGCGGTGATAATACGCCACTAATCCCACCCCCTCATCTCCCTGGCTCTCTCTAAAACCCCTAGCCTGAGCTTACTCTTCCCCCTTTGCACTCTTCTCCAATCTGGCTCGGGTAAGCCTTTGTTGCCCTTCACCTTCGGGGACATTGTTGGTGGTCCCGTGATCCATTTTTGGTTTCGCATCCAGGGATTGCACGCTGGGATCGCCGGATTTCGTCGCCGAAGTCTCAAGCCATCACACCGGTGCCGCCAGCCTCTTCTCTAAATTAGGCGCCACCACTCGGATATTCTCCCTCTCTCTCCTCCCTTAGCATCTCTAGGCGTCGTAGAAGTCTTAGCCGCGGCCAATTTTGGCCGGAACGCAGCCCGGCGACTCGCCATCACGGCGTCGTTTCTTTCTCGGCCGTTGCCGCCGCGCTTGCCGCCGCTTATTCCGCCTTAGGTGCCTCTTCGTTCTCGCGCGTGAAACCCATGGACCCCGCCGCCCCCTCTCCTCGCTGTTCGGTCATGGCATTACATCTTGCCATGAAATATCGGCTGAATGGCGACATAGCCATCGTCGCCGGTCCGATAGACTAACCCCACCGACGAGTCCGCCGCTTCTCCCTTTCACTTTCTTCCATCGCCGCATTGGGCCAGCCATGCCGTGCAGACTCTGCCAGGTTCGACCGCCGCTAACGCTCATACAAAGCCATCGATGGATTCAAGGCCGCCGTCACCGTGCCTTTCATTGGTCGAAAGGTGCTAAAGCCACCGCGTTGGCTGCTATCTCAGCAGCGTCTTGTATTACCAACCACCGGTTGGGCCACACATATTAGGCCGAACCCACTCGGTCAAGCCCCAATTCTTTTCCTATTTTTCTTTAAACAGTAATCTTGTTATTTTTATATCTTTAAATTCATAAGTCCAAAAATTCCAAAATAAATTTCATTATGCTTATAAAAATGTGTTCTACCATTCTGTAAATTTTCATAATATTTGAGAACATTTAATTTTCTGCTTAATTGTTGTATTTAAAATGTCTTTAAATGGTTATATAGATAATTTCAGTTTCAATAAAATTTCAATAAATTTTATTTGGACCAGAGAAATAAGCTTTACCTTTTTGTGTTAATTTTTGAATAAACATGAGCATACATGTCATTTCATGTTTTATTTTGGCGTTTCTGTTTATTGTTGTTATTTTTTTGTTATTAGGTTCTAGGGGCGATAGCGTTGTGATCAAACCCGCGGAGGATCTTCAGGGTTGTGCTGATCAAGGCAAATGCTGAACCTTGTATCCTATGATTTGAAATACAATTTCTAGAAATTTCCAAACTACATGTTATATTAAAACTAAAAATTCTAATTACCTAGTTGCTTAGATAACACCCAACTAATAATTACTCTATTAAAATATTCCTTGCTGCCCTAAGTTATTAAAATTGTTAATATTGGACATCACCCTTGAAATAGGTTTTGCACATGCTTAGAAATGCTTAGTATTGAATTATTGTCCATACAGGATATTTGTCATTATCAATTGCTTATTTGATCTCGTGATTTTAAAAGGGCAATTGATGCTGTCATGTTTGCAAATGGGTTACTCGATAGTGGGTGCTATCGGGGGGAAAATGTTTTGCAAAACCTAATTGGGGTGGATGGTTGCATGGTGGGTGTAGCAAGCACGGAATTCGGGTCCAGTGTGGGAACCACCTTAATCCCTAAGGACCGATTCCATGAGGTAGACGAGCTAAGTACAACAGTACAACCATCAAGTGCTTGTATGGGTAGGCCTTGGTTGAGTACCCTTCGGACTCCTAGTTTTGTCATTCCAGTCGGTGGAGTCGACAGTTGGTGCCGTTCTGCGGGCTCAAGAGGGGGCTTCAGCCAACTAGGGTCACTAGCGATGCAGTGGAATCCTTAGAGGGAATGCCAGGCTAGAGAAATGTTGGCTAAAGGCCTTGTGGTGCTCTTTTCCTTTGGGTGATTCCTGAGAAAACCACCTCTCTGGGGTAAAGCGTGCCACCTCTGCAGAGTATAAAACTATCATAATAGTCGTGCCCACGGTCAAGGGCGGACAACGGGGAGCTTCCTCTTGGTACTTCTTATCTATTTGTTTTCAAAACAATGTTTTAAAGGAAAACCACAAATGCAGTCATGTGTTTTGGTTTTTCTCCTCACAATAGGTGCTACGAGCGATGAGGGTGTTTACACGGTGGGTGCCGTGAGTAGTTAGGTTGGGCAAAACCGGTTGAGGCCGGAATTTCAAAGAAAATGATTCAAATATTTGTTTTCCTCAATGAAGTTCAAATCATTTTATAAAACCCTACGTAAAACTTGCAAAACTGGCTTTATGCAAAAGAACCCTATCCTTCCCTTGTAAACCTTAGTTGCATCTAATCAGCCTTGCTTGTTGAGTATAAAATATACTCATCCTCACCTTTTATGCGGGGCTGCTCATTCCAACAAGCAGGTCTGGATCAACATCACCCTTCCCCGAAGAAGAGATGTACCAGGACAAAGACTTCGCTGAAGGAATTCAAGATGAAGACTACCCCGACGTCTGGAGCGCGTCTCTATAGTCTTGCCTATGGAGTTGGATCTATTTTGTTGGAGTTTAAACATTGTTCTTATGAGTTCCCGCTGCTAGTTGTAAGGCCTCGGTGCCAAACTATTGTAATAATGGCCGTGTTGGCTGTACTCTGATGTTTTTGGTTTATGCGTGAAATGGTTATGATCCAAACTGTTTTACTGTGTATACTACCTACTTGATCCAGGGACTAATACAGATAAAAGCACAGCATACAACTCTATGGAGCAGCCTCCCTCGCAGTTTATTTTTGTGGAGCAGCTTGAAGGATGCTCTGCGGAGTTGTGGATCTGCTCCACAGTGGAGTTGTAGAGCAGAGCCAAAAATTGAAGCTGGAGCCCTGCAAACACCCCCTTATAAACAATTATTGTGGGCAGATTTTTGGTGGGCCCAAGTATCACAATTTGCTCTAGTTTGGAATATCCAATTAACTTGCACATCTAGTTGCTACCAATGCAATCTGCTATTCACATAGCCGTTCTTAATTAACATTGGGGAGGAAATGCAATTGTGTTATGGCGGTATGCACCATTTGCGAACTTTCATATACAGTCTAACAAGCATATTGGAAATATAAGAACATAGCTGAAGTAATAACTTGCTGAATGTAGGTTAAAACTCAAAACAGCATGGCATCTCTGATACTTTGGTCCAGCATGTATGTCTAAATATGAGCACAAGGCTACAGCCTACTAGATAAAGGTTAATCTCAAAGCCAGCTTACTCAAAATTTAATAGCTTAAATTATGTCTACATGTACACCGGAGATCAGTTATGACTTATGCGTAAGATGGAGGCCACAGAAGAAATCTGTATTATCATCGCCACAAGCTATACCAGCAACAGACTAATCTTCAGATAGGACACCAAGACCAAGGAAGAGAAGTACAGATACCTGCAATGACATCATATGGCCTGCTATTTTTTCCGCCATGTTTGCCATGAGAGCATATGAAATGCCAGTAGGAGGTAACGCAACTCAGCTAGCAACCTTGAAGGGATATTCTGCTATTTTTCCTCCTTGTTTACCATGATCAAGAGCATATGAAGCACAAGTACAAGGTAATGCAACTCAGCTAGCAAGCTTGAAGGGATGATCTGCTATTTTTCCACCATGTGATTTCAAGAGCATATGAAGTGCCAGTAGGATGCAATGCAACTCAGCTAGCAAGCTTGAAGGCATCAATGAAGAGGCCATATGTGAAACCCATCTTGAAATTGTTGAGGAGTGCGACGGGGAAGGTAACCTTAGGCCGGCTGTAGTAGAACTTTGTCACATACTCGGTCAGCAAGACACACAGAACTGCTGCTATAACATCATTCACACCCAAAGCACCGAATGACAGAGATATTGTTTGTGCAACATAAAACCCACCCAGAAGTGAGATGCCGCCAAAAAGAGCTCTCCTAGATCGGCTTCTGAAATAGTTTCTTGACAGCTCAGGGATGATTCGTATTATGTCAATCAGCCTTCGACGGCCATCATTTCCCTGCACGGCACGGACCTTGAGAAACTTATAAGAGGATTTTCGTGAAATGTTCTTGTAGCTTGGGGAGAGTATCCTTGTCTTTGAATATAGCCCATAGCTGGCAAGACCAGTGGCGATAGAATTTGATGCACACGCCATTAGAGACACGACACTTCCTGAACAGAAAATCTTCAGAAGAAAACACACACACACACACAATTAGAGATGCTGTTAATGTGTGTGGCAAAAGTTTGCAGAAAACAAGTATGATAAGTCAAGAAAGAAACCAAACAGACCAGGAAGAGAAGGCATATACAAGTAATAGTATAAAGAAAGAATAATGAATAATAGAGTTGCTTATGGCATAACTGAACTCTAAAGAAAACAAAGATGCAAATAAAAGAAAATGCAATATATTATAGATTGCAATATATGCAATCTATAATATCATATAGGGATATTTAATTAAACGCCGCTAAGTTGAGATGCACTCTAACATTTGCCACTCTTTTGAGTGTGATACATTTTTTCAGTGGCATTTTTTGCCAAAAGTTCATCGGATGGTCAATTAAATGCCACTTTTTAAAATCTTTGAATCGAGCAAACCCAGACGCGAAATGATTCTTTTACCCCTCTCTCTCTCACGTCCACGTTTTTCTGCTCCGCCTGGCCATCTTGGCCATGCCGCGCGCCCAGCTCCCTCGGCCACCACCGATGCCGAGCAGCCTGGCTCTGTCACAGGCGGGTGAGCCCCAAAAGAGAGAGAGAGAGAGGACGACAGAGAAGATGATCCGAGGCGGGCGGCGACGGCGAGGCACAGGGTGGCGCAGGATGGAGGCGCACAACAGCGGCAGAGCAGGCAGCGCGGACGGCTCGGGTGGAGGGCCTCTGTGGTGGTGCGGCCACGAGAAAGCGAGGCGGAAGAGCCAAGACGACGCCAAGCGGTTTCGGGGTTCGCTACGGTGATTGGCGGATGAGGAAGAAGGGATCAAGGGACCGAGGAGGAGGAGGTGTTCACCTCGGATTTACGCGGGACACAGCGAATCAACAGCGCGACGCAAAGGCAGAGGAGACGGCGGTGCTGCCTACCTTGGCATTGATGGCGCAAGCGGGCAACGATGAAGACGATCCTCCTGCTCGATGTCCCTAGCGTTTGTGCGGTCGAGCCAAAATAAATTGTGATTGGTTGGAGGTTGACGAGGGAAAGGGAATGGAAATTAAGAGACAGGGCTCTAAAGTCACTCTCTAATTCTAGCTCTAAAGTCCTCCTTAGCCCAGAATGCTACCAAACATAGCATAACATTCACCAAAACTCTAATTCTATATATCACTAAAAATTTCGACAGCACTCTGCCTAAAACTGGACATCCATACACAACACAACTCAGCATATATCATATCCATCCATAGAGCATGCATATTAAACAAAAAAAAATGATCAAAACCGCTCACATTCATCACTTGGAACCACAGCCAAGTGAAAACCTTACCATCTCTTACCTTCGTGACATTCATATCGGTCCTTATTTTACACACAAGCCCAAAACAACATAATTTATAATCTATCACATCCAAAAGGACACAATTCACTAGGTTTGTGGATTATTAAGTGATCATAGTTAGTGTCGTGACAAAAGAAGGGTGCTACGCCTGTTCCCATGCATGTTGGCGTCACGGCTCACCTAAAAACAGAAATAAACAAGCTTGAGTCCAAGACTCAGCAGGCACATAACATAACGACAGATAGACTGGTTCATATTTAAACTAAACCGTGTGGATCATTCATTCAGTTCATATCATTAGTTTTCTCACATGCTCATGCCATGTATGAATTCCATAATCACTACATACACATCACATCTCATAGCGTATACCGGTATAGCTGCGTGGTCACCCGTCGATGGCCACCCTCTCATACACTCCATCCTGTGGAGGTGCCTACATAAGTAGGTTTTTCACACTCCATCCCGTGGAGGCGCCTACGTGAGTAGGTGTTCATGTCTATCGAGGTAGACGATGTCATCATTGATATGCTCATGCTCATTATGCAAATGCATGAATCCTGATATCACATTTATATATAACCATAATGTCAACTTGCCATTGATCGTCATCCATCTTGTGTTCAACGATTCCATTTATAATCGAAAGTAACTATTCATAGAACTTAAACATCTATCAATTCACCTACCATGTACTTGCCTCTTTTACCAAACGAGGTGGAGGGATAAGGCAATTCTAACTTCGAACCGGTTCCACCTACAAATCAAACACACATTCACAACCATATCGATATCACTATCAAACATCAACCAAAATAGACTATAACCATTTATCCCTCGATCGCCTTAAGCCATCTAACAATATTCCTTGTTTATCATATTAACATGTCATCGAATTTAAGCATTAACAAGCTCTAGATAATCTTAACCGAAATAGAAATCGTATCGCGAGCAAAACCGGACAGCAGCGCTCCGGAGGCCATAGCTCCTAAACCGTTTGTCCGAATTACGCGTTCTAGGACTCTACGGAAAGCTAGAAACATAGCCTACAATTCTTACCATATGAACTCAGGCTAGAACTCAAACAAATTACCCCAAATTGGCCCTACAACCTGCTGCTCAAGCGCCCTTAGATTGCAGATCGGTAAAATCCATCTCTGGGTTGCAACATAACAAATACTGCCACCTAATCTGAGCATAACAAAGGGAATTAACAGTGAGGAAGTCAAGGAACCTTTACCCCCAAGATTTGGTGCTTGAAACCCTAGTTCCCCTTTCCTTCTCCTCCCCTTCCTTTCTTCTTCTCCTCTCTTCTTCCCTCTTCCTGGCTGCACTCTTCTCCTTCCTTTCCCCTTTCCCTCGGCCAGCACCTTCCCCTGCTCCTTCCTCTCCTCTCCACCCTCCTTGCAGCCCAGCTACGCAGCAGCAACAAAGGAGAGGGGCGGCCGGCCTAGGCAAGGAGTAGAGGAGTGTGGGAGCGACCGATTTTAGGTGCTGGCGGCCGGCGGCGACGAACTCCGGCGAGCGGCGGCGGCTTGGACAGAGAGCAGAAGCAAGAGCAAGTAGGACCGAAGCTGGGTAAGGGCCTGAAGGATGAGCTCCGTCTGCTGCCTCCCTGGAGTTTCTAGAGGATGGAGTTGGGCTAAATGGGCCTCATAGGCTGGATTGGGCCAAAGGCCCAGCCGGGTATTACAGAAGCGCGGCCCCGACTCGAGCTCTCGCGGTAGCGCCCTAGCTCGACCGACGTGGTGACTCGAGCTTCGTCAACGGAGCTCACTGCAACCCGGGAAGGCGCGACTGTACGACGTCATGGCTCGGGCCTGGCTTACAAGCGAAGGAGTTGGTCAAGAACTTTGGGATAGTCATCGCCGGAGCTTGGTCGGATTGCGGAGAGAGAGGAAGGGAGGAGGAAGAGGGAGAATGATATTACCATAGAAAATTCGAAGGGTAAGAAAGGGGCAAAAAAGTCTATAATAACATATTTGTAGGGAAAATTTTGTTTCATACCATTTCAAAAGATCAAAGTTTTAAAACTGTTGATGCAAAAAGCTGACTTTGGCGTCAACACACGTGGGCTTAGGACTTTGAATTCCCGTCAACACCGGAGCGCAGGATTCAAAGCGTGCCAACCGATTTGAACTTGCAATCGACAAGAAATATGTAATCAGCTTTATATAGCCGATTAGATCTATACAAGTAGTATGAACTTATCTGATCTTAAAAGCAAGTTAACAAGTCCAAAGTATAGCGAAACTATCGGTTAAGATCAAATTGAAGACAATAGGTTCAAAGGGTAAATAATCTACTACTAAGCTGACGGGTCAACTAAACAGTAGATCGAAGTGCAAACAGACTATCAACTAGCCCGATTAGATCATCTAGCTGACAGAACAAAGGATAAACAGACTACCAGCTAGATTAACAAATTAATCAAACTAATAGAACGAGGATAAATAAACTATTAGCTAAATAGCAAGCTACAAGCCGATAAATGAGGATAGAACCTAACCCTTTGCACAAAATAATGATGCGCAACAATATCGGCAAAGATAGTATTCTAATAAACCAGATGAGAAGATCGGACTTAACTGAGACAGTACTCACTTAGAGTTGTACCTTGAAGTCGATCGAGAAGACGATGCTTAACAAATCGATCGAAAGCAAAATACGACGAACTAAGTTACTGCTACTCCTAGAAATTGAAAAGATGATTGCATTGAAAAGTAGATTAATTGGCTGGGACCCTTTTCTCGTATTTTGATTGGTTGAGTATTTATACCCAGAACATAGACTCGATACAATACGACTCGAACTTTCAAACTTACTATAGATAAACTAACCGATTCGATATATAATTAGGACTTTTTCTAAATAGAAATTTATCCAAATACATGCCTAAAATACATTACGTAGCCGATCCGAACACTGCCTCCTAGAACCTTTCTAAATTAGCCTTTTGATAGGCTTTCCTAATCTAACTTATAGTAGCCAATTAGGACTCTGCCTCCAAGATTTTCTTTCTTATTGGCCTCAATAGTCTTTCCAATTATGCTCTTAGCCAATCGTGCATGATCCAAATTTTTCTAGAATATCGGATTCTTGACTAAGTATCTTGATAACTTATAAAACTTCGGCTATGTCCAAAATTAGATGTCAATGGAAATATACCACTCTATCAGATAGGTGGGACTTATTTGTCTATGACAGTAGGGTAAGGTGGTACATTCCGAAACTTTTGATGGTATAATAAATATTTTTATTTGGAGATACACGATATTTTCAACTTAATATTCATGCTGAAAGCTAACTATTTACAGAATTGCCCTTCTCTCCTAGGGTTTTCCCCTGCCTCCGCCACCCAAAACCTCCATGGCCGGAGCTCCAACCGCTACCTCCACCGCCGTCACCGCTTCAGCGACTCGACCTCGACCACCTACCACCCTCCCCAACCCCGCCGCCGCCGTCCCATGATCCGAAGCCGCGGGGCGGTGGCAGCACTACGCGCCTCCCTGCGCCGCACCTCCTCCTCCTACGCCGCCGACTCCGACGACCACCTGCTTGGCCTAGTCGAGACCCCCTTGCCTAAGCCTGACTCCCGCCTCTCCCCGAAAGACTTCGCCTTTGTTCAAGAGGCCGCCCCTGCGCTGCCCACCGCCGCTCTCCCACCCCCGGAGGCCGTCCTGATCTCCAAGGCGATCCGAACCTACGGCGCCGACTTCGAAGGCAAGGCGGAGCGGTTCCTGCGGTGGTGCCGCGAGTTCCTGACTGATCCCATTGTGGTCGCCGTGATCAGGGCGGTGCGCGCTCCGGAGCTCTGCGTCAGGTTCTTCCTCTGGGCCGAGCGGCAGGTGGGGTATAGCCACACTGGTGCCTGCTATGACGCACTCGCCGAGGTAATGGGTTTCGACGATCGCGCCAAGACTGCTGAGAGGCTGTTGAGGGAGATTGGGGAGGATGACCGCGAGGTGCTCGGCAGATTGCTCAATGTGCTGGTACGGCGATGCTGCCGCCGAGGGCTTTGGGGTGAGGCACTCGAGGAGCTTGGGAGGCTGAAGGACTTTGGATACAGGCCATCAGGAGTGACCTACAACACACTGGTGCAGGTGCTTGCCAGCGCAGGGCAGGTGGACATGGGGTTCCGGGTGCAGAAGGAGATGTCAGAGTCAGGGTTCTGCATGGACAGGTTCACGGTCGGATGCTTTGCACATGCGCTGTGCAAGGAGGGGCGGTGGGCTGATGCACTTGATATGATAGAGAGGGAGGATTTCAAGCTCGACACAGTGTTGTGCACCCAGATGATCAGTGGCCTGATGGAGGCCTCCCTTTTCGATGAGGCGATGTCATTCCTCCATAGGATGCGGTGCAACTCATGCATCCCGAATGTGGTCACGTATAGGACGCTGCTCTCAGGATTTCTGAAAAAGAAGCAGCTTGGCTGGTGCAAGAGAATCATCAACATGATGATGACAGAGGGCTGCAATCCAAATCCTTCCTTGTTTAATTCGCTTGTGCATAGCTACTGCAATGACAGGGATTATGCATATGCATATAAACTGTTTAAGAGGATGACTACGTGTGGTTGCCCTCCTGGTTATGTTGTATACAACATATTTATTGGAAGTATATGTGGTCGAGAAGAATTGCCAAACCCTGAGCTGTTGGATTTAGCAGAGAGAGTTTACGAGGAGATGCTGGCTGCTAGTTGTGTTCTTAATAAGGTTAACACTGCCAATTTTGCTCGGTGCCTTTGTGGTGTCGGGAGGTTTGACAAGGCATTTCAGATCATTAAGGAGATGATGAGGAAAAGCTTTGTCCCCGATACAAGCACTTACTCTAAGGTGATCACTTTTCTTTGTCAAGCTAATAAGGTAGAAAAAGCTTTCCATTTGTTTCAAGAAATGAAGAGGGTTGGTGTTAATCCTGATGTGTACACATACACAATTTTGATCGATAGCTTTTGTAAGGCTGGCCTCATTGAACAAGCCCAAGGCTGGTTTATTGAGATGAGGAGTCTGGGCTGCTCCCCAAATGTAGTAACATATACTGCATTGCTTCATGCTTACCTGAAAACTAAGCAGCTACTTCAGGCTAATAACATTTTCCACACAATGGTTGCTGCTGGTTGTCATCCAAATGGCATCACCTACAGTGCACTAATTGATGGCCTCTGTAAGGCAGGTGAAATCGAAAAGGCTTGTGAAGTCTACGCCAAGTTAATAGGAGCTTCTGACAATGCAGAATCTGATTTTTACTTTGAAGCCAAGGAGACAGAAGTCATTGCTCCAAATGTTGTCACCTATGGTGCACTAGTAGATGGTTTGTGCAAAGCTCACAAGGTAGCTGATGCTCATGAATTGCTAGATGCTATGTTGTCAGCTGGCTGTGAGCCCAATCACATTGTATATGATGCTCTGATCGACGGCTTTTGCAAAGTTGGGAAAATTGATAATGCTCAGGAGGTATTTCTACGGATGACTAAGTGTGGCTACTTGCCTAGTGTGCATACGTACACATCCTTGATTGACAGGATGTTCAAGGATGGAAGACGCGATCTTGCAATGAAAGTTCTGTCACAAATGTTAAAGGATTCCTGTACTCCTAATGTTGTCACTTACACAGCTATGGTTGATGGGCTTTGTAGAATAGGTGAAAGTGAAAAGGCCCTAAAGCTGCTGTCACTGATGGAAGAGAAGGGATGCAGTCCAAATGTTGTAACTTACACGGCTCTAATAGATGGATTAGGCAAAGCTGGTAAAGTTGACATGAGTCTTAAGCTTTTTACACAAATGACCACAAAAGAATGTGCTCCCAATTATGTGACGTACAGAGTATTGATAAACCATTGTTGTGCTGTTGGCCTTTTGGACAAGGCCCATTTACTGCTCGATGAGATGAAACAGACTTACTGGCCAAAGTATTTGAAAGGATACCGCTGTGCAGTCCAGGGTTTCAGCAAGAAGTTTATTGCTTCTCTTGGTTTGTTAGAGGAGATGGAGTCACATGGTGCAGTACCGCTAGCTCCTGTTTATGGGATGCTTATTGATAGTTTCTCCAAGGTTGGCAGGCTGAAAATGGCCTTGGAGTTGCACAAAGAGATGATGGAAGTCTTGTCATCCCTAAACATGGACAGCAAGGGCATGGACGCGTCATTAATCCAGGCACTCTGTTTAGCATCTCAAGTTGAAGAGGCATTTGAATTGTATAGTGAAATGACAAGGGGTGGCCTTGTGCCAGAATTAAGTGTCTTTGTTTGCCTCATAAAGGGACTCATTGGAGTGAATAAGTGGGATGAAGCCATCCAGTTGTGTTATGGTGTATGTCATGAGGTCAGTCTACTTATCACATATACCACTCAAATATATCTCTGTATTATCTTCCCTTATTGCTGTAAACGGTTATTAGCCCCATCCCCCATGATATCCGTGAAGAACTTTGAAGGGAAAATGACTCAGATAATTTTGGCTCATGTTTATTTAGTTGTTTGTGCTGTATCTATATCAGCAAATAATCTAGTAGTGACTGGGAAAAAGCGGTTAGTTAACTGAAGTACAGCTACAGAGCTACCAATTATATGTTACTTCATGTTATACGCTTATCAATGAGTCATTTTTTTAACAGATCTAATTTGAAATCTCGCTTTGCATGACAGTTTTTTACGTTAACTTGATTCACTAATAATTGTCTGCTTAGATAGCTTCCTTTAAACAGTAATTATTTGGTAAAGGCAACATGTCTGTTGATGCAGCATATTTAGGCACGTCTAGTTTTTGTTTGTTACCTTTCCAAATTGTACATCCAAATGGAAGAGCTCTAATAACAATATATGCCATAAAAAGGTTTCCACACTTTGGTGTTAATATTGCATTTCACACTTCCAAGTGCACATGGAGATTGCACTAGATTGTGATATACAGTGTAGATGCCTTATAATTTTCCTGCTGTTAGATACCCAAGTTATTTGTAGAATGAGTTCTATCTATGCTAGGTTTCTCGCGTAGTTTTATCTCTACTCTTTAGGTGATTTTCTTTATAATTACTAATGTTGGGTATTGAACCAGGGTGTGAACTGGCAGGGCAACAAATCCTTTGATGAAGGATAGAGCTGTGTTGCCTTACTGCATGATAATTCACACAAATG
The DNA here is from genome assembly GCA_036346145.1 of Olyra latifolia. Taxonomy (NCBI): domain Eukaryota; kingdom Viridiplantae; phylum Streptophyta; class Magnoliopsida; order Poales; family Poaceae; genus Olyra; species Olyra latifolia. The sequence continues at coordinate 20,949,660 of CM070526.1, forward strand.
GCAACATTTGTCCTCTAAGGAGTATAATATTTCTACATCTCATGCTAAGATTGCTGTAAGACGTGGTGATCCAGAGAAAAAAAATGTGCAATTCATGGATGACTAAACAGAAAGGGCACAGAGGACATGAAATCGCACTGCAGAGCAATCAGAATTATTCTGTAAGCTACACTTTTGGCCATATATGACTTATGGTTGCTGAAGGAATGAAGGATATGGATATGATGAAGGCCTACACTGCATGCAGTCAAACTGCAGTCATGTAAGCAGAACTTTATTTTGTCAAAAATAGCAGCTAATTTGTTAGGTTGTTGGCTGCTTACTTCGTATACTCTGATATCACAAAATGCTAATTCCATCCCATTTCAGTGCTTAAGTTCTTATGGGCAGTTTATCTCATTTTTATTTTATATTTCCAGTAACCAAAGTAATTTATGGGTTATGACCCTCTGATTTCCTTTTTTATATGATTAAGGGATGGCCGGTTCATCTTCAGAAGGACAAAGGAACATCTTGGTGGTTATCAAGGCTAATATTGTATATAAGATGGCAATGGTTATACAAAAGGCATACTATGCGGTGAAAATGATTTTCAAAGTTTCATCTTCATTCATCAATTTGATGATGATATACCCTGTAGCTTCTTTAAATTTTTGTATAGTGATAGAGCAATGGAGATGTTCTGTAATCATGCGATCATACACACAAATCTTTCAGCCTTTTGACCCTGCACGATTTGTAATAAATATTGTTTTTATATTTTTTACTGTTAATATTTGATGGATTCTGTCATAGTGAAATATGGTGTTATCTTTTGTTAGGACATCAAATATTTGGCCTCTTCTTTTACTTGGCCAATTTGTAACATTTGAATCCTCGTTGATTTTAGCATATGCCAGACGTTGAGTCTTGTCTCATATTTCATATACATATTTATATGGAGAAAATGCTTAGTGGTGAGTTGTGTTAGGACATGCACATTAGAGGCAATATTGCCTTTAAGGTAGAACCTATGTCTATAGAGGCTTAGGCTCTTTCTACAATAGTTATAGCATTCGTACTTCTGTAGTGCAGCCTCTAAGGCTATTTCGAAGTGTGTTCTTTCCTGTAAGACTACGTGTTGTTGTCTCAAACTGGATGTTGTCTCCAAGATTGGAGGCAGCATCTAAACATTTTTTTGTTTGTATGGTCTTACTTGTAAGTTATGCTAGATGTTAATTTGGTTTTTTTATTGTCATACTTATGGGCTCCACCTTAGAGGCTGCTATAACCTTTCTAAGCACTGTGGAAAGTTGCGTAAGCCTTATAGGCAAGATGTGGGTCATAACTGAGTCAAAATTATCTCTAAGCACCGTAGATGCTCGCTTTCACAATAGAGCCTCTAAGGGTACTTCTAAGCACTCTTCTATTTAGAGGTGCTCTCTAACCACTGTGCATGTTCCAAGAATTATCTCAAAGCAGATTAAGCATTAAATTGTATCTGACTACAGGGTCTTGTGGGCCCAAGTTTGGAATAAAATTGTGTCTTAGCCGTGGGTGTTAATGATTCAATAAAGGAATAAATTCCTGCGTGCCACTGCTAATCGCCCTAATCTCGTATATGTCATCGCTCATGTCTATGACATGTGGGTCCTAGATTTGCATGTCATAGACACAACGACGACATATACGATAATAGGATTTTTTTTTGGTAGAATATAAGGAATTGCTCTCACGTACCCTCGAAGTTCCTATCCGGGAGATTACGAGCTAGTCCCGGTCGAGCAGACCTGGTCATGGATGGACTTTCCGACCAAGGAATGTACCTGCAGAGGGGCTACCCATGAGTCCTTGCTCGGATGGTCGCTATTCGTAGAGCGCTGCTACTTGTAGTTAAGGGCTGGTCAAATACCTTAACCACCAAGCCCTATGAAGAAGGACACGATGCCACATAGGAGTAACCGTAGCTCCCATGATCTAAGATTGGCACATAGTAGCGGATTCATTCAACGTGTGCCACGTCAAGCGGAACTGAAGCCTAGGTACCCGGGGCGGTTAATGCGCATCAACCCCATGTTCTCCTTGTATGAGTGCTATATAAACCTCTCTCCTCTACATTAGAAAGAGGAGAATTGCACAACATTCTTACGCACACCATTGTAATCCATACCACGTATAGTAAGCTCATGGGAGTAGGTTGTTATTTCTCTTAAGATCTAAATGAGTATAATTCCTATGTCTTATCCCCTGATATTTGTGTATCACGAAAACATTCCCTCTTCGCCAAAAGGGGCCTGATTGATCCCTCATTCAAGAAGTAAACTGACGGGGAACCCTTATCCTAACGTCGACAGTGGGTCCTGCCTTGCCTCTAACTATTGTGGATGCCCTTAGAAGCAATGTTACCTCCAAGCTTGGGCCTACTTGACCCCACTAGTCATAGTCACCTATTTAATGCATTCTATATTTCTATGCTTAGAGGTTATCTCTATCTTAGAGATAGTTTTTAGGCAACCACAATAGTTAGAGGCTGCTTCTAAGCAGAATAGAGTAATTAGAGATAGCTCTAGAGAATCTATTGTGGATGATCTAGCCCTTCCCTTTGTACTAGGCATGTCTTAAACTGAGTTGCTATGGCACCCTGATATGTAGGTGTACCTTTACAGTTAGATAGATATGTAGGTGTACCATATGTCATAGAAAGCATCATCACTTTGGAGGCCTAGACCATGCCAAGCTATGTTTCTATCGTTTTTTGAAGTTAAATGTCAACTTCTTTGGAAATTATTTGTTCAAATGATAGAGAGAATTATATTATTGCCCCCCTAAACTTGTAGTGAAGTCTCACTTAGCCATCTGAACTTGAAATTTACTTTTTCGAGCCCTCAAACTTGTATCCATTTGCCACATAGCCCCAAAACCGTTAGAGCTTATGTTAAATATTGAGATGGTTTCCCATGTGTCCGTTAAACATTAACATGTGTTCCATATTACCGTTATATGGTGGCGTGTCTAGCCACATATGTAGTTAATGCTAAAGTGACCTCCACATCTTCTTCTTCCACCCCTCTCTTGTCTCTCTCTCAGTACAGACAAAGTAGGGAAAGAGGGAGGTGCTACTGCTTCGCGCCTTGGTCTGCACATGTCGCTGCTTGCCGCCGCCACTGCCTAGATCCAAGTGCCGTTGTTGCACTCACTCAACACTGGATCTTGGGACGCTAGAGCTCGGGCCATATCTGAGGCGACAAAATGACAGGAGGGGGAGCTCAGGCCACTAGATCCAGGACGGCAGCGTGACGAGCTAGCTTTGCTCGGGCTGGAGGAGGCGAAGGCACGGTTGCTAGTACTTGGTGCAGAGGAGGTGGAGCTTAGGCCATCGGATCTGATGTAACATCCCATTTTTGGGGGATTTGCAAATTTTTTGAAAATTTTAAATATTAATAATGCTCTTGATGTTTTGGAAGGATTATATCTATAATATATTATTTTCGACTCCATGAAACAAATATACATGTATATATGTCCTATGCATGCATATACACATGTATGATTAGGGTGTATGATTTCATGTATGTGTGTGTGTGTATATATATATATGTATATATATTTGTTAATATATTTATCAACAATACTTGAAATTAGGAAGTTTCATACAAAGAATAGTATTTTCAAGATGGTGAATAGTATTATCAATATTAGGAATAGTGCTTTAGCCTTAGCATCAAACTCTTTCCCCTTTTCTTGCCATTTCTTAATCTATCCTCCCTTTTCCCTCTCTAATTTAAATTAGAACTCAGATTTGAATTTGCCTAGTAAAATGACCATTTTGCCCTGGCCCAAAAATCCCCTATTTTTCCTCCATCTTTTCTCTATTTTAGGCTCAATTTTTACTAGACTTCCTTCTATCCCTCAGCCTGCTTCATTCCTGGATTTGGCCCATTTCTCCCTCCATCTCTCAACCAAGGCCCAGCTCGGCCTAGCCCGAGCCTCCCCTCTCCGAGCTCCTCTCTCCACTCTGCTTCCCAGCTCCCCTGAGTTGCTCTGTCCGAGCCAGGGTAATACCGCTTGCACCCAGCCGTGCCATCACTGCTCCTCCGACCGGGTCATCACGCCGCCCCGCAGCAACGTCACCTATGACGCCATGCCGCTCCTGCAACGGATCATCAATCCTCGCCCCGCTTCCCATCGCTGCCACGTCGAGCCGCCACGCCACCGATCCAACAGCTATGCGGACTCCGTCCTTGCTCCCCCCAGACGTGCCTTCGTGAGGGAAACCCGGCCGCGACCTCGCCATCCTTGGTCAGCACCGTCCTTCCCGCAACAGCCGCGCCCTGCCATTGGGCGAACGCTGACAAGGACCATCCTCCGCCCCTAAAGAAATGCTGCGCAAGGACAAGGAACCGCGCCACCAACGTGCGTGTTCGTCCTCCCCTCAGTCCTCACCTCTCCTCTCGTCGCCTATAAATAGGCAAGCTGAGCTTGCTACTCTCCCTATCTCACCCTCTGTTTCCGCCGAACACCACCACCGGTGCCAAGCCACCACATTGAGCCCTGGCCATCGCCACCACCATGAATCAGTTCCTCTCCCTCCCACCTAGCTCTCACCGAATTTAATTGGATTTTCTTGGCTTACAGCTCGCGGGAGATTGTCTTCATTACCGCCGGCCGCCATTTCCCCTTTTCGATTTCTCATCGACAGCGACTTCCCCGGGCCTCTCCCTCGGTCTACGGCACCCCCGCGACCACTTCTAGCTCCTCACGGAAGCAATCGGCTCGAGGATCACCGTAGCCTCCCCGCGACGCTTCCCCTGTTTCGGCCCCGAACAACTCCACATTGTCGGCCTCCTCCGGACCTCCCTGACCTCAACCGACCCCAAGGTGAAGCTCCCAGTAGCCCATAGATGCTCCTAGACAGCTTGTTCATGCTTTTTAGCCCCTAGTTTGCCGTCGCTGTCGCTTGCCGATGCTCCTCACCGCCTCTGCTCATAGCGCCACCGTATCGGCTTGTCGCCGGCGAAACCACGCCGAGACGTCCTAGGTTTTGTCCTCGCAAACCTACAGGGATCAACGACACGTGAATCCAACGTCGCCGAGACGACGCCGAAGGATCACCGGAGTTCGAGCTCAGAGGAACCGCGACGCTGACATCACCTGTGCGTCATGGTTCATTACTGTGCATCCCGTGTGGTTGACGTACGGGCCCCACCGATTTAAACCATTATTTTAGCCTGCAGTTTGCTCTTTGTGTCTCTGCCTCGTGGGCCCTGTGGACCCACCTGTAATCATTAGTGGAGGCGCATTTTTGAAATGCGTCTTCTTCTCTATGTTGCGCTCGGGCCGTTCGACACACGGACCGTACCCCATTTGGGCTGCACGGTGATATCTCGGCCCGTTACTGTTGGTACTAATTTTTCCAGTGTTTTCCATTTGATTTAATCCTAGAAAATAAAAATGATTTAGTAAAAATAGTTAGAGACTCCCAAAAATTGTAGAAAAATTATGCAAAATACCTGAGGGTGTTTTGGACTTAGAAAAAAATATAACTTGACTTATTACACTATTTTGAGTCTCTGTATAAATATTAATAACCTTTTCTAGTCTTTTTCCTTTATAAAGAATCTATAGAAAAGGCTTTTACATTTATTAAAAATACTAGATGACCTCCAATAAATCTGATAATATTTTTAGAAATACTTGAGAATTTCTGGAAGTTAGGAAAAATGAGGATTTCAATATGTGCATATAAATTATTTCTTTAAAAATCCCTTGTGGGCTCTTTTCATATGTTATATATATATATAGTCCATATTCTCTTATAAGAAAAGTTTGTCTATGTCATTATAGATGATTATGCTTTATTTCTAATATTAATATCCTTTTTGTTAGATATATTATGGGTAGATCGTATAAATGCCATGCATACACATACATTCATTCACATGTTATACTTGTCATTTCATGCAAGTATATAAGGGATTTTGCAACTTTAGCTAGACCATGATATCTATAGATCCATTTAATCTCATGCATCATGCTCTATCATGTTTCTAAAAGCGTCTGTATCATCTGGTTCTTTCTCGTTAGATCTGGAAGACCCGGAAGAACCTCTCGAAGAACAGGATATCAACACACTCGGTCCAGGCGAGCCAATATCTCTAGAACATGCTTCTAACCCAATTTTTATTTAAATCTATGTTGATTTAAATTATGAAAATGCATGCTTTATATTATGTTGTTATATTATGTTGAACTCAATGCTGGTAGTTTAGCCCTGTTCATTTAATCATGTTGTATACATGCCTCATTACTTGATTATTGTTACTACCACACCTTAATTTTCTTGAATATCAAGTCCTTGGTATCACCCTAGAATACTTAATAAACATTTTGGACTCAGTAAAATGCTTAGACATGCTTAGGTCTAGTCAAATTTTGCCCAAGACCCGAATGTCCTGAAACGGTGGAAGAATAATCCATCGGACTTTGTATTCACCCCTTGTTATAAAACTTTGTATTAGAATCTTGATGAATTGGTCTAGGTGACTGTGTTTGGTATCTTCGTGATAGGCTATGTGCTTCTGTATGTCTCCCAGTGGGAGGATCTATAAAACCCACTAAAATCTATGTGATTGGTGGCAATAATCTTTGATCGCTGGACTCTAGGTGAACAGTGGTTACTCTTCTCTAGCACTGGACTCTATGTGAACAGTGAATTGCTAAAATGGATTTTGGTCTACGTGACGGAGTAGATTTGTCAAGGCTATGTGGTGTTTGGTTTGGTCTTAGGTGACTTGGAAAGAGTTAAACACCCTAGTCTTGATCATTTTTGGCATATATAGCACAGTACATCTTTTATTTGATAAATAGCTAAGTCATAGATTTTTACTATGGATTATTACAGCTCTGGCATTTAAGCAAATAAAATTAACCTAGCCTCCACCAAACAACCTATAGCATTATATTGCATTAGGTTGGATGTTGGTTGGCAAGCGCGGTTTGATTGCGCGCTCACCCTCGCACCCACTCACTCTTTTAGGTCAAGATGGAGAATAAGAGGACCCCTACTACTGCTATGATGACGAGGAAGCTCATGAAGCTGACGCGCAGGACTGGTGTTAGGCGAGACTCCAGTCGCTAGCCTGTCGGGTGGATGGCATAGCACTTGGAACCCAAAGCCCTTATCTATCTTCATTTTCACATTTTCAAACTCTGATTAAAGAGCTCATTTTTAGTATTGTAATATTTGGCCAACTCGGCTCTACAAACTTGAGCCTCTATGTATTTAAACATTTATGGTTGTATAATAATTGTGCTTGTATGAGATGATTCTAGCATTTTGTAACACGTACAGCGCTAGCAAGACAGATCTTGGGCTAGCACAGATGTACGGAGGTCTCCGAAAATAGGAGCCCACATCTAACATGGCAATATGGCGAGAGATGGAACTCGGGACGCTAGATTTGGGGTGACGGCATGGTGAGAGTCGAAGGCTCCCTAGCTGACGTTGGAGCCCCCTCCTTCTCCTCCCTGGTCAGCACCGTTGAAGCCCTTCCTCCTTCGTAGTCGCCGGTGCCATAGTCGTCTCTCCTCATCCCTGGCTGACGCCACCGGAGTCCCCTCCTGCTCCTCTCACACTGGCATTGGAGCCCCTTCCGCGCTTGGCGATGGCCCGAGTGACACAAGGCGAGGTCGGACACCGACGATGGCAATATGGTGGGTGGTGGCTGCTCCTCCTATTCGATTCGGCCGGTAGGGAGAAGGAGGAATGGGCTCAAAGGGGGCTCCGACCGGCAAGGGAGGAGGAGAGAGGGCTCCAGCCAGCTATGAAGAGAGAGGGAGAGAGATTTAGAGAGAGAAAGAGGAGGGAGAAGAAATGACGTGGGAGAAAGAGGAGAGGAAGAAGATGATGATATAGCAGCCACCTTGTTGGTTAATTGCCTAGTAGGCTTGCCACGTCAATATTTAACGACGTTCTGGAACACATTTAGTATTTAACAGACACATGATAGCCACCTTATTGTTTCACAAAAGCCCTAAAGGTTTTGACACTGCAGCTCCTCTAGCTGTCAATATTGGTACAAAGCAGTTCATTGCGTTGCGTTGCATTGTTATTTGAATATTGAACATTGAAAGTATTGTATGACTTCTCCTTCTATTAAATACGATATATACAAACAGTATATACTAGAATGGATTGCACGCGATGGCGCGCCACCTTTGTTTTACGTGTTGGTTATACGTAGGCACGACGATTTATATGAAGTTTGGTTTATTCATCAATAAACTGCTAGAGTATATTTACAATCTCTAAGCCTAACCATACTGTTGAGCATTTTTCCAATAGCAGCTCAACAGGAACAGATGAGCATATGCTCAAGTGGAAAAGAAATCAACAAAAAAACTCTTTAAGATTTGGCTGTGAAGAGATATTTGGACGATATTACCATTTTAATAATTTGTTGCAGCAAAACAATGATAAAATCCATCAGATGTAATTAAGTTGAAGTTCCTATTCTAATTGTAATATGTACAAAAGTGAAAAGTATGAACAGAAGTAGTTCTTAAAAATGTTCGATACAAAATTTTTGAAGAGGTAGCAATATGCCTATCAAGTTGCATAGGGTTTGTTCGTTCCCATGACATGGATACATAGAAATCCAGCGGGTGAACCAAAGCAAACCGACCATCGGTGTCAAATCAAAATAAGTATACATGTGTTCCTTCAATTAATAAGATTGGTTTGTTGCATAGACAATTGCATGGCGTTACAACCAGGATATACTTCCAGAAGAAAGTCTGATGTATATTGTTGCAACGACGGCAAATGTAACACTAACATGACCAAGTATGCTCATGATATAGCAAAAAGATCGTAAACCTACTTGGCCATTTTGAAGTTCGGAAAAAATACAGATTGTATCTAAGACAACTTGGTAAAGGAGACAATGGATACAGTGCTTACTGGTTCCCAAATGAGCAGGATGCAGTCATACATCATAATAAGAAACACATGTCTTTCTTTACGATCTATACTAATTAACACATTAACACTCGATTGATGAGGCCAGATCAATTCATTTTTTTTCAGCATAAAAAATGGTGTCCTGCATATTCCATTAAAAATTAGAGCGTTGGAAGGCAATGTCAGCAATGCTCAAGGAAAAGAAATAATAAAGGCGTTAAGCCTTACCTGTGGGCATGCATTCCCCTCGCTAGAAAACCCATTGCAATTTTCAGTTCTTGTTTTACTAATCTGTAACAGCTCATACCACATGAATGCATCAGATTTATATAAGTAGCTCATATTCCAGGGTTCTTGACCAGCATACTTTGAATAGCTCAAAATCAATTTATTACCTTGTCCATTTGATCAATAACCAATTTATAAACATTTTTTTTGCCAATACCTGAGTCAGTGGATGTGAATCCACACTGGGCGCATCAGATCTTTTGATTTATCAGAGAAAAACCTTAGGCCATTCTGCAAGCAAGCAGTATCACCACACTTCATGAAGAATATAAAAAACTAAATAATTTAACCAGTAACCGAATAATCATGTTCATGAACAATGGAAAAACAGATCAGACCGGGGGAGAAGAACATGCAAAAAAATTTCACATCGAAGAAACAAATTCATTACCAAACAAAAAACTGAATTATCTTACTTACTCCCCTGCTCGAACAAACATACTCATGAGTAAACAAAAAAGTCGGATTGGAATAAGAAGGAAAAAATTGAATCCACGCTGGATCAGCTTGGAGCACACCAAATTCATCGAGAGAACGTCGAATGCTAGGGGAGCCGCCATGCATAGAGCCGCCGGCGCCAGATCTAGGCTGGAAGGAGGGGAGCCAGGCGTGGCGGTAGAGGTCGAGCCGCCGAAGAGCGAGCTACCGACGCTGGAGAGAAAAAGCGAGAGGATCATTGAAGAGAGGAGAGGAAAGGAAGAGGAGGGGATCCAATCTGAGAAAGGTGGGAAAAACGATAGGTTGAATAAAACTGGAGGGGAGGAGGAGGGCATCGCGGGGCAGCGCCGTAGGGAGGGCCGGAGCCAGAGGAGGAGGGTGGTGCAGGGTGACACAGTGGGGAGGGAGGAGGGTGGGAGTCCAGGGATGGCGGCGCCAGCAAAGCGGGGGACGGGCACGTTTCCGGCCAAGAGCGAACGAAGAAGCGGCCGGGGCTAGAGGAGGAGGGTGGCGCGTAGGGGTGAAAACGGCTCGGATACGGTCGGATAGGGGTCAACCCATATCTGTATCCGTATTTTATATCGGATACGGATTCGGAGACAAATAGTATCGAATACGGATTTAGTCGGATATGGTTTCGGATCGGATATGGGTCGGATACGAATACAAAACCGGGTTTTACCATAATACCTCAACGGGAAAAAATCGACATAAACCTACACTCATTGTTGGTCATCCACAAAAGCACAACACGTAGTATAAAATTAAATGCAATTTGAAAGACATACAAACTATGAATATAATGATCTATGCTACTAGAAAACAAAGTGGAATAATTCAAACAACCCGATAATAAGTACTAAACATATATTCATAAAATCTAAAAATAAGTGCCACACGTAAGTGAACATATTCACATACATGTAATATTCAAATTCTGAAATCCGGATATCCGAATTCCGATATCCGGATAATTGCCGGTATCCGTATCCGGATAGCACTATCCACCGGATACCCTCCAACCCGTATCCGTATCCGTATCCATCAAAAAATCTGGATAATTATCCGTATCCGTATTCGTATCCGTCCGGATAGGAAAATGAGTACCAAATCACCCCTAGTGGCGCGAGGCGGCGCCGTAGTGAGGATGAACGAAGGTGGAATCGGAGAGCCCTAAGACGACGGATTCACTAGAGGATTGGAGAGGCAGCACCGGTGGAAGGAGAAGGGAGAAGGTGTGCGGAGCCGAGGAGAGACGGCGCGCTAGGACTGGAACTTTGGCTCACAGCTCGCGAGCAGTTCGGGCTCAAGCCTCAAACGAGCCCGAGCCGAGCCTCAACCTCAGCTCGGTCAACCAACTGAGCCCGAGCCGAGCTGGATCCAGCTCGCTCCGGGCTCATTAAGCCCACTAGCGAGAGACGTGAGTCACGACTCACGCCGTCACGTGAGAGACGCGATGCAACCGACCTGCTCGGTTGCTCTACTCGAGTGCTCCACCCGACTGCCCGCTCCTCAGTCCTCTCCTCCCTCACTCCCTCTACGCAACGCGGCACGCCTCCACCAACCCACAACTCCACCAGATCCCCCTTCCTCCCCCGCCGCCAGATTCCTCCTCCTACCACGCCGCGCCGGCCAGATCCCTCTCCTCCGGTCCTCCTCCGCCGAGCTGGCTAGATCCCCCTCCTACCCCGCCACACCGGCCCCACGCATCTCCCCCCGCTCCGCCGCGCCACCGACGCCATGCGACTCCGCTTCCGGAGACCAGGCGACAAGCGCGTCGGCGCCCCTCGGCCACTACCTCCGCGCCCTTGAGCAGTCGCGCCCGAGCTCCACCAGCCGCCCGCCAGCCACCAACGATGATGCCGGCCACCAACGACGATGACGGCCACCAACAGCGACGCCCGCCAGCCACCAACAGCGACTCGTGAGCTCCCACCCTCCCCCTGGCCACCGTCCCCGGCCTTCGCTCATCCTCCATCTACCGCCCTTACCCCCTTCCTCTCCCCCTTCTCATCCTCCAGGCAGGAGCTCGCGAGCCACTCATGAGCCACTTGTGAGCTGGACCGAGCCCGAGCCGAGCCTCAGGTCTGGCTTGTTGGTCTAACCGAGCCCGAGCCGAGCCAGCACTAGCTCGCTCGAACTCGGCTCGGTTCCACCCCTAGTGGGAGGTAGATCGACGCGCGAGAAAGGGACAGGGCCAAGCTAGGGTTTAGGCCGGAGGGCAGGATGGGGAGGACGGCGGGTTGAGCTCCGAAAAACATGGAGACGTAAACGTAAAACACAACGTAGCGAGAGCCGCTTGCTCACTTGATCAGACGGTCCTGATGATCTAGGCTTTTGGATATAAAATTAGAAACTCTATGGGTTTTTTTTGCAAAAGAGTCTAGGTGAGGCTTGGATCGCCAGATTGACTCCAGTATGCATGATCAGACGACTGAGAAGAAACGGGGCGACGTGGAGCACGGACCGCCGAATGAGTGCCGAGGAGCAGATTGGATGGCCGAGACAACTCCGCCAACATGGATAGTCTTGTTGGATAGGAAAGCAGTTCAAGGCTCCATAGAACCTAGGCTCCATGATCGAATGCTCTATATTGTGCTTTAAGATTCGTGTTGTTTGACGTGTATATCTTTACATATATACTAAATAAAATATTTGAGATGCCAAACTCCGAAAATTTTAAATTCATCTTCAGTTTGAACTAGTTTAAACTAGTTTGAACTATATTTATCTTAAATTTAAAAGTAGTTTAAACTAGAGTTAAATTTAATTTTTTTCAAATTTTGACGTCTCAAATATTTTTTTGTAGGTATATAAATTTACAAATACCAAACATCACAAATCTCAAAGCGTATCTAGTGGTAATGGATCATGGAACCTAGGCTCCATGGAGCCTTATGTAATTATATATATATATATATATATATATATATATATATATATATATATATATATATATGTATATGCACTTCTATACATGCTAGTGACCATTGGATATGCTTCAAGATTCATGCTTATCTCCCACTCCTTCTCATATGCTCTTTTGAAAAAAAAACACCATATTTTAGAGAAAAAAGCAATTCAGTCCTTCTTCCCCCCCCCCATTTTCCTCTCCTTCTCTCCCTTCGGCCAGGTCAAGTCGGCTACCCTCTATGGGCGGCATTGACGGCGACCACCTCCCCTTCCTCGCGCGATGACGCCAGCTCCCACTTGAGTCGTCATGTCGGCCACAGCCGCTCAGCTCAGCACGGTACGACAGCTCAATCAGGAGCCAGCATGGTCGCGATAGGGAGGGGCTGTGGTCGTCGGCAGTGCCGCTCCCAAAAGACAATCGGCTCGATTGGCACGGAGGAAAAGGAGGAGAGGAAGAATGACTGGATTGCTTTTTCCTAAAAATTGAAGGGTTTTTCTTTACAAAAGAGCATGTGAGGAGAGCGAAATCTTAGCACATATCATGGAGCACATTTAATGGTCGCTAGCATGCATGGAACTGCATATAGATATATAAAAACTGCTCTCTATCTATCGAATATTGAATCAACAAGTACTGTGGTTTATGTTTCCTTAAGTCTCGGTGTACCTATTATTGTACATAATAATTAGAGGCAAGCATAGAAGAATGTATCATTATTTTTTGGGGAACAGGACTACCTTCCCTTTGTGCAGAACTTCTAACCTTTCTACTCAGATTTTTCAGAGGGGGATACTAAGGTCATACGCAGCACTAGCCCTATCCTGGCCCTATCCTATCCTACTTCTATTTTATCCCCAACACAACGTTGACCCTATCATGACCCTATTTCATATCTCTCTTATATTTTACTTTCAACCCTATTTTTACTATTCATGATATTATTTTTATATTTTATAGGGCTAGAAAATAGGATCACCATTAAATATGTTCTAAAGAATAGATGCTCTTCGCCTCTTCATTGCATTGAGTACTCATGGTGCCACTTTTGGGATTGAATGGAAATCGGTAAATCACATGGAATCATTAATAGTTTTCTGCATTCCTTTTCATCTCTCGGTTGTTGCATCATATCGGAATATTATATTTCCCATGTTTGGTCCACTGTTAAATGTGAGGCTGAATGTAATTTCCAATAAGAATCATATCTTTTCGATGCTGAAAAGGGTTTATGCTGAAGTCATGCGAATGAATAAAACTGAAAGGTAAAAGAAAAAGAGAGAAGTGGTTCTTGGCCCTGGGGTATGCTGATTGATGATGCCTGCAGATATGCATTATAATGAACTGTTATCTAGCGAAATTTTGTGTAATGAAATAGATGAATTATAGCTAGTGGGCGTTTGCATCTGAAATTCACGTGTATGTTTTTTCATCAACTTGTGAAGGTTCTGAAATTTGTCAGTACTTGGCTCCAAATGAGGAGATGCTTTCGGACACGACGTGCAAGTGTGCTATCGTTTCATTTTCTTTCAACTCAACCTCAGGTTTTTTGAATGATATAATTTCTAGCTGATGACAGGTATCATACTGTCGTTAGTGACGAATCATGAACACGTTACTGCGAACTTTGTTAAGCGCATTTGTACTATTCTGCCTCTTGATGTCGAGCATGAGGTCCAGGTTAAGTGTAGCTGACTCTCGAATTTTGAGCCACCAGTACGCAAAGAATGTCGGCATTCTTCACATCGATCTGTGATCTTTGATAAGATGTTGCAAATATTCTTCTGATGTAACTCAAGCTCTAGTTAAAAAAAAAAGTGGACTTCACTGAAAGGCAGTATATTTTTACACAGCTGGATAGTATCATCTAGGTATTTAAAAAATTGGGATTTGCAAGATTATGTTGCACAATTTGTTGTTCCAGGATCTACTTAATCTCTTTGCAGGTTTCTCATATCTGGTTCTGTTAGAAATACCCAACATTTCAATTATTAATACAACTTTTGATTCCACATTCTATATCATCCTGTCTTATTCAATGAGGCGCATACATTCTTGTTTTGCAGGCAAGCTTTTTGTGACTTTTGCTATTGTTTTGATGATGCGATCACTAATTCAGATTCATCACCCATTGATGAATGTATCAGCCGCATTATGATCTCCTGGCGGAACAAGAACCAGCCAACCATGATCTCGTGTACCTGACATAAAGCGTAAAAATTCCGATTGGTTTCAACTGGTTTTGCTACTTGCTTGTTTTTTAAAGGTTTTGCTACTTGTTTTCTGCCGTAGTGTATGTTCACAGCTTTTCATCTGCAATATTTTGATCTACTCTGGGCCTCTGGCCGTGCTTCTTCATTACCCTCTAGAATACTAATCATCGCAGCTCTAGCTCCCAGATTCTTATCCGGTGCTGCTATAGAGCTATGGAGAACAGATCAACTTTTGAATCAGAACAGAGCGGAATTTGAAGCAGATCACAGTATAAAACATGAACTGGGTGGAGCGTTGATTCTTGGCAAGAGCGGAGCAGAAGTAACATTTTTTTTGAGAAAAGAAGTAGCATTGTTAAAGGAGGAGGAGCGAGGGGTTGCAAATCTGACTCTCAGCGTTGATCATACAGGTGCGAATAACGGCTACTAATAGTGTTGATCATGCCTGCACATGCTAGTTGGTGCCACTAGACTTCTTTTCACATATAAAAAATTTTTGATGCCAATATGCGGATATACACAGGTCCATGTCATATATTGTTATGCTCTCACGACAGTACACTAGTCAGCTGGCAGAGTACACATGAATCAAGCCACCTCAGCCATATCTGCACATATCTGCAACATACACACACACTAGTGGCTACCACTCTGCCAAGTACAATTCAGCACAAATTTCTCACCTAGGTCAGGAATGCATCCAGAGGTGAAGCCAAGAAATCTGCCAATCTCACATCCAATGGCCAATACCACCTGGTTTCTTTTCCCCCTGAATTATAGTGCAACGAGGGTAGGATGCGAGCAAAATGGCAAGATGCAGCAATGCGATAGCACCCGTTCCTGCCAGCCCTTTTTTCTTTCCTGCGTTTCACCATCGTTTTCTGGTGCTTTAGCTCTGGTACCAGCCGCAAAGGAGAAGAGACTGTTGATCTCTAGAATCCGGCGCCGGCGGCGACCGATTAAGGACCACTATTTCTGCAAAGTCCCATCGGCCACGGGACGAATGGGATGCGCCCACGTGAAGCGGGAATGGTGCGTTGTTCTCCTCTCCGGTCAAGATTATCATGCCAGCGACAACAGTTAAGCCCATGGATTCCTCCCTCCAACCTGACGCTCGCTTCGACCACGTAACTCAGCTCTCTGCCTTTCCTGCTACGGGCCTGAGTAAAAGTGCCATGCATATCTAAGGGTTAGAGAGCACGAATACTTTCGGATGAAAACAAAGGGGAAAAGAAACACCCCAGCAAGTGTCAGAAATTCGAAATTAATCAGCGGCGGATCAAAATTGAAATCTTGAGGAACTCACAGAGGTTTCGTCGGAGCTCCACGGGTGGGAACAGGATATGAGAAGGGGGGCGGTTGACAAAAAAAAAAACCTATGGTGCAGATTACAGGAATAATATGGGATTCCATGGACCCCTATTAGTCAAGAACAAATGTAGTAGACCTTATCGATCTCCACTTTCCGTCTCCTCTTTATCTTAAATTCCGTCAGCTCCGCAGACATGTTCCTGTTATGATAAGGGGAAAAAAAGATTAGGGCATTGTATTTCTATCAGGAAGTTGGGAGGAAAGTCTGGACAGGCATATGAAAGAGCAAATGCACCTTTGTAAGTGTTGATAAGAAGCTGCATTACGACCTAACTCTCTTCAGAGATCATATTCCATTAGGCAAACTGGGATAGAAATACGGAGTACGAAGAAACTTCCGTAGAACATGTATTAGCACCACATGCCTGTTATACATCACAATCAACGGCCCTTACCCAGATGAGTCAAGACGCACAGTTTCATGATACGAACGTCAGTTAAGTGACAGGATGGCTCTATAAGGTCTTCTGCCCTTATGGTATGCAGGTAATATCAAATTTATCAGTAACACAAAGCATGATACAAAGAATTACATTACAAAACTACAAAAGAAGAATAGCTGGTAATTTTCAGGACCAAAAGACAAATGAATTTAGTACTTTTATAGTCCCTGATCCATCTATTACGCAGATAAGCAAACAGCATTTGATTTTTACATTATGACAGCTAGAAGTCTAGATCAGACAATGTGACTATCAAAACCACAGTAAAAAGAAAGGGACATTTTTGCCTGTTTGAGTGTGTAGTCCCTTGAGCCATACATCTCGCTTGACGGCTATAGAGAACAACAGCTCAGGAGTGAAATATTTAGATGGAAAGATTTGCAGAGCAGTGAATAAACATAGCAGAAGAATGCAGGGAAAAATAGTCAATCTGCCACCTTGTCATCATTATCTAACTACCTTTAGTTTATATTTTAGAAGGATGAACTAGATTTGATTCTGAATTCTAGCTGTCGGTATGCATTGAAATAAACCACACAGCTGTACCACTAATTTGCTTCCCAAGCATCTATCTACCAAATAAAAGCACTATCAAGGAAGATAGAAATTATTATGTTGGGATAAGACACTGGATAAGTGTCAAGGAAATCCCCTCACACTTTATATCATTGCAGTATGATATTCCCAATCAACCATGCTCGAGAAACCTCTTTTGCTGCTCATATCGAGAAGATGATCCTCACTGCAATACCATTAAAATAGAATTACTTTTAGTATGTAAGCTATAGCTTGTATACAACAAGGAAATAGAACCTTGGTACGTACTGGCATGCTGATGCTTACTTATCCCATTTGCCTAGAGCTCTTGCTGAGGAAGAGGGAGGGAAAGTTCTTATTGAGAATGAAGAACATATGGTGTCAATCTGAAAAACAAGTCAAAAGGCAATCCACTTTTCACTAGGACCAGATTATGTCTAGGGCTCCAGATATAGGGAATAAGTGAGTGTGGTCATCAGATTTTATTCATCGATGTGGAATTGTAATGGACACTCCTTATATTTGTGTAGGCTTAGAGAGTGGACAGGCCTAAATATTTCCAGTGATGGCAGCCAATATCATACTCTACAGCTTAAAGTTAAGATTCCAGGGTGTCTGGAGCTAACAACTCCTGATATGATGAATGCCTTCAGCACTTGGATTGTGAGTATATATAGGGCAGAGACCTGCACTCATCAGTTCACCCAAGTTCACGTTTCGGGCCAAGTTAGCCTCTCTCTTCTTACTCAATTCCTGAAGATTATCAATCTTCACTAACCATGTCAAGGGACCCACTTGTCGTAGGAAATGTTGTTGGGCATATCTTGGACCCATTTATCAAATCAGCGTCACTTAAGGTTCTATACAACAACAAGGAACTAACCAGTGGGTCTGACCTCAAGCCATCACAAGTAGCAATTGAACCAAGGATTGAAATTGATGGGCACGACATGAGGAACCTTTACACTCTGGTAAGTCCATAACCACCTCAATACTACATTAAACAGTAATAAGTTTAAGAAGGCATATTTTGGGTCTAGCCAATAACCTTGTGTGTAAAATACACAATGCTACACAAACATGGCTCTACTATTCCTCTTCTTAAAGCAGCATGCAATCTCTTATTTCTAACATATGCCTTTTGAGTACATTCACTTTAGGTGTTTTCAGTAGCTGTAGAGCACTGGAAGCAAAAGAATCTCAACTTTCTGTAAGTTGTACAATCTCGTATTGGTGGGTTGAAAGAGACTTTAGGTGCTTTATTTCATGTAGATCCTGTAAAAATATTATACTTGTTTTTGATAGGGTCGGCACATATGTGTGCATCTTTGCATATGGTGCTGACTTGGAATCAAAATTACGCACGTCAGTCACGAGGTACAGGAATCTGAATCATTATGATTAGATGCAGTAATAAATGTAACAAAATATGAACATACACATTTGCTAGCGTCACAAAGGTGTTCTAGTAGTTATACTAACATTGGAGCTGGAAATTAACAGCATTATAGTAATTGTCTAAAAAGCATCAAAGTTAATGGATAACTCTGACATCCAAGTTGTGTTAGCTAAGGACATGTTCTTGTCAGCTTATAAGGCCTTATTTGTCTTATTAGGGTTTGGGATTATTTTCGTTTAAAATAAAAACGATTTGTTTTTTCGAATCCCTTTTTTTCTATCTCAAAGACTTGCCTAAAACTTTTAAAACACAAGTCGAACGAAGCGAATCCGACTCTCAAGGCTACCTTGGGGAGCTCTCGAAGTTAGAAGAAAACTCAAATAGTCAAATAAGACAGATAAGTCAGATAAGATAAGCTGACGAGAACAGGTCCTAAGAATGCAGTATCACTGTAATCTTATTACTTGAAACAAGTAACTGTGACATAAATGTGTATCTGAAGCAATTTGCTTGTAGGTGATGGTAGATCCTGACTCACCAAGTCCAAGCAACCCAACAAAAAGAGAATACCTTCAATGGTAAGGCCTATTTTTTTTTAATTAATAGAAATTACATGACTATATTAATACTGTTGAGATTATTATGTCTTGGTTTGCATTAGTCTTTGTATAGGGTCTTTTCTGTTTATTTGCCATGGCTGTACATAACTTATATTGGCCATTTGGCCTATGGAATTAGATCTAGAGTTCATTCCAACAACTACTCCACTTGTATGATGTGACAACTGACAACTCCAAATCAAAAGTGATACTTACAGTTGATGGTTATATGCTTTTCACAGGTTGGTGACAGACATTCCAGAATCGACAAATGCTAGTTATGGTAGGTTCTTACTTTTTTTTCCTTTCCTAATTTGAATGTTTGGATGGGTTCAAGAGTAATATAAGATTCTACAGTAATTGCATATTTTGCTGGTCTAAATGGCATATGATTTTTACGTAGCTTGCTTTGATATAATAGAAACTGGCAAAGCATATCATCAATAGTTTGTAAAAAAACCACAAATGCCAACTATAATAAGTGCTTAGAAAGATACCAAATTAAAAGAAAAAAAGACACATAAATAACATACCTTGATAGTAAGCAGCGCATAGTCCTGTTTTCCACATCTACCTCTGGGTAGAAATTTCTTTAAATTAAGATTAAACTGAGCTTGACAATTGGACTATCTATAAAAATGGATTGGCTGAGTTGAAGTTTAGTTTTTATTTTGAGATCAACATGAGCATCTCTCTATATGTTCCTTCCGTTACAACCTAAACTTAATCCCAATAAATAGCTATGTGATAACGTTTCTAAGGACGAGGGCAATATTCATATCAACTCACTTTTATATGTTTGCACAAATTATTTTACAGGAAATGAAGTTGTTCCTTATGAAAGCCCAAAACCAAATGCAGGAATACATCGCTTTGTCTTTGTACTCTTCCGTCAATCTGTCCGGCAGACTATATATGCACCAGGATGGAGACCAAATTTTAATACAAGAGACTTTGCAGCACTTTATAATCTTGGACCTCCTGTGGCGGCGGTGTTCTTCAATTGCCAACGAGAGAACGGTTGTGGAGGAAGACGATACATTAGATAAATATCAAATCATTATTAATGAGAGTATGGCGTGGTGCAAGTTCCATGCCTGCAGTCCTTTTGCAGCGCCCGAGGTCCCCCAACGCTTCCCTGCCGTCCCCTTCGTCCAGCGCAGCCACCGGACAAGGTTCACCTCCATGCAGCGTTCCTGCCCAGCACTGCTTGACGGGCATTCAGTGTTTAGCACGTCTTCTATGCAGTGGCTTGGCTATTCCCATGCTGCTAGTAGTCCCTCCTGTCTTTCCATGTTGTATTCGGAACGTCGGTTATGGCTCGGAGCCTTTTGGTGTGTTATCGCTTTCAAATGAACTGTGTTCCCATCCGTCTCCTAAACTGGAATGTTCGTGGGTTGAATAATGGGACTCGCCGCAGTGTACTTCGCAACCTCGTCTTGTCCACTCGAGCAAACATTGTCTGCATTGAGGGATCCAAACTTGAGACGATCACTCCATGATTATTCTTGAGTCGTCGGCGCTCCTTCTCCGACAACTTCGCTTGCAGACCGGCGGAGGGCACTAGAGGCGGCATCCTTCTGTTGGTGCATGAGAGCTTCTTCTCTCTCGACGCTCTCGTGCTTTCTGACCATTGCCTCTCAGCCACAGTCCGCTCCAAGCTTGATAGCCAACATTGGCGCATCACGGTGGTCTACAGTCCTCAGCGCACCCCTGAAAAATTCCTTTTCCTCAATAAGTTGCCCGACCACCAACCCCCTCATGCCAGTCTACCTTGGCTTCTCATAGGAGACTTTAACCTCATTTATCAAGCGGCTGATAAGAGCAACAACAACCTCCGGCCGACCCTCATGAACGCCTTCCGCTCCACCCACAACAATCTAAGCCTTAAAGAATTACCCCTCTCAGGCCGCAGGTACACCTAGAGTAACGAACGGGCCACCCCCACGCTGACCAAGATCGACCGTGCCTTCTGCTCCATCGACTGGGACCTGTCTTGCCCCCTAGCATCGCTCCAGGCCCTCCCCACCCTCATCTCAGACCACACCCCCCTTCTGCTGACCGAAGGCGGGGAGCAGAGGCGTGCCCATTGTTTCCGCTTTGAGAACTACTGGATGCGATTGGAGGGTTTCCAGCAGGTGGTGAATCAGGCCTGGAATCGACATGTTGCCCCGGTAAACCCTTTTCGACATTTGCACATCAAGCTGGCCCGTGTTGCCAAAGCTCTACGCACCTAGGCTGTGCGCCAAATTGGTGATCTCAAGCTCCAACTCGCCATCACCCATGAAATCATATCTCTCCTGGACCAGGCTCAGGAGTTGCGCACCCTCATCTTGAAGAGGCCCTGCGGCAGCTCCTCAAGAAAAGGTGTCAAGGTCTTGCTGTCCTAGAAAAGGCTCATGCTTGTCAGAGAGCCAGGATCAGATGGCTTAAGGAGGGCGATGCGAACACCAAATTCTTCCACATCCGAGCAAACAACAGGAGAAGGAAAAACTTTATCCGCTCCCTTGTCACCCCAACAGGTTGTGCGTACTCCCACAAAGATAAGGCGGTAGAGTGCCTCCGCTTCTTCAAAAACCTTCTGGGGACGTCCTACACGCGCACCACCACATTGGCGTGGGACCAGCTGGGCTACTCCCTACACGACCTTTCGGAGCTGGAGGAGCCGTTTGATGAGGAAGAGATCAAGAACGTCGTCTTCTCCCTCCCCTCTGACAAAGCCCCAGGTCCGGACGGCTTCACCAGTCTCTTCTATAAGAAATGTTGGGATGTCATCAAGCCCGATCTTTTCCAAGCCCTACAGCACTTTTACAATCTGGGCGCCTCCTCCTTTAACTTGCTAAATTCCGCCAACATCGTCCTTCTCCCCAAAAAAGAAGAGTGCAACCAGCTTTCAGACTATAGACCGATCAGCCTCATTCACAGCGTGAGCAAAATCTTGACAAAGCTGCTTGCCAACCGCCTGGCCCCTCACCTGAGCATCATAACCTCCCCCTGCCAGAGCGCTTTCATTAAAAAGCGCTGCATCCAGGACAACTTCCTGTACGTGCAGAATGTATTACAGGAGCTTAACCGGCAAAAGACTCCAGCCCTCTTCCTTAAGTTGGACTTTGCAAAAGCTTTCGACTCCGTTCACTGGGGCTATCTTCTTGAAGTCCTAGAGAAGTTGGGGTTTGGTCAACGCTGGCGAGACTGGATTGCCACCCTACTTGGCTCTGCCACCTCCTCTATCCTCCTCAACGGAGTTCCTGGTCCGAACTTCCACCACAGCAGAGGTGTTAGGCAAGGAGACCCCATCTCTCCCATGCTCTTTATCCTTGCCTTGGATCCCATCCAGAGGCTGTTCCAGCTGGCGGCGGAGCAAGGCGTTCTTTCTGCCATCCACTGCCGACCACTCAGGTTGCGCACCTCGCTCTATGCCGATGACGCTGCTCTTTTCCTCAACCCTTGTAAGGAGGAGCTTGTCTCAACGCTGCAGATTCTGGACGTTTTTGGACAGTCTTCGGGCCTATGCACCAATCTCAATAAGAGTGCAGTCTACGCCATCAACTGCTCCCACCTGAATCTCCTAGACATCCTCAGCCCCTTCCCCGGAGTCCGTGGAGTCTTTCCGTGCCAATACCTGGGGCTGCCGCTACACTCAAGAAGCGCCCGATCCCGATTCTCCCGCCATCATCGAAGCGCAAACCTGCCCCCATTGGAAAGGCGGTTACTCTCAAAGCCGCCTCACGCCTCAATCTGATCCTTTCGACCATCCCGACTTACTTTATCTCGGTGATCCAAATCCCGAAAGGGGTCATCAAGAAATTGGACAAAATCTTAGATCCTTCTTATGGACGGGAGACGACAACGCCAATGGCGGGCACGCCTTAGTGAATTGGGAGACGGTTTGCCGACCCAAAGCTCTTAGGGGTTTAGGCGTCCCGGACCTGATTCGTTTCAGTAGGGCGCTGCGCCTGAGATGGCTCTGGCAAGAGCGGACTTCCCCTAACAAGCCCTGGGTTGGCTCCCGCACCCCTTGCGGCAACTCGGACTTGGAGCTCTTCCGAGCTGCCACGGTGGTCAATATCAAAAGTGGCACAAAGACGAA
This sequence comes from Olyra latifolia, assembly GCA_036346145.1. Classification (NCBI taxonomy): domain Eukaryota; kingdom Viridiplantae; phylum Streptophyta; class Magnoliopsida; order Poales; family Poaceae; genus Olyra; species Olyra latifolia. Next base: position 20,972,890 of record CM070526.1, read on the forward strand.
CTTTTGGCTGGACAAATGGCTTGGAGGAGCTGCCCCGCGGGATGTAGCCCCTAATCTCTTCGTCATTGCCAAGCATACGCACCTCTCCGTGGCGGCTCAACTCCCGGATGGGAGATGGATCAGGACCATCCGCCACCTCCACATGCCCCGTCAAATCCAAGAGTACCTCCGGCTTTGGCCCCTCCTCCAGCAAGTCTCCCTGGACCCTTCCGCGGAAGATGAATTCTCTTGGAGGGCCTCCCAAGATGGATCCTTTTCGGTGCACTCAGCTTACCATCTCCAATTCCTAGGAAGCATTAGCTGGGACATGTCCAACCTGGTCTGGCAGGCCCACGCGGAGCATAAGTGCAAGTTCTTCGCCTGGACTCTAGCTCACGGGAAAATCAATACGGCGGATAGACTAGCACATCGGGGTTGGCCGCACACCCCCGTGTGCCCCCTTTGCTCCTCCGCCTAGGAGACCCTAGATCATCTCACCTCGGACTGCCTCTTCTCCAAGGCAGTCTGGACGTTGGTTCTTAGTGCCAGGCACTCCGATCTTCCCCCCCCCGGTCGGCGACATCAAAGAGTGGTGGAAGAATGCTCACATCCTTCTCCCCCAAAGTCTGCGTCGGGCCTTCAATGGTCTAGTGATTTGCTCTCTCTGGAATATCTCGAAAGAGAGAATAGGCGTATCTTCCAAAGACGCTTCTTCCTTCCGCACGCGTCGGGGTGGTGAGCAGTGCTTTGGAGGAATTTAGTTCAGGGCTCTGTTGCCACCCCATTACCATAGAGTAGTCCGTCGGCCCTTCTCTACCCTCCCCCTCCTCCTCGGGAGGCTTCTTGTACATTTAACCTCTTTTCCCTTTAATGAAATGGCAGAACGCCTGCCCCGTTTTCTCAAAATAAAAAATGCTCCTCCACAGGCAGGAAATTTAATCAAATGCGAGAATACAAGGTCTACATCACAAAGCAATAGTAAATGCTGGACCTTTTGAATGTATCTTCATTTAAAAATTACTTTGCCATGTATGCAAGCACTAAACAGTGTGCTTTGAGAGTGAATTGAACTTAAATCTCATATTTGATAACACTTTATCTGATTCTTAGGCAAGGAAAATCTAAAGATGATGTATCCAACAACTATTGTCTCCATCATGTGCAAAACAAAACTAACAATATCTCATAGTCCTTGAGAGCATTTCAGACCTCCTAGACTTTGAAAGAACTTCACAGGGTAATCCCCAGCAGCCTGTCTATAAGGCTGGTAATTTAGCAATGGAAAGCTGTGCAATAATCATAGTACAAGTTCTACCTGTTTCAATATTTTCAATGACCAAGGTTTGACAACTTTTGTATCGTCTGATATAGAACGATTACTTCATGAGTCTTATCTGGATTTATGCCAGTGCTTTGCAAGGGTCGAACTGCATTCCTTCATCCACCGGTCATGATGCAGGGCTTCACTGTTCATCATGTCCAAACACTGCATAGTGGCTGGATGCTACCAAAAAAAAGCACTTAATAGTGGCTAATGTGAACCGTTAATAATGTCTGGCCATTTCTTTGTACTCCACTTGGATGTTCAGCTTCAGAAAAGCCATGCATATGCAGAGTAACAATAGACAATTAAAATATAAAAATGCAATAGCCAACCCAAGGTTAGATCTGCTCAGCATTCGTCCAAAGAAAAACAAGTAGCCAGATGATGCAAGTACTACACAATAAAAACTTAAATTCGTGTCCAGGCCTTAGAACCGAGTAAGTAGATGTTTTCTGAGTGCATAAGATCATAATCTCAAATGGAAACTGAAAATCTACCTGAAGAACTACAGCCCATTCAAATGTATTTGCTTCATTATTATGGAAAGCATTGCACATATCTCATCCATATCCTGATGGTTTTTCTGTCCTACTAAGAATTCACTGATCTTGCCATTCACCTCAATCAAACTGGATCCTGGCTCCTTCTGCACGCCTTTCTCACTCATCAGCCCTCTCACCCTCTTCACATCTGCCCATCTATCACTCACAGCATATACGTTTGAGAGAAGAACATGAACCCCACTACAAGAGGAGTCCAACTCATGGACATGATTAAGAATCTGCTGAAAAAAATCCACTCGCCCATGAGATTGGCATGCTCTCAGCAGGGCTCCCCATGTGAACACAGCAGGTCTCATAGGCATGACCTTAATTACGTCATATGCTTCCTGGATGAGTCCAGCTCTGCCAAAAAGATCAACCAAGCAACCATAGTGTTCTTCCCATGGTGAGAGCTTGTATGAATTTTTCATCAGCTCAAACAACTGACGGCCTTCTTGCACTAAACCAGAGTGGCAGCATGCACCCAGGATAGTTATAAACGTGACTTCATTGGGAGGGGAACCTGAAGCAACCATCCTGTCAAAGTACTTAATAGCTCCCCTGCCATGGCCATGCAATGCAAACCCATTGATCAACGCATTCCAGGAGGATCCGTTCTTCAGGGGCATCTTATGGAAGATGGAAACAGCAGTCTCCAAACGCCCGCACTTCGCGTACATATCAACCAGTGAAGTCCCCACATGGACGTCCCACTGAATGCCCTTGCGCTCTATATATTCATGAACCCACCTCCCAGATTCCAGCGCACCCAAGCTCGCACAAGCTGAGAGGACAGTGGAAAGAACTACTTTGTCTGGCTTCACCCCTGATGTCTGCATCGCATTGAACACCTCCAATGCCTCGCTCGGACGCTTGCACTGCACCAAACCACTTATTATAATCGTCCAAGAAACAATGTCCCTCACCAAAAGCCTATCAAACACTCGCCTTGCAAGATCCAATTTCTCGCACTTGACATACATATCTAGCACTGCATTCCCAACAATGAGGTTCGGGCTGTTCAGCTCCTCCTCACGCTTGAGATACCACCCATGGACGGCCTTCCCAGCCCGCACCACCCCCAGCCTGCCGCAAGCCACGAGCACGCTCGCCAATGTCCCCTCGTTTGGCATAACGTCCATCTCGCTAAACACCCCGAGAGCCTCCGCAAACCTCCCACCCCTGATGAATGCAGACACCAGCGCTGTCCACGACACGACGTCCCGCTCCGACATTTCGTCGAACACTCTCCTCATGTCGCCGCACGCGCCGTAGAACGTGACCAGCGCGTTCCGGACGGGTAGGCGCCCCAGGAACCCGGCCTTCGCAGCCACGGCGTGCGCCTGGTGGCCCTCGCGGAGGCCGCCCAGCCTCGCGCACGCCTTGAGCGCCGCGGGGAGCGTGTACACATCGGGCCGCGCATCGGCGCCCGAGGCGAGCAGAGCAAATGCCCGGAAGGCGGCGGAGGGGTCGCCGGCGAGGGTGAGTTGGGAGATGAGAACGTTGAACGGGTGGGCGCAGCAGGGTCGGGGGTGGAGGCGGAGCAGCGTGTGGACGGCGTCCGTGGGCGCGCGCTCAAGGGCGAGGTGCCTAGCAAAATGCGCGAAGAGAATGGCGTCTCCGGCGAGGCCGGAGGTGAGGAGGAGAGCTTGGGCTGCGAGGAGGACGCGCGCGGGGAGAGGGCTCGGGGACGCGAGGAGGGCGCAGAGGTTGCCCGGCATCAGTTCCGCGGCGTTCCGGGCTGGGACGAGGGGTGGAATTTTAGAAGGGAAATGCATTCCTACGTGTATGTAACTGTAGAGGAATTTTAGAATTCGATACTCTTTAAAATTTATATTTTAAGATTTACCACTATGAAACACTCTCGTACACATATAGCTCCATATATCATTGACATAGGATGAAAGACGTGCCAATTAAGTATCAAATTCTAAATTTTTCTGTGGTGACTCGGCATGTTCACGACCATGGATCTCACACCAAGATTCACACTTTTTTTTTTTTTTTGCAAAAAAAGGCCTCACGGTTGAAGGCGGTACATGAGTGGTCGATGGCTAGGGCCCACGGTGGTCGCTGGCTAGGGAAGCACCGGAGTGGAGGGAGAGAAGGGGCAAAATGGAGCCCAAGGAAGATCCAACGACCAGCAACCTATCTAAAACAAATGTAACATGGGGGGAATCTGTTCTCCTTTTAGAGTCTTTGCTTGAGCTTGCACATGACCCAATGGCCGAGTGATCATTTATCCTGTATGAACTAGGGAGATTTATGCTCATGCCATTATAAAGTTAATGCTTTACAGAAATGTCACTCCATGTGACAATATGCTCGTGCCATTATAAAGTTGGTTCTTCATAGAAATTCCACTCAATTTGACAAGGCCCAATAATATAATTGGCTATACCTTACCTAGACATTGAAAATGCTAAATTTGTGAATAATGCCTGGTAAACTATGACAAATATCATTTTTAAAGAAAAAAAAAGGATTTTACAGTATGAAAAGTTGAGAACCGATTCGCAAACGATTGTAATTATGTCGTCACTCGCATTCACTTTCAACCAAAAAAAAAAAGAAAACGAAAGCAAGGAAGGAAGAAAGAAAACAACCAAGTTAGATGGAAGGAGTTAGGGAGTTAGGACAACATGTGAAACAAGCATGTATGGCACTAAAAAGGTAAATCAAACACAGGCTATCTTCGGAACAATTATTTGCAACTTTTTTGTTCACCCAGAGGCAACCCATGAATAGGGATTCGTATCCTTTAACATTGATATAGCAATCTCACAGCATATAACGTTTTTTTTTTCTAGTCATCGAATAAAGAATTGGATGCTACCTTACAACAATCGAAATATTGTATAAAAAAGACTAACAGAAAAGGATAATCGTGACGTAATTTATTGGCAGCCGATCTAAACGGTTCATTCTTGACCTAAGTGTTGAATGCGTTGCTACACACTGATTGATCTCAAAGGGACTTCTCAAAAGAGAATGGTAGCCACGGCTAATAATTCTAGCTGACCTGATAGTGATGGGAAATTTACCTTAGCTAAGTAAATTGAGTTTTCTACATAGACATGTCAAAAGTCTCGTTTTAAAAGGCAAACTTGTCACATCGATCCCTCCATTGACTCCAATCGATTTTGCCTTTTTGTTTATTATCGCATTATTGTTTTCCTGATTCCATTTGTCTCAAGGGGAGAAAACAAATATGAACACCTTTCATCCATACTCATTTGACCTAAGACTATATGCAACGGTTTCTCTTCGCGAAGAGATTCTAGTTTCCTTCACCGTTCTTCGTCGAAAGGGATTCTCTCTTTTATTCTCTTCATAAATGGATTCTCTCTTCTTTTTCTATATCATTTCCTTCAAATGGATGCTGTTAAAGATAGTGAAAATGTAAGAAAAGAATATAGTATAGAAAATGAGAAAGGAAATAAAATAAAGGGAATATGGTTGTACATGATGAGATATACAATCCTTCATGTCACACTGGAACCTAGGAGACCAACACTATGGAGTCCACATAAAAAATAAAAGCCAAATGGGTATGACATGTAACAGAAAAGTACATGTGGAGAGTAAATTAAGCTCTGGCTAACTTTTATTTGCAATTTTCAAAAAAGAAAAGGAATAAGTCCCTGTCTATGGAAACTTCAGAGTTGACCCATAAAAAGCTACATTTGTTATCTCATTCGGAAACTAGCTGCTTACTACAGTTTCAGCTCTCTCTCTCTCTCGTTCTGTGTCTGTGTTTTCAGAAACAATTTCATCTCTGTGTTTTACTGTTCATGATGGTCTGATGGAGAACACTGCTACGGATCGACAATGGTCAAAGGTAAAAATCCAATACATTTTGCACTTATCTACTGCAAATTTGTTACTAGCGAAGCATTTCCAGACAAGGAGACGAGGCTTGATCTTTGACAGTCTGACGAAGCTTTAGGCTGTACCAAACAGGCGCATGCAGCATCGCTGTGGAGCTCCTGCTCGTTCTGGCCACGGAGAGGAGGAAGGAAGAAGACGGAGGCCGGCCATGGTGCGTGTGTGCGCCATGCATCATTAACCACTCTTCTTTGCTTCATTTTCTTGTGCCTCTAGTGCTACCACCGCAACCTGACGCAAACTTTTCCCTCGATCTCTTGCTGCTGCGTCAAAACCATCATCGCAGAGATCGGAGAACCCTCTGCCTGGTCCGCCGCCGCCGCCGGCGACTCAGAGGGCTCCCTGGAAGGAACCGTCGCGACGATCGATGCGCCGATGCTATCCCTGGACGAGATCATCGCCAAGACTGACGATTTCAGCCCCATGTACTGCATCGGGCAAGGATCCCACGGGAGCGTGTACTACTGCTCCGCCGCCGCCGCCGCCGACGCCGAGACCAAGGCTCCGGTCGCTCTGAAGAAGCTCGACGAGCCACTGAAGCACCTCTCCAAGCAGGAGCTCCTGACGCAGGCACGTAGAGAAGCACTTCTGTACTACTCGAGCGTGTTTCCCTCTTCTCCTGCTGATCGGCAGCAGCAAGAACTTCGCTTCTGTGGCTTCAGATCGCCGTCTCGTCGAGGCTGAAGCACGAGAACTTCGTCGAGCTCCTCGGGTACCTCGTCGCCGACGACCTCCTCTTGCTAGCCTACGAGTTCGCCACCATGGGCTCCCTGCACGACATCCTACATGGTACGGAATCCTAGCATTTTAGCAAAGCCTGTTATTTTCAGCCTAAAATCAGATTATGACCAGAAGCGAGATATTTATTATTTCGCTTTTGCTATTGATCAGTCCATTGAAAAGGTGTTTTAATTTCAGTCGATTTGACAACCGTCTATTGCTTTATGATTTGCGAAAAATTGGTGTGGTTTAAATGCTGGAAGTTCAGTCAAAGAGTACAGTAATCAAACAGCCCCTAAATGTACTGCGGGCAATGCACACGCGGATACTTTTTTGCTTGCAAAAATCTTTCCCTATTCTCTGTACCTGCGCCACATATTTTGAGAGTTTAAGGTAAGCTAAAAGAACAGGATAGATCTTATCGATGATGTCCAGAAAAGAATCAAGGAAATATTTCAAATCATCGTTTTGTTTTTTTGTCACATAAAATTGCATTCTAATAGGTCTAAAATTGCAGTCAATTTTAGTGTAATTTTAGTATACTAACGTGACGGGGTTTGGGGGAATGTCTGGGAGAACGCTGCGTTTTTCCCCAGCGCGCACGGGTGCTGGCCTCCCCCAAGCAAGCCATTCTTGCTCAGGCCCAGGCATGATCCTAATCTTGCCCGGGTGGGAGTTCGGGTCACCCCGTCCCCAACGGAGGTTGCATGCCTTTCCACCCGCTGTAATAAATGCTCTGACACCGTCACGACCACAACGTCCTGTCAAGACGCGGGAGACCGCGGCTACCTGCCCACCTCTTGTTGCACTGTTCCCATACCATCCTCCCGTAATCGCGAATGATGACGACGACTGTTCCAGAACGGCGCGCCCAAGGACGGCCTTCGGACCGCTGGATACTGGACTCCGCGCCCATTAGTATATTGTTTACACTCATGTATAAATAGACCACGTTGCTGTGCATATAGAGGTTAGCTGCTAGATATTACACACATGAGAGCTCCCGTTGAGGCAACCATAAAGTTGAAGCTCCTGTCTCCCTCTTGAGAAGCCTGAGTCCCCCTTTGCTGGCTAGGTCCGGGACTCCTGTTGTAATCTTTCTCCATGTTCTCCTAAATACAGATCACTGGACGTAGGGCTGTTACCTCTCCCTGAGAGGCCCGAACCAGTCTAAACCCCTTTGTTCTCCCGTTTACGGTTGCCTGATTGAGATCGCCTTCCCGAAAGCCCCCAAGGCTGCAGAGAAGAGGTCGGTTGATCCTTACACTCAACAAGTAAGCTCGGCATTCGGGAGCCCCGTACTCCCAACCGCCGACATAACGTCTAACGATTAGTCAATTGGATTTAGTTACTGATTTCAGTGTTTGTGATCACTACTTTTGTGACTGTGATATGTGCCAACTCCGCTAGCTAGTGCAGCACATTTTCTTACATGAGCATTTCTTAACTCGTACGTGTTTGATCGATCACGCGGCCGGGTACGCCTGCATGTTGCGGTAACCTATCTCCAATTCGTTTACCTGTCTAGCAGCCAGCAGGAGGATGGGAATTAAAGTTGTATATGTATGTCTACAAACTATTAGAAGAGTACAAAATTCAATATAATTGCTAGCGTATAATCGTCTGATTTTTTTTTCATTTTGGTCATATGAAATTTCACGCCAATAAACCTAAAATTGCACTCTTACTTAATATGCAATTTTAATACAATTACACTGCAATTTTTTAGTTCATTATTTTTTTTATTTCGTACGGGTTCACTGAATTTGGCTATAATTTTTTGTTTCTTTGTTTTCTAATCATCAAAATTAAACCTCTTGTCTATGATATATTTTTTTATTTTGTAGGGATTCAATAAGGGAACTCTATAATTTTTTTGTGTATTTAATTTTTTTTTTTGTATTTTGAATGCAACAAGTATACCTTGTAGTAGATAGAACGCACCAAACATGCTCACACAGAGATCAACACATGCACATTTGCCTCTCTGGATCCATCGATAGCTCCATCTCACTTTGATCGATCCATGACCACCGAACTCACAAACGTGCATGTCGTGAAGAGAACAGCTAGATATATATAGCCAACAGCAACCATGCGCTTCTATCTATGCATGGCGCTTGATCTGCATGCATAAAGAATCGATTTAGTTGGTTGAGGATTAGTCGCTCCTTTATTATTTTTGTTCAAATGGTTTGGCGTTTTATAGCCAATTTTTTAAAAAAATCTTAGTATTTTTTTGAAACTATCAAAACTAATTTTTAATAATTTTTTGGTTCCTCGAAGTTCCTTATCGAGAGCCTACAACGGTTCAATATGCTAACACTTAGATGGTTGCAGGTAGGAAAGGCGTCCAGGGAGCGCGGCGGGGGGCAGCCATCCCGTGGTGCCGGCGGGTCGGAGTTGCGCTGGACGCGGCGAAGGGGCTGGATTACCTGCACCAGAACGGCGTCGTACACAGGAACGTGAGGTCCAGCAACGTGCTCCTGTTCCATGGATTTGGCGCCAAGGTGGCGGACTACAACCTGTTCAAGCAAGCGCCGGACATGCCGACCCGCCACATCTCTTCCCAGATCCTGGGGTCGTTCGTGTACCATCCACCAGAGTAATCGCTGTCCAGAAACCTGAACATCTCTCTATGTTCAGCACGAACATTACAAGTTTCTTATGTTCTCAAAAACTTCAATGCATAGGTATGTGATGTTCGGTGTCATGACCAAAAAGAGTGACGTCTATAGCTTCGGCGTAATTCTCCTGGAGCTTCTTACCGGAAGAAAGCCGGTGGACAATAAATCGCCTTCCGGCCATCTGAGTTTAGTCAACTGGGTAAGAGTGCTCATTGCAAGCAACAACATATGTTTGGTTTAGCAAAACTGACAGGTTGTTCTCTTCAGCTTATCTTTTACTAACAAAACGTTTTGGCTTTTAAAATCTGTTCTTTTTTTTTGTGTCGAATGTACGTCGCAAAGCTTTCAAAAACAAGTCGATTGAAGTGCACCGGATTTTTCAAGCTATCTCGAAAAACTCTCAATGTTCAGTTTATAAGCAAATAAGATAAGCCGAATAAAACAACCACTAAGTTCATTAGTTCATGCCACGACTGAAAAATTGTTGTCTGCAACACTGCAAGAACAAGTCTGAAGTAACTGACAGTAGGATTTTTTGATATCTGGTTGTTTGGACAGGCAACTGCAAAGCTCACACCAGAGAAGGTCCAGCAGATTGTTGACCCTAGGCTCAGCCATGAGTACTCTGCGAATGGGATTGCAAAGGTTTAACATACATATGACATTCAGATTAGCAAAGCAGGATGCAAATGCATATGGAAACCGTATGCCTGATGCCTGAAAGTGTGCTGCTTCTTTTGATGTCTGAATGTCTCTACCGTCTGTGTCTGCAGCTAGCAACACTTGCTGCCGCCTGTTTGAGGTTCGAGCCAGAGTCCAGGGCACCGATGAGCGTAGTGGTCCAGACACTCCATGCTATGGCCGAGTTTGAGCAATGAAGAAACGGCGGCATGCAATGCGAAGATGAAGGTCCTGTCATCTGTGGATGTAGCGTGTATGGTCTTTGGACAGAATGGAAACAGTCTTGAGCATGTCTGAACCCTGAACTCTGAATGCTGCATTGCTTTATCCACCACTTCTCGCATTCATCAGCATGGGAGGCACTTGACAACACTTGCTAGAAAAGAGGAAAGGTGTTTCCAAAAAATTGAATTAGGTTGTGGAAAAGAACGCTGAGATAATGATCTGCCTAATTTTCCCTTATCACAGGGAAATGAAAAACAATCAGAAGCAAAATGCTTAAAATTTCATGGCAAAGCAGAGCCGAACACTGTACGTGGTACAAGATGCGACCTAAGGGAGTCGGCAAAGAAAATCAAGAGCTCAGATTACTTCTCCAGAGCCTTAAAGACTAGTACATGAATGATCATTACATAAGAGGGGATTGTATGTATCAACAGGACAACAGCATTTGCGAAAGTATGACATAACTCCTGGTAGATTTAGCTGCCTGCATCAGCAAAATATTAACTTGTTTCTAAAAAGCGAAGGGAGTCATAATTCCTCAGCACAAAAACAAAAAAAAAATGAAAAAGAAAACCCAATGAAGAAGCAGGAAAGGAGAGGTCTGATGTCTGAAGCATGGGAGGTACATGCCACTAGGCGAGAGGAAACTAACCTGAAGCATGGAGCGGGGCATGCGGGGCTCCCCAGAAGCCTGGCAAAAGTCTTGCTCGCCTCAGAAATGGTCACCAAACACTTGGCCTTCTGCTGTTAAAACACACTGACTAAACAGATGCCATCAACATTCAACAACTGACAAGAAACTGCGATTTATATATTTTTTGAACAAGGAGAGAGCTGCAATTTTTAAACTGTTCTTAACTTAAAAACCGGCCATATCCTAAGCTCCTACCATCTAGTGCCCATGCATGAGCTCATCTGCTCCTCGTATATACAGCTGGCCTACCACCAGTACATCCTAATCCTCTAGGATATAACAAGCTGAGAGCCGACTCAAATCTTTTTCCTAAAGCTATCCTGAACAAATGGGAACATGCTGAGTTATCCGGTGATTAGTTGCCACTGCTCTAAAACTCCGCTTCAAGCTGTGGAGTCGATGAGACTATGATGTCCTCATAAGGGTGGTCTTGATTAACTTCTATAAGCCCATGGCTCTTCAGAATCTGCAGAAGAAGGTAAAATATAATTTAGGGGGAAGAAACAATTAACTTATCTCCTTTTATAGAAAAAAAAAAGTAAAATATTATATCACAAGCAGAACATATTATAAGGATACTAAGATCTCACCATATAGTAATAAAAATGGAACAAATGCAATGATTGCATATTTTCAAAGTGCACCTAATCAAAACATGCCGCTAAAAAAGCATAGAGGGCATTACTTGCTTAGAATGAAATCTGATGTATATGAGATTATCAAGATTGGTAATTTTCCCGTGAAATATGAGCAGAACTTGTAAACATTCGTCCATAGCAATAGATGTCTTTTGTTTAGTCCAATCTTTCAAGAAAGCAACAAAAACTTATGCAATCTAGGGGCTAAGTTACAGAAAACGTACCAGAGTTTCATAGAAGAATCTTGCTGAAGTTTTCTTCTTTCTCCCTTCGAGAGCTTGACTGATACTTACAGAACTATTCCCTCCTTGCAATTTTTGGTTCAGGAATAGCTGGTGGAGGCACCTTGCTACTGTCCTGAATTAATGAATGTAGTGTGTTATAGACAGATAACAGCAGGAAGAAAAGGCATGGAAGCAACAAGAGGATTTGTAGCCACCTAGTTCTTGTTGAATGCGGCAAACCTGCAAAATAACAATGGATATATAAGAGCTTGACATAGTACAAGCATCTACTATACAGCAGAAGCAAAAACTAGTATAGGTTGTATACCTTCATCTCTGGTATGCTCTTCATCCATAGGAATATCCTGAAAGCAGATTGACTTTTTTTTACAAAAAAACTTCACATTATAAAACCACAGGTACAATCTTGTCAAGTATGCAGACATTCGTTTACCTCATCTACACTATCTATAGCAGCATTCAGTGCTTCATTGCACAATGGTTTATTGTTTTTTGATTCATGCGATCTCTTTTCTGGCAACCCTGCTGAACTAGATTCATTTCCTTTAACTTGAGTGTCCTTTTCTTTAGTTGTATCGTCATTATCTTCACAACCATCATCTTGAAACTGTGCACCTTCAGTGTAACAGCCACCAGGAGTCTGAATACTATTTGTTAGTGTATCCAATTTTCTCTTTTTTGGTTCATCTGGAATGTCTTCCCTTTCTACATTTTTAGCATCCTTCGAGGAATTGTAGGATTCAGAAAGGTCATAGGAAAGACGCCTTTTTGCATTAAGTGATCCCCCGCATGAACTTTCAGGTGCATCATGTGGAGCGTAGCTGAGGTGCACTGATGTTGAATCTGCGAATATCAGATATCCAGTGAGCTGACAATTAAGTTTTCCATAAATAACTGTGCCTAATACTAGACCATTGGGCTGACAATTAAGTTTTCCATAAATATAAATAACTGTGCCTAATACTAGATGAATGATTGACTTACATGGAATCAATGGATTCATGAAAGTACCCGCCAGAGAACCAATTCTTACATCCTTCCAAACATCAAGACAAGTGTGAGGTGCCTTAGTTCTCTGGTAAACTAAATCACTTGCATCCTCTATTGCTTGTCTCAACATCCTATAGTAAGAGGAAAATATGTTTTGAAAAAAGCAGCGATATAACAATTTGGAAGGAACATGTATTGAGAAAACAATGACCCATCTTATACTGCAGGATCACTTCAACAAAACTATGTCAATCCTGTTTTGAATATGAGATGTATATTGATATGTAGGCCAAGGACCTGTATATATAGGGCACAGAGAGACCATATAGGTGCTATGAATATGAGATATATATTGATTTGTAAGCCAAGGACCAGAGAGACCATATAAAGCAAGAACTCTATCCTTACAAGAACACGAACTCCTAGATAGACACGAATCTAATTATATCTAACACCCCCTCCACCTCAAATGCAAGACGTATGCAATAGCATTGCATTTGAAAGAGAATAGACTAAAAGAAAAGTACCCACCCTCTCAAATGCAAGGTGTAAGCCATAACATTGCATTTGAACAGGAATAAAAAAAATCCTGAAGTCCAGGTCTTGCAAATGTCGTTGTAGTGTGCAGCTCTCAAAGAAGATGACAACATCCAAAAAACGAACTCCTCCCATCCGTGTCGTGCAACGGCCAAGAAAGCACACGGTGCAAAGGCAAAGTGACGACAAAGGATAAAAACATAGGGAAAGCAGATATAAGCCCAGAAGAGTGGTGCAGGAGAAAAACGCAGCAATTCAGAAGAAAGGCAGGGACTGCATCTATGCAAAGAAAGGAGATAGCAAGCTGGATGATAGACAGGTGTTTGAGGACTGGCATGACATAGACGATCTCGGAGACAAAAGAAGCATATGACTTGCTGGCCGCGACGGAAATATCAACTAGGAAAATAAAGAGAACTCAAGGATCACGGCAGAAGGCCAGTTGCAAATAAGCCTACAGCAGCTCCACCAGCTGCTAAGTGCCAAAGCCCAAAGCAGCAGAGAAGATACAAGGATCTGACCAAAACGAGCACCTACAGCAAAGACCCATCTCAAGCAAGCACCAGCGCCAACCCTAAGATGGTCGTGCATAGCACTCATGCAAACGGAGATCACTCCTCCCGGGGGCGGGGGCAGCGGACGTCGCACCAGCGCCAACCCTAAGATGGTCGTGCATAGCACTCATGCAAACGGAGATCACTCCTCCCGGGGGCAGCGGCAGCGGAAGACGTCGACAGCAGCTAGGGTTTCAAGTACCGTAGCTCTGATACCATGGTATGAATTTTAGATGTATATTGATATGTAGGCCAAGGACCTGTATATATAGGGTACAGAGAGACCATATAAGGCAAGAACTATATCCCTACAAGAACACGGACTCCTAGATAGACACGAATCTAATTATATCTCTAACAAATCCAACCCAGAGCCTCCCATTGCCCACCAAAAAGAACATGAAGATGGAAAAAAGAGTGTTCTTGTGCCTTTAGGTGCCTCGAATGATACCACCAAAACTCCACCATGAAACTTTCCAGGGTTGTTTAACTAGCATAAGCTTATTTTGCAAACCACTTCATTGGGTTATAATATAATTATATAACCAGTAAACCAAGTAGTTTCAAGAAGCTATGTTTGGGTAAACAAAAAATATAAGCCATTACAAGCTTACGAGCTGAATAAGCCACTTCATTGGGTTTGGAATTAGTGAGCTAAGAAGTACTAAATAAGGCCAAGAAGCTCTCTCTGGGTAAATACAACTTATAAATATTTATGAGATTAAACTTCTAGAGCCAACTTTCCTTTGGCTTAAACATCTAGATGGAAAAAAAAAACAGCCTAAAAACTTATTTAAGCTAATAATGAAAGCCTAAATTAAAATTGTAATCTACAGCGGGAAATTTGTTCTTTCTGTACAAGCCAAACGGTTTGGTGCTTTGTAGTCGTTTTTCTGGAGATCTTAGTGTTTCTTTCTCGAAGTGCTCAAAACCAATTTTAAATATTATTTTGGCCTCTCTACGCGCCTGAACGAAAGCCCAACTTTTCAGATTATAATCATTAATCAAGAACAGCTTTTCAGCTGAATCAAACAAGGCCTAAGGCAGCCAAACTGGCTCCTACGATGCACACAAGAAAGCGGGAAGAGGTAATGCAACAGATGGAAGAGAATGTACCAAGCTACAAGTTTTACTTACTCATTAGATAAGACAATAACCTCATCATACAATGCCCGTGTTCCTCTTCTCCTAACCTGGCGTTTGTCTTTTATATATGTTGGTATATAATCCTCCTTATTGTAGAAATCCCTTCTTCTTTTTCGAGTAACTCGGCACTTCTCTTTTTTAGCTGGTGTTGTAACCATAAATTTAGGAGAATAGACTGACCCTGGATAAGAAGTAATGGAATCCATATGGCATGGTGATCATCATAAGTAGAATATGAACTTCAATAACAATAACAATAGTAAAACCTAACCTGCGACACTCTCTGGCAAGGGCTCTGGAGTAGGTGGAGACAGCTCACTGATTGGCTGTGTTTTACAGCATAAGCTTGAATGTTCCAGTGATTCGTGTTCCTCAACACCATGGTGCGGAGATACTACAGATGATGCTGTATTCAAATTTCCAAGCAGCAGCCCATTTTCTGATTCTTCAATTGGGGGGCAATTTGCACTGAGATGTGGACAAGTTAAATTCTCATATCTTTGCCCTTCTTCACCTCTGTGACAAAGCATGCTTAGTTTGGTCAACAACCATGAACAAAATTTAACTAAAATCTTGAAGTAAAAATGTTTGCTGCAACCAAAAAAAAAGTAGGATTAACTCACTCTGGCAAAGGGATAGGACAAGCAGAATCCCCATTGTCCTCCATGTCCACTTCTCTTACAGGTTTCTCCCCCCTTTTGTTTTTCTCTGAAGGATCATTAACTTCAGCCATCATATCCATCATCTCAGGTGGAAGCACGCTGTTCCAAATAATCATCTTAGTAATCAGTGTGCTGTCAGGACTCAGGACAGATGAGTGATACTTTGTATACATACTCTTTCACTGGTGTAAAGCAAGCAGAATCGGCATTCTGATTATCACTTTCGAGTCCGTCCCCTGTGTTACTCAAGTATAGAAGATTGTTGACTTCACCAATGGCACTGACCATTTAAGTTGGGAGAGAAACGCATTAAGAGTTTAGTTCAGGAATCCGGTGGAAGTGATCTTTTTTTAACATCATTAGGAAGCAATCTACATACTTACATGCATACTGGCATAAAGAAAGCGGAGTCTAGATCAGCATATGAGCATCTCAGCCTCTGGTGCGACTGTTGCATTCGTTGAATTTAAGATTTAGTTTCTCAAACATATAATATATATGAAATCCCTGAAGAATTGAAAGGAAGCAAGAAATACTGCTTGCAAATTATTGCAAAAGCAAAGGAGTAGCACATTCTAAGGTGCATTTGTGTGTGGAATTATTTACAAATGACACTAAATAAAATGGAAACTGGTGTCTTAATTAGAAAAATTATGAAACCAACACCCCACAAGACCTAGGCAGGTCGCACATGGCATCTTTTTTTAAGCAAAAAATACACATGGCATCGATTGCAGTCCCCAACTGGGGTAGAACATAGCAGAAGGTGCAGGCCTATCCATGCCAGGTAATGGGTGGCAGGATGTGAAAGCATTAATTACTTTTTGGCTTTGTCATCTAATATATAACAAGAAATCCGCAATGCTGGGGTGTGTTAAATTGCAGCTGGATGCATGCAGGCTCAATTGCTCATTCGGGTTTTTTTTTTTTGTTAGGGACGAAATACAGTACTCAGCTGCGATTTGGTCTGCCTTGGGACCTTTGATGCCTCCGGATCATGGCAGGTGGTTGCCCTAGTGAATTTTAGGCCCATGTTCAGGAGTGTGAAAGGTGCCAAGTGTCACTCACCTAAATTGCATACCTTTGGTTAGTTTCGCAATTTCTTCATAACTTCATTTCAGATGTTACAATAGACATTTCGGTATTTCACTGTTTGTGCATGGATGTGTTGATTAATTAGGTGAATGGTAGGTGAGAGAGCTGCATACCTCATACAAATATGACGTATGGTGACGTTCATCTCCCAACAAAGTATCTATACAAATGAATGCAGACCGTAAATAAAATGGTCACTTTGCAATGCCAATAACATCAATTGCAATATTGCTACCTTGGCGTGGCAATTGATGGTGATCCTCATCGTCATCATCTCTACAAAGGAAGTATAAAAGAGTGGCTAAGCAACCACGTTTCAAGCAACAAATTAATGAAACTAGCTTAAGAGCATGAATTGTTTATTACCTATCTTCAGCAATTTCCAAATCGAAAGAGTCAAGCTCAAATCGTTTGGGTATTGTAAAGATCGGAAGATCTGTTGGTGCACATGCTTCTCGGACATCAGCTAATGTTTGTGAAGTTACTCCAGTTTCTGCCCTTGAAGAGAGACCCTCACTAGATATCAGATTGGAAACTGCAGTTGTTCTCACAGCACAAACAACCTTCTTAATTTTGCTAATATCTTGTTGCTCTACCACTAATCTTCTTGAACAAACAGCTTTCTTCATTTGCTTTAGAACTCTATTCATTGATCTTCCAGTTGACGTACTTGCTTCAGTACAATGTACTTCTCCAAATGATTCAAGAAGTTGACTGCAGTCATGGCAGAGGTATTCCACTTTCTTGGAGTAAATTCTAACAATGCCAAGCAGAAGCAGCCCGAGTATTCTGTATGCGGTTTCGACATCAGGCAAAATCTTATCTGCCAATGGTGAGAAGAAATGTGCAAGCGTTAATGTGTCACAGCCCAATTAGGGCAAATAATAAGAAATGGTGCGGTCTAGAATTAGAAAGTGAACTTTTTTCTATTAGCTTCATCAACAAATTGAACAATATCCACATAGTCTGGTAGCTAATTCAATATTATTAATTAGCGCTTGTCAATAGTGAGTTGGTTCGCAGGGTATATGGTTGGGCAGCTGTCCCAAAAGCTCAGGTTTAAGCTTGGATCTCATTAGTAGAACCATACGCAAAACCCTCAGCATCTTTAGCAGCGTCTCTAAATTCGAATCATATCCCCTTTTTCAAACTACTATTCATTCCCTATATTTCCATCATCTCTAGCAGAGTCTCTATTCTTGAAAAGATATAAAGACAGGAGAGGGAATCTATTTAGAGACTCGGAGAGAGAATCTCTAAATTTTGGGACTGACATAGAGACTAGAGTGATATAGGGACTGAGAGTCTAAATATAGAGAAGATTCTTTTTTAGAGACCGTGCTAGACATGCCCAAAAACCCTAACCCCTAATCATCCCTAATCATCCACAAAACCCTCCCCTGGCATAGGGCAGCCAAGTTCAGGGTTTTTTAAGAAAAAATAACAGCCTGCTATCCATTCCAAAATGTACTAATCTCCAAAAAGGTGCGGCATTTTCCTCTTACGTGAGGAATTTATACAATTAAGTATATGAGCAATAATGCTTATATTCCACACAAACATAAAATAAGAAAAGATTAGAGTACCCAAAGATGCATGCTCTTTGGTACTACAACACCGCTTAAAATTGGGATGACAAATCAAAACACAGTACGGTGGAAGGGGAATCAAAGCCACAGCACCAAAGAATTGACCTCCCGTTTTTTTTCCCAAGTAGAGATTCATCTTTTCATGTTCTATTTTATAACCTAAAGCCCCACATAAACCCTCTTCTCCCCTCCACTGTTCCCACTCACCCCATAAATCTGTGAAAACCCCTCCCCGCTTACTCCCCAACCAACGCACCCCACCCCCGCCCCTCCCCAAAAAAAAAAAGCCCGCATTTGCAGGAGGAGGCGGAGGTGGCGCGGCGTGTGTTGTATCGTTTACCAACGGAGGCGGCAACGTTGGTGCGCACGACCTGCTCCCTGGTGAGCGCCGACAAGCCGCAGACCGCCGCCACCCACACCGTCTCCAGCGCGCCCTTCTTCGACAGCAGTGCCTTGGAGTACAACATCTCGCCGCGGCCGCCCGCTCGGCGCCGGGCGCTAGGAACACCCCGCCACCACACACCAATGCAAGCAGGCCACCTCCCTCGCGGCCACGGACGGAAGCAGACGCGAGCAGTCCGCGCGCGAGTCGAGCTCGGGGGGGAGGGGGAGGAGGAGGGGGAGTCGTCGCAACGGGAAGAGAGCAGAGAATAATAAATGAGAATGGGAGAGGCTTCTTCAAGCCTTTCAGTGGAAGGAGTGCAGAGAGAAGAGAACGGCTCGCGGGAGGAAATGACGGGAGTGCCCCTGCGTTTGAGACGTCGGGGATTTTGCTCGTTCTTTCCTTTCTTTATCGTGGGCTTTTTTTGGATTTGTGTTAAATGCTTGCCCTTTTTATAGGGACCATGGTGATGGGATGGCGAATGCATGGGAAGGATGGATTTGGACATGAAGCTGGCGGTCGGCGATTCATTTGAAGGTTGGTGTATTTGTACGCGGAAGAAAGACATTTTTTTATAAAAAAAAAAGCGGCTTCGAAGAGTTAGAGCGGATGATTTGATTAAGTTTTTTTTTCAAAGATAGTGTTTTGGTTTGATTTTGTAACTTTTTATCTATAGACGTTAGAATTACGTAAAAATTGATAGAGCTAAGCCATATACGAGTGAAATTTTTATCATCCTTACTTTTTTTTAAAATGGTTAAACCCGAACGCACACAACTCACACCACACTCACACACCCCGTGCACGTCCAGTACACACGCAGAACCAGATAAGAGGCTCTACACCTCCGTACGCGGCACGCGTAATCCCACTGAACACGAATGCGTGTGTCCGAGATTAAATCCTGAAAAAATGCGACACCAGCACGCTGAGGCGAAGCCTCGAACGCGGGTGGACTTGCTCGCACAGCCAGCAAGCAAGCCAACTGACTCGGTCCGCTACCATCCTTTCTTGAGTAATCTTGGTCTAGGATGCACGCAAAATTTCCTTGATACACTGGCCCAATTGATCAGCATATTGTTATTTCTTTTGACTTTTACCGATAATACAATTTTCTCCTCAGTCCAAAGCACACAGCAAGTGTGAATATTTTGTGAATCAAAATTATAGCTTGATTTACTTGATTGGACAATATATATCGCATGTTCTGGTTAGCCAAACCAATTCAATAATAAGCTAAATTTCGAGAACTCAAAAACAGATTTATTTTTAAGAGCTTTTAGTAGTGACTTTGAAATTTTTTAGAAAATTAATTAAGAGATAAAGTGTTTAGCTATTGAAAATGGTTATCTTGATCTAATAAGCTGAAAAGAAAATAGGAACGCACTCTTCTACATTGTTGCACCGTTCACAAGGTAGGATGCATGAGTCATTATAGACGATATTATTTAATTAGAAAAATTAGCTCCATACCACTAGTCTCATTTAGAATTCTGAAAATATCACTTAAATTTGTCTAATGGGTATAATACCACTACTTTCTTCCACTTCATCTCAAAATGTCACTCTTGTTAGCCCCTCATGTTTGTTTCAACGTTACGCCAAACAAAAAGACAGTAATGCTGTGACGGACCAAATTTCCGGTAAAATTTACCAGAAAATGTCCAGAATGCCAACTGTTCAGGATTTCAGTTACATTCAGAAATAGTACAGCCTGCTTGATTTATTACATGTTACAAATATTTTACATCGGAAGTAGAAATACAACCTAGTAATAAAAAGAAAATACATGCCCATATGCCACAGGCAAAGTCTGAGTATAAGGTAAACCTTAGAAATTGATCTTTGCGAATTTCTGTCTTCTTCATAAATGTTCATTCCTGATTATAAAGTGGATCCTGTTCAAAAAATAAGTAAATTGCCCACATATGTGGGTAAGTACAAATTGTATTTGCAAGTTTCTTGAAAGAATAACATTAATATTATATGAAAACATGATTCAAGAAATGGCAAGGCTTTATGGTGAATATGCAATTTTAAGTTTTAAAAGTCCTATCATATTTCTAAAACAGTTAATAATAATAATTTTAAAAGTACAAATTCTATCATCTTTCTCCATCCTTACTTATCTGCTAACCATACAATAATTTTTATAAAACAAATTCATGAGTTTTGACAAATAAGAGAGGCATCACCTAATTGACACGACTTTATATACCCGAAGTAGGGTCCATTAATGAATTTGTTATTAGCTTTGCAGAACCTACCCAGCTTTACCATATAGTGGCCTACTACATGGATGGGAGAAAATTTTGTGTCATTCTCATTTTTTAAAACTCAAGTTTTTATAGAAGCAAACGATATTTAGATATTCTCTTGCCACATAACAAATATCTAGTGCCCTTGAGTGTCAACCAAAGCTCCATCGGCTTGATCCTCTAACCTAAGACGGCAAAACTCTGTTTCCGAATCTGCTTCTATATTTTTATAGAGCAATGATTTCAAGAAGTTCACACCCTAGCTCACCTGGTGTCCTTGAGTGTGTACCCTATCCCCTAGGGTACCTAGCCCAAGCCAACAACTACTTTTTCCAAATTGCTCTATATAGGAAATTATTTTATCTTCCAAACTACAACTTTTTCATATCAAATAAGTTATCCAACCCAACTTATTTATATGGACCAATTCTCTATCCTTTCATGAAATAATCAAATTTTAATATTTTTGCCTATACTAGGGTTTTATCAGGGGTTAATTATTTTTGGGTGGCTTTTAAGGTATTGGGGCTTGGATAAAAATTATACTTGGAATGTATAAATAAATAACTAGAAAATATATGCAATAAATAATAAATAAAAGAAATGTAGGTATATCAAAATGCATCAAGAATAAGAAAACCTACCTTGATTGGAGATTGGATCACGTTTATTGTATCTTTTGGACATTCATTCCAGAGGACATAGCTTGTTGTCTATATATTGTAAAGAAAGAAACTCCAATGAATATTTAAATAAGAAAAGTTTTAAATAAACGATAAAATAAAATAAAAAAGGGTCTGGGATAAAAAGGGCGATGGGTTGTACGATTTTCTAAAAGTTTGAAAATATTTTCTAAAAGAAAAAGGGGTAGGTTTTTATGTAAAAATAGGTATTTTGGGCAGCATAATGCTAGGATTGTGGTATGTGGTTTAGGAATTATGGAGAGATTTATAATATACCAATTTTGGAGTATTAACATTTCTATTTGACCTTATGATGATAGTAATTAAAAAGAATTGATTTTGGCATTATAATCTTATATGGAAATGTTTATATGGGATGAATAGTATATGTGAAATTTATTAGTAATATTTTATATTTAGGATATTCTAATTTAATTAAAGAAAGGGTTTTTAAGTTCAAATTTGGATTTCTATAGGTTTTAAAAATGTAGGGATATTATTTCTAAATATAAGATATTATTTTAAGTAACTTTTATATAGGAAGTTTTACTGATTTTATTTTTAAGTCTTTGAATTTTAATACACAAAAAGAGAGTAAAAAGGACTTATTTAGGTTATTTTATTATAAAAATATGATATTTTATATTTTTATATAATTCTTTATCTTATTGTATATTTTTTGAATTTTTGTAGAATTTATAAAAGTAATTTGATATTTTAAAATAAATGTAAACAGTAGGGTAGAAAATAGAAAATATAAAAGGTTTAAAAATCCTTACTAGGCTGGACGTATTGGGTTTGGCCCAGTTGGCTGCTGCATGCAAGGCCTGAGAGGCTGACGAGGGGGGCCCAGTGGGCAGTGAGAGTGGAGGCGCGTGGGCTGGCTGACGGGTGGGCCATGGTTGTCGGTGAGAGAGGGAGATGGCTGAGAGGGGATCGGCGGGGAAGGTTGCCAGCGACGGTGAAGAAGACCGGTGGCGAGAAATTGAATGGGAATTAATGCAATTGGGAGTTTAGGGATTGTTTTGGTGGTCTCGGGGGGGGTTTAAGATGGCCAGAGTTGGCATGGCGGCAAGGCCGTGGCGGCGAGGTGACAGGGCAACGTCGAAGAGGGATCTCCGATGGGTGGTGAGGTTGGGAGAAGGTTGGAAGAGCTTCTTGGTGGAGAGTGGAACATTCTATGTAGAGGCATCGAGGTCGGAGGGCGACTGGAGCGAGGAGAAGGGGGTCGCCGGAGTTGGGGATGGTGGTGGTGGTGAGGGCAGCTCGAGGCGGCCGAGGGGAAAATGGATGGCGAAGAAGGAAGCTTGGGGTGTTGCTGTATCAGAGGTGAGTTTTTATAGGCGAAAGGTGAAGTAACGGGCACAAATAGAGAGCTTCATGACGGCGGCGACAGTACTAGGTGGTGGTGGCGGACTAGTGAGCTGTGACAGATGGATGACGATGATGACGCGGCGGCGGATGTCGGTGGCGGTACGGACTCATCCGTGGTGGCAAAACAGGGGCGGGGTGTGGTTGGAGGCGGCGGCAGCGTGAAAATCTAGTGGCGACGGCAGCGCCGGTAGGTGGAATGGTGGCGGCGCTGGTAGGAGGTAGGAGAAACAATCTGCGCCGTTAGATTAGGATTAGATCTAGGGGCGCCGTTGGATTTAGGAATAGGTGATGACAAGTGGGGTCCGATTGTAAGTGAAAGATGGGCGCTGGGTATTATAAGTGGAGGTGCATTTTCAAAAGTGGAAAGCGTAATTGGGACCTGCCTAAAAAGGAAGGTTCTAATTTTTAAAAGAAAAAGGTTTTTCCAGAATTATTTAGGGCTTTGAAAATTCATAGAAATAAGTATATAATTTAGAAAAATATAAAATAAATTTCTAAAATCCAAAAAATAAGTAGAATCCAAATATGAAATAATATTTGTTATTTTATGGAATTTATATTTTGGAAAAAAAGAGATAAGATATTTTCTTTATGAAATAAATAGGAGTTTAGTTTAGAAAATTCTTTAAAAATTAGGAATGATTACAAGAATATATTTATAACTTTTTTTGAAAATTTTTACACCAAATTTGAAAATTTGGGTATATGACAAATGCCCTCAAGCCTCACCGCACCCTTATCCTAAATTCCCAATCGAGCCAACACCGCCACTCAAACTGGAGGGCACCGTGCCGCCCCTCTCGCACCTGTATTTGTCGCCCCTCTCGCGCCTACGTCCCGACATCCAACGCCATCGCAGACAGGCATCCAACTTGGTGTTCACTGCACTGCCCCCGGTCCGTCCGCCTCGCGTCCGGCGTCGACACTTGCGGACATCGTCAAAGATGGCATCAGCACGCCGGCGTCGTCCGCCACCCATTCGCCGAACTTTGTCGCCTATTGCTCCTCACCAACGACGCCTAGCTACCCCCTCACCAAGCACCTGCCTCTCCCGCTCCCTCCCTCGCTCTTGCTACTACTGGTACCTCTGCCTCCTCCCTTAATTGTTGCTGCCTTCTTCTTCCCAAATTGCCAACGCCGCCTCCCCTAATTCAACCGACGATGTGTATGTGATGTTTTGCCCTTTTTTGTGCAGGCAAGAGGGCTAGAGGAGGAAGATGAGTCTTTGATCCCCTTGAAGGGTATGTGTTATTTCTCCAAAATACATGAATTTTGTAGTTTCTATGAAAATAGGATGTGAGTTTAGCCATTATTTGTAGGGCCGATCATTCTAAACTTGTTGGATTGAGACTTGATTTCTTTGAATTTTTAATAAGGGTTTGCATGGTGCTCCAACTAAAAATGCTCCTTGCCAATTGTTGATGTTAATTTCACTAATGTTGCCCTGTGTATGCTGATAATAGAGATAGTCATGTTTTGAGATTAAATTTACAACTTGATTTGGATGAACCCCTGATTTTTTAAAAGTTTTCCATATTGCTAACATTTTTTGTGTCCGGTTTCAGCAAAATTGAAGTATGCAAACTTCCTATATGCGAACTCAAAGCAAGCCCATGCTACGGGCATTTGTGCCATTCTTTTGAATATAACGGCACAAACTAACACTTCACTATAAGGAGTGGCATTTTAAGATGAAATGGAAGAAAATAGTAGCATTATACCAATTAGACAGATTTGAGTGGCATTTTCAGAATTCCAGGTGGAACTAGTGGCATGAAGCCAATTTTCCTTATTTAATTTGTTATATAAGATAATTTGATTATCATTTTTATCCGAGCCAAGCCGTCTAAAGTTGAAATGATAATTCAGGACGACAGTTCCTGTCTGTACTTCATTCAAGAAACCGGGTAAAAAGGTTGTATGAAATGCACTCGGTAGTCGGTGGCTCGGTGCTTTGTCTCTGGTTTGACTGTACAGAGTACTGTACATGGACCCCGGATAGGTGTAACTGTAGCTATTACCACGAGACAGTAGTACATATACGTGGTCATTTTGTTTGACTGTACAGAGTACTGTACATGGACCCCGGATAGGTGCAACTGTAGCTATTACCACGAGACAGTAGTACATATACGTGGTCAATTTGTTTAAAAGGAATTTCATGAAAACTAGAAAAAAAAAATGTATTCTTAAATTACACTTTAGCCCCTAAAGAATAGCATAATACACAATACAAGCACTAACGGAAACGAACTCCCTTATCTCGTACTCCTCCGCCGCACCTTACATCATTACATAGATACCGAAACAAAGCCGGGAACCAGTCCTCCTGTATAATCCAGCAAAAAAACTATAGAACAACTAACCATAATATCCGGGACACCAATCACATAGGGACTGTTTGGTTGCCTGTATGTATAAAGATTTACATTTACAAATATAGAATCTTGCTTTTTTCTTAAGTTTGGTTGCCTGCATCTAGTTTTGAGCCTGGCTCTCTAGATGCAAGATTCTCCACGCAATTTCTGGCTCGGAATCTGGAGAAAATAAGCGATCTCTGGATCGCGTGCAGATGACAAATTTCGTGTTCTACGCAGGCCATCGTCACCACAATACCAAACCATAAATATAGTGCCATGTGTTCTGCGCAAATTTTCTTTTTTCTTTTTTGTTTATATCTTTTAATTAGCATCTCCGATTACCAAACCGATTTCAAAAATAGGTTCTTGACATTTTTTCGAACAAAACTAGACCACATTTGCTATATAAATTTTAAAATATTTAAATTTCAAAATACATTCTTATTAAACACTCAACCAAACACCGTCTATACATCTATACATCCCGTATCCCATCAGTCTAACTGAATCGAACGGGACAAGCTCGTAAAAGAAAGCAACCAAACAGCCCCATAATGAGAGCGCTTCAACGGAGCATCGACGTCGGACAGAGGATCTCCGGGCCAAACGCCGCCACCGAGGAAGCAGCACTCACCAGTCCCGACTCCAGAGACAATTTACGTGGTCAATTGGTCAGTAGCACTTCGAGGCGATCGGCTGTAATTTTGACCGCTGGAGGCAATGCGGATAAGCGAGGGGACTCGACCCGAGGCAGAGGCAGAGGCAGAGGCAGGCAGGAGGACAGACGAAAGAATCGTCGAGAAAACGAAGCAGTAAAAAAATGATACGCTCAGGTGTCAGTCCGGCGTCCGGGGCCACTTGCCAGCCACACAGAACATACCAGAAACCATCCGTTGTACCTGTACCCATCTGCTGCGAGTCAGTGTGTTTATTTCAGCGAAGCCCTCCTGTTTGTTAACACGTGGACGACACAACTGCGCAGCTCCTTTACTGCCGACACGTGGACGACACAACTGCGTAGCTCCTTTACTGTCGTCTCGGCAGCCGTGATTTCTGTCCGTTAAGTAAGCTAGAGCTCACAGACACGAGGCCCTTCGGGCAGCGTGCACCGATGTATAGCAGATCGTAGGTTCGCGAGCAAATCGCTAACGTCTCGCCGTGTCATGATTTTCCACTCGACATTTGGACGCACGGAGATACTGCTATTGTCTTCAACATGCTTACACGTAATCACATCGACTACTGTTCTGCACAGTACTACTGTACAATTGTTTCAACTGGCAAACACACGAGGGGATTTACACATAAAAACGCTATCGAACGACCCACATTGCCTTATCTTTTCTTTGTTAGTACAAGTACAACATCAACATGTGCTCCCTTGTTCAAGCAGAGTGCGAGCTGCCTCCAATATCTATCTGCAAACACTGAAGTATACAGATGGCCTTGAAAATTAGACAGCGGAGCAAAAATATAAAAAAATATATATCAGAGCAGAGTTGAGTGATGAGGAACCGAGCCCTATTGGGCCGCTCGGTTGATGGAAGCGGCGTAACCCCATTCACCCGAGCATGTACCCTTCCTGTTTACAAACGAGCGACAGTTAACTCTCATACGTAACGCTCAGCGAAAGGAGAGTAAAGCGAGGGTATGCCAGTAGAGGTCGAACAGGTCATATTACGCAATGAAGTGCCATACATAGTGTGTGTGGCCAAGAAGCATCAAACCCAAACCCATAGCCAAGAAGAATCAAAGCCATAACCTCAAAAGATGCAAATGCTACTCGACCGCGTAAGGCACGCACAAGTGGACGGAGAGAGCTCAGATACGACGAACAAAGGATACGATTCGACGCTCATGGCACCTACATCGAAACTATATCTCTGTTATGCACAAGCCAATACACTGCGATTACGCAAATTTGTATTGTTAGCATGGTAATTTACTAACATCACTTGCTAGTCAGATGAGCTAATGAACAAAACCAAGCCAGCCTACACCCACATAGTGAAATCTCCAGTGTTTTGGAGGGTCACAGAAACCAGGCAAGGAAGGGAGACCAAAAAAGGCTATTGAGTTGGTCATATCTAAAGTTGACTCCGTCCTCTAAGGTCACAGAAAGCAAAGGCGTGTCCAGCAATAGCACTCGGCAGTTTTGCAACGGCATCACCAATACTACCACAGCCAACAGCACCTACCCAAGAAAAGTTATGATCACAAATAGGAAAAGAAAACAAGACCATGGTCTACAAGCACCTAGATATTATCATTAATAATATAGCAAACTAGCAGCTACGTAATCTACATGGGTCCAAAACAACTCGACACACAAACACAAGATACATATTCTGAGCAACAAAAGTTGTGAAGTACAGAAGAATAAACAGCCTGCACCACTAAACAGTGTCACCACGTCAGTATTGTAGAACAAACAATACCTAGTTCATACCTAATTTTTACCTACTCCACTGGTGTTTAATCTTTATAGACCCAAATTCATATAGCGGACCCTTAAGTATTGCAGTAATGCACACTAAATTTCCATAATGTCAAAGGGGCCCATTTGGATTAGAAAAGTCTTATTCATCAATAAAATGACAGAACTGTGATTCAAAGAAAAGCATAACGTAAGTCTAAGAAAACAAATAATAAATGAACTGGCCCCAGATCAATTCGAAGGATTGAGGTACATTAATATACAAGGATGGATAGTAGACTGACCAGTGACCACTGACCACTATTGTTCACTACAGAAATCTTGAAGAACTTCCACAAAATTAGTCACTTAGGTACAACAAGCTGACGGTCATCAAGGTCTCTTGAAGCAGCCACAGCTTAAGCTGCAGACCACAGACAGCAGTTGTAGTGAGTCCAACTTCTCTAAGCACTTAAGCAGTATATATAAGTAGTTATCACCAAATTCAAAGTACATCATGATGGAGCATGGCATCAGCTACCAATTCACAAAGCAGAACAGCAATTTTCCACTCAAATAACATTCTGAGAATTAGTAAACAAGCTTATGTACGGTACAGCAGGTAACAAATCGGCCACATTGCTTAACAACAAAAGAACCAAAATTTTTCTTCTCGCCATTTATACCCAGCAAGATTTCAGTTTTAAGTAATAGTTAACAGAATGATTGATTTGCTTGATTGCATGTATCGACCTCAAGATCCTAAAAATTCCAGTAGCAACAGTCACCCTCCAATTGAATGTACTGAAAAAAACAGGTCCTTTCAATATTCCAAAAATTGTGCCATACAAAAAACACAAAAAATCATGATTGAATTTGCAAACTGGTTTATCCTAACAGACTCAAACCATCCAGCTTGCAAGAAGACAGGACAAGAATCTTGCATCTTATTTATAAAGGCCCTGTTCTTTTGGGCTTATCTAATCTGACTTATCTTGAACTTCGAGAATTTCCCGAGGTGGCCTCAAGAGTCGGATGGTCTTGAAATTTAGGATTTAGGGAGCTTTTAGACTCGCCTACGAGATAAAAATAAAACGGATTCAAAAAGTAATAAAAAAAGTCAGATGAGTCAATATTAGTCAGATAAGTCACGAATTTTTATTACTTTTTGAATCCGTTTTATTTTTATCTCATAGGCGAGTCTAAAAGCTCCCTAAATCCTAAATTTCAAGGCCATCCAACTCTCGAGGCCACCTCGGAAAATTATCGAAGTTGGAGATAAGACATAAGTCAAAGCTCATAAGCCCAAAAGAACACCACCAAAGAATCAATGTGTAACCATTTACAATCCCATGAAATTCAACAGTAAGGGCACAAGTAGTCAACACACCCCAAAAGTGGGATGCACAGTATAATGAATGGCGTGATCACAAAATCACCATTGAAGTTTTTTATAGGCAAGGATTTCACTTCATGGAAAATGGAAGTTGACTAGCAACAGAAATCAAAATCTAAAAATTGCTTTCAAGTTACCGATTTGCTTGACTAACCACATGTGCATGTTAACTGTTAAGTTGACACCCTCACTAAACTAGAGACTTGTAAAGAGAGTAACTGGAAAGAAGCAAAGCTTCTTTTCCTTGCATTCTATAACTGATTGCCTGTGACGCGTGAGAGAGAATAAAGCACAGAAAAGCACTCTTAAGTAGTGAATACTGTAACGCCTGTTAGATATCAACATTGATTTCTAGAAATAATCAATGAGGCAAAGAGAAACGCCCCCATAGTATTCCAGGAATTTTCATTATTTACGTTTTCACTTTATTTTTCTTTCCCTGAATTATTTTTCCTTTTTCCCTTTATTTTTTAAATTTTGGAATACTATTTGCATGATTGAATTTCAGGCAGCACTTGAAGGGCAAGAGCTCACAAAAATCTTAAGACTATAACCCTTCCAGTATAACTTATCTTTCAGAACGTGCACTTATCATTATTTAGTCAGCAGTACATCACTTGACGTAAATGGTTGTTGAATATATTTACCTTTCAAGTTGTATTACTGTCCATTCGTTTCCTGTTGAAAAGATAAAGGCATCCTTCCCCTTCGCTTCTTTCATCTCTTGCAAATAAAATGCAAAGATCAAAAGAAAAGGCACTACAGAGCGTATAGGAAAAAAATGATAGAATGTTCTTATCTTAAATCAAACGCACAGAACATTGTTTACAACGTACCAATCTGGACTATTTTACATACAGATGTTCCAAAGGTGAATAAAAGCCAACACGCCACACCTTACGATGCAGGCAGATTAGATATGCTTTTATGGTCAATCTGGTTGGGCGAGATTTAATCCTGCAACAAAATTTCTATAACGGGCCATGAGGAGAAACCTTATCCACTTAAACCAGCACCAAGCCTACTAAAGAACACTATCAGTTTCTGGTCGACACCAAGAAGATGTGATACTTCATGTCCATGGCACATCTCACCTCAAAGGATATCTGACCATTGATTCAGGATGAAGCATAACAGTTAGAACCAAGCACCAAACATGTGGTTTTAGTTCAGCCGAAAAGGCCACGGTTGCCTAAGTTCCCTTGTAGTTCTTTCAGCCGTTGCTCCTCGAGAGGATCAGGACTCTTCAAATACCGTTTGGTACGCCTGCATATTTTATGAAAGGAGAAATAAATTCGAGTATATGAAACAGAAGTATTTAGGATTAAGCCAAGTGGACCAAGTGGTTGTGAAAATTACCTGTCCAGTTCATTTAGAGCAGGGAACGTTGGCATGAAGTCCTTTGATTTAGGTAGAGGAACTTCACGGAACCACTCATGCTGCAAGGCAGCATCCGCTGTTATACGCTGCACAAGAGAAACACATGTACTCAGACAGATATTAAAGGATGATACAAGAATCACATAGGCACAATTGCTATTGAGTATATATCTATTACAATACCTTCTCAGGATCATAAGTTAACAGCCTATTCAACAGATCAAAACCAGCTTCAGACAGGAGCGGACGCCCCGAAAAAGATGCAGCAGGAAATTTTTCCCTTAACCTGTTGAACCTGGGAAGAAGATCAAATAGAAATTTCATCATACAAACAATATATACACTCAGCAGAACAAAAGCAAGCAATAAACAGAGAGACTTACGGTTGTTTGACAAAATTGACTTTCACACCAGGTAATTTGGCATAACCAGGCCATATCTTCTCATTAGGTGTGCCAAGTGTTCTAAATATCTGCAACAAAGGAGCGTCACCATGAGATGTAATCAACAAGAAAGTAG
This sequence comes from Olyra latifolia, assembly GCA_036346145.1. Lineage (NCBI taxonomy): Eukaryota > Viridiplantae > Streptophyta > Magnoliopsida > Poales > Poaceae > Olyra > Olyra latifolia. The sequence continues at coordinate 21,003,794 of CM070526.1, forward strand.
ATCCACCATGAGATCTCATAACAAAGTCATAGCAACTGCATAGAGCCATGGATTCAACAGTCAAAATTCAAATGAAATACCTTATCTAGCTGTTCCAACTCAGTTTTTCCATTGAACAATGGTTCTTTGGCCAGAAGCTCTGCCATTATGCATCCCACTGACCACATATCAATAGCGGTAGAGTATTCCTTTGTACCCAACAATAGTTCTGGTGACCTGTAGTCAGTAGGGCAAAAAAGATAAGTCTGATTGGTAAAAAGAACTTACGGTGGTAATATAAGAAGAATGTCAAAATACTGCTGAAGAATCTGATGTTGGCCGATGACCTACCTGTACCACAAAGTCACAACCAATTGAGTATAAGGTTTTAGGGGGCTCCCATATTGACGAGACAGACCAAAATCACATATTTTCAACTCACCGCGGTTATTCAGCAAAAGATTTGAGGTCTTCAGATCCCTGAAAATTTACAGATAAACAACATCAGAACAGATATGATAACATATGCAGATCAAGAATAGAAGGTAAATCAATCATTACCTATGAAGTACCCAATTATCATGAAGATACTTTACACCCTCTAATAGCTGAAGCAACAAACATTTGACCTCACTTTGATTATAGGGCTGCTTCATTGTCTCCATGACTCCCTTAAGATCATGTTCCATGTACTCCATCACCATAAAAATACTATCTAGACTACTGCCAACTACTACTTCCTTAACATCAACGATTGAAGGGTGGTGAAAAGACAAAAGGATGTTTATCTCCCTAAGAGAGGTTAATGGGAAACCTTCTCTCTCTTTCTCCATCTTGACCTTCTTCAACGCAACAATCTCACCAGTCTTCTTATCCCTAGCTCTATATACAACACCATAAGTGCCTTCATTAATCTTGTTGAGCCTCTCAAACTCATCAACACTTCTGCAACCTTGAAGCATATTGATACATCTGTGTGGCGGCTTCACAAGATCAGGGGTTTCGGACCTGAGCACTTCATTCTCTGAATCAGAATGGAATAGACGGTTTGTTGAATCACTGCCACTAGCCTCCTCCCCGTCAACATCCATGTAGTCATCTTTATTCACTTCCAAATCCTCATTCTCATCATTACACATTCTCCCTGAATCAGAAGACCTTGATGTGGTCCTTTCTCCAGAGACATCACTGGCCACAACCTCTCCAAGTTCTGGACTAGGAGCCTTCTTCCTCTGGTCCAACTCAGCAGAGTCCGTAGGTGACACTCCTTTCTTCTTCCTGTGTGCTGTCACCTCTTCCTCATCGCCATTAACACCTGCCCACCTTGAAGTTGATATGTTCCTCATTGTTGGGTACTCTTCTTCCTCCAACACTCTATTCTCTTCTTGCTCCTGCAACTGATCAGTGCCCTCAGTATCAACAGCAAGCTCCACATCCATCGGCGACTTCTCCACAGCTAACCTCTCTGGGATGTGTCCCTGTGGAGGTAGAGGGGGAGGTGGAGGAAGTTCAGCAGGCACAGATTCCACCTCTTTCTTGCCCCTTGTTATATCAGAATGTGGTGGTGGCTTTGGGCTGTCCCTGTCCCAAATTATCGGTGAGAATTTCCTCTTCTTGCTCGGCGACTGGACTGCCGCCACCACCTCTCCCTCCCTGCTAGAACTGGACACACCATTCTCCCTTACTCTATGTAGCCTCCCACCAGAGTCATCTGGTGCGCTCCCGCTCAGCACCTCACCAGGCTCCCTCTCGCCAAGCCTCCCCACGAGGCGGCTTTTTGGCGGGGGCGAGCGGCGGTGGCCATGCCCATTGGAGAACTCCCTGCCACCCCTGCTACGCCCGCCGTCGCGCCGGCGGTCGGCGTCGCGGCGGGGGTCGGCATCGCTACGCTGGCGGCCGTCGAGGTGGTGGTGCTGCTGCTGCTCCTTGCTCCTCCTGGAAGCCTCCGCGTCGATCTCCCGCTCCCTCGCCTCGTACTCCCTGTACCCTCCGTGGCGCCCAGCGGCCATGAGCGCGAAATCCAAACCGGGGAAGAAACCGAGCGATTCGAGCGAATTCCCCCCAAAATTCAACGGCAAACCCTAGATCCGTACCAAAACCTAGAAAAAAATTCGGCGCGATTCGGACCTGGGCAGGAGCTTGGATCTGACCTCGAATCCAGCTGCCGCGTGGGCGCCGGCCGGCTGGTGCGAGGAGGCGGAGGTGGCGGCGGCGGAAGGAGGCGAGAAGGGTCGGGTAGGCGAGCGGCGTGGGGAGGTGGTGCGTAGGTTCGCCGAAGCGAATAATAAGAGGAGCGCGGATCCTCTGCCTGTCCTAACTGCTGCCGCGTAGACCCGCATCTGGCAGTGGCCCGCAGCTACGGCATAGAGATAGACAAAGCGAGTATGGCGCTTCCTAGAAAGTAAAAGTAACTATTTGATGACGAATTATATTCGATATACTAAATTAGTTCTTGAACTGAAATATTGGGTTTGATTCATCTCTAAACTAGTAAAACCAGATCTTAATGGTGCTATAACCGGTCAAATAGCGGTTTTAAATGTGGTTTTCCTGACTTGGCGTCCACGTGAGTATTTTGGATAATGTGGCATCCACATAAGCGCCACACGTGTTTTCTCTCCTCTCTATGACCCCACATGTCATACCATTTTTCATCCTTCTCATCTCTCTCATTCTGACAGAGGAACAGTATGACTGTCGCCACGTCGATGTTTGCTTGCTGCGTCGGCGGCGTCCGTCACACCTCTCACCTCCCGCCATCCTCCCCCTGCCGTCGGCTTCTTTGGCGACGTGCCATGGCACTTCTCTGCCTCGTCTTCCCCGTTGCTCGTTGGGCTAGGTCAGTGCGCCTGCCTCTGCCTCCCTATCATCGTAGTGCGCTCCGTTGCCATCCCCACTTCCTCCTTGATCCCTTCCCTAACCTCCCCCCTCCTCCCCAACTCCAGCAATGCACAAGGGCCACGGTAGGACGGTGAATTCGACCAATTGGAGCAGGGAAGGAACTCAGGCGACCTTGGAGCAGAGGTCGCCTGGGGAGTGTCACGGGCAAGGCTGGGGGGTGGAACTCAGAGCTCAGCGGTGGTGGAGGACGACGGCGCTGTGGGAGGAGGGCAGCGTGGGGAGGAAGGCAACGCTATGGGGAAGGAGGGGCAGCACAGGTGCAGGAGTAGAGGGCGCACCAGTGTGGGAGTAGGCAGCGTCGGTAGGGGAGTAGGACGGTGCTAGTGTGCGAATAGGGCGACGCCGATACGGGAGTAGGATGGTGCTAGGAATAGAGCAGGCCAGCGAGCGACGAGAAGGACAAGGCGAGAGTTGGAGAGGTATGGTGGCACGCCGCTGATGGGCGGGCGGCACCGGTGTGGCCAACGGTGTGTCCCCTCCCTCTATTGGGATGAGAGAGATAAGAGGAAGGAAGAATGGTATGATATAAGGGGTCATAAAGGGGAGAGAAAGAGAAGAGAGAAAGCATGTGTGGCCATCATGTAGATGTCATGTCATCCAAAATACCCACATGGACGCCACTGTATGGCCCACCTTTCCCACCACATGATTTGCACTAGTCATTGGATCAGTACATTAGTGCACACCATATACATAGCCAGATCATTTCATACAAGCAGAAAACTTAATATTAAAATTAACAACCTGTGTTAAGCCCGGAGGCTAATAAGCATTACAAACCCGGCACATTGCCCCAATAGTCTTAAGAACACAAGTCCAAAATATGAGAGTGCGAATGACAATAAAAGGAGCAAAAGAAAACTCCACTGGCTATGCCTATGCACGCGACTGGAGCGACACCCTATACCTCGTCTTCATCGTCGGCATACCCTTGCTCTTCATCCTCATGACACTCATAAGGGTCTTGCTCGAAGCCTGCATCTAAAATAGTGAGTATGCGAGGTCAGTGCGCAATCAAACCGCACTAATGAGTTAACATCCAACCTAATGCATTTAGTGATAGAGGTTCCAAAGAAAAGATTGAGAGTTTATTTAGTTGCAGAAAGCATGTTTTATAAACTAAAACTTATGACTTAACAATTTTTAACCCAAAGTTCTACCGATCAATAATTCAGAGTTAAGTTCTCATTCCCATACCGCAACTCATTCCTATACTACGCTTCCACCATACTCTCATCATCATCTTCCGAGTTGAGGCAAACCCGTTGTGGATCATACTCCCATGAAGTGCTCGATCTTCCCTAGTTGGGTTGCCAATTCTCACCCTAGAGTCATGGCTCCTAGCGACATATGACCTAGATCATCCCGTGAATGATGACATGATTCTGTCTTCCCCTCGAACTAGAGTTTGCCATGGTGCTCTCTCACTACCACTGGGCCCCACGTTCGCATTACTACGAGATGGCAACGCGTTGTAGTGCTAGGAAACAATTCCCGCAGGCAATTGGTCAGCAACTTCCCACTACGTGCCTCTCTGCACGTCCGTTCGATCCACTCTCAGAGCCTCAGACCGGTAAGTCCACACTTGACCATAACCACTTCCTTCTTTTGCTATTGTTCCTCCATGTGTCACGTACACGATGTGTCGGAACCACCTCCCGCAGGCAAGTGGCAGCACTTAGCAGCTACGCGTGTTATTTCACGCTCCTCTCTATACCGTGTGTGAACCGAAGCCCTCTTCTCAACACCATGTAAACTTAGCTACTCCAAAAAACCTTATCATCGTGCCGGACCACGTCCGCATGTCACAACCACAACCACACTGACATGTCAGGTCCAAGTTCTGTCGGAACCTAAAATCCATGAAGTGCTTCGCGACGTGGCCACCAAATTGGCCCAGCAGGCCAGCAGCATGGATCCAATAAGCTCTTTGTACCCCCCTCATACGTAGATTTTTTTTAAATTTTAAATTTATTTATTTTTATAATTAAATAAATAATAGCACATTCGTCAAAATTAAATAAATAGACGTCTATAACCCGTTGGTTAGGCGAGAAGGAAAAAAATTGCCCCTTGGTTGGGCGAAATTTCCCTTTTCGCCCAACCAACGTGCAACAAGTATCCTTATTGCTAAAACGATTATTGCAAAAAAAAATCAGAATAATATGTTTTGTTCTTATCCTTCAAAACGCTGTCATAAAATCACTAAAAAATATGAAAAAAAATTGGCAGTATAGGGAGTGATATCTTAAAGTTCTCCACAAAATTTTAGCCCTAAATAATATCTATACAATGAGAAACAAAAAAGATAGCATACCTACGCTGTCATTTTTTTAGAATTTTTTGTGATTTTTTTACAGTGGTTTAAAGGTCGAGAGCAAACAAGATGATAATTTTCTTTTCTTTTCTTTTTTTCAAAAAACCCCTTGTCGTCCATTGGTTGGGCGATTTTTCCTTATCGTCCGACCAATGGGTTATAGGAGTCTATTTATTTAATTTTGATGAATGAGATATTATTTATTTAATTAATTATAAAAATAAATAAATATAAAATATAAAAAATTCCTTATAACTAAGCTAGGGGTGAAAACGGTCCGGATCCGGACCGGATAGTGGTCATCCCGTATCCGTCCCATATTTTTTTACCGAATCCGGATTCTGGTTCGGATAGTGTTGGATCCGGATTGTGTTGGATATGGATCCGGGTCGGAACCAGATCAAATACTGGGTATTACCATATTCTCTTAGTTCGTCAGGGAAAAAAAGACATAGGCTATTCTCGATATTATCTATCCATAACATGTAACATGTCATATACACAATGATATTCTTATGAATAGCGAGTTCATGCATGCAGGAATGTATAGGTCAAAGAATGTCACATACTATTAATACAAATAACCATTCAAAGAAAAATGGTTAGGTTGGATTATGATTTAGGTACCCGCATATTTATATCCGGATATTTCCTACGGGTACCCGGATCCGTCGGATATCTCTATCCTATATTCGGATTAATTACCCATATAATTTTTCTGAATCCGGATTTTATTTGGACAGAAAAATAACTACCACATAGGATAAAATCCAGATACGAATCCGATCGAATCCGAATATTATCCGGACCACTTCATCCCTAAACTAAGCTGTATCATCGAGGGTTCCTCCCGTCGCATGTCCTCGAGCCGAAGACGCCCATCTCGGTCCAGCCCAATACAAACCCATATTTTCTTGGGCCCCAACCGAACCATCTACAACTTCTGGATCCGACCCCGAGGCCCTGGGTATACCTTACGTCCTTACCTTCACGTCGCTCCAAACCCTATCTGCCGCCGTCCGCCGTCTCGCCTAAATCCTGCTCGAAAAGAGCGCGGGAAGCGCGCGCAGCGGAGGCGAGGATGGCGTCGGAGGAGGAGGCGAGCAGGCTGTTCCGCATCCGGCGCACCGTGATGCAGATGCTGCGCGACCGCGGCTACCTCGTCGTGGACGGCGACATCAACCTGTCCAAGGCCGAGTTCGTCGACCGCTACGGCGACCCCGTCCGCCGCGACGACCTCGTCATCAACCGCGCCATGAAGTCCGACCCCGCCCACCAGGTCCGTCCTCCCCTGCCCCCTCCTCCTCCCTCGCTCCCTCCCCGCGATTTTCCGTCGGGCGCAGCCTGACGGGTGACGACAATGCTGCCCTGCCCTGCTCTGCTCCCCAGATCTACGTGTTCTTCCCGAACGAGGCGAAGCCCGGCGTGAAGACGATCAGGAGCTACGTCGAGAAGATGAAGCAGGAGAACGTCACCTGCGGCATACTCGTCGTGCAGCAGGCGCTCAGTGCCTTCGCCCGCAGCGCCGTGCAGGAGGTCTCCCAGAAGTACCACCTCGAGGTCTTCCAGGTCGCCCCTCTGTCGCATCCTTCACCTGCTGCTCGTATGTCGCTATATGCATTATCTCTATGTGCAAAATCAATGGCTGATGTTTAACGCTGTGCAGGAAGCGGAGCTTCTTGTCAACATTAAGGAGCACATATTGGTGCCGGAACACGAGCTCCTGACGACTGAGCAGAAGAAGACACTCCTCGAGCGATACACCGTGAAAGAAACCCAGGTCTGATAGTTTCACCAATTGTTCTCACTGCGATTGCATTCAAATCGATATAAACATAGCATTATTGAAAATTTGTTCCTTATGTTGAGCACAGTACACCATTATTAGATGGTCTATATACATCATCCATAGACCATTATTGCTATATTATGTGTCTGTTTTCCAGCAAGCTTTATTACAAAGTGTTTTGGTTGACAGGAAACATCTCATAATATTTTCTGTTACTGGTTTATCCTACGGAATATATCAGTGACTCCTAGTTATTTTGTATCTCGTTAGGCATAAATGTCAACTTCTTTTTCTCTGTTACTGCATTCAGAGTTTGGTTGTCCCCGTGCTAGTTAAGGCCTTGTTCTTTTTGGCTTAAACTAGCGGTAGATTATAATTTGAAAAAGTTATGGACGCTCGATAGAGGGATTAGAGAACCCAAAATTACTTTTTTTTTTTTGGGAGCTTTAAGAAGAACCACTAAAAGCTCACAAATATGGCTACAAAGTGTTACAATGTTTGGCCTATACAAAAATGACAAATTTTCAGCTGTAGCTTTTAATTTTAATTTGAGCTGTCATATCTGAGGAGTTCTAACTTTCATTGAACAAATACATAATCTAATAAAACAATGCTATTTCTATCCATGGATGCTGCAAAAAGCACAAAATAGTATCTTTAGACTATTGCGGTTCTGTACTGCTAGTATAACTCAAAGAGTGATCAAGATACAGGCCTAGTAAGCTTATTCCTTCCATATGATGTTAGTTCTAATGAAATAACATGAGAGATTACATGTCACATATGGTCTTCATGTCAAGTTAAAACTGTTAGTAGAGACTCTATAAGTGCTGGTTTGCTGGATACATATGATGGTACGAATAATTAAAGCCATCGGCATATCTTGTTGATGGTTATTGCCAGTTATCATTGTTGGCTTGGAATGCTCAGTAAGTCATCTTTGTTCAAAGCAGTATGACAAGAACTTTATATTATATTATTTACTGGAAAATCAGGGGGAATGACAATCTTATTATTCCTAAGAGCTAGCCATTGTGATAATTTGTTAAAGGAAAAAGTCTATTTTACACCTTAAACTATCACGCTTCGTCTATATAATCACCTGAACTATAGAACCAGGTATGCTAGCCCGCAAAACTTGCAAACCGGTGCAAATAACCCCAAGGGCGGTTTTGAAGATGGTTTTGCCATTGTGGCAACCACGTGGTGTTGGACGTGGCATGGCCTAGCATGTGAGCCCCCTCTCCTGTCTCTGTTGCGTGCGGCTCCCCCTTCTACCGGCGCTGCCCCTCCACCGCTCTATTGATGACGTCCCTCCAGCCTTGCCCTCTCTGGATCCGGCGCCGTTACCACTAGATCCGACATCCCTGGGGCCAGCTTGAGCTCCAGCCGCCTCCCCTACCGCTCCACATGGAAGCAACCTGCAAGGGAACACGATGGCGACTTGCGGATTTGGAGCTAGCCCACACGTGATTGAGGGGTGAAGATGCCGCGTCAAGATTGGGTTCATCCCCTAGGCTTTGCAAATCGAGGACGACACGGCTGGGATGGTCGACGTGGCCACAATCAAATGGAGTGGCGGCGGACAGTGCCGGCGAGGTCAGAGAAGGAGGCAGGAGTAGAGTGTGAGGTGTGGCTTGTCACTGGCTGCGCCAAGGTTGCCGCCGAAGTGCCCGCTTAACGTCACGACCCTCACTTGCTAGAGGAGGAGACAGCACCTACGGGGCAAAGGAAGAGGTTCCCACTTCCCACCATGACCTTTATTTTGGACGCTGCCTGGCACGCGCTGCCTCTCCATGCTCAATCCTTCCCCGCCGTGCCTCAATGCTGTCGTCCCCCACCACAGCTTGTGCTGACCACACCGGCCTCCCACTCACACCTTGGTCCCACCGCGCTGCCTTCTCGCGTGCTGGCCGTCCTCTGCCGCTGCCAGTCGGTGAGAGGGGTAGAAGCGGGAGGGAGAGAGCTCTGAGAGGAGAGAGTTGAGAGGGGAAGAATGTGGGGGAGAGAGAATAGAGGAGAGAGAGAGAGAGGTAGAAGAAGAAATGAGAGTAGAGTGTGACATGTGGGCCTGGTAAGGTGGCTTCTTGTTATGTTGAATGTTATGCCACATGTGATGACACGGTGGTGAATCAACCTAGGTGGACAGCCAAGTGGCGAAACCATCTTCAACACTTGCCCTTGGGGGGTTATTTGCGCCAGTTTGCAAGTTTTGCAGGCTAGAATACCTGATTTCATAGTTTATGGGGTTATGTAGATGAAGTGCGATAGTTTAGGGTGTAAAATAGACCTTTTCCTTTGTTAAAAGAGTAATACGACAGGCAGCAGCTAAAGAATGGAGACCCCAAAGCTCTGTGAGAAATTAGAACTTGAACAAGAATACTCTAATTTCTGCTTGGATTTATGCTTTCAGAAGTTAATATCTTTTTAATGGATCCTGCACATTAGAAGTTCGTGTCCACATTAAGTTTTATGGTACCACACCACAGTGGGTGGTTTACTGTGGTACATATTTTGCTGCATAATGTGAAACTCTGAAGAATGCTATGGTACTGACCTGCCATGCTGGGGATGTTCATCTAACTGATTTTTCTGAACCATGCGGTTCACCTTGTAATCATCAACAATGATAAACTTGAAATCTAGTTTGATTAAGTAATCTATTGATTTCCGTTACCGATACTTCTCAATTTTAAAATATACTCCCTCCAGTTCCCGAAAACATGACATTTTAGACATGTCCTAAGTCAAAGTTTTAAAACTTCATCTATGAAAATATTTTGAACTATTTGGATTGGACACATGAAAATCATACATTTAGATTTGTCTCGAAAAGCACTTCCATATATCACAATTGCTGTGGATTTTACAAATAAATTGCAATGGTAATTAGTAGTCAAAGTTATACTTTGAAGACTGTGTCAATATCCAAAATATCAAGTTTTAGGAACCAGAGGGAGTACTAGTTACAGTTCAAAATTCTGATGATTTTCGGCATTTTTATGATGCAGCTCCCCCGAATTCAGATTACTGATCCAATAGCAAGATATTACGGCATGAAGCGTGGGCAGGTTGTGAAGATCATCCGAGCAAGTGAGACCGCTGGAAGATATGTGACCTATCGCTATGTTGTCTGAGCTTCATTTCATTCTCATGGCTGGAGCTTTGCCGTGAGCATGACAGGCGAAAATGGCTCATCCGTTGGCCGTTGCTAGTTCCTTTCCTAGCGGAATCAGTCTTGTTTCTGAAGAGCAAGTACTGTAGGAGTGCCTAGTCCCTCTTTCTTCAGAACTAGATGGGATGGCACATTTAGCACTACACACAGGTCTCTCTGTAGCTACCACTTCATCGTATTATTACTAAATCATTAGTGCTTGTCTGAAATGGTGAATCACTTTCAACTTTCATGTACTCGTGTGCCCTGTGTTCAATCCAAATCGTCATGGACATGTCCTCTGGGATCATTATCTGTCTGATGAGAAGCTGGGATGCTTGAGATGAATGCACGAGGGAACATGGGGGTGTGGGTGTGGGTGTGGGTGTGGCTGTCTCTGGATTTGAAAGCGATGTTTCAACCCTGAACGAATGTGTGCTGAAAGAAGTACTTACGAGGACATGAATATACAACAACTTGCAGCTCTCTCTGCTAAAATTTATTCTTTTTAAATAGATTTACCTCACAGAACCCAAGGTTTTTGGTGCATACGAGTATTTTTGGTTAGGGCGCCGTTGGGTAACTACAGGAGTTAAAGTTTTTTTTTTAATCATGTCTGTAGCTCGCCGGCTACCTTTCTACCTGCAATGAACCTGGAAATCTCAATGCTTTTCTTTTGAAATGACTAGTAGGCCTTGTCTTAAAGATGACCGATTTCGGTAGCAAAACCTCGAGGCTGTATACTAACGTGTTTTCTACAGCTACGGAAACAGCACGGCAAGAATTGGCAGCGTAGACTGGCCAACGAAAACGAGAGAGAGAGATCCTAACTCGCCAAGTCAGTCAACGATGCAAACGGAAGCGATGGTGGATGGCGACATGTCCCCAATGGCGACTAGCCATGGCGACCGATGCGCTCGTCCCACCATTCGTTGCGCGCCTCCACCGTCCTCTGAATCATGATCTGGCACAAGAGAGTTCACGGTGCTGCAGGCACAGGGACCGGGTAATCGCAAACTCGCAATCCATGGAAAAGTCTCCAGCATAAAGCAAAGCTCCAGGCCGCGACACATCTTAGTCAAGGAAAGCAGCAGCTAAAACCTTCGTCGCAAGCGACAGGTCGCAGTAAAACGAACAAGAGCGTGGTAGAAATCAATGCAGCAGTCCGTACCAGCAGCACCATCCGAGAACTCTCAGAACACCATAAACTTCAGACTGTTAAACATCTAGCGTGGTATTGATCGATTAGCTTCTTGGAGTGTAAATTTAGAAAGAAAAAAAGGAAAAAAAAACCGAGCGATGATCATAGCTTCTTAAAGACTAGAACATCGGGAGAATCCTGCATTCAAGTGCGCATTCCAGGCTTCCTGCATCGAAGCATAGCATCACAAGGAGTCAACATAAGAAACACCATCCGACCATGATCCTTCTTCGATGTCCTGTCGTTCATGAATCGCGTAGGTCCCGGCCATGTGTAGCACACAGAGGCCCAACCAACCAACGCAGGTCTATCTGACAAGGCATGATCATCATGGCTGCCGATCTGCAGATGCCAGCTGCTGAGCCCACCCAACGCTTCCAGGCCACAAGACAGAACCATAGAGCACACCACAACACTAGCCATTGTTGGTGTGGTCAATCCAGAGATGGGAGGGGCCTTGATTAAAATGCACGGACGAGGATCGGGCTGGCTCGTAAGAAATTAGGCATGCATCTTAGCTAGATATAAACTGGATTGAAAAGAGTTAGTGCAGCTGTGTCTTTTCTGTCTTCATCTCCTAGTCCTTTCTGTGTGCAACATGCTCATGCAAATCTGGACAAAGCAATACTAGTAGTCTAGTACAATAACTGCAGTCACCAGCTAAGCACATGATTCGATCAGAGCTGTGGGAGGTACATCTCGTCTGTTCATCTCTCCACCTATGATAATTCCGATGCGTAAAGGATAGAATAATTTTAATAAGTCATTTCACACTTTGGTTAATCAATTTTAAGTTTTTAACCATCTAATCAGCATCCAAGTAACAGAATACCAGTCAACTGACCAAATAGCGCTCTCTAGGTAAGGTCAAATTTAGGATTATGCTGTGATGGTGACAATTATGTAAATTGGCATGTGCACTGCAGTTGATTATTGTTATATGTCACAAAGAGCTGATTTTGAAATCAAAGAAAGCATATAATACGGCAAACAAGACAACCAGATAAGACTGGAGATACCACCGAATTAGAGAAAAAAGCTAAAACCAAAAGGTGAGGTTGATGGTGTCATTTCCCCCATGCTAGTGCTTCCAGTTAGGCTTTAGAACATAGAGCAGAGACCACCAGTAGAAGGTCCAAGGTTCACAAAAATGACACACGGTACATAGCTTAGAAATGTGTGTTCAAGGTTTTAAGATCAAAATAGGAAAATTCTAACTTATCAGTACCCAGTTATACCAAGGATAGCAAAATTGCCTTCAAATGTATATGAGAATGATGTATGGAATATCACCGAGAAAATTCAGAGATGACAAATGAGATAACATGTTGTTCCACTAGAGAAAAGTATGGCTGGAAAATGACCATGTAGGAGTAGGCATTAACAAATAAGGTGAAACATTTTCTGTAAAATTCAGATAAATTGGTCAGAGATCATATTTTTGAATGCCAACCTGATCTTTTTTGGAGGCTGGATAACATGCTGGATGTTCCAAGAAGGAAGGCAATACCAGGATTTTGACACAACAAGAATTACTGTTCCACATAGATACTACAAGCGCTAGCAATAATTTAAAAGGATGATACAGACTAATCTTACAGCTTACATGGTTATCTCAACATGAGATGACGCAAGGCGCGAATTGAGCATCCAACAATAGTTATGGTGTCGCTATGGTTGGCTCAGCATGTCCCTGTCTGATTCAACTAGCAGGACTACACATGTAGCATCATTGAGCCTGACCAAGTGGTTCACAATCTTAAGTCTCTGATCAGTTGATCATCATCAGCTACATGGTGTCTGAATCGTCCTTGTTATAGGCCAGAGGGAATTCGTCAAACTGCTCTGAGCCATCACGGCCCTCTCCAATGCTCTTCAGAGAGTGATAAACCCGGTACATTGAGAGCCTATCCCTGGGACGAACCGTGATACATTGGAAAGCTATCTTCAAGAACTCATCAATCTCCACATCATGGCCCTTCCCGCACAATGACTTATCAACAGCATCGGTGATTCGGCCAGAGCCCTTGAGCTGATTTACCCAATCCACCAATGTCCCCTTGAACCCTTCACCCGCTGCATCACTTGTTACAGTGCCAGCCTCCTGCCCGCTCACAAGCTCGAATAGTATCACCCCGAATGCATATGTATCAGTCTTCATGGTAGGAACTGGATTGCTACCATACTCAGGGGCAACATACCCAAACTCCCCAAAGTCTCCATTCAGAAAGGGACTTGTATCACCACCCTCGCCTGGCTCCATCCGGACCAGCCTCGTGAGGCCAACATCCGTAATCCGAGCCTCATAATCCTCATCAAGAAGCACTGCGCTTGAGCTCAAGTTCTGGTGAATCTGAGGAAGCTGGAACCCGTGGTGCAGCCATGCAAGCCCCCGTGCTGCCCCAACAGCAATCCTACGCCTTGTTGCCCAATCCAACAGTGCATCTCCTGGCTTCTTTATCACCGATGAAAGAGCCCCGCTCTCCATATGCTTGTACACCAGCAGCCGCTCATCCTCCACAACACAGAACCCCAGCAGCGGCACAATATTGGGGTGCCGCAGCTGCCCGACCCTCATCATCTCTGCCCGAAATGCCTTCTCCGAGAGCGGGCATGAGTGCAGCCGTTTCACCGTCAACGCTGACCCATCCCGCAGCACGGCACGGTACGCTGTCCCAGCTCGCGAGCTCCCGGCCACCACGATGTGGCTTGTGCTGAAGTCCTGCGTGGCCGCCATCAGGTCGGCGAGCTTGACCTTCACGATCGGCTTCTGGAACAGCGAGACTGGCGCAAGCCGGTTGTGCGCCGCCCGCAGCCGCTCCGCCCACCAGCTCCCGTCCTCCCCAGCAACCCCGCCCGACTCGCTTCCTCCGCTGCGGTGGCGGCGGCGCCCACCCTTGCTCTTCCCGGTGCATCGCCAGAAGAAGAAGGCGAGGAGCAGCGACGCGGCGGCGCCAAAGACCCCCGCAGCGATAACGATGCCGAGGCCGGCGCCCCCGAGTGCGCGACCGCAGCGTGAGGACACGGGGTGGCCACACAGGCCCTTGTTCCCGGAGAAGGATTCCCGGGGGAAGTTCGCGCCGAGCTGGGGCGGGATCTGGCCTTCGAGCCGATTCCCGGAGAGGTCGAGCGACTTCAGCCGGTCCAGCCGCTGGAGGGACGCGGGGATCTGGCCGGACAAAGAGTTGCCCGACAGCTTGAGCGAGTTGAGGAAGCGGCAGTTGGCGAGCTCGGCGGGGAGCAGGCCGGAGAGGCTGTTGCCGGAGAGGTCGAGGTTGACGACGAAGGGGATCCAATCGCAGAGCGCGGGCGGGATTGGGCCGTCGAGCGCGTTGTTCGAGAGGTCGAGCGTCGTGGCGGCCTGGCAGTACTGCAGCGCGGAGGGGATGGCGCCCACCAGGCCGAACCCGGAGAGGGAGAGCGCGATGACGCGCGACTCCTGCTGGTTCCAGCAGGTGACGCCGGTGAACAAGCAGACGGCGCCGGCCGAGGTGTTGCGGAAGTCCCAGGACGAGAGCCGGTTTTCCGGGTCGCCGAGGCCGCGCTTGACGTCGCTGAGGCATTTCACGTCGTCCTCACGAGGCACCGCACCCGACGCCGGCGACGGCTGCGGCGCGGCGGGCGGGGCTAGGGCTAGGAGGAGGAGGAGGAGGAGCAAGGGAGGCATGGTGGATTGCATTGCTGGTGGTGGTGGGAGTGGTTTGACCAGGTGGGAGACTGGGGGGGTGGGGGTGGATTGTACCGGCCTAGTGTATGTGTGTGTGCGCGTTTTCGTTCTAGTGGGTAGTGGGGTTGGACTGCGCGGCCGGGCTGGAAGTGCCAAGTGGAACGGATGGAGAGAGAAGCGAACAGGACACGGGGAGGTAGAAAGATCGGCGAGATTTGGGAGCGACTGGTGAGTGGTGAGTGGTGAGTGAATCTGGGCCGTGCCAAGAAGAAGGGCTCGGTAAAAATAGGAAATCTCCTCCCTGAGGCTCGCAGGTCAAGGTGGTATATTCAGAGGTTTTTGCGTACTTGGTGTGGATAACTTTTTTTCAGAGGTTAAAGTAAGGTGGCCAGTTTTAAAAATATTATTAAAAAATTAAAAACCAATTAGATGTCATTGCAAAGTTTAAACTCTTAGAAATGTGCTATTATGAACTTTTTTAATCAAAATACACCACTCCTTCAACCTCTAGCACATCTTCCCTTTCCCTCCTCCTTCATATTCATGTGCAGCGCACTACTTTGTTGATGGTGCCACTAAAAACCTGCCATCGGCTTGCCCCTTCTCCTTCCTCTTTCCGATAGCTTCCTCCCTTCTTTCTCATTACTCCTACTAGTCTCTGGTATGTTCGACCTTGGCCACCGTTGTTGGTGACCATTGTGCCCTCCCATCTCCCTCTTCTCCCTCTTAGCGGCAACAACTTGCCAGAGGGTTTCTCTCTCTGCTCAACGCCACCCCACTCTGCTTCACCGGCGCCGGCGAGCTTTGTCCCCTACCCTCCCCCGCAACAGTTCGACAATAATTCCCTCGGTCATGGCAGAGATCCGACCATGGTGATGATGGATCCATAGATCCAAGCTTCGGTGCCAGCGTGCAGCCAAGGAAGGTAAGGGGAGAGAAGAAAGGAGGGTAGAGCACAAAAAAAAAAGAGGGTATAAGAGCAAAATTTTTCTATAATGGTATATATTAAAATTTGCAAATTTGTAGTGGCACTCAATCGGTTTCTTTGCAATGACATTTTTTAAATCTGGCAGCTGTGTTGTGGCATGAATCTAATTCATCTTTTTCTTATTTTATATAGCCTTTTGTAGACTGTATTTATAAAGCTTAAGCTAGCACATAGTTTAAGCACAACACAACACCACAACAGCACTTGTCACACCTCTTCGCCATGACATCAACTTCCATTTGTGATCTGGTAGGATGGTTTCACAGTAGGTTTGTTGGCTACTATGCTAGTTACTATTCACTATAACAAAATACTACTAGTGTCGTACCATGGTCATTGTCTAGATATTATGGTTGAATGGCTAAGCGGAAATGCTAGGCTTCGAGAAGTCAGAACGTCTTGCTCAACATAGTTTTGAGAATTGACTTCGAAATAATCGAGAAATAGCTTTGAGAAATTAAAACATTTGACTTAAAAAAACATAAAAACCGTAAGTCGAACTAGACTGGCAGATAGAAGGTGAAGGCAATATTGTAGCGTGACAAACACTGTATGTTGTGCGTATGCCATCTACCCTCTTATCAATGTCGTTCGTTCCTCGCCTGATGGCTCAGATTTAAGGAATCTCGTGAGTTGCAGTGACAGAGGATCTCCTTTTATTCCTCCCACCAATCTCTATAGATCCCGGTCAGGATTAATCATAGGAAAAATCTTTGTATATAACTGAACATTTTGTTAATTCCTTCTATGCCATTATATTGTCACTCTAACCTTGTTTATCATCTTATTTTTAGTTTTTTTCCCTTCTATGCCATCACCGTTAACTCTGTTAGGTTTCACCGTTAGAAAGCGCCCCCTTAATATTCAAAATGCCTCTTTCACAATTTCTAAATTGAAAACTTTGAAACATTGTATCTCTTACATTTTATCTCCAAATTGAGTTATTTAAATTTCTATATTTATTTAAAATCATGTTTTGCTTGATCTTTGAATTTTATAATTTTTTCATAAATGTCTGTTTTTCTCACGTTTTCAAGACACATGGCACCATTACAATTGAAATAAAATTTTACATCAATTTTTTCCATTTTACTTTAAAATTTGTGTACACATAATATTCTGAATTCATAGAATTTTTATATGAATTTTCTATAATTTTTTAGGAATTTATCCTGTTTTCTGACGTATTAAAAAGGTAGGGGCATAATCGTCTTTATGTAGCTTTTGTGATGGCTTGACCGGTCAACAATAATATAGAAGGGAAGAAGATAAAAATGAGATGTCATATAAAGTTATATTAACAATGTGATGACACGAAATGGATTAGCAAAAAGTTCGGTGTACACAAAAGTTTTCCCATTAATCATTCCCAAACATGTCCTAAGAATAACAAAAAAAAGTCCCAAACAACATAACCAAATGATCAAGGGATAAATCCCCATATACCACTGCATATTACTCCAATCCCATATATGTCATCTCTTGTATCTATGATAGGTGTGTTGGCTACCTTGGTGCCGTGGAGATTACTATTCTCTACTATAGCGTCCTACCATGGCCCTTGTTTAGATCGATTACGATTGAACGGCCGGGCCGAAATGCTAGGCTTTGAAAAGTTAGAAAGTTTTGTTCAGCAGAACTGTGAGAATTGACTTCAAAATAGCTTCAAGAAATTAAAATGATTGGCTCAAAAAACATAAAAGCCGTGAGTCGAACTAAACAGACCCTCTGCCGCTTTCTTCTGTCGATAATGTTAGCTTCTACTTGGTGGACTGGCTGATGGAAAGCCAAGGCAATATTGTAGCGTGACAGACACTGTAGCAAAGACATTATCTCATATGCCCTCTGCCCTATATTTTTTAAACAATACAATTTTAGTAGATCATTAATCAGAAAGCTACAACCATAGGAAAAACTATTACAAAGCAACTTCACCTATAGAACCGACACCTATTAAAAGCTATATTAACATCAACTTGCACCTCTCTCGCCCAAGTGAAACATTTGTAGCATGCGTGGTACGGTGCTTGCACTAGTAATATCATAATAGGATATGCACGTTTTTGAAAGACGTGATTTTTCCTTGCCAGTGACGATGCACGAACATCCCGATCCAGCTCCTCCACTATTTTTCTCTGATCTGCCTCCATCGACTGCATCTGCAAATCGAGAAAAGCATCCGATGTCGTCGTGGAGAGAAACTCTGCGTAGCAACCCGGTACAAAACTCCCACCACAAGGGGAGACCAATCCCAATAGACCACGATCAAATTAGGGACCACGGGTACCAAAGACGTCGTCGAGGTGGTCGCTGATGTCAACCATCACGCGGGGGAATCTTGGAAGGGAGCTTATTATCATATCAAGCTGCTTCGCTATCGATACTGTCGTGGAGAATGTGACAGACAGCGAGCCATAACCTTAGAAAACTAGATCTAGATAAAAACCTAAAACTTCAGGACGAGAAAAGGGTCCCCATCACCTGCTAACTTCAGCGAGATCACCGGAGTTAGGAGGATGAGGGGGCCAAGGAGCTTTGACCAGAGGGACGCCGCTGACTATGTCGTCATCTTTCTCCTTTTCCAATTGCCTGGACGCGCCGTTTTTTATCAGATATCTCTTTTGGTCTTTCCCATTCCTCGTATGATGGTTTAATGAATCTCATGATTTTTTGTGAGGAATCTTATGGACACCATAGCAGTTGTGACATTGAGTTGCAGTGCTGGAGGATCTCCTTTTCTTCACAACCAATCACTATAGATCTCGGTCATGATTAATTGTAGGAAAAATCTTTGCATACTGTTGAACATTTTGTTAATCCCTTTCGTATCATCACATTGTCACTCTAACCAAGTATGACATCTCATTTTTAGCTTCTTCCCATCTATGCAATCATCTTAGCTCCGTTAGGTTTAACCATTAGAAAGCGCTCCTTATTGTCCAAAATGCCTATTTCACAATTTCTAGATCTAAAACTTGGAAACATTGTATCTCCTACATTGTAACTTCAAATTAAGTGATTAAATTTCTAAATTTCTTTTAAATCATGTTTTGCTTGATCGTAAAATTTTATTTTTTTTATGTTTATCTCATGTTTTCATGAGACATGGTGCCATTGCTTTTGAAATAAAATTTTACATCAAAATATTTTTCTATTTACTTTCAAATTTGTGTACACATAATTTTCTGAATCCATAGAATTCTTTTATATGAATTTATCCTATTTTTTGACTATTAAAAAGTTAGACGCATAGTCGTCTTTATGTAGCTTCGTAACAGTTTGATCGGTCAACAATGACATAGAATGGAAAAAACTGAAAATGAGATAACATATAAGGTTACAATCGGATTAGCAAAATGTTCAGCGATATACAAAATTTTTTCCCATTAATAATTCCCAAACATACCTAAGAATAAAAAATAAAGTCCCAAACAAGACACCCAAATGATCAAGGGATAAGTCTCCATACACCAGCGCAAATTACTCCAAATCTGATGTATTAGAAGAAATTATGCGCAGAACACGCGCTGGTTCTATCTAACAGCCTTTTTGTATAAAAAGTTCAAACTTCTATGGACCTTTTTCGTCCAATAATGGTTCTATTTTGCATGTTTTCTTTTTTTGGAATTTTTAAACAGCATAGGAAAAAGAAAATAGAAGAGAAAAAAGAGAGCGAAAATATTTATTAAATTTCAAAATTGTTCTAATTTTAAATTTTTTTGAAAAAATCCAAGTTTTTTATGGGCCTTCTTCGTGGAACCATGGTTCCATTTTTGCAAACTTTCTTTTTTCAGAAATTTTAAAACAGCCTACAAAAAAGAAAATAGAAGAGAAAAAAGAGAGCGATTTTTTAAAAAAAATTGAAAATTTCTTTAATTTCAAAAATTCAAACTTTTTGTGGACCTTCTTTTTGTAGGCATGGTTCCATTTTTGTAAACTTTCTATTTTTTTTGAAAATTTTAAATGGCGTAGAAAAAAAAAGAAAAAAGAAAGTAAAAGAAGAAGGCAGATGAAGCAACATCCTGGAAAAGGGGCAGATTCGAGCTTGGGTTAGCGACCTGAGATATAGCGCAGAGGAACAACCCGCCAAACTTCCTGCCTCGTCTAGGAGTTGCGCAAGGTCTTCTTTTATATATAACTTTTGAACGGACAGCTGTATCTCATTTCGGCCGACGATCGGATGGCTACATTTTCTGGTCGACGTGGCCACGGGACAATGCGTTTTATTTGCGTGCTATAATAGTAGGTAGTAACTTTTGAATGGACGACTGGATCTCATTTCGGCCGACGATCGGACGGCCAGCGTTTTCTGGCCGACGTGGCCACGGGACATCGTATTTTATTTACGCGCTATAATAGTGGTAGTAACAAGATTTTCTCTGCGAAGAGAATAGGAATAGAGAAGAGAAATCATTGCACATGGTCTAAATATGAACCGGAGAAAGCTAAGATAAGCTCCTAGCGAACGATTCATCATTCGCCACATCCAGAGGACATACATGCAAACACTTGGAATTATTACCAACGCGCGCATATTTTGGCAACGATGGTTGAATTCATACATTGCGTCAAAATCCCTACAATAGTTATGTTTTGTTGATAGAACTGCATAGCACACAGGCAAAGATAGCAAAAAAGAAAAAATTATGCTTAGGAAATAACAAAATAATAAATAGTCGTGAAATGAACTTTCGATGAAAAAGGCTAAGAATTTAGAGCATGTAGAGGCAACCATTATCTATAATATTATCCATATCAAATGTAGTCAATACTAAAAACAGCTCCTAAAATTGTTTTTTTATTTCTCTATAGACAATATTCCTATAAACAATGGTCGTCTGTTGTTAGCAACATGCCAATCAAGACATACCAGGAGCAACAGTTGTGGTATGCAATGACGTACATGAATCATCGGGCATCAACGACCGTTGGTGCTTGGACTGCCTGTGTGCTGGGACATGTAAATCTGAGGTGCAACTTCCTTGGTGGAAGGCCATGACATGTGACTCTACATGTTTTAATTGGATATAATTAATATTGATTATGTAAAAAAAATGTAATGCTCAGAATTGGCAAAAAAATCCCCAGCTATTTCGTTTAGCAAGCTGTAAGCACTATTTGGAAGACATTTTAGAAAAAAAAAGTAAATTCCTAAGGCATAACCAAGTATATATGAGACCTCTATTTTTTGGTAACCGTAGCTATAGGTAGTGCAGTCTTTCTTTTGGTACAGTACTAACATGATGACAACTACAATGGATACGCATGAGAAATATCAGCTAAATTGATATGCACTAAAAGACATGCCTGACCAGCTTCAAAGAATGTAGAAAGTATCTTTTTACATTGAATCTGCAACATTTGGTTGGAGATGTCCCTTTAGGAACAACAACATGCCAATTCAGATTGCTCAGCAATTTAGGTGTAGAAAAAGAGAGCAGGATGAATGATTAGGGCCTAACGTCGTGGCTAGCAGGGTCAATGGCGAGGAGGAAGGAGCTGCCAGTGGTGAACACGTAGGGAAGGGCACGGAGGCGGCGGTGACAATCGGAGATGCTGATAGCCCGTGGCGAGGGAGAGGGTGCAGCTGCGAGCACCGTGTGGAAGGGACCGAGGCGACGGCAACTAGAGGCGCAAGCAGGGCCGGCGGCGGTGGCGGGAGGTGGCGGCGGAGGCTGGAGATGGTAGCGGTGGCGGTTGGAGGCGCAAGCAGGGTCGACGACAGGAGATTGACGTAGCACCTGCGACGGTGGTGGAAGACGACGGCGGCGGTGGCCGGAGGCGGCGGCGGCGAGTACGAAGGGAGTGGCTGCGTGGAGGAGGCCGGACGTCATTAGGGGAGACGACGGATGCGCCGGGGAGGGAGGACCGACCGGAGGACAGTGGCTGAGGGGAAGGGAGGAGGTGGGGTGGGCCGGTGGCAAGGAAAGAGGAACGGTGAGGTGGGGGAGGAGATGAGGGGGGAGAGGATGGATGCGCCGGGAAGGGAGGTCCGACCGGAGAGTGGCGGCAGGGGAAGAGGAACGGTGAGATGAGGGAGGAGATGGGGGAAAGGACGGATGCGCCGGGATGGGGGCTGACTGGAGGACGGTGGTTGGGGGACGATGGGGCGGGCGGGCCGAGGCAACGACAGGGGAAGAGGAACTGTGAGACGGTGGAGGAAATAGAGGGGAGAGCACGGATGCACCAGGGAGTGAGGGCCGACCGGAGGGTGGTGGCTAGGGGGAAGGAAGGCGGTGGGGCGGGCGGATGGAGGCGGCGACAGTGGCGGTGGTAGGGGAAGAGGAACGGTGAGATGGGATGGACGGACGACGTGGATGGGTGGGTGTGGGAGCAAACGGCTGAGGTGGGGTACTGTAGGTAAGAACAGTGACGGCGATGTGGCGGGATTTGGCCTAAGAGACTGTACTTCTCTAGGAATATAGATTTACAGGGGAGGCGGTGGAGCGGGCGGGCGGAGGCTGCGACAGTGGTGGCTACAGGGGAAGAGGAACGGTGAGACGGGGGAGGAGATGGGGGAGGGGAGAAGGACGGATGCGCCAAGGAGGGGAGCTGACCGGAGGGCGGTGGCTAGGGGCGGTGGGGCAGGCCGGCAGAGGTGGCGGCAGGGGAAGAGGAACGGTGAGACGGGAAAGGAAATGGGGAGGGGGAGAGCACGGATGTGTCGAGGAGTGAGGGCCAACCAGAGGGTGGTGGCTAGGGGGGAAGGAAGACGGTGGGGCGGGCGGACGGAGGCAGCAATAGTGGTGACGGCAGGGGAAGAGGAATAGGGGAGACGGGAGAGGAGATGGGGGACAGACGGCGTGGATGGTCGGGCGTGGGAGCAAACAACTAAGGCATGGTACTGTAGGTAAGAATAGTGACAGCAACGTGGCCCCACAGATGCGCCGGGGAGTGAGGGCCGACCGGAGGGTGGTGGCTAGGGGGAAAAGAGGCAGTGGGGCGGGCGGGCGGACGGAGGCAGCAACAGTGGCGGTGACAGGGGAAGAGGAATGTGGGAGACGGGGGAGGAGATGGGGTGGACGGACAGTGTGGATGGTCGGGCTTGGGAGCAAACGACTAAGGCGTGGTACTGTAGGTAAGAACAGTGACGGTGACGTGGCCCCACGGATGCGCCAGGGAGTGAGGGCCAACCGGAGGGTGGTGGCTGGGGGGAAGGGACGCGATGGGGCGGGCGGACGGAGGCGGCGACAGTGGCGGCCGCAGGGGAAGAGGAACGGGGGAGACGGGGGAGGAGATGGGAGGACGGATGGCATGGATCGGCGGGCATGGGAGCAAACGGCTGATGCGGGTACCGTAGGTAAGAACAATAACGGCGACGTGGCGGGATTTGGCCTAAGAGACCGTACTTCTTTAGGAATATAGATTTAGAGGGATGTCATCACGTGTATCTACGACAGGTGTCATGGACGCATGGATAACACATGATGATGGGGATTTTCTGCGGTGGCACGTACAAAATTGCCCCGATGATCAAAGGTAGCTTCCCGCTACGTCCAACACTACGGGGTTGTTTGGTTTGTGACCTTCGCTGGCCTTACCAAACATTAGCATGCCTTGGTGATTTGGCTGACGTTTGGTTTATAGCCAATGAATGGCACGCCTTTGAAAAATTTGGCTCACCAAATTTTTTACACATGACTTGGTGCCTAAGCGAAGGCGCCCAATTCTCACGCCAACGAATGGTGAGCCAACGGCTAGAGTGCTAGGACATCCTGTCAGCCGCATATGCAGGACCTAGCCAGCTAAAGCAACATTCTTTATTTCAAAATTTGATTTTTATGATTTTCATATCTATTTCATTTGGTGTCCAAATTGTATGAAATAAATTTTATAATTCATCTAAAATCTTAAGCAATCCATTTTAAATACTTTAATTTTTTAATGAAATTTTATTTTATTTTCATTTTTATTGGTTATTCTTCGAAGGCTACGAACCAAACACCTGTTTTTTTTGCCTTTGAAAGGTCATGCCCTGGATTGGTATAACCTTTACATTGGCAAGGCAGGTGAGAACTATGATCCAAACATGCCCTACGTCACGACCACAACTAGACCGGTATCCCATCCCATGTACAGCAGTCCATAGTCTCCATTCGTCGCCGCGCCGTGCCCACTTGCCCTGCTCGCGGCTCGCGATTCACAAATTTAAACACGCACGAGTCCACGGCGACCTCCCCACCCTTTCCTTCGGCTTTTCTACCGTTCTATTTCTGCATGCGAGCTTTTACCGCCGGACCAGGCACGTTTCCCAGCCTCCTAGCTCCGGCAAGGCATCTCACTAGAGTCGATCACTGGCCATAAAAAAAATATTATCTATAGGTAGCAAATAGACATTTTCTTCAATAGACTAATTATAACATAGTCTCTAAAATTAATATGCACCTATTTTTATAGTGTGCATGCATATTGGAATTTGTTATAGACTAACTTTTAGTTAGCTGCTAATCTTTATCTCTCTTTTCCTATTCTCTTCTCCATATAAGCAAAAAGCTAAGTTAAAATTCTTATATCTAGCTAAGGTGTCCTGAATGAATATGCTCTTACTCCTTAATATCTCCGTACCGTATGGCGCCTATGATTTCCGGATATAATTAATTAGCCCCAAATGATGGCAAGTTATTGCTACTAAAAGATCTTGGCTGCACGTGTCTGGAAAAACAGAGGCGTCACGTACCCAAGGTACGTAATATCCGTTGCCGTATGCCCAAATCTGGATTAGATAAGAAGCTGAGGCCTTGATGATTCCCGGTACTTTGGCTTGACAGCTTTGGTGGCGTTTGTTCCTTTTAATTGGAGCAGCTGTGGTTTGGGCTCCTTTTCTTCTGGGTTAGGTTGCTTGCGCCCTTACGCTGCGTGGGTGGAGATCGGTCCTAGTTTTATCATGTCCCCATGTTATGATTCCCACGTCTGAGACCATCTCCAACTATTTTTTCTTTATTTTATTCACATGTTCATTTTCTTCTCCATTCCTATCCTCTTCATTTTTCACCATCTCCAACGGCATCCCTTCGAAGAGAATAATATAGAGAAAGAAGAGATAATCTCTTTTTGAAGGGAATGAAAAAAAGAATTCTTTCAAAAAAGAACATGAAGAGAATTTATTAGAATGTTAAAAGGAATGAGATTCCCTTCATGACGAAACTTTGTTGGAGATGGCCTATCATGTCAAAAGCGCACGATCCGAACTAATTAATTCCTCGGTGAAATGGAGTTTGTCCACAGCTGAATCCTATTTTGTCCCGTAACCACTGACCAGAGCGCCAACGATAAAAATCTTGCACGAATTTTCTTTTGCTAGAGGGTGAAACATACCATCAACCAAAAGAAGCCTCTTCGCCTCTGTCTAGGCCTAAAGTCGAACGAACCAAAGCCAAAACGGCATGCATCACTGCCGCATCACTCAGGTTTTTGTCTGGATCGTCCGC
Source organism: Olyra latifolia (assembly GCA_036346145.1). Taxonomy (NCBI): domain Eukaryota; kingdom Viridiplantae; phylum Streptophyta; class Magnoliopsida; order Poales; family Poaceae; genus Olyra; species Olyra latifolia. The sequence goes on from CM070526.1 coordinate 21,029,218, forward strand.
ACGGTCGCATGCGTCCGAGTCAGATATCGGCAAATCGCCATCGAGGAACGGTGCGTCGTGCGAGAAAGAAACGTGCGATTTGACGGGTGATTTCCGCCCCGTCCGTCGTCCGATGGCCCGGGCCCCCGCGACGCCAGGGGACGACCGGCGGACTCGAAGACTCGCGCTCGCGCGTGTGCGTGTGCGTGGGCGTGTGCGTGTGCGCTTTTACCGTTCCATGGGGAGCACCAAAAGGGTCATTTGGAATCCAAAACCCCCGAATGGCACGGCACACGCTGACACGCGAGCGTGGGATGGGGGCTATCGCTAGCCGGTGTGCGTGCGTGTTTCTGTGTCCATGAGTGACCCTAGAGACCTAGAGGCGGAAAGGTGCCGGGTCAAGCCTCCACATGTCCTGAGCCAACAATCTTCACGATTTACCCTGACGTGACTGACAACGGGATCACATTGGCCCATCAGCCATCGTCGCACCGAGGAGGGGCCGCAGTTGAGTGTGCCGCACAACGTGGAGAGGGCCACTTTGCACCGAGGGCAAAGCAGCTCCATGGGGAGGAGCTGGAGGGACTGTCAGGGTAGGAGGGGAGGAAGGCAGAAGGGTGTCACCTAGGGCCTAGTGACTTGTGGTGGCGGCGTGGATTGGACTGAGATGGTTTTAAGAGGAAAAGGACTAGGGTTTTAGCTTATAGAATGCATTTTATCATTTGATATTTACCTAACAGTCCTAGTTACGCCAGGTCAGAGCAGGGCGGGGTTTGACCCAAATCCAACTCAATTTTGACCGACCAATGACGTTGGTTCAAAAGAAGAAGAAGAAGAAACCCAATTCACCAACCGAGTTTAGGTCAGTTTGAGGAGGCGTTTGACTCGGACCTTAACTTGAGTTTGGTCGATGGCTCACCCGATTCCACCCACCGATCGAAGAAAAAAAGAGAGAAAAACCTAACCCACCCTATCCAGTTTAGGTCAGGTAGGGATCGGGGCCTCTAAGTGACCCTGGCTAGCTGAGGGAGGTTTGGTGCTTTATAGAGAAGAAAGGTGAGCTGACATTCTATTGCATGATCTTGATTGCGGCTTCGCTAAAAGAGAATAGATATATATGGAAAAACAAACAAGTCCAATATATACCCCGGAGCCGCAACTATAAAGAAAGTTGATTTCACACCGGCATAAACCGATCAAGGGTGTAAAGTAAACCGATATTAATAGTTGAGGTGTTAAATAACCAATTTTATACTTGAGGGCGTAAAATCCGCGTCTCCAATGGTTTAAAATTGTGATATAGACTTATTTCAAAAAGAAACTTCTATTATAAGATTAAGCACTGACATGGTGCCACTGCCACAGCCCAATGTGTGGTATTAGCGCTTGTTTTATTGCCATACCCTGTCAATCGACTGGCCAATCTGCAAAAGGCTGGATGCAGCAGGAATGCAGGATTACTTCCAAATCCTGAATCGCTGAAATGATTAGCGCGTCAAAACAAAAGGAAATTAATAGGGAAAAAGAATGGCCGAAAGCCCAATGCCATAAAGTGCTACACGAGCAGCAGTGCTGTCCCTCCGGATACGGTTCCCTTGCTTTGCTATCTATGGGCATGGTCCTGTGCAAAATATTCACGGGAATGGGTTCTGTGGTCATCAACAGCAACAAGTTGACGCAATTTGTTGCACAGACAAGTTGAATAGCTGAAGAAAAATAACGATATGGAATCTGTCAGAAACGTTTGATCATACTGACAATAGACCACACCAGCCACTTTATGGAAGCCTAACGTAAAGCACCAGGTATCAGAGAACGACGCTTATCACTCACAGAAAGCATGTGAGAGGAGTAAGTTGAGAGAGCTGAAGTCAACTAATAGAATAGCTAAGATGAAGCTGATTTTTATAACCAGAATGCTTACAACCGGACGTCCGGAGCGTCCGGACGTCGCTCGGCCCGGCCCGTCAATCGTCTCACGTTCCAAATGACCGGCCAGTCATCGTCACGCGTTCCAAATGTTTTAGTAAGGCTCACGCGGCCTATGCACGTGCGGCCCGCTGCGGACGCCCAGCCCAACTAACCAGCAGCCTCAGGCTAAACCAATTGTTTCACTAGGTTAGACATATTGTTTTACTAGACAGACAAAAAATGTTGCAGTACCACAAAATTTTGTTGCATGTGGTGTCGAAAAATGTTGCACTAGCACAATGTTTTTGTTAAACAGATTGTTCCAATAAACTAATTGTTTTAGCAGACCAAACATATTGTTTCAATAGGTTACACAAATTGTTTCAGTAGGCTAGACAGATTGTCCCAAATAGGCTAAACTAATTGTTGTACTTGGCTATACATATTGTTCTAATAGGTTAAACCAATTGTTTCAGCAGGCTAGACATATTGTTGCAATAGGCTAAACTAATTGTTGCACTAGCTAGGCTGAACAAATTGTTGCACTAGGTAGACAAAGAATGTTACAGTACCACAAAATTTTTGTTGCACGTGGTATTGAAAATTGTTGAAGTAGCACAATTTTTTGTTACAGTAAAAATTTATATGACAACATTGGTCTTGTTTTGTTCGTAAAAAGTAGAGGATCGCGTTGGTGCAAACGGTTGGTTTATTAGAGCACCCAATCAAAAGTTATGGCCATTATTAAAAAAACAAAAAGGAATATATGCTGACATCGGCATTGCATCATCACATACAAATATATTGGGCCAGGCCGGCGGGCGTCCGATCGAGAACTCGTGCGTCGGACGTCCGGTGCGTAGTCATTCCCTTTTTATAAAGATGTGTACTAAATTGATGCACGTCCAGTTAGAGGCTATTGAAGAATTGGGAGTTGAGAGTAATATTTCTTATATTTTTTATGATGGAAGATGTAAGAATGCCTCGGTGCCTGCTGTGATAGAAGTATCAAACATGAAGAAACACAAATATTAGCGTACCTTTCACAACCTAAAAGGTTACTGATTACGACAAGCACGGCACAAAAGATCAATTCTATCTGTACAAAATGGTGTGGAATTTAACCATTCTATCATATAAAACAAAAGAATAAGCATACAGGCATACAGCACACGGGGAGCATGATGTTACAACAAAGCGGATTTTCCCACGTATAAGCGGCTTTATATACATTCGTGACCACACTATATGCTCTAAGATTCATGCTCAGTCCCACTCACCCCTCACATTGTCTTTTTGCAAAAAAAACACCGCTAAAACTTTTCAAAAAAGCAATCAGGTCCTTCCTTCCTCTCCCTCTCCTTCTCTCTCCTCCACCCTGGCCGAGTCGGCCGCTGCCCACCGGCACCGTCGCCAACGACCACCACCCAGGCGGCGTGCTGTAGCAGCTACACCGGCCATAGCATCTTGGCTCAACGCGGCGCGACGCGATAACCGGCACGACGACTCCAGTATGCGTCGGTGTGATCGCACGTCGTCGGGCGGTGGTTGCCGGTGGGGGCACTGGCGGTTGGCGGCTGGCTCGACCAGGATGGAGAGAGAAGAGGAGAGGAGGAAGAAGAAGGACCCGATCACTTGGAAATAAAAAATGTAGGGGGCTCTTGTAAAAAACCATGTGAGAGGTGAGTGGGGCTGAACACGAATCTTGGAGCACATCGTGTAGTCGTGGACGTATATAGAGCTGCATGTACATGTGAGAATGATTTTATGATGTTACAATGCACAACAAAGCCAACCAATTCGTATGACGATAAACAACTTGGTCACCAATGGGGAATGCTTGAATGAAAACACCAAAAAAAATGATACATGTTCCACGATGCCGAAATTATCTGATTATCCGTTAAAACTGAAATTTGATTGCTTCGAGTGGTGTATTTGAAAACCCTATACTGATAGTGGAAGCCAAATTTGAGAATACTTATCTTGTGATTGGGTGATTAATTGTTGAGAAACGATAGGAAAAAGTTAAAGCATTCAAAAATATAATTAAATAATTTAAGTAAAAAATTTATGTAGTGCTTATGCCTTGTTTTTCTTACCTTAACTTATCTGGCACCTACTTATCTAGTTTATCTTCTAACTTCGAGAGCTTTTCGAGGTAGTCTCGAGAGTCAAATCCGCTTCGTTTGACTTGTGTTGTAGAGCTTTTTAGACCTGTCTTTGAGATAAAAAAAAAGATTCAAAAACTAAATTAATGGCAAAGACTACCTCAAAGATTCATGTAAATTATTAATGGCAAAGACTACTTCCATTGTGATACGAGGGCTGACATAGAAATCTGGACGTAACTTTCTATGTCATGCATTCTTTTTTTTTTTAAAAAAAAAATCCCCTTTCATCGTTTTTGCCATTAATAATTTACAAATTTACATGATCTGGCCGGACAAGGAGTTGCCCGATAGCTTGAGCCCGTGGAGGAAGCGGCAATTGGCGAGCTCGGCGGGGAGCGGGCCGGTGAGGCGGTTGCCGGAGAGGTAGAGGTTGACGAGGTAGGGGAGCCAGTCGCAGAGCGAGGAGGGGATTTGGCCGTCGAGCGCGTTGGACGAGAGGTCGAGCGTGGTGACGGCGGTGCAGTACTGGAGCGCGGAAGGTATGGTGCCCCCGAGGCCGAACCCGGAGAGGGAGAGCGCGATGACGCGCGACTCCTGCTGGTTCCAGCACGTGACGCCGGAGAACCCGCAGATGGCGCCGGCCGAGGTGTTGCCGAAGGTCCACGACGAGAGCCGGTTATCCGGGTCTTGGAGGCTGCTCTTGACTTCACGGATGCACCGCACGTCGTCCTCATGAAGCGGCACAGCCGACGCCGGGGACGCGGCTGGCGGGGCTAGCGCGAGGAGGAGGAGGAGGAGGAGGAGGACGGGCAAGGGAGGCATGGTGGATTGATGGAGGTGGCGGGAGTGTATGGCCAGGTACCTAGAAGACTGCAGCGCGGTGGGTGGTCAGCTCTTGTTTTAACACGGACTTCCCATCTTATGGTTGCATCCGACACTTGCGTCTCCCGCCCGTTCTCTCTTTCCCCTCGCCACCGCCTGTGCTATCTCATTCCTCCCCTTTCCTTTGCCTCCCAAAATTCCTTATTCATCCTCACCGCTCATTCCTTCGTAAGCTCGCACATCACCAGTGGCGCCGCTTGTCGACCACCGACGCTGCCACCTCGTGCTCTCTTCTCTATCCCATGCCCTTTCTGTCTCTCTCCATCTTCTCCTCTTCCCTCTCCTCTTCCTCATCCTTCTCCTCCCCCAGCCCCATGCTACTATAAAATTCCAAATATCGCTGATATATCGTTATAAACAGGAAGAGGAGAAAGCCGCTTCTTGGCAAGAGCTAAGCAGAAATAAAGGGGCTTCAATCACGTTATCACATCATAAAATCCATCGAAATTCGAAGCTTTACCAAAAAAGTTGAGCAGTTGGATAGGGTTGGTTTGGATTGCGGAACGGTGGAAGTGAAACGGATGGAGAGAGAAGTCAGGAGGACAAGAGAGGGTAGAAAGATCGGTGAGATTTGACTGCTTTTTTTTATAACAAGATTTGGCCACTTGGGTGTGAACCGTCACTGCTGCAGATTTGAACTTCACAACCGGTTCGTAAAGCCTCTAGAAACGGTTATATAACCGCTTCTAAGCAACCGTGACTGATGCTCGTGGGAGCATCAGAAGCGGTTCTACGAATCGGTTCTAGTAGTGTCTAAAAAGGTAAAGAATATTGGGGTACGTGGGATTCAAACCTAGGACCTCACCCCATGTAACATACTCAAATTTTGCAAGAAAATTTTTTCAAAAAATCATTCCATTTGCATATTTAAACTTTTCTTGCATTACTATGAATTTTTAGGATTTTTTTCCCAAATTTTCCTTATCTTTCCCAAGCTCTAAGAGACATATTTCAATTTTCCATCTATTAAAATTCTCCTGAAAATCCATTTATAATAGATAATAAAATTCTCCACATTTTTCTAGATTTTCCAAAATTTAAATCACATTTTTCCGAGCTATACACTAATTTCTAGAATTATTTTAAACCTCCATGAATTTTAAAATTTAACCTCAAATACCTTAAGTTGTGATCAACGGCTGATTTTTCCGGCCACGTCATTCTTTCAAAATGAACGCACCGGATGATGCCACGTCCCCTCTATTCTTTTCCCGAACCGGTATTATCTAGATTTAATATAAGCCGTCGATTCTTGATCCAACTACCATAGTCGCTCTTCCACCTCCAAACACAAAGACCATTTCTCAGGACCAACGGCCGCCGACGACCGCCGAATTCATAGTTCTTGCCGTTCAACTCAACTCGCCGCCCACGAAACCTCTTCCTCGGACCGACGTTCACCGCCGAACTCACCCGCCTTCGAGTCGCCATTGCCACCAAACCCGATAACGCCTTGTTTTTCGCTCATTGGATTCGCCACGAGCCCTTCAATCCGCTCTTCAAACCGACATCTTAACCCTATAAATACATCCCTCACTGTGGAAGCTCATCACCATCCACCTCCGCCCCTTCTCCCCTCTTCCTCCACACCGAAACGCCGCCCTAACCGGTTTCTTCTCCAACTCCGGCCACCTCATAACTCGCCGCCTCATACACTTTTAGCTTTAGCTACAAGGCCAAAAAGTTTCTACTCATCATTGTGAACCTATTGGTGCTACTGCTCCAAGCCGAAGCCCACTGGAGCTCGTCGCCGACGATCACCCAAGTTCACCGCCGCCCCGAGCTCGCCGTCCGGCCATCCTAGACCACCCCAAACCCAACTCCGACCATCTTTCGGTCCGTATTAACCTCAATTTCATGATTCCGACCTTAAATTCCCCACCTTTGCCTCCAATCTTCCACAAATCGGATTTCCCCAAATTTGAACTTTGTTCATCCCCTTTTCTCTTTTTCCATTTTTATTTTCTTTATCCAATAACCCGAAATGTTGTCAAAATTTGTTAAAAATAATAAAAATGATAATTAAAATTTTGTAAAATTTCTTATAAACACTTTAGACAGTATAGAATTTTATAAAATATAAAAACCCACATTTTTATAAATAAAAGCATTAAAGTAATTTTTCTCAAAAACTATAACATAAAAAGTAAAAATATTTATAATAATTTTTAAATGCTGTAAAAATTCATTAAAACCTTCAAAATAAATAGAATTTTTCAAAAATATAATAACTCCATCTTATTAAATAAAATTTTCCAAAAACACTTAAATACACTATAAAATTTAGAAAAATTCCATTAAAAACTCTAAAAATCAAATAATCTATAATCCTCTTTCCCAACCCCTCTATTTTGTAAATTCATTTCATACATTTCTTTTTGTTTGAAGAATTTCCTTCATTTAAATTTATTTGATTTTTATTTGAATTTTCTTTTGCAATTTGTAGAACCAGAGGATTGTTCCGGACTTCTTAATCAATCTTGTGAGGAATTCCCGGAATTCTCTAACTCAGTTGACGAAGGCAGGTTTTCTACCTTGATGCATAATTTATTTCCTATTCCTGTTATTTATAATTATTACATTATGTTGTAGATATGTACGTATGAAATCCCCTTTTAAAAAAGTATTACTCCTAAAACCCATAGCCAAAAAGCCCCTTCCTAATAACATGTTTAAGCATTTTCCACTACCCTAGAATTTAAGGATAATAATCATCATTGAATTTTGAGCAAAGTTATGTTGAAGAATATAAGCTGGGTAGATAGCTTATATTAAAGTTTATGGAAGATTTAAAATGCATCTTTCTTTATAGAGCAATTTGGAAAGAATGTTTTGTCGGCTTGGGTAAGGCACCCCGGGAAAAAGGTGCAACACTCAAGAGCACCAGATTGGGTGTTTGGTTGAGTTAAAGTCTGGATTCGTTGCTCTATAAAATATAGAAGCAAATTCGGAAATATCGTTATCTTTGCCGTCTTGGGCTATGGTCACAGCAAGTATGGCTGGTGAAAACACTCAAGGGCAGCAAATGACAGGGTCATTTGTAAATCGTTTGCTTCTATAAAAACTTGAGTTTAAAATATTTAAGAATGACATAATTTACCGCCCATCCATGGAAGTCATGAATCCACGGGTAAAGCTGGGCAGGTTCTGCAGAGCTGAAAACAAATACATTGATGGACCCTACTTCGGGTATATGAAGTTGTGTCAAATGGGTGATGCCTATCTTATACATTGAATTCATGACTTTGATTTATAAATTCTTTGTCTGGTTAGCAGATGAGCATAAGGATGGTGTTGAAGATAGAAGTTGAATAATCATAAAAATTGATTTGATTTTAAACAAATATTAAGTCTTTCATCTATAATAATTTATATTGCATTCCAATTAAAAGATGAACTCCACTCAAATAAATCTTGCATATAGTTAATAGTAATTACTTAAGAATTCCTGCAAGTACGGTTGGTACTTACCCAATTAATTTTGGGAACTATTCATTATCATGAATAGAACCCTCTTATGCTGCAGATTTGGATTTTACTCAAGAGGAAATAGATATGTTTGGTCAAGAATTCTAGGCTCTTCCTATACACAAGTTCAATAGATCTGAGATATGTAAATTATTGTAAAAATGATGTAAATTATGTTTGTATAAAACTTGGATATTTTGACTTGAATAAATGTAAGAGCTTGGTGATGTAAACCATTTCTGTATTACTGTTGTAATTTGGAAGTTTAAATTTCGATATTCAACATCGGAATTTGGGCCCCACACCCCTCCTCGTGACCCACGCCTCACCCAGCTAGCCAACCCACCCACGCGTGCTCTCTGATGAGATAAGGCAAGATTTCCTTTTAACAATTCGAAAAATAGGCCTCTAGCAGCGGTTCGTAATACGAACCCCTTCTAAAGCCCCTTCTAGAAGCGGTTCATAATATGAACCCCTTATGTTGTTTGGGTTTTAGAAGGGGTTCGTGTCCCTAACCGCTGCTAGAGGTGCAGGGGCTTTAGAAAGGGTTCGTGACATGAACTTCTTCTGTTGCTTGGGCTTTAGAAGGGGTTCGTATTACAAACCGCTTCTAGGGGGGTTTCCTGGTTTGAACTATTGAACCGCTTGTATTGCAACTATTAGGAGCGGTGCGCATCGAACCGTTTGTGATGTACCGCTTGTGATGCCCTGTTTTCTAGTAGTGCGTGTGGCTAGCAACTGAGGTGAATCTGGTAGCTAAAGTTAGGCCGGGCATGCCGGATCAGAATCCTCTCTAATCTGTATGGCTGGCTAACATGTAATGTAATCAGAAATATTTTGTGTATTTGGGTCTTTTTACATGTATAGCTCCATAATAAAAGTTTTAAAAATCATAATACTAGAAAACTCTAGTCAAAACCATTGCTTTTAATCGTTACCGCAAGATGGAGGACAATATCTATCTGTTTTTATTTGAAGTGACAAAATTGTTAGGTGTATAGTTCGGAGACAATTGTTTTCCATACTAAAAGGTGCAGTATCCCAAATAAAACACCCAATTGCAAAGCATACCTCGAGGACACTAAGTATCATAATATCCATTTATCGTATGCCTAAATCTGGATTAGATGAGAAATTGCACGACCTGGGTTCACAAGATCGACGATAATCACACATTGTTGCAGTTCAATAAAAGCAAATCGATCAGTTAGAATAGGAAAATTCTAATTCTAAATCAAGAAAAAATCCCAAAAAATCCTAAAAAAATACTAGTAGTGGGTTTGAAGTGTTTGCCATGTAACTTCTTTTTTTTTAAAAAAATATTCAATGAGCTTAGAAATTGGAAAATTATTATTAAAGATAGAAAGAGAGGCATGGTCGGAGAGGGAGAGAGGAGGGGAACAACGGCGCTACAGTCGGGCTGCCATCGCTATCAGGAGGTGGGATCCTGAGGGGAGGTGGGCAGGCAAAGGCGCTGCCGTCGTCACCGACCCCACCGTCACTCTCCCTGTTTGGATCCATGGCTGGCCGCGTATTAGGGAGGAGAAGCCAGCGCAGGGGATCAAGGGGAAGTACCAGGCAGCGGCGGTGGCACGCGTGATCCTGCGAGGCAGCGTCTTAGACCATCCCAACGGTGTTCCCTCACGGCTTCCGTTCTCTTCACGAAGGGATTTCCGTTCCCTTCAGCACTTTAACGGATTTCCTTTAGTAATCCCTTTACGAAGGGATTTCTCTTTCCAATCCCTCTAGGAAGGGATTCTCTCTTCTTTTCCTATACCATTTTCTTCGAAGGGATGCTGTCGGAGATAGTGAGAAATAAAGGGAATATGAATTGGAAAAGGAATGAGGAAGGAAATGAAATGAAGGAAAAATGGTTGGAGATGGTCTTAGCGGAGGGGAGCGGACCTAGCCCTATCGGGACTCCAGCTTAGGGTTAGAAGCCGAGTGATGGTGGATCGGTTTTCTTTGAAGAAAACTAAGCGATTATCGACTCGAGCTAGTTTAATCCATTTTTCATCAAAATCAATCAATTTTTTTATCAGCAAATCAAAAGGTTTAAATTTGGAAATAGAATTTGATTGATTTTCATTGATTTTTGAGCTTTTTTTTAAAGAAAATTACTATCACAATTATCGATCAATTTTGGAAAAACGATATTCTGTGCCTGGCCATTTGCTTCTTTTGGAGCAGCTGTGGTTTGAAATGTCTATCTTTTTGGTTAGGTTGTTTCGCTGTTGTGTGGGGGTAAACCTCTTTTATCATTTATCATTCACAGTTTCACATCCTAGCATATAAAGAGTATGTGATCCGAACGGATCCATAGTGAAATTGGATCGTCAATACGTACAGTTGTACCCTATTTTGTTCCCTAACAAGAACCGAGGACAAATTCTTGCACAATTTTTTTTTCTACATAGCAGATGGTGAGACGCAGCGGCTGTAGTGCTGTGCCATCTCTCGACCAGGTCACCATGTTCAACTTCGTGTACCGTTCTCTATGTTTGGAAACTCCTGCTACCGGGTGTAGTCCAAGAGGATTCCAGGAGTATCTCTCTTTTCATAGATCAATCATACACATGAACAATTACATCATAGAGATAAACACAGAGAGATATGAGGGGAGCATTCTTTCTTTCTATGAATTGATACAACCACGTACAACTGACTAGGAGGTCTCCTCAATATATAGACATAACTAATAGGCTAGAATTTCGGTAGTGGACCTAATCCACTAGATGGGCTGCCAGGTTCATCACCAGTTCCTCAACACCCTCCTTGGGCACCAACCGCAAGATGCATATGCCTCATTAAAACTCTATAAAAATCCAGTGAAAAAATTCTTGGAGAAAGAGTACATAGCATACGCATGTTATGCTGCTCGAATTGCCCCATTAAAAACCTCACGTGAGAAACTTATATGGAAACTCACGTAAAGGAAAAAAGTATAATCTAACCAATTTTTACTTTCTAATTGTCAAGATAATATTGGGTAAGATAATATCGGGTACTTAAACTTCGTGTTCAAGATCTATTTAGAGTGCGAGAAGTTTCTCCTCTCATAAATTCTGCATTTCTCTAAGTCTTTATGTATAAATCTACAAGATTTCCACGTGACTTTTGGTGTTAAATATTTATTTTATTTGTCTTATGCATTTCATGAGTATAGAAGAATGTAAAGTTTATAGCTTCGTTTAAAATGCTCTTCACGTAGTTCATTTGCATTTAAGCAACATAAGTTTCATTATATTCATATATAATAGTGGGGTTCATTCAAATTCATATGACTTCTCTGAGGATGTCCAAAACTTCTTTATAATGTATTTTAATAGGCTTTGCGTTGTACCTTGCCAGCAAGTTCACGAGATATGCAATGCCCGGTCTTATGCTGCTCACAAGGTATATGAGTGCTTCAATTGTACTCAAGTACATGACTTCCTCCCCCTCTTCTCTAGGTCTATACATGTCCTAGTCTGCTTGCTTGCAAGAACTAATGACTATTGAAGGTTTTATAAAATATTCCTTTTAAATCGAAATGACTCCTTCTAAGAGATTTACTAAAATTTCTTAGAGAATATGCTCTAGCTACAAGCTAAGGCAAAACTTGGATTTTCCAATTCTTTCATTTCGATTGCTTCTTCTATTTCTTCCATAGAGAATCGCTTCAAGCAACTATTCTAAATTCTTCTTGATCGCTTCAAATCATACTATAACTTTCAAATTTTCTATTTGCTCTGTCTTGATTCATTGGAGCGATACTTTCATGTATCTTTATGTACAAGTCCGAATCGAAATCTCTATCCAGATATGTAGTGCTAACATCCTTCAATTTCATTTGCAACTTCAAGCTGAGTTCTGCCAATGAGATCAAATATTTAAAGGTAATTCCGCCAATGATTAAGAAATATGTTTCTTGCATGAGTAAAACCTTGAGCGACCGACCAGCTTTGTACTTTACCACTTCATGTTCATTTGTTTTGTTCCGTGGTAATTGACCTTTTCCATTCTTTCTAATCCAACCCTTCTTGCACTTTTGCGAGCGATGCAGGCTAAAGACCAAATTCGATAATGATGGCAATTTTTCTTTTTCTTTATAAAGTTCATGTCGACCGTGGCTGTTGCTCTATTCAAATATTCCCCTGCTAATACATAATTTATGACCATTTCATCATGGGGGTGTGTTTTGTACTTTTACTTGCTCTTCACCATTATTTTTCATCACGGGAGCAAGTTCCTTTAGTTTCTTGCGATGTGTGGGCACACATTTTCACTGGCGTCTCCCTGCAATGGAAGATTCAAATTTGAAAATACCTTGCTAGCAGGCTACTCTCCAGTGCCTGGTCTCAACTGGCTCCCCTTTTTCTGTTGGGGCATTACTGTTATCGGCTATGACAAACCCTTTTATCCCTTTTTTCTCTAGACGTCTCTGGATACTTTGGGATTTGAGGAGCCAGATTTTTTATTCTTTTATTTTGAGGTATCTGAACGGTATGAGGACTATCTTCTATGGTATTTCAACTCTCTCTGGTGCATTATTGCGGGTAATGCCACTTGATTATACACTTCAAATCATAAAAATAATTAGGTAGTTAATTTGCTTAATTCTTATTTTCTTAAATTGTCTTTTAGACTTCTTCATTTGCTTTACTAGTGCAAGATCATGCACTTTACTATTGCGAGGTCATCCACTGGGATCCTTGTGGCTTTCCATGAGATTTCCTGACATTATTCTTGCAGGTTTCTGTTCCTCCCCTAATGACGGGAATTAATCCTCATTCATTTTTAAATTCATTACGAGTGTGTTATAGGTACATAAACCATGAATTCAAATATGAGAAATTTTCTTATGACCTCTTGACCAGTTGGATGTTGTAGGACTGTGTGTCCCCTTTGCACTAATTGATGAGGGCTACTTATACGACTCCTTGTTCTTTATTTGATAAATCACAACTTTGCAAGAGCGACCAAGCAATTCTAGTAAATTTCTAGTCCATTCTGCGTGTGGACATGAGGTACTTAGTGCTTTACTTTAATTTTTAATGCAGTATAATAATCATCAAATGTTTTTGAAGTTAATTCTCTAGCATTGTCCTATTCTGATGGACTTCACATGACGACTAGAAAATGTATTCTTAATTCTTATGATCTGCGAGATTAGTTTCGTAAATGCATAGTTTCTTGTAGAGAGTAAGCATGCATTTGACCACTTCGAGGAAGCGTTGATGCGCAACATAATGTACTTAAATACCCCTAACAAGGGCTGCATATGGCCGTAATCATCTCCTAGATTCATTACAGCAAAGGAGGATTCTCAACTTTTACATTAATAGGAGAGTGCCTAGTTATCAGTTTCCCGGTGGCACAAAGAGTGCGCACGAAAATCTTCATGATTCGAGAAATTTTCAAGAGTAAAACTTGGCCATGTGAGTTGATTATTTTGCTCCTCATCGTTCTAACACTAGGATGACAATTCTAAAATGCCATAGAGAAAAGAAATGAGAGCTTCTAAATACATTCTTTAGAGAAGAGTACACTTTGTGTGCACGGATTTTAGTGTAGTATAGTCCAGATTCAAATGTAAGAAAGTTTTCTAAAACATAGTTCTCACGTCTGGTATTCGTTACAATGTATAATTATTCTTTTCTACTCTATTCTCTTTATTTGGTTCTCGCATGAAACCCATTTGCGCGGATGTATTTAAAATTTAAGAGAGTTTTAGTGGATTCAGAGTACAATAAAGCTTCTTTAAGTGTTGATGTAGTACCCATATGCAATATTATTATTGACCGGAGTATTTTGTCTCTCTTAAAAATGCTATTTGTTTTGCTACTACCAACAATTTATACCTGCATAGAGCGTTACACTAGTTCTTTACATAATTACAATTAGACAATGACAAGATTCATATTTCATATAATTTAAATATTGATTGCATTGTTTCATAATATTCGAATATACCGGAATGAAGGATAAATGCATAAACAATCATGAGAATTAAGGTTTGCTCTTCTAGAGTTTTAGTTCTTTGTTCAAATAGTTTGCTATTCAAAAGTTTCCAATTCATTATTCATGCTAAAGTTCACACAATGTTTGCTAAGTAACCATAATCTAAAGGGAGAATGTTAAGAGTGCTATTTATGCATTAGTTAGATTATGTAAAGTGTACATTCTCTTCAGCTTCAATGCTATTTGTCAAGATCTTCCTTTCTTTACCCATTTCATGTGTGTTGCAATAAGATCAAGGGGGCGAGTTAGAGGATGTTTCTACATGAGTGTCCTTTTCCGCGAGGTCATCCTTGCCTGTCGTGGCGAGGTAAACCTCTACTATTTCTTTTTTCTTTCCTTTTGGTTTGATAAGTCGTATTTACATGCTTAGGTTTACGGTAAATCTTTGACCGATGCCCCAAATACCATATTTATAGCACGTTTGGACTCGCTGGTCTTACGGCTTGCACTATGGCTTCTCCTTATTACTTTGCTTCTCTTAGGCAGTGGATTTTTTCTATAGTTTGCAAATCTCAGGCATACCCAGCTCTTCTATGCTAGTGGCATGATAGTGAACTTGAACTTCTCGAACCGCTTCTGAAGTGCAGTACATAGCTCCAACACACTCCTCCTGAACCATGTATACATTTTTAAGAGTGGAAGAGAGGTGATACCTAAGAGAATACAATGCTTGATCGTTCTGCTTACCAGTAGGCTTTTCATCCTTCCAGGATTCTAGCCTAATGGCAACCCGGAGCTTCTTGCTACCGATTACGATATTAATGTCAGCTGCCCAAGTTAGTTTAGGCCATGGGGGCCAGTTCCTCAATTCATAGCTAATGATACCTGACATTTTCATATTCTAAATTCTTTCATGGAATTACTACCTGTAATCTAGTAGAGTGATGCTAGAAAAACTACTATTCATAAATTCTCATATATATCCTATATTCCAACATGCCATTACCAGTTCATGATATCAAAACAATAAACAAGCATATACTAGTAATTATAGTAGCAAATACATCATATAATTGCTTAAAAGTAATTAACAGCAGTAAAATAGTGCTTCAGATTAAAAAGGGACCAAAATTTGAAATCTTAAGGTGCTTTTAAATCTGAATATGTGTTCTCTACGTTCTACGATTTCATCAAGTTTCAAGGACTTTTATAGAGTTTTCAATTTCCTGAAAAAATACTTCATGTAATTTTTTTATTTCCAGAGATTTTTCTGCAAAATTCTAGCTGGCCTAGCCCACTCCTTTCCTTTTTTTTTTCTTTTTCTTTCCTTTTCTTTTTACTCCCCCAGCGGCCCAATTTCGTTACTCCCCGGCCTACTCCTTTTTCTCTCCCCTCGGCCTACCTCTCTCCTAGCCTATTGCCTCCCCCTTTTCCTCCCTACTCTGGCCCGAGTCCTTCGTTGCGGCTAGGATTTCCCCAAACCGCACCAAGGAGGTAGCGGCGCGGTCGGCGGGGAGGTAGCATTGCGGGGCCGTCAGGGGTAGTGGCGACGTAGCACGGCGAGGCTGGCGAGTCGGGCGGTAGCGGGGAGCGTCACTTCAAGGCTGGCGACGTGGGTTACGGTCGCTGAGAAGGGGTGGTTTTGCGGTCTAGGTTGAGCCAGTGTGTATGGCGCAACAGTGGCGGCGGCGCTTCAAAGGCTGGGCCGAGGCGGCATGCATGGCGCAATGGCGGCGGCGATTCAGATGTCGGGCAAAAGCGGGGGCACTTCGTGCGCGGTAGTTGGGAGTGCGAACCGAGGTGGTTGATGCTCCGAGCGCGGGCAGCAGAAACGGCGACGCTTTAGGACTGAGCTGCTAACGGCAACAACCCGTTTCTAGATACACGTGCGACGATGTCAGATCACAAGCGGCAGCTGTGGCTAGCGGTGCATGGGTGCAAGCCAGCGGTGATGCTTCATGCACGCACAGCGACCGTGACATTGCGAGCACGGCGGCGCCGGCGGTTGCTTGGCTCGGTGGTGCAGCCTGCATGGCGGTTGGAGAGGGCACGACATGGTTGCCTCATGCGAGCATCGAAATAGAGATACGATTTACAATCCCAAAACCATTGAAACAAATGCAAAGGTCCAATTAATTCGATATGGTGTAGACTGATCTTACCATTGCGATTCCGGTAAAGGCTTCGTGCTGATAACGTGTTCGAAAATCCTCTGCTACCGGATGTAGTCCAAGGGATTTCGGAGCGTCTCTCTTTTCACAGATCAATCATACACTGAGACAATTAGATAAACACAGAAAGATATGAGGGGTTTTCTTTCTTTCTTTTTGCCAGCCAACAGATATAACCACCTACAACTAGCTGAGAGGTTCCCTCAATATATAGATATAGCTAATGGGTTAGAATTTCGGTAGTGAACCCAGTCAGTCTAAAACCTCAGTCAGTGGTGACAGTTTTCTATGGATTTTTTCAAACAAACTGCTTAAAAAGGGGTAAAACTGTCGATAAATTTGGCGGTTTCCATCGCGGTTTTGTGCACCGTGCTCTTCACCAAAGAAGCTTCTTCGCCTCTGCCTAGAGAGCGCCATGCATCGGTGGTGCAGCATTCGGGATTCTTCTGAATCCTCCGAACGGGAGCATGCGTCCGACTGTCTGGGGTAGATATGGCCATGGAAAAACCGCGCTTCATGCGAAAAGATAGCGCGATTTGACGGGTCATTCCCGCCCCATCCGGGGCAGTGACCGGCGAGTCAGGCCTGTTTGGTTGTTGCCACGTTTTGTCTAACCTAACTTTAGCCAAGTGTGGCAAGCCACACTTTTGTGGCTGAAAAAATCAGCGTCACACCTTAGGCAAAGTGTGGCAAAAAAATCAATCTATGACGCATGGGTCCGATTGCTAAAAAAGTGTGGCAAGCCACAATTATGGCATGAACCAAACATCAACCATAAAAACTGTGGCACGCCTAAACTTAGTTGTGACAGATTTGACAGCACCCCAAACAGGCCTGACCGCGCCCGCGCCCGCGCCGTTCATCAGTCCAGCTCTCTTACCGTTTCTACCCCCACCCCCAAGCCACTTTACGGAAGCCTGACACGGGTATAGAGTACAAGGTATCAGAGAACAACGCTTATCACTCACATAAAGCACGTGAGAGGGGTAAGTTGAGAGGGTTGAAGTCAAACTATTAGAATAGCTTAAGATAGCTTCTCAAAAAAAAAAAAGAATAGCTCAAGATGAGGCTAAAGTTTGTGAAGATGCATACTGAATTGATGCACATCCAATTAGAGGCTATTTGCAGACTTGAGAGTAATATTTCTTGTGTTTTTTTTATGGTGGAAGATGTAAGCAGTTTACAGGCAGCAATAAGAATGCTCCAGTACCTGCTGTGGGCAGCAGTATATTGCTACACAAGAGCAAGAAGTCAAAGCATGAACAAACACAGGTATAAACGTATCTGTCACAACCTAAAAGATTGCAGATTACAAGCACCGCATAGAAGATCAGTTCTATCTGTACAAAATGGTGTAGAGGTTAATCACTGTATCATATAAAAAGAACAAGCATACATCACACTGGTGGCATGATGTGACAAAGCACAACAAAGCTAGCCAATTCGTATGACAATAAACAAAAACAACTCGCCCACCAAGGGGGGATGAAAGCATGAAATAGTTATATACCAAAAAAATGAAGAAAGAATGGCTAAGTCATATCAGTTTTACTTAAGAAATCACAGGCGCAACTTAGTTCTCCACATGCACCCGACAACCTTTTTAGGAGATGGGTCTTTTGGTCCTTTGTCTCGTTGCCCAGAAGTGAAATACAGCCAGCCATCCCAATATCCTACCAAAGTTGTCTTGATACGGAAAGGAAGACGCCCGATCACAGTCCATTCCTGTATGCAGACGGAGTATCAAAACAAGAAGCCGAGGCAAATAATGATTTTATGCAAAGCAGTTTCAAATATTCCCCTTCAATCGTTTTTGCCACTATTAAGCTACACAACTAGAAGTTCTATAATTATTGTTAGCATCATATTATTCACAGAAATTTGGATGAGAAAGTCTTAACAGGATCAGACACTTTTTTTGTCTATAAACAGCATGATACTGCAAACCAGGAAGGATAAATGTCACCAAATGACAAACACCAGGAACTTGATAGGAGCAAGTAACGATCTGTACCATTGTGTCCAAATTGAACCGGAATACTTCACCAACCAAGACCATTTTTTTAGTTATTGGGTGCTTTTCTGTGGTTCCTCCAGCAATAATGAGAGAATTATTGACATTCACCCAAGCAAACTCTATATGTGAATCTGGTTTCGGCATAGCTGGAAGTTCCTTCCACTTCATTTCATCATCAAGCATGTACACGTTGCTGTACACTACCTGCACAGGCAGAAGATTAAAATAACCTAGAATGAAGATCAGTAGAAGATTGGGAATGTGAAAGTTGCCCTAAGAAAACAATTGAAACTGGAAAACAGTAACATTTCACGGAAAAACAAGTACTTCAATTGATTAAGCTATCGGCTTAAATCATCATCTATTAGGTAACACACGGAACTATGGTGCCAGATGATTTGACAGATGGAACAAGCAAAACATAAAAAAGAATTTTCAGTAAATACTTATTTCATATAGATCATAAAGTATATATCAACGTTAGATACGCACGCCAATATGATAGTACATTCAAATTAAACGGCATTGTATTCTGTACAAAAGAATTGCAGTTCACTTGGTGCCTGAGCTGCTTTTCAGTGAAATCAGACTTTGGTGCTATTTGATGGCAACAGCAGCAAGTAGGTAAAGAATGCTATGCATTGGTTAAGGTCTCAATCATGCATGACATATGGTTAAGATGTCCTACAGTAAATCATGGAGGGAGCAGATCTCCTTAAGTATAAGTTCCTACATAATGTGCAGCAATTAGCATTTATACTGATTAAATTAAGCATCAACATACCTCACTTCTTCTAACACATTTAAATATTGGAGATCCAGGTTTTGCCATAAAATCCCCTTCTTGTCCACCAATAGCAAGGAGCTTATCATTAGCAACAACACAGGCCCTGATAGAAGAGGGGGTTATGATTAAGTTGTTATGCTACTTAACAGAACCATTCTCAGTAATAGGATATATGTTGCATAAACCATCCTAGCTTCTTTGTATGTCTTGCAACCAGATTTCTAGGTGAGAACTAATCTTAATTGAAATGATTTATTAAATCAATAGCCTAGCAGTATATGAAGTGCCTGGAGCATAAGAAAAGATAAATTATACTGGATAGTGAAATGCCAGGATACTTGAGGCATCTAGCAATGTTGCTTTCCAATGAAAATGACAGCAATAGATATCATGGAAGGTGAAATTACAGACCTATGAGGACCGCCACGTGGGATTGGTATCTCGCTCCTCCATTCCTTCTCCAATGCTTTACCATCCTTTACTCCAAGGCTCCAATGTTCAACTCCAGGTTCATGCCTATCCTCCTTGCTGCCACCCATCACATGAAGCCTACCTCTCCAAAGTTGTGTGGCTGGAGCATATCTAAACAATAGAATTTTAGAAAATAATGAAATAAGGGATCAAAGCAAGGTTAGGTTGTTTCTTGACAGCCTACAGGCTGATAGGACCTCAAACTGCAAAGGAACTGTTTGGATTAATGGGAGTACAAGACCATGCAACTACGACAAATGCATAATATCAAGATGCAGAACTTCAAAGGATAAACAAGAAACAAGGATTGTACCTAGGAACTGGCAATGGAGGCAAATCACGCCATTCTTTTGTTTCAGTGTCCAACACAAAATTTCGAGCTGTAGGCCCCCTACATTGTGGACCATACTGTCCAGTTACTACATAGATAAATCTTCCATCTGTGACCATCCCCAGATGTGAATGGGCCATATTCTTTGGCATATCAAACCTTCCTCCCCATGTATTATCTGAGAAATTGTAAATATCCACATGAGAATGCACCTACAAAAGGAAAACATTGGAAAAGGTTACAAAAGGTAGCTGGCAGACATTTAAACAACTCACAGCATAGTTCTGCTGTTCTGCAATGAAGAAAACAGGATGGCAATCCATAATTGTGAATGTTGCAAGCTGCTCTTACTAAATATAACTGACACCCCATCAATATTAATTTTTTACCACAGATATTTATAATTGGGTCATGTTACAAACAATATTACATAGTACAAGTAGTTCGATTGTGTTTCAATAAGGAAGATCACATTCTAAAAAAAAGGAAAATCATGTTTGAACTTCGCATAAACTCACTCATTTTCATATAGCTTAGTCTGTTGGATCTGAGTAGGTGACTTGTGCAATCGGTCAGATGCAATAGCAATAGGGGCCATATATTTTTTTTTCCATGACTTCAGCAATTTTATGTGAGTCCAACTAGCAAAATTTTGTAAAATCCTAAGTTATCCAGAGCCCAATTATACTTCTCTGTCACTGCTTACCAAAAGTAAGGAAAAAAACAATCCTGTAAAATGGGATCACTACTCCCCTAGGATAAACATGTTACATGTATGTTATGCTTCAGCAAGCATCAAAATTTATAAATTACAGAGAAGGAGAAACTAAAAAAAACAGAAATCATGAATGGATAGAAGATATATCAGGCAAGTTTTCTCACATAGTTAATGGTGCCATATCCAGCAAATACATATAAGAGATTCTTAATCTGTATAGCAGCGCCATCCAAACGTTGCACAGGTGCTTCAGCCATCTGCTCCCATTCTAATTCTGGTGCTGGTAAATCTGCAAAGGTTGCATTTATGTCCATGGAACCTATAGATTTATTGTCCTTCGTTTTCTGTAGAACAAAATATAAAAAAATGACATTTTGAACAAAGCTGTTGTAGAAGAATGATCAGAAATTCAGAATAAATAAACAAGTCAACATGGTATCCAACATTACAAAAATATAGACCATATAATTAACTCTCCAAGCATAGTTCATTATAATTAACAGGTTGACAAGATGGGTGGAGGACATTCAAATGAAAAACAAGAATTTGTATGTTGTTTATGGCCGTCTGCCGTCTGATGCCAATTTCATGCAATGCAGATATATAATGCAGCCAAAAAAAAAAATCCACAAGAAAGTAGAGCTGTAGAAGGTCAAGTCCAGCAATCTGCTGCTCAGTGTTTATACATTGATGGCTAGAGCCGCATACTAGACTAGATTGTTGGAGGAGGATATGCCTAGATAAGCATAAACTAGTATAGTTAACAAAACCGGAGATATTTTTTGGTGGTCTTGACGAGATCAAACATGAGGACCAAACGGAAGTCATACAGCAACTTGCTACCTTAAGTTCCAACATACGCCAAAATCAGCCATGGCTTAGAACGTATTCCTATGTTACCGTTTGACAAACAGTTGTTTCCTCATCTCTTCATTCAAAAAAGCTAATGTCCACAACCAGAAGTTGCAGATACAAGAGGAAAAGCTTATACAGCCTAACAACATTTTCGTTTGCTCGCCCGGCTAACAACCAGAAATCCCATAGCTCAGTTGACACCCGATGTATCAACATTGTCGTAATCTATTGTCGGAGTTTACGCTCAACATTTAAGCACACAATGACTGCTCAAGCGAACTGCATTTGGTCGAGGGAAAGCTACAGATGAATGTGTTCTACTCTTTCATCAAAACATAAGAGGTATACCTAATTCCCACCAGATCTCCCTAATCGCACGCGCCTATGTACTACATGACCTGACATACCGGAGCAGAGAGCACCAGAAGGCCGTAGAGGCAGCAACCCAATATCCCTAAGCATTGGGAGTGAGACGGGAAGCATCACCTTTTTGGGCGCGGGCAGAACTGGCACCGGCGCAGCGGGGCGGGTCGGGAGGTTGAGTCTGGAGGACCAGACGGCTGCAGCGGCGGGCGAGGAGGCCGAGGAGGAGGAGGCCCAGAGGAAGTCGGCGACGAGGACGAGGCCGAGGATGGCGACGGCGGCGAGCGCTACCAGGTGCTTCGGCGGTGGCGCTTTCGCAGCCGGCGCCGGACGCGCCATGGACAGGTGGTCAGAGGCGGCGGCGAGGAGGGGAGTGTGTCGGTGACATCAACGGCGAATCGGCGGGGCGACGACGCCGACGAGGAGGAGCGTGTCGATGTGCGAAAGATGGACGGTTCATACGCAGGCACGGTGAAAGGTTCGATTTCGAAAAAAGATAATTCGTGTGTTCCAAATGAGTTTTTTTTAAACGAAATTGTTTCTAGATAGCATAGATCCAAAATTCTTTTCGTTTTGTATGTTTGTTCTTAGATTGCCTGTGTTGTTTGCCATTTGCCAAGCATGTTATGAACTGTTTGGTTGCTTCTTTTCCATCTAACCAGGCTAGTGGGATGCAAGTTTGGCGTTTGGTTGTTTGAATCGGCTCTAGAACGTGATCTGATCTATGCAATTCCAGTAGCTGAGCCAAGCCTGCTGGAAACAAAAATTTCGGACGTTTCCGTGGACCTGGCTCACGATGCAGCCAAGCATAGCAACAACACGCATGAGAACGAGGCGACGCAAGAGAGCATGACGCGCGTCGGACGAGGCCGGCAACGTCAAATCCGGTAGGCGGCGTGGTGTTGCCATACTGTAGGGGGCGTGGTGTTGCCGTGCTGAGGATCTCCGATGAGGCGACATGTCCATGGCATGGGCAGCACAGCTGGTAGCCCGGTAGCGTCCATGGCGAGGCAGGCGGCATGGGCAACGCAGTTATGGCATGGACAGGGCAGCCACCGGCGTTAAGGGCACGGTTGTGTGCATCCATGGCGAAGACGGCGCTGCTAATGGCATCCATGACAAGGTAGCTGGTGTCTAGGACATGACCACAGCGCAGGCAGCATGGCTGTGGCACATCCATGGCACGGGCGACGGCGTCTAGGACGGTGGCATCCATGGTGCGGGCGGAACAAGCGATGGCATCCATGGTAGGCAGCGTGGGCGGCGTGGCTGTGGCGCTTCCATGGCGCGGGCGGCACAGCTGCTGGAGTTAAGGACGCAGCCATTGCGTTGCCGGTGTAGTTGTGGCGCGTCCATGACAAGGGTGGCACTATCGGTGGCATCAACGACAAGGCACCCGACATGTAGGACACGACTATTACGCAGGCGGCGCAATTGCAACGCATCCATGGCACGGGCAGTGGCGTCAAGGAAGTGGTAGCCGACGTCCAGGGCATGAACACCGGCATCAAGGGTGCGGACAGCGACGTCTAGTGCGTGCCCGGCGGACATCTTCCATGTGTTCAACGAAATTCCAACCCAAATCTAGAAAGGGATATAGGCAAGGGATGCGAGCAACCAAACGTGGTTTCCATCTAGCAGGGCTAGACCAATGCTACCAACCAAACACGGGGCGATTGCACGCACTCAGCCTAGCTCCCATGGGCTTACATGCCTCGTATGAGTTAGGCTAGGGTGAGTCAGTAACCAAACAGCCCATTAGTGTATGCAATTAGGCCCTAATTCAGAAAGCACTAGTTGAGTGCCCGTGTGTTGTAATGTAATTCATAACAAGCAAGACAAATCAATATATGATAAATTTATGAAAAATTTTATTCCTAAATCCTATCAATTTGATGTTTAAGATACAGTCGTCTTTCCAACATATCCACGTAATTGAGAAAAAGTTACAATTAACGTTTGATTGCGACGACAGAGAGAGCGACGGTATCGAAGCTGCGAGCGCATAGCATCGACGGGAAGGAATGACGGCTCACATGGCGGGAAGAGAGAAGATGACACCCACAAGGTAGAGGAGGAGAAGCAGTATGACGCTCGTGCGAGTGGAGTGATAGATAAATAAGGAAAAAGTACCGATTTGATCCTTTTACTTTCGTTCTCGCTCCATTTTCGTCCCTAAACTTCAAACCGGGTTAACATGGTCCTCGAACTATTAAAACCAGAGTAAGTTGGTCTCTTAACCAGTCAACGGGCGGTACCGATTTTATCCTTTTACTTTCGTTCTCGCTCCATTTTCGTCCCTGAACTTCAAACCGGGTTAACATGGTCCTCGAACTATTAAAACCAGAGTAAGTTGGTCTCTTAACCAGTCAACGGGCGGTTTGGGTGACGTGCTTAACATATCGAGCCCCTCTCTCTTCTGGTTTTGGAGTTTAGGCACAAAAATAGGATGAAAGCGAAAGTTCATGGACCAAATTGGTACTGTTTCCATAATTTATGTGGTTGTGGAGGGGATTTTATGTGATGGCATATAATCGATAGTTTTAGTGGTTGTAGAGGAAGATTTCATGGGATAGCATTTGGTAGATAATTTTAGTGATGATGGATGAGGACCTCATGAAAATATCATTTGTAAGTAATAGTGATGGTGGAGAGAGATTTCTTGGGACGACATTGGTGGCTCATTTTAGTGAAATGACTTACGACACCACTCATCACTAGAGACTTTTTAATAGAAAAGATTTCAAAAACTAGGATAATAAATCTCTATATATTATTAAAAAGTTTCTAATGGTGGTCGTTATTAGTTGGTGTCACACTGTAGTGAAATTACCCACTATGCCATCCGTTATAACAATCCATCTTATACACTAAAATTATTCACCATACTATTAGGCGCAACAAGCGTATATTGAGAAATTGCTCGCGCAGTTGCTCGCGAGTCATGACATGCCGCGTCATGAGCACACCTAAGCTGGAGACGTATGACTCGCTCTCTCATAACTTTTATGGTGGAATTTGAATTTTCTCGTAGTAAGGTCGTGCAGTTGACTAGTTGTGACTGAAGTATAATGTTACCCCTGGAAGTTGTACTGTAAGCCTCACGGCCCCGAAACCATTGGGTCAACCGTTAGATGCTGAGGTGGCTCACTACTAGAGAACTCACCTTTAGTACCGGTTGAAAACTGGCTTTAGTACCGGTTTTTGTATCGGTACAAGCCATCCGGATCGATGCTCCTTCGCAAGATCGATCCGGTTCCTCACCCAGATCGATACTACTAGGAAATGTTTAAAAATATCGAGGATGTATGGGAGAAGTGGGACTCGAACCCACAACCTCGTGAGTCGTGACTCTAGCCTCACCCTTCTAACCAACCTACCCACCATCGCGTACTGATATAGATAGAATATGCATTCCTTTTGAACTTTTCTAAAACGAGGCATCAGGACCGGTTCGTAACACGAACCGGTACTAATGAGAGGGCATCAATTCCGGTTCGTGTTACGAACCGGGACTAATTTACCCCGTGCCTTCGGTATTGGTTCGTATCACGAACCAGGACTAATGCAAGGGCATCAGTACCGGTTCGTGGCTCCAACCGGGACTACTGTCCTGTACCCAATGAACCGGTCCACGAACCGGTACTGATGCCACTATCAGTACCGGTTCCAATCCAACCGGTACTGATGTGCCGGTATGAAAGGTCAGTTTTCTAGTAGTGGCTGCCACGCGCGCACAATAAAATAATGTGTTACCTTATTCTTCTACCCTCTCTCTCTATCTCTCCGCCTCACTTTCTCTCACCCATGGCAAGGGACTAGAGGGCGCACAACCACCGACAACCTTCCCCTCTTCATATGTGTGGGCCCTAGTTCCCTCTATCGTCCAATAGAGAAAGGGTTTGAGGTCGGGTGCACGGTGATAGGGAGGCACAGAGAGGTGGTGACAGGGCTTGGTTAGCCCGACAAGGCTAGGGAGGTGCTGGCAATTGTTGGTTGGGCTTTGCCCCGAGCTACTTTGTTGACCGCCCATGTAGGTAGCACGTGGTAGAGGGATCACCGACAGCAATGAGGAGAATCAGAGGCAATAACGCCCGGTAGGGAAGAGAGAGAAAGAATTGGGGAGCTTGTCAAAGAAAGCCAAGACGGTGGCCAGAGTAGTGGAAGAGGGGTGAGGAAGGGAAGGAGCTAAGGAGGCGAGGAAGAAAGAAGAAGACACAGGGGTATTTTGTTTCATAAAGTTAGAAAAGGCTCCATAATGACATTTTTTGAATGATTTGAACTAAACGGCAGTATTGGTCAAGTTTTTTATTTTTTAGTCGCACATCACTAAACTAAAAACACACATATTTACAGGTATATCTGTGTTGAATTGACACAAATAGTCACGTTAGCGTCAGTTCTAAAGTATGGGTGTGCAAAAAAAGTATCTGTGTCGGTTCCAATTTAGAACCGGCACAGATAATAAATCATTTATATCAGTTTCAATTTAGAACTGGCACAGATACTTCCGTACCGGTTCCAATCGGAACAGACACATATATTATCTTCTTTATAAAGCTGTTATCAAAGGCGGCTTCTTGGCGTGTCCACGTCGCCCGTAAAACCACCGTCGTTCGATCTGCCCGTCGCTCTGATCCGTCCGTCGGCTTGCTGCCCGGCGTGCAAAATCGGATGGCCAATAAAAAAACCCCTCCGCCTCTTTCATTTTATTAGCAATATATGTGCTGTTTGAAAGGGCAAACCAGCACTGATGTGAACAAATACGCAGGATGGAACAAAGCCACATGTGCACGTGTTTTCTTTTCTTGCTCAGATAAGGTAGCCCTATTTATTTTCTTTCCTTCCCCATTGGGAGACTTCCCAAGTCCCTCGTCCCCACTGTGCCTCCCTCCCCTCCCCATTGTATGGTGCGATCTCACCTCCTGCACGCGAGCTCGGCCTGTAGGGAACTATTGAAAATCTTGTTCCTCGCGAGTCCGGCTGCGGTGATACGATCACATCTCATCAGCCAAGTTCATAACCATGTGCAAGAACTGAAGGATCGGGATGTCGCCTAGAGGGGGGTGAATAGGCGAAATAAAATTTATCACTAAATTTGATCGCAGCGAAAATAAATGGTTCGGACTGTCCGAGTACAGCTCGGATTGTCCGAGTATTTCGGATTATCCGAAGTATATTCGGATAGTCCGAAGAAGACAGAACACAAAAAGAGCAAAAGTAAACCTAGGCTCTTGAAAGATATTTCTTGCACCAAAGAGTGTTAGTGAGCCTAGAGCACCTGTAAATGAAGTATGCTCAACAATGTCTTCTTCACAAACAAGATCACCACTTCAAATACCAAGATTTGAATTTGAACACTAGAGTGAAGATGAAATCCAAGAGATGAAGACAAAGACTCAAAGATCTTATCCCGAAGTTCGGATCCTTGAGGGGATCCTACGTCTCCGTTGAGAAGGCACAAAGCCCAGGTCTCTTTCAACCCTAATCCTCTCGGTGTTGCACCAAGCACTCACCGACTTCACTATCTTGAATCCTTTCCTTGAGGAGGTGGATTCGACCTTCACAAACTTCCGGAGGCTCACCACACGAAGTTTGGGAGCTCACCGGCGACTCCTAGCCGTCTAGGAGTCCTCAACCTCCAAGAGTAATAGATCAGCGAGAAATCCGCGAGAGGATGAAACCCGGTGCTCAAGATGGACCTAAGCAAGCTCAAGCTCTTAAAATCTCACTTCTTTTCTCCCTCTAGAGAATCCAATCAACAAGCTCAGAAGGAGGGAGAAAAGCTAGGGCTCAAGGAGGAAGATGAGAGGCAATGAATGTTCTGAGTGAATAGTGTATATGTTACCTTGGGTCAGAGTGAAGTGGGTTTATATATGCGAGCCCTTGTAACTAGCCGTTTTGACTCAGGTCTGAATAAGTTCGGATACTCCGAGTAAATACTCGGATACTCCGAGAAGTGCAAACTCACAGAGACAGAGAGACCTAGCTCGGATACTCTGAGTTGATTCTTCGGATAGTCCGAACCTTCGGATACTCCGAGCGGTTCGGATACTCTGAGCGGTTCGGATACTCCGAGTAAAACCTCGGATAGTCCGACTAATTACTTCACGGCGAACAGAAAGGATCAACTCGGATAGTCCGAATAATTTCTTCGGATACTCCGAGTGATTTCGGATATTCCGAGTGAAAACTCGGATATTCCGAATGGGACTTAGCCTCAAAGACCATTTTCTTCCTGAGGAGACAGAGGGGTTCAACTCGGACAGTCCGAATAAATATTCGGATACACCGAGTGACAAATGGGGTTTTGAGTCTGGACTTTGGATTTGGTGACATGGGTTTAAAAACTTGTATGTTTGCTAACTAATTTCCATCATGAGCACCTAGAATATCCAAACACTACTTCCCGTCAAATCCCTCTTAATAGTACGGCTATCCTTAGACTCAAAATTAAATAAATTACAAATCACAAGTCTAGGTACCGTCTTTTGCTTCATTCGAATTTAGGGTTCATCAATGCTCATAACTTCACTGAGGAGGACTAAGATCTGCAGATAACACTTAGAAATCTCATTAGTCCCTTAATCGTTTTGTCATTAACCCCCAAAACACATAAGGGGCCTAGATGCACTTTCAAGAACCCAGACACTGGCTCCCAAACTCCTAAATCCTTGCATCCCTTTTCTTCATGTCCCACTGGGGAAGGAATCCAAGAGTAGTAGCGGAGTTTGGACCTAAAATTAGGAGGGCCAGTTCTAGAGAACATACATTAATTAGGCATGCACTTTGTGGCCATTTTAAAGTCTAGACATTAAATTTGCACCAATCACACTAATTAAATAAGTGGAATACTAACGAATGGTGTTCCGTCCCTCTCCTAACCAATGGCACAAGGAAACAACAAAAAACCACATTGTCTGCCTGATTCTCGGCTGTCTATGCCCATCGCCCACCTTCCAACACTACAGGAATCGCACGGAAAACCGACCACACCAAGCTCTCTCGATGGGCAAGAAAAAACCGTTGAGTACATCCATCACACTCAACGGCCAGGGAGTACCCGTCAAGTATATGTATCTCTCTCGACGGCGGGCCCTCAAGCCATTGAGAGAGGATCAGTGACTGCTCACGGGCACTAACAGGTGCCAGCCCACGGAGACAGCGTTAACCTCTCTTGACGGCATATCGTTAGCCGTCGAGAATATTTGAGCGCGAAAACGAAATTTGGGTCGGGCGGGTGGCGCACTAGGGATCTCTCTCGATGGCTAGACACAAGCTGTCGAGTACATACATTTCTCTCGACAGCCAGCCACAAGCTGTCGAGTACCTTGAGTTTTTTCTTTTTTGTAAATTTTGCATAGATATGGTAATATGAATTACAATCATGAAATTTGGCATTGCAAGGTTTATGAAATTAATTCTTATAGTTTGCAATTAATTTCTAAATTTTTCTGAGCCGTGAGTACGAAAAACTAATTTAAATGTTTTTTATAATGATGGAAATGGTTTTATAGTAACAATAAATGTTTGGATTGTTCAAAATTTAAAGAAAAAATATCGAACACGTAACCGCGTAGATTTTGATCCGATGTATAGTGCAGCGGTGGGATAGAATCGGCAAAGCTACTGATGATTATCTCCGAACATCTCTATACACCAAAGCGTATCGGTAACTCGATTAGGGCGATTACATGGAAACCCGTAGCTCGGAACGTCAAATCTTTTTTAACTTTTGTTGAGCATGCTAAGTCACATATGGAGCAATATAGTCTAAGGTTACGGTCAATACCATCAGTACAATTTTTTACAAAAAAATTAAAAAAGTCGAGGTTAACCATCGTTTGCCTAAGAAAGGAGGCCGTCGAGTCAGACATCTGCCTCGACAGTTCCATATGAAGCCGTTGAGGCAGATGTGCTTTGACAGCCAGGGCCCAAGAAGCCCTCGGGAGAACAAAAGGGTCTCTCTCGACGGTTTACGCTAGGCCGTCAAGACAGGCATACCATGGTTGTGCCCTAGGGAGGCCTCTCTCGACGGCGTATGGTAGGTCATCGAGAGAGGAGGGTCGTTGCCCTAGCCCGAGGGAGGCCTCTCTCGACAGCCTATATAGGGACCGTCAAGAGAGGTGGGCCGTGCCCTAGGGAGGCCTCTCTCGACGGCTTTATGGTGGCCATCGAGAGAGCTTGGCAGTTTTGAACCCGCAGGTAGGGCTGAAAACGGGTCGGATATTTCTCGAACCGATCTGGTCGGATTCTGATATAATCGGGTCGGATATTTTCAGATATTTTCGGATACGGGTCGGTACTCGGATATTTTTTGTCGAATACGGTTTCGGATACGGAATGACAATATCTGACGGATACGAATCTGGTTTCAAATATAATCGGATACTGGTACTCGGATATCAGAGACCCCACAAGGGCCACAAGCCCACACTTCACCTAGGCCCACCAACACCACATACACAGTGTAATCGGCCCAGTCCAGCATTCCAGCCTGCCCGTGCCGTCGTGCCCGTGATAGCCTAGAAATTCACCTAGGCCCACCTACATCACATACACGGTGTAACCAAGTCACGCTTACACCTAAAAATTCTAGGCGCAATGAACGATGTGGTAGCGTAGCCGCACAAACAGCACATGCAGGCTGGGCTGACTCTGACTTTTCTGCTGAACAATGCATGCGTCGGTGTCCTAGGCATGCAGCCAGGACGCAGCAGCCTTCTGAGCCCTGACAATTGACAAAACAAACCATCATCTTTATGTCAATTTTTCTTCGTACTAAATTTGTGTGCATGTTATGAATGTTTTAACCGAATTACGTGTATGCTTTAGTTGATTTGAGATGTACAGTTTGTGGGGTTTTTATGTTTCGACAAATATCTGTGACAGTATTTGGTTCGACCCGAATCCGCTCCGTATTCATGTCTGACATTTTCCGTATCCGTATTCGTATCCGAGCTATCCGTATCCATATCCGGATCCGAAGAAAGTATTAGGATACAGATATGGTTTGCCCATTATCCGACCAGATCCGACCCGTTTTCAGCCCTACCAGCAGGGGCACCCCGGCCCGCCTTGCCACACTGCTCTGCACCGGCGCCACCGCCGCTGCCGCCTTTACGCCCGGCTAGGCTCGGCGCCATCCGATCTCGCCATGCGCCCGGCCTCGGCGCCGCCCCTCCCGGTGCTGCCCGTCTGCCTGTCGGTAGTGCCATTCTCCCCTCCCTACCCAGGCCACGCCAACCCCGTCCCAGGGCCGCCCGCCCGCAAGGTAATTTGTCATTTTTTAAATTTACGTGTTACTCTCGATGGCCGGCATGCCGTCGAAACTTAGGATTAGGATTACAATTAGTATTAGTATTAGTATTAGGATTAGTCGGTATAAAATTATAGAAAAAGGTAGAAATTAGTAGAAATTATTAAAAATTGCTAAAATTTTTTAGAAATTTGTAGAAATTTGTAGAAATTAGTAAAAATTGCTAAAATTATTATTTGAAATTAGTAGAAATAATTTCAAATTGTTATAGTGTTAAAAATTAGTATTAAAAATAATAATTAGTTATACTAATAATTACATATTGTTATCCTAATTCCAAATTTTAATAGTATTAGTATTAAAAATAATAATTAGTATTAGTATTACAAATAACTAGTATTAGAAATAATAATTAGTAACATAGTATTAGAAATAATTAGTACCATAGTATTAGTAATGGATCATATTGTTATAGCAACATAGTATTAGAAATAATAATTATAGCAAGATAGTACTAGAAATTGTTAGAAATTAATAAAAATTGGTAGGGTTTGGTTTAAATTTAAATTAATTTGTACAATTGGATGCATTGCTTTATGTTTATTTCAAAAGTCTTGTAAATTAAAATGTCACTTAGCCGTACGTCACCCGTTTGGGAACGTCACAGCCGTAAGGATCTAGGACGGTGGTTCGTTCGGTTCCATTACGAAAAGTGGAAAGCGTTCCTAAACTGTCCTGTGGACTGCCTCGATTGGCGTCCTAGTGGATAGCTTGCGAATGTCAGTTTGGTTACGATACATTGTGGTACCAGTGGTTCTCATGGCAAAATTTCGACAGCATGACCTTACATGGTTCTCATGGCATAATTGTAAGGGCGTCAGGAACGGCACCCTGACCATTGTTGCACCAAGGGAACCTTAGGGTTATACTGTTAAAATTTCGTCTTGGATCCATGGGTGCCACAATAGTCGTAATCAATCTAGCATTCGTGGATGAGTTTAGAAGCCTCCCCAAGTCTTGTGTACAACACCTTACCTCCGACAACCTGTACTGTATGGATTGAAGAGAAATGGAAGAAGATAGGAGGTGGATGTACGTTGGTTGGTGACAGAATAGACAACACATGAACAAATGGTTCTAGAAGGCTGGTGAATTCGTGCGTCGTGCTATCGAGTCGACGCCCAACCCTAACGACGTAAGAGTGCATTGTCCATGCGCTGACTGCTGTAACTGTCAAAAGAGATCACGGGATGAGATGCAGATCTATTTGTGTAAGGTTGGTTTTAAAGCAGCGTATCATAGATGGGTCTACCACGGCGAGGGGCTCGTGTTGCGCCACTAGATCCCGTTAAAGGTTTCGATGAAATTGATCGAATGCGCGATCAGGACATGATGGAGGACTACGGTCATCATTTCGAGGACGAAGAGTCCTCCACATCCGTGACAGAATTTCTGAAGCTTCTGTCCTTTGTGCAGGAGTCGTTGTATGAGAAAACCACAGTGACTCAGTTGTTGGCGGTATCACATATGATGGCATTGAAGTCTAAATTCAATTTCTCTATCAATTGTTTCAACGAGATTTTGGCAAACAGTTGATCTAGAGCCATCAAACGGCAAACAACCGTTCGCCGCACTTTCTCTAGCCATCGAGAAAAGCCATCTCTCTCGATTGGGCTAGCCCGACTGTTATTTCTCGATGGTCGGCCATCGAGAGAACGTACTCTCGACAGTTTGGTGGTCTCTCTCGATAGTTTGAGCCATCGGGAAATAGCATGTTTCCTGTAATGCAAGATAAACTAGTCTAGTAATGTTGCATGTACGTTCTACCAACCACATGTTTCTCAGCTGGTTGAGCCCACGGTCCACCTCACCAAATCAACTCAGTTTAACAGCGTATGTATTAAGTACGTTGTATTTTTCTTGATTATAGAGTTTCACAATTTCATATATATTTCATACAAACTCTCTTTGATGCAAAATAAAATTTATAATTCATCTAAAACTAAGATCTACCTTCCTACATATTTTTATTATTTTTGAATTTATTTTATTTTTTCCTTTTTCTTGATATGACGACTACGTTGTGCTTTTGTGGGTAGTACATGGAGACGGTGTCGTGGGGCACTCCACAATGCCCGATGCTCAACGATTCGTGATACTTAAGATACTTGACAATATCCGATACTTGACAATATCCGGTACTCCATGATACTTGACAATACTCGATACTCCATGATGTCTAATGCTCAATGATACCCTTGATACTTGAACCTCGCCGATATACTTGGCGATACCACCCGATACTTGATGATACTTGATACTTGGTAATACTAGATACTTGATGATAATACTAGATACTTGATGATACCCTCCTATTACTCGATTATACCCTTGATATTTGACGATACCCATTACTTGACAATATGATTTTGATAGTCGGCGATACCCCCTGATACTTGATGATATATAATATTCGATTCATCCTAATACTCGACGATACCCATAATACTTAATGATTACTGATGCTCGACGATGTGTGAAACACTGATGATATTTTATGATACTAGATTATACTTGATACTCGACGACACTAGATGATACCTGATACCTAGTGATAGTAGATTATACATGTTCATAATACCTGCATGCTCCATGATACTTGGTTGTAATGCTCGAAGATTATAGGGGGCTACAACTATGCTTTTGCTTCAATGATACAATATGATACTTCTTCGTGATAATTGATACTCAATGATAACAGACCTGCTACTCGACATAAAACCCGATACCCAACGACATTAGCTATATGATACTTGTTTGTGATACCCGATACTTAATACCAAATACTCAACGATACTATATGATGCTTATTCGTGATACTTGATACTCGATGATGTTAGTGATATGCCCTAGAGTCAATCATGTATTATGATTGTATCACATTTATGTTTATGTATTATTGGATAATATGTTATCAGTTACATGAATAATCGTCACTTAGTTCATCAAGTATGGCTTGGTTGTGCGACATATTGTTTATATGATTTGATCCCTGGTCTCTATCATTATGTGGGACAATAATGATTTGATTAACATATGTATTGATTGATGGTAATGTTTCACATACCATAGATATAGAGATATTAAATCAACAATGTGGACACATATTAGAGAACATGGTGTTGGATAGACCTATTCCAAGACGCTGCAGAGATTGTTATCTTACATGTGCCATCAACCTATAGTTCTGAGTGGTATATCTATATGATCCTTAGACCTAAGATTGTCATTGAATCTCAACATGCGTAGTTGTATACTTTGGGGTTATCAACCGCTACACCGTAACTGGTAGTTATAAAGATAGCTTTCCGATATGCTATGAAACATGTCGTGGGGTGTGAGCGATCAAGATAAAATTTGCCTCTCTTTGATGATAACAGAGATATCTCTGGGCCCCTCGATGTGATTGGATTGAAAAATGCATGTCCATACCAATGTGATTAAAGAGTTAATTGCGGTTTAGAATCTATCACAAGATCGAGTGAATGGTCGAGCTATCATAAGGGTGGTACATATTTCGCCTTGATTTTAACTGGTATCGTGCGACAAAGAGATCGGTATGAAAATATATCAAAGTTCTGCCGATATGATTATTCTGTGCATTTAGGAGTCAATATATCCTGCTAGGAACTGTTATTGACTATGGTTCGAAAAAGAGTTTTTGGGTCCACGGCCACTTGCGTATGAACCTAACGCGTCACACACTTAACGGGTTAGAACATGTCTAATGAATTGGATTCATTAGTGGAGCATAGGGTATATAAGGGGAGGCAGTGGCGCTGTGCACACATGAGTTTGCCACCACGTAACTCTAGCCGTCACGCTCCCTACCGACTCCTAGAAACCCTAGCCGCGCGCGTGTGGTGCTAGCATGCCGGTGCACGGTGTTCCACCCTTGGACGTGTAGATACTGTAGAGGCGCTGCTGCGGGTGCTGCAGCTGCTGCGGCGCTGATCGACGACAAGGAGGAGAAGGTCGGCGAGATCGACTACTTCCTCTACATCAGTATGTACGATGTTGCTGCGGTGGTGATCGGCGAGGAGGGGGCGTTCGACTCGACGTGAATAACTACTTCCTGTACCTCGACGCGCACGACGTCGAACTCAGCTACTCTGACTCTCCTTTCACTGCGACCGCGCGTCAAGGGTAATGATCTGTGATCCTTTATTTGCATGATGTCTTGGGTACTCGTGGTAGAAATTTTTGAAATTACGGTAGCGTAGTCTACTCGTTTCCCTTTTAGATGATACCTGACCTGATACTCGACGATACCTGATACTCAATAATAGTATATGATACTTATTTGTGATACCCTATGCTCCACAACATACGAAACTCAACTATACCTAACAATACCCTGTCCAATACTCATTGATACCAAGTACTCGACGATATCTGATCCGATACTTGATGATACTTGCTGATGGTACCTGATATTTAACGATACCATGATACTCGGTGATATCCATGCTTGATGATGGCACAATAATTGAGGTTACTTAATACTCAACGATACTTGATGCTTGAAGATACTTGAAACCTGATGATACTATTCGATGCTCGGTAATATCTTACGCCTGAAAATTATTGACACAAATCTGATGATACCTGAAACCTGATGTAAAGAACTATTAAAATTTTCTTTTACTATATAAAAGAAAAAAGAAAAATGTTTTATCCTGGTCGATAACTTAGCAAGAAAAAATGATTTAATTGGGCCAAGTCATACGGCCCACGAGCAAAACCAATTAGTCACCTTATCTCATGGGCCCAGGTCGTACAACCCGTGAGCAAAACATTAGCCACCTAATCTGGTGTGCACGATACTGCTGGGAAAATTTGTCGTTTTACTCATCCGTTGCGGAGACAACGGACGGTATCTCGCTCCCATTAAATAACGTTTGGAAAGAGCCAAGCAAAGAAATTGTCATTAAAATCTTAATAAGGGGTTGTCAACTCCTTGCTTTGTTAGTTGTTACCATATAAGTAACAGCTAATAGTACACCATCAAGAAATTTTATTTTTAGGGGGGCAGGGCCCCAACGAAGCTCCGGCCGCCCCTAAATGGTACATAAGCCACACGATCGGAACCCCAACATGTACAACACAAGAGAGGCGAGACGAGAGTCACGAGACCACGGGAGCATGAGCGACGCCCGACGGCCCGTGCGCGCAGACCGATCGAGCATGCATTACCGCAACGTACGTTCAGGCGCCAGCGCGCACCGCTCGGCCGCCTCCTCCATCCACGTGAGGCGAGACCACCGCAGGGCGCAGGAGCAAACCAACAAACCACACGCCTCACCCAGGCATCAGAGGAAAACGGAACCTGATCGCTCCAACAGCGACGCGAGTTGGCGCATGACGATTGACGCCACGGCTCTCCAACCTCCATCTCCATTGGGATCTGGGCGCAGCCGCGCAGGGATAAGCACGTACAGGAGCAGAAGCGGCCAAGGCGGGTGCGCTCTCGCCTCGGTGCGCCAAGGAAACAAGCTACGCCTTCCTGTGCCGCGCGCGCGCGCTGATGCACAGGAGCGCACGCATGGCTGCGGCTAAACCCGGCAGCTACGTTGCCTTACCGTAACCGCCACGTCTCTGCTCCCATGCTTCGTCGTTCGTCTCATCCATCATCCCCCTGGACGTACTGCCATGCATTGCAAGCATGCCGTGTTACAGCATCTTCAGCAAAGCTTCTAAAATAGAATTTTCTCTATATTTAAAGTCTTTCATTCTATAGTAGAGTCTTTATCTTAGTCACTAAATTTAGAGTTTCTCTCTCATAGCCTATAAATTTGGAGGCTCTCTATATTAATCTTTGTAGTTTTATCTGGATAGAGGTTCTGTTGAAGAAGATGAAAATATAGAGAACGAATAGTGATTTAGAGAGGATGTATAGAGACCCAATTTTAAAGCATCTCTGAGATACTCTAACACCTCATTGACTGGCTTATCCAGAGATGTATCTAGGAGACTAGGAGAAGACATCCATGGATGCGAGTCTCCTACGAACTTGTGACACTGGATTTTACTACTAGACTTGCATGCAATCGGATCATGCATGTGCATTGTCTTGCATATATGTAAAAACTCTCTGCTTCAATGCAAGGAAGTATAGACATGCGCTTTAGATAATCCAACTACTCAGTTAATTAGCATTCGTAACCATCTACAATCTTGTAAAGTGTAGTTCTTTCTTCCTAATTTTTGTCTGTCATACTGGTACCGATTAAAACATCAGGCAAGCTTAAATGTTTGGAGGCACCGAGACAAACCGAAGTATCTCCTTTCTGTGTGGCCAAAAAAAAAAAAAACTCGCCCTTGCATGGACATCTTGTATATGGGTACGGCAGCGCGCGGCTGGAGGGAAGAAAAAAAGAGAGTAATATGTGATTAGGTTAGCAGCCGTACGGGAGCTAGAGATCTGTGGCGGCTAGAAAATAAAAGTAAACCCTCAGCCTGTACAGCGTGAGCCGGAATGGCCAAATTCAAGAGCTTCTAAAATGCAGCCTAGAATATTTGATTCAAGCTTTATAAAACGGTGTTGAGTATATATCTGAAAAAGGATCTCAAAAGTGTTTAACTCGAAGAAATAAACATAATCAATACTCATAAACTAATTTACATAGACACAGCAACCAAAGCTAGGCTGAAAAATTGAAATGGGTGGCCTATTTAGATCGCCTACATTTAAGAGCCGATTTGGTTCAGACCTTGCTAAACTTTAGCAGACCTTGTCAAAGTTTGCTAGACCACCGGCACAATTTTGTCGGACCACCATTGGATCTCACCGAACTGCTTCTAAAAAGCATCCACACCAGAAACTATATCTCTATTTTCTATCTCTTCTACTCTATTTTCTCTCTCCATTATTCTAAGATTGCTTCACACTTTACACTGCACCCTAAAAGATTTCTTTCCTCTACCAGAAACTCTCTCTCTAAAACTCTATTTCTATACTACTATAGGATTCCTGCTACGAATGCTCTAAGTTCGATGGAACAACATTGAAGTTACTGGACCATCATGACCATTCCGACTTCTAGCTTTTCTCACGTTGGAGTCATAAAAGACACTTCTCAAAGTAGCTTCTTGAATAAACTTTTTGAAGTGGCTTCAAAGCATTTTGATTTAGCTTTGCAATTTTGTACTGTACAAAAGACAAAAACAGCTCGAATTACGAATAGATCGTGCGTCCTCGTGGAGCAATGATGCGGCAGGAAAGAATAGTATGGTGGCGGCGAGGAACAACGGGAAAAGGAAGCAAAACAGAGGAGCAGAAGAAAAACTATATTCTTTTGGGAGCTATATATTTTTTACAAATATTTCTGCAAATTATGTGTTTGTACTTCCTAGTTTAAAGGACTTGTAACATTGTTCTTTTCAACTTACTTGTTTATTTTTATCTTCTTATATTTACTAATAAGCTGAATTATGAGAGTTTCCCGAAACGGTATAGAGGTATAGAGAGACTAGCCTACTTTGTTTCACTTTTTTTTAAGCTTTGAGACATGTCTTCGGCCTTGTTCTTTTCAGTTTAATCCAGCTGTAGGTTATAATTTGAAAAGGTCATGGTCCATTGATAGAGGGCTTGGAGAGATAAAAAAAACTGTTAAAAAATTGTTTTGAGAGCTTTGAGGAAAATTGCTAAAATCTTAAAAATGACTACACAATGCTATAACATTTGGCTTATACAAAAATAACAAATTTCTAACTGAAGTTTTTAATTTTAATTTAAGCTAAAAAGAGAAATCTTTGGTTTTTGGAGCTGTTTTTTTTTATATATACTTGGTCTCATTTTTTATGATGTACTTGTTCTCATTTTTCATATTCCCGATTAATTTTCTAGTTTGCCTGTATGGTTTTACGTCCATTACCCTAGAAGGATGTATTCACTTTGATTATTATTTTTCTCGTTTCAAAAACTTAAAAATGGGGTTATAAGTTAGTTTGTACCGGTTCACCCCATGCACTTCTTTTCTTATTTTTTTTTTATGGTTGCACTTCTTTTTCTTAAAACAATAGCGAGAACGCAAGAAGCATGCTGTACATTTTATACTTTAGTGGAGACTGGAGAGTCTACTGACGACATGTCCGGTGATTAACTTAAATCAACAAATGGTTACGAACTTACTTGTACAATAATTTGATCATTGAACATGATCACTCCTCAAACACTGCGATTTCATATTTGATTTTAATACTTCATCTAATTGTACATCCACAACGTGCGATTAAACTACTCTTCACTGTTCTTTTCTCTCGGTAAAAACGAGAGAATTTTATCCTGAGCAATTGGCCCCCTTGTTACATCAGCATAGATAGTCTTTTTCTCAACAAAAAAAAAAGATAGGTAGTCTTCAAATTCTACACTGCCTCCTTCCGCATCTGTGCATATATACGTGCTCCATGTTTAGCAAGCAAAGCACGCATTCCGAGAGCTGCACACTACACTACACTCCCACTCACACCGCCATGGCCGCCGCCACGGCAGTGCCGCCCCCGCCCTGCTACGACACGCCGGAGGGCGTGGACATCCGCGGCCGGTACGACCCCGAGTTCGCGGCCATCCTCACCCGCGACGCGCTGGTCTTCGTGGCCGGCCTGCAGCGCGAGTTCCGCAGCGCCGTCCGGTACGCCATGGAGCGCCGGCGGGAGGCCCAGCGGCGATACGACGCCGGCGAGCTGCCGCGGTTCGACCCGGCGACGAGGTTCGTCCGCGAGGGCGACTGGACGTGCGCCCCCGTGCCGCCGGTCATCGCCGACCGCACAGTGGAGATCACCGGCCCCGCCGACCCCAGGAAGATGGTCATCAACGCGCTCAACTCCGGCGCCAAGGTCTTCATGGTAAGCAGCTGTACATTCCAGGTTTCATCGATCGTACCTAAGACGAATGCACATGTGCAAGGCCGACCTCGAGGACGCACTGTCGCCGACGTGGGCGAACCTGATGCGCGGGCAGGTGAACCTGCGGGACGCCGTGGCCGGCACGATCAGCTTCCGCGACGCGGCGCGCGGCCGGGTGTACAAGCTCGCCGACCGCACCGCGAAGCTCTTCGTCCGCCCGCGGGGGTGGCACCTGCCCGAGGCGCACGTGATCATCGACGGCGAGCCTGCCATCGGCTGCCTCGTGGACTTCGGCCTCTACTTCTTCCACAACCACGCCGCCTTCCGCGCCGGCCAGGGCGCCGGCTTCGGGCCGTTCTTCTACCTCCCCAAGATGGAGCACTCCAGGTAAGTAGGTACGCCATGACACACGTACAGCTAGCTCCATCCATCGCGCAAGGAGGCTGCATGCGAGCTGAGATGAGTGAGCCGCTTGGCATGTCAGGGAGGCAAGGATTTGGAACGGCGTGTTCGACAGGGCGGAGAGGGCGGCGGGGATCGAGCGGGGGAGCATCCGGGCGACGGTGCTGGTGGAGACGCTGCCGGCGGTGTTCCAGATGGAGGAGATCCTGCACGAGCTGCGCGATCACTCGGCGGGGCTCAACTGCGGCCGCTGGGACTACATCTTCAGCTACGTCAAGACGTTCCGCGCCCACCCCGACCGCCTCCTCCCCGACCGCGCCCTCGTCGGCATGGCCCAGCACTTCATGCGCTCCTACTCCCACCTCCTCATCCGCACCTGCCACCGCCGCCGCGTCCACGCCATGGGCGGCATGGTAAGCATATATGCTAGCTCTACTCAGATAGCCAAACCACCTGTAGTTCTGCGTCGGCTTGACAGTTTTGGCCGTCGTTGAAATCAACAGGCGGCCCAGATTCCGATCAAGGACGACACGACGGCGAACGACGCGGCGCTGGAGCTGGTGCGCAAGGACAAGCTGCGGGAGGTGCGCGCGGGGCACGACGGCACGTGGGCGGCGCACCCGGGGCTCGTTCCGGCGATACGGGAGGTCTTCGAGGGCCACCTCGGCGGAAGACCGAACCAGATCGACGCCGCCGCGCCGCCAGCCGACGCCGGCGCCGTCACGGAGGAGGACCTGCTCCAGCCGCCGCGGGGCGCGCGCACGGTGGAGGGCCTGCGGCTCAACACCCGCGTCGGGGTGCAGTACCTCGCGGCGTGGCTGGCCGGGTCCGGGTCCGTGCCGCTGTACAACCTGATGGAGGACGCTGCCACCGCGGAGATCAGCCGCGTGCAGAACTGGCAGTGGCTGCGCCACGGCGCGGCGCTGGACGCGGGCGGCGTGGCGGTGCGCGCTACGCCCGAGCTGCTGGCCCGCGTCATGGAGGAGGAGATGGCGAGGATCGAGGAAGAGGTCGGCCCCGACAGGTTCCGCCGCGGCCGGTACGCGGAGGCCGGCAGGGTCTTCGCCCGGCAGTGCATTGCGCCGGAGCTGGACGACTTCCTCACGCTGGACGCGTACGACCTCATCGTGGTACACCACCCCAGAGCTCCGCCATGCAAGCTCTGATCGAGCAGATCGAGCGTGCGCTTTCGGCACCGGAATAATGGCTTCTTTCTTGCTTTGCTGCAGCTACCAAATAAAAGGAATGATCTTTCGAACTAGAGATAGCTAATGGAGGGTTTAAAGCCTTGCAATACTCACTGCCTACAACCTGCTCTATCATGTAAACTGCTTCCAGAATCCAGAGCCTGTGCTGCTTATTAGGGTGTAAGAGAGGCCCATATCTGTCTGAAACACTCGAGATTCACTAAAAAATTGTATTTCTAAATAAGGAATAAATGAGAAATACCAAATATGCAATGTTCGCTTTAAAGAAGGAAGAAGGGTTGTCGCCAAAGAATTTTTTTTAACTGCTAGCAGGTGCTCTGCTCATTCATTAAAAGGAGGAGAGTGACAAATGTACACAAGTATGTCTGAAAACCAGTAAAAAGGACCAGAAAAGAAAAAAGAGGAACTAGTTACAGGGGCCCTAAAGGTTACTCATCATCCGTGATCATCTGCCCCAAAAGCCAAAAATCTGTTTATGGGGTTGTGCTTGATTAACTGCACAAACTGGGTCCGTAATATGAAAAATCCTTCTATTTCTCTCCTTCCAAACATTACAATAGGTGTAGGCAACGATCCCATCAAATTGCCTTCTGCTCGTCTTCTAGACTTTTCGTTGGGTGCAGTGCCTCCAGCAACTGAGAGTTTCAATTGGTGCCAGAGGTTCAGCTGAACCAAAACTTCCATCTTTGCCAGAATTTTGCACCAAATTCCTTGGGTGTAAGTGCAGTTTGCAAGCAAGTGATCTGCCGTTTTAGGTTGGACTCCACACGGAGGGCAAAGCTGTGAATTAGGTCACCCAGGTTTCTGCAGGTTCTCGCTAGGATTTTATTTTAAATCGCCGCCCACAAGAGAACTTGCATTTAGGCTCGGTTTGTGCCCTCCAGGCAAATAATCTCAGAAGTACCCACCCTAGTGCCATCCTCTCCTGTCCACCTTCCTAAGGCCGGACTGCTCCCTCTTCCTCGTGGTTGGCATCGCTCCGATCCACGCTGCTCCTAGGGTCTTCAACGCACGGCGGAAGGGCCGCAATGCACTCGGAGGACGACATGCGTGTAGGGTCGTTCCTGAGCAAGACCGCAAGAGGGACAACCGCCTAGCTAGGGCCCAGGAACAGGAGAGGCCCCTCCTCCATGTGGATCGTGCACGGGTGAACCCGGCCCAACCCTAACCCAAACCTACAGGCGACGGAGGAAGACAACGGCGACGGTGGTGTGGCAGAGCGTGTTTGAAGGAGGAGGAGATGAGGGGCAGTCGTCTGTGCAAGGTGAATTGCACATGGACGAGTGCTAGGGAGAAAATCCGCTATGTTAGAAGGCCGCTCGCTTTTAACTCGTCTCAGGGCCTCCAGAATATTAGGAACTGTCGTGCATGCACAATGCGAAACAGGCTCACCACCAACAGCGACGGTGATGGCGACACTGACTACGAATTCGCGGAAGCTCCTCTCCGACCAGCAGCCAGTGTTCTTGGTTCGCAACCCTGAGAGCCTAGTTATTAAAGTCGGACTGGACCGACAGTTGAATGGAAAAAAACCTGAACCAGATACTAGACCAGGTCGGTTTGTTTTAAAGACCGTCCATACAATTGGACTGGAAAAAACCGAACGAGCCAGGAGGTTTTTTTTGTAAAACCTGCCAATCGAGGCGGTTTTCACTGAACTGGCAATAAAAGAAAGTGAGAAGCGCACGCTAGGCTTGGGCCGTGCGAGCGGCCATGTGCGCGGCTGAGCGCTAGGCAGTGTGCCACAAGCCTGCAACACTCAGAATCGCAGAAGCAGACACGGATTGTGCATGCAAACGTCATGTGCAGTTGGTTGGTGCCCGCAAAGCATGGCCTCAGGGCATCTCGAGCAGTCCGTCTTATTTTCTTTTTGCCCCATCACTATTCACGTGCCACCTCACCAATAGAGCTGTTCTATCTCTATTCACCTCCCCAACAACAGCCCTATCACTATTCCTACTCTCTACTTTCTCTTTACTTTCACTATTCACTGTCCTATTACCCCATTCCTTACCCTATCACTATTTGCTACAGTAATATGGCAATGGGAAATGGTTCAACGTTGTTGAAGATGCCCTAAGTACTCCAGCCAATTAATGACATTTTAATTGAGCAGACTAATGAGTTAGAATATCCATTAAGCCAATTAATGAGCTGGTAATTTGTCTTTCACTCCAAAGAAACCTTAATGAGTTTGATTATTTGAGAGTTAATTAATATGACCTTTATACTAAGCTCATTTGATAATACTTCATGAAGTAGCATAGGGGACAGGTATTCAGTCCGCACTGATAGGATAGCTTACGAACCAGCGGTTTAACATTAAACCGTGAATCGAAGTCCAGATCAGTTCGATAACCGTTCCGGTTTTAATAACTATGGAGAGGAGGTGTGTGCTTGGAACGGAGGGGCCCTAGCTTCCTGTATGATCGGTTTCTATCAAGTTGGAAGGATCGGTTTTTATTAGAACTAACGTGAGTCTGAAGTTTGTTTAGCAATAGCAATCCAAACTCCCAAACGATGCTTAACGCCTTTTCGATTCGAATTCGAAATTCGACTTCCTTAAGCATACTACCCCGTCTATATATAAGTTTCGAGCGAATAAGCAGGCGAACTTTCGTCAGAGAGAGGCCAACCGATGGCGATGACGGCCGCAGCAGAGCAGGCTTGCACATACATCCGCAAGAAAGGTATCGCCGTTCGCAGG
This sequence comes from Olyra latifolia, assembly GCA_036346145.1. Lineage (NCBI taxonomy): Eukaryota > Viridiplantae > Streptophyta > Magnoliopsida > Poales > Poaceae > Olyra > Olyra latifolia. Next base: position 21,073,711 of record CM070526.1, read on the forward strand.
AAAGGCTCTACCGTGCGCTTCTTCACGAACCAGCGGCTCCGGAAAGCAGAGAAGATGCGCTTCGGCGAGCTGACGTCCAACGGGGAGGCGGCTTTCCAGCTGCTCAGGTTCCTGCGGGAGAAGCGTGGCATGGAGGAGTGGGACGAGTACGCGCGCGTCGAGGCCGAGCTCGAGCTGTTGCTTCGCGCGCTGGATGCCCGGGCTGCGCGGTACGTGAGGCGGCTCGTCAGGAACAGGAAGCCCAGAGCTGGTTTCAAGGGGGGCTCCGCCTCCGCCTCCGCCTCCGGTGCCCGCGCACGCGGTTTCAAGGGCTTCGGCTTAGCCTCCGGCCGTCGTCGCGACATCCGGTGGAAGAAGATGGCCGATGCCGTCGATGGTGCGGCGGTTAGTTTGTGTAGAGACGCGCTTCGCGTTTCACGGTAGAGTCGATCCAAGATTGGACGCGCAATCCGGGTGCTCCGGTTTCTGCTCCACCTGCCGTGACGACGGCCAGGCCGCACAATGGTGACAAGGGCGCACAGTTTGTTTGATGGTGGCACTGGCAGTGGCCGGCATAGTAGCTGGTGTAGCAATCTGGTTTGGCTTTAAAGTTAAAAGAGATTAAAATGATTATCTTATGTTGGTTTTTATTTTTGTAAGGGAGAACTTGTTTTTGTGATGATGATAACCAGGGTATGAAATTGTTAAAAGAGGTTAAAGTGATTATCTTTTATGCGGCACCGCCGCCATCGGCATCCATGCCAGAAATCATCCACCTATTGGCACGTGATTCCTCTACAGATTCCACCCCCTCCCTCCGTAGCTCTTGGTCTTCTTCCCCCTCTCTGGCAAGTGTATCTGGCAATCCCGGCTTTCTCGTCCGACGACTCTCGACGCTGTATCCGCCTCCACCCTCCCTTTGCCTCCTAATGACCATATTCTTGTTGTCGATCTGTTGGCCGACTAACTCCGCCCACCACCCTCAACCGATCTTGTGGTCGAGGCGCCACCGCTATCGATAACCGATAACCACCCTCCTTGCCGGAGCATGACTTACAAAGCAAAATCCAAATGTGAGTGAAAATCGACTGAAATTTTAGGTATTTTTGTGTGAATGAGGAATAGCAAATCCAGAAAGATAAATACTAAACGAGACTCAGGAGAGTCCCTTGTCAAACCGACGAACCCAACCGGATCCTATACCTATATAAACACAACAACTTCCTGATGACTATGCTATACTACACTTACTTCCAACACCATGGACACCCAACGCCCTCTCCTAGCGACCTCTCCCTTGGCCCCCTTGCCGTCTCTCCCTTGGCCCCCTCCCTCTTCCTCTTCAGTGAGCTCACCAGCGAGGAGAGGGAGAGGACTCGTGCTCATCCACCATCCCTTTCCCTTCCCCTCTCACTCCCCTTAATCCCCAAGCACACCACCTCAAATCCAAATCTAGATCCAGATCTGGTTGATCCTTGTGACTCCCGCGTCCTTATCGGCGCCAAGAGGAGGAGGACTACCGACCAGTCGCTAGTAGGGAGCTCCACGATTTGAAAGCCTCCGCTTGGCTGGTTCCACTCTTTCCTTGGGCGTGCTTCGTCTATAGGGGCGTGTCGCGTCTCTGTGTCTGAGGTTGTCGTCTTTCATGGCTATCAAAATCTAGATCCAGATCTGGTTGATCCTTGTGACTCCCGCGTCCTTATCGGCGCCAAGAGGAGGAGGACTACCGACCAGTCGCTAGTAGGGAGCTCCACGATTTGAAAGCCTCCGCTTGGCTGGTTCCACTCTTTCCTTGGGCGTGCTTCGTCTATAGGGGCGTGTCGCGTCTCTGTGTCTGAGGTTGTCGTCTTTCATGGCTATGGGATCTGGTGTTGTGGCAGAGGGATCTGACATGTTGACAGAGCCATGAAGCTCCGGTGGGCGTCCTTTATGGGATCTGATAGAGGTACAGTCGCTAGTGAGCGGAGGCGGTCGGATCTGGATCGGCAACTTCTTGGCAATAGCAACAGCACTGTTCATCGAGGTGCGAGTGTGGCTGAACCATCTATGCCATCGATGGTGGCGGCATTACGATGGTTTATACTCGGTGTGTCTGTCTGTATTTTCAACTAATGTTGGCTTCAATGGCGGTCGGATGGTGACCTATGGTGGCAAGCCTTGCAATAATAGTGAGTGGCGAAAGGGTGTCGAAGTGCCGATTCTGAGAGAAATCTCATTTTCTGGCTTTTTTTAGTCTCATTTAACAATGGCGACACCCATAGGTGTCGTTACCTTGCCATAGGCACCATTGAGGGGCATGGATCTTCCTACACATTTGAATATTCTCTTGGTTCGTTGATTTAATGTGTGGCTTTGTAGTGAATTTTGAGTTACTGTACTTGGTTTTGATTGGTCAACATTGCTACTCAAGACTGATTGATTCGACCGTTGCCCTCTTCCTCACTAAATCCTTCTGGGTGATGTGAGAAGATTTTAGAATTGGTGCTATTGAACTATTCTTATGAAATCTCAAAGGAATCTTATGAAAGTCGGTGATTATTTTCTATTTGAGAATGCTCAGAATTACAACTTACAACCAACACGATGTTAGGTTCATCTGGTTGTTATAAGACAAAAGTTTGTTTCTTTTTTTTTTCTTTTTGTTGCTTGCTGTAACGTGACAATTGATTGTCATTTCACTTTGGTTTTAAAATTTATAATAAGCGTTCGTAATAGCTATATGCATCCCTAATTAGTGTAGAGTCTAAAAATTTCTTTCATTATCTTAAAAAAAGGAATGTCGCATTCTAGAGTAAGAAGAAGTCAAAGAAAAAAACTAGAAACTAGAACTGTGCATGAGATCCCAATTGCAAAGAGACATCAACAATCCTTCTCCTTATCCTTGTTACCATAGATCATCCGCTTACGTGTCTTTTGGTTCGAAGGACTAGAGAATGAATGGATCATCCAATCCTAATTCCAAATCTAACTCATTTGTTTGGCTCGAGGAATAGAATGAGTTGGTCAATGACCACCTTATCTATTATAGACATAAGATTAGCATGAATTAAGGGATGAAGTCATCCCACCAAATTTAATGACATCATTTTAGATAGACAAATTCCTCTGGTATGAGATAATCTCTGAAACTAAACATCCCACTAGTACTCCCCCCTGAGCCTCAGCTATATTAACAACTCAGAGTTGCACAGGTTGCTCCGCCTCCTTCAAAAAGCATCTTATCCCCCTCCTTGCGAAGACCTTCTGAAGAGTTGTGCAAATGGCAAGAATTAAATCTAAAGCAGATTTTTTTTTCGTCAAAACAGACTTCATTGTGAATTTTTCAAAATGCCGAATTACAACTACTGGAATTGACATGAGGAACCTTCAAACTAGGTTGCCTTATTTGTTTTTTTTAAGATCTTAGTGCTTCTTCTCGAAACTCTTAAAACCAATTTTAACAATTTTTTTAATTTCTCGAAACCTCAAAAAAAAGCCCACAACTTTATTATAACGGAAATGCTAGGGAACGGGATTCTGCTCACCTTGCTTTTTGACGGGATAGTTGCCTCGCACCTCCGCTTCTTGCGAATTGCATGCCGCGCTCCACCTCCCTCCACCCACCCTCCCCCTTTCCCCACGTGCGGGCTGAGCCAGGCGGTCAACTACTAGTGCAATCTGTGGAGGGGAGACTAGCAATGAGTTAGATGTGAGATTGTGCAGTTCATGTCATCCTTTAATAGGTCACCAAAAATTCTTGTTTTTTCCGGTTGTGTTGAAACAAATTTCTAGCATCAATTCATAGCTAAACCTAGCTCTCAGTAATTTTTTTTTTCTGAAATTATTTTAATTTCTGTAATTTTTCTATGCATGTGTTAGTGTTTAAATTTTATTTAAAATTCATATGATCTCTAAATTCATGAATCAAAAACCAAAAATCTTACAATGATGTAGCTTCTGGTAAAATTTCATAATTTTTCCGAGTCTGTGAGGTATAGGATCCTAGCCGTCTGACGCTACACTCTGGTATACTCTGAAACAGCATGACACACAATGAGTGGTATACTTGGCACACCATGGTACACTCTGAAATTTCATAACACAATCAACCACACCATAATTTCGCTTTAATGAAACACCTTGGAAACACTCTGGTACACGCTAAAACATTATGATACACAATGAGCAGGTACACTTGACACACCACGGTACACTCTAAAACTTCATGATACACCTCACCACACCATGGTAAAATTTAAAACTCCATAAGACTCTGGTACACTCTGAAACACCATGACAGACAATGAATTATACACTTCACACACCATGGTACACTCTGAAACTCTATGACACACTCTGTCACACCATGAAACACTCTAGTATACTCTAAAACACCATGACACACAATGAACATATACACTTGGCACACCATGGTACATTCTGAAACTACATGACACACCTTATCACACCATGCTAAATCCAAAACTACATGATACACCATGACACTCTGGTGCACTCTAAAACACCATGACACATAATGAGTGGTACACTTGACCCACCATGGTATACTCTGAAACCCTATAACACACTCTCCCACACCATGGTTTTGTTCTGATGAAACATCATGAAACACTCTGGTACATCATAAAACACCATGACACACAATGAGCGGGTACATTTAACATACCACGGTACACTCTGAAACTCCATAATACGTCTTGCCACAACAACAGCAGCAACAAAGCCTTTAGTCCCAAACAAGTTGAGGTAGGTTACAAATGAAACCCAATAACAGCTATCATCTTATAATTAAAAAGAGCCAAACAATGTCAAAATCTAGATCATGGCATGCCATGATAAAATCCGAAACTCTATGACACACCATGACACACTCCGGTATATCATGACATACTCTGGTACACCCTGTCCCCTTTTTGGGCGGTAACTCTCTTATTATAATCTATAGCTGGATTAAAGCGGTAGTAAACAAATGTATTTTTTTTATCCAAATGAATTATTGCCAAAAAAGTTTTTCTAGGACGATCCTTTGCTTTCAAAAAGGAGATGTTGAATGCTCTTATGCTGACCACAGAAGAAGCAGCAAATGGGATCCCCTTGCCATTTTCTCCTGATCAGATTGTCTTTTGTTTAAAATATGGTCCTGAAGGACTACCAAAAGAAATATTAATCTTCTGGAAGAATTTCAGCTTTCCAGGTTTGTTTAAAATTTACGGTAAAATCATGACTCTTGTCAGGAGGCAGAATAACCCTGTCCTCGTCATGCTATGCTGGAAAGGTCTCAATCTCAAAACAGCTATCAAATTATCCCACAATCTCATCATTCATCCAACGGAAGGACAAGGTGAATCTATTTTCCTACCCAGTAGAAAAGATGTGCAGCAATCCTGTATTTCGTTGCAAGAATGAAGAGCTAGAGTGGAGCAGTCACACCTGCGATTGGTTCTCCTTCGCTGATTTCTTGTTCCTGCCCCGGTCATTTTACATGACATATATTCCTCTTGTTACCAATAAGCGGTTCCGCTCTCAAGGAAAAAGCATCAACTAGGGCATATATAATATATAATAAGATTATTATTTATAATACTCTTCATGTTATACATAGTTAAAACTAAAGACAACCCACAGTCAGCACTACTGCAGATGCCCAGAGCAGTGTGTTCAAACATCGCAGGTTAGCTCAAGATACCAATGCTTACCCGGTATCCAGAATGCACAGCTGATGCCATAATATCAGCTATTCAAATCCACCGTCATAATTTTAGGTGACTGCAATGTGTAGAGGTTTCAGTCGACAGTTCTTTTTTTTGAATTTACATCATCAACTGAAGCTACAACTTACTATCCTACAATAAAGATCTACACCAATTAGAACTTCATAGTATCATCATGACATAACTATTTGTGCAAATCATCATCTCCACGAGGAGAACAAGTTTCCATGCTTTACAAGTAGTCGATGTCATATTATATGATCAAGTATTTCCAATATCTTCGAGCAACACATGGTTAAGAGCCCCCTAGAGCTAAGTGCATAAGGGCAGACGTGAGGATTCCAAGGAGGCAACCAGCCACAACCTGAGATGCCAAAAAACAAGAACACTTCAGATCTAGCATATATACACCATAGTGGTCAGGATAGTGATTATCTGTACCTATGGACTAATGAGATGTCAATGCATATTTAGTGTTTGTTAACGATTATAGACTTTCTAAGTTCTACACTGGAAATGATATAGTTGAAACCATTGAAAAAGCTCACCAAACAATGCTTCGAATATCAGCAATTACATCTCCAATTTTAAGAGGGAAGCAATTCCATTTCCTTATCGTGCAAGGACATAAAGAATAGTTGAACATCAAAAGAGGCAAACTAAAGCATGCAAGCTAACCTGAGGAACCGTATGTCCAAGAATTTCGCGCAATGGCTTTGTCTCTGACAGAGGATGCTCTTCTGGAAGCTCATAGACAATTTGATTAAGCACCTGAAAGGATTTACATCAACGGTGTTAATCTACACCATGCTTTAATGTTAAAGGACGTTGAAAAATCATGTGGTGGATCAGAGAGCACATCTGTACTGTCTAGTATCTTCTAGAGTAGCAATTCAACATCAATTGACAATAGGGTAGGTAAATAGGACAAAATACCCTCTCACAGGTCACAAGAAAAATGGCACCTCATGCTTTTTGTGATTTTTAGGGTAAACGGGAGGGGGATGACCCCTACCTGATTTACGCTTCCAATCAACCCTGCTTTGATGTCAATGGAGAACTTTAAACATATAAATTTTTTACAGTCCTTGAGGAGGTACTGGGAGGTATCACAATTTCTAATGTTAATTTGTAGTACCTCCTAGTACCTTAATACTAAGAAGATACCGGAAGATATCATAATTTACACTAGAAATTGTGGTACCTCTTGGTACCTCCTCAAAGACCGTAAAAAAGCTCTTAAACACATAGTTGGTCATTATCTAAATTTCTTGTTCACACAAATCACAGATGTGAAAAATACTTGAATTCAGGCCAAAGATGTTGGCTCAGAGTATTCATCAGCAACTCATCAAATGTTTGAGTTCATTATGGCAATTATCATCCAGAGGAATATCTAAAGTTGCATATAACAAGAGGAATATCTAAAGTTGCATATAACAAACAGAGTGCTTTTCTATGTAACAATAGCCAAATAGCTGATTTCAGGGCCTCAGGGGTATCCTTAATGGTGCATACAGCGTACTGCATACATAACAAGTTACAATTTTTTTTAAAAACAAATTGAACCATTAACATCAAACAATAACGAAAGAATTTCAATTTCTGGTAACCATTCAGTTGTAATTCATATTTACAGGTCTTGTTAGTGTTGTTTCTGGAATCGCCAACGCCTAGCAGAATCCTTGGGCACTCTCAGTCAATCAGTTGAGTACATCAGTACAACATACCTAAGAGAAAATCTAGCTAATGTATATGCATAGTGTAATCGATAATCCTACAATAAAATAATAAAAAAAATACAGATGTTGGATGCAGAAAATAAATAAGTCAAATATAAATACACGAGTTCTGCTTGTTAGCTCATAAAGATAAATTACAAACTATTGAACAGAAACCTCCCATGCTAGTGCATTCTATTTAACCACAAGACCAAGATCTTTTAGGATGAGACTTGGGAGTGACAAACCTCTGCCTGCTTTCCAGCATGTAACCGAACTCCAAAAGCATCATGCATCACCTGCAAACACAAGTTAAAGAAGAAAAGAATATAAAAGGTTGTAGGTGCAAGAGCATTTCACATCAAACAAGATATGTCCATTTTTTCAATTATGTATCACTGTTTCAAGAGTCGTGAACTCTGAATGTTGTGATGACTCATGAAAATGTAGTTCAAGCATTAGTTTCACAATATGCAAGGGAAAAATCTAAAAATAATGTGCAGAGCACCATGCATATGAAGAAGGAACAAATCAAGATGGAACATAACAAATGAATGCAAAACAGTCTCATGTTCTATGTAGTAGGATCCTCATGCAACAGAAGCAGTGAGAACTTAAGGTTGCCGATAAAGACTATAGGGCATGTACTCACCACACATGCAAATATCAGTGAAGTTGCAAAGGTGGCATTACGATAGCCTTCTTGGATTCCTACAGCAACTGCAAGTGCTGTTACTGTGGCCGAGTGGGACGATGGCATCCCGCCGGAAGCTATTAATTGCCTGGCATCCCAACGCTTCTCTTTATACCTACACTAAATCAGTGTTAGAGTAAGTACTTTGTAAAAAAAAAGGCATTACATGCATACACTAGGACAGTGAAAAACATAATTAGGGTAAATTGCTTTAATTTTATCCTTTATGTATATTTACCAATTCAACAATGCTTTTGTGATGAGTTAAATTGCAGAAAATACAAGGCTTGGTGAAACTGTAAGTCAAAGCACATATAGTTTATTGATGTTGGAGATTTCTTTTTCCCCTTTTTAAATCCAGCTCAAAGACGGTTATATAACTAGAGAAAAGGAAAAACACCTCTTACGCTCTTAAATACTAGATTAGAAGGCAACATGAGCGATAAACTCCCAGTCAGAATATCCATGGAGTGTTCCCAAAATTTCTGCCATGATGCAGGTGTGAGCGTGGATGTTGAATGGTTACCACTCACAAAGCAGTTGATTTTGATTCGAATAATATGGCATATGGTTATGTAGAGTGCAACAACCTGTGAGATAAATGGGATTCAAATATAAGGGCCAACGCCTATTTTCATGTACCACACTCCCATAGCAACTACTTTGATTAAAGTTCCCATATTTTCAAGAAAGAACATGAGTTACCTTGACCACTTACTTTACCAACCAATGAGCATAATTCTTATAAACAAGTTAAGTACAAAATTGTAATTATGCATCTGAATGCCATTCTAACCACGCAAGCAATACAAGCAAATCACCATAATCCGTTCGCTCTAGCATTGAGCATGCAAGAATACTTGTTTTAGGAGGTAAACCGCGATATCCTTAAACGTTCTCAGGGTAAATGAGTACTCGTAACTCCAGTGGCGCTCGCCATTACTTCGAGACAAAAAAAAATACCAAACACGTACACGAAATTTTTGGCATATTTCGTTCGCAACTACAGTCGTCCAAATCTTACATCACGTGGCATTCGGCGTCTCTGCTGCATCTCGTCGGCAAAGCATCCTAAGAATAGCTCTGATTAGCCGCCGCTCACAGAAGCAGATGCGGCACACCATACTATCACGGCGAAGCAAAGCACACTGGAGAGGAAGATCTCGCAAGGATCTACATCGTAGCGACGCACCCGATCTACCGAAGTAGTAAGCGCACTAAAGCTAGTAAGCGTCAACCGTCAAGCCCTTGCAGGCCTGGAATCTCAATTGGACTCCATACTTGTACCCGACAAGCTACCAAAATTCCTCCCAATTCCAGCCGAACCAACAATGCTCCCACGGGGAGGCACACGAGCAGCAGCCCAGACGGCTAAGCCGAAACTAGAAAGGCAGCGCTGCGCGGCGGCGGGGGAGCGGAGCTAAGGACGGAACCGAGAAACTCACCAGGCGGTGAAGAACTTGGAGGACTGCGCGAGCGCGAACGCCAGGAGGGCCGCCACGAGCGGGTAGTTGGCCACTCCGGCCGCCATCCCCGCCGCCTCGCGCTCCTCGCCGCGATTACTACCGCAGGCCCGCGGGGAGATGAGAGGGATTCGTCGATTCCAAGTTTCGAACTCGCTGCGAGGAAGCAAGCGACCACGACAGAGCCAGAGGACTCGCCTTCTCTGGGTTTAATAAGAACCTTTTTTTTTTCTTTTCTTAAACAATAGAATTCCCATTATATTGTTAACGAGAGGTTAAAAATTATTATTCCCTCCTTCCAAGAAAATAAAGCATATTTCTGTTTTACACATAGACCCAAAAAAATAAAAAATGACTATATTATCCATTGTTATTATCTTTAAACACTATTCAATACATACGCATAGGGAATACAAACTAAAGCAATATATTTAGTAGGGGTATTAAGGAAACAACACATTTATTCCCTCAATACCCCTAATAATGGAAAAAATACCATGAAAAGATCTTCACTTTTGGTTTAACCAACGAAAGTTTTTGGTACACTTAAATACCACCAAAAGATCACACATTACCCCTTTTTACCATTCCATCCATCCCTCCGTTAACTCCCCCTTTTTCTCTCTCTAGCCTGCCTCGCCGTTCTCTCCAACCCCGACAGCCAGGCACCGTCGCCACCCTCTCTAGGGGTGGCCGCTGCCCCGGCCACGCTCTCGGTCGGTCGTAGCCATCCTGGCCATGCTCGCGACCCCTTGGCTACCTTCCCCGGCCTCCTATCGCTATCCCCTCCAGATCTGGCGTCAGTGGTGCCATCCTCGGCCTGGCGTCCGCTGCTCTGCCTGGATCCAGTCGCTACCGCCCTGGCCATGTTAGCGACCCTCGCTTGCCTTCCTGCCCTCCTCGTGTCGCCCCTTCCACATCCAGCGGTAGCGATGCCATCCCTGGCATAGCGTCGACTGCTCCGCCTGGATCCGGCGTTGACAGACCCTTTCTCGTCCGGACAGCGGCGGCGGCTTTTACCCAGCCGCCTCTCTTTCCCTCCCCACCTCTCTTTGCGAGCTCTAATAGCCCATTCCAGTCAACGACACTGCGGCTTTGATCTGGCCCAGTTGGAGAGAGAGGGAGAGAAGACTAGAGGGTATCTGTGAGGAGAGAGAAGAAAGGAAAGAGGGGAATTGATGGAAGGATGGATGAACGGTAAGAACAGGTAACTTGTGATCTTTCGGTGGTACTTAAGTGTACCAAAATCTTTCAATGGTAAAAACCAAAAGGGGTGATATTTCGATGACACCAAACCAATTTTTTTCTTCTAATAAATATCTTGCTTTAGTTTGTATTCCCTATATGCATGTATTGAATAGAGTGCTTAGATATACTAACTAGGGGTAATATAATCATTTTCAGTGTCTCCTTGATCTATGTGCAAAATCAAAATATACCTTATAAACTTGGACAGAGGGAGTACAAAGCAACTCTACCTATAGAAACAACACCTACTAAAAGTTGTATTAACATCAACTTGCACTTCTCTTACCCGAATGAAGCATATGTAGCATACGTGGTACAGTGCTTGCACTAATAATATCATACTAGAAATTTTATGCACGTTCTAAAAGTCATGCCTTTTCTTTACTAGAGATTATGCACGAACACCTCAATCCAGCTCCTCCACGTTCTTCTTTGATCTACCTCTGTCGACCGTGTAAGCATCTAGGCCCCCTAATTCGAAGATCATCATTATGGTGTGGTTTTAGTGTTGATGATGGAAGTGATCGACAAAGAGGTGATTCATGGTGTTCTAGAGAACCCTGTATGTTCAATTGGAATGGCATCAAGCGAAGAAGATGAACACTTGTATTTATTTTGACTTGGGCGTTGAGTTGAGTTAAAAGTAGATATAGGGTTCTTTTATCTTTTATTTGCCGTACTATCAAGAGGGGATCGAGAATTTTTCGATCACCTTGGATTCTTCTCCACGAGTTGCACACTCTAGACCCTTTGGTTACTTCTTGTGTATTTTGGTAGATCTACCACCAGATCTCTGCGATCGGGCAGCTGGACCAAGTTTCAGAAGTTCTGCGGGAAGGGCGGTTTCAACTGGACCGAGTTGTATGCCACCGGACCTCGGCGGTGCGGTCAGCCAGACCACGGTCCAATACCTGCGCGGGCACGCAAAGAGCATGCGGCAGTCCGGCTGTGTGAACCGCGTGCCACCGGACCAGTGTGGTCCAGGCAACCCAGATCGGTCCGTCTGGCAACAACGGCCAGTTTCTGGTTTAGGCTTTTTAAAGCCTCCAGCAGCAGCGTGAACGGGTTGAGACTCCCATTTTTCTCATTTCCTGAGTCCCCTAGGATTTGAATAGGCTAGAGAGCTAAGTGGTGAAGTGTGAGAGCCAAAAACCCTAAAAACCAAATTAGTTCCAAGATTGTGCTTTAAGGTGGAGATTGATTCGACGTGATCGACATTTCTCGCTCTTATTACTCTTAGAATTTGGTGACTCTTAGGCGGCTAGGAGGTGGTGCCGGTGAGACCTTCCAAGAAGGAGCACTTGTGGAATGCCACCGGATTGTGTGAGGTTTGGGGTTCACCTCACCGGAGCGGTGAAGAACCACCATGAGTGAAAGGCTTGGGCAAATGGATTTGCCTAAGTCGGAGCGACACTCTTGAGGAAAGAGTGCTCCAACGAGAACTAGTGGGAGACGCTAACCTTCCGATACCTCAAGAAAAACCTCTCGAGCATCTCTTACTCTCTCTCTCTACATTTCTGCATTCTAGTCCCGTATATTCATGTATTGATTCCTTAGTGAGCTCTTGTAATTGTTATTCTTGTTAATCTTGTTGGTTAAGTCAAGAAAAATCTTAAAAATTAAAATAGGTCTATTCACCCCCTCTCTAGGTCCTAGGATCCTTTCAGACCGCATCTGCAAATCGGCAAAAGCATCCGACGTCGTTATGGAGAGGAACTCTGCACAACAACCCGATACAAAACTCCCACTATACGAGAGACAAATCCCAATAGCCCACGATCAAATCGGGAACCACAGCACTAACCCTACCAAAGACGTCGTCAAGGAGGTCGCCGAAGTCAACCATCACGCCGAAGAATCTTAGAAAGGTGCTTTTTATCATATCAAGCTACTTCGTCATCAATGCCGTCATGGAGGACGAGGCGGACAACAAGCTCTAACCCTAGAAAACTAGATCTGGATAAAAATCTAAAACTTCATGACAAGAAGAGGGTACCCATCACCTCCCTAACTCCGACAAGGTCCCTGAAATTAAGGGGTGAGGAGGCCAAGAAGCTTTGTCCAGAGGGACGCCGCCGTCTAGATAGCCACCCTTCTTTTTTTTGCAATCGCCTAGATTATCGACGCTGGAGTTAATTAACAGACTTTCGTGTTTTCCTCCTCTTCTCTCCTCTTTTCTTTTCTTTTCTTTTCCTTTCGTTTTCTTTCTTTTCATGGGGCGGAGCGCTGGACTGGAGTATTTCAATCTTTGTTTGCGCTTTTCTTTTGTTCAATATTTATCTTTTATGTTGTTTCCTTAATAAAAAAATATATTTCTAGCATTTATCGATCCTAAATATGATAATTTAACACACATCGTAGGCTTTAGATCTTGCGTATAAGCGACACAGAAGCATTGAATTCTAGAATTTATATCTTTATAGCAACAAATCCTAGATTATCTCTATTATTAAAAAGTTTCTTGGGGTGGATGCTGAGTGATGAGTGATGTACGATGTCACAGTTCACTAAATTTACCTACTATGTGACATTCTATAAAATCCTCCTCCAACACCACTAAAATTCTCCTCACCACCACTAAAATTACCCTATCCCATAAAATCCACCTCTAGCTCTCACCCCATCCATCGCCTTCTCCTCTCGTGATGGCACCATGCTACTCCACATCTTCTCACGCGTATCTATCGCCTTCTCCCTTTCGGACACTAGGGCCACCGTTCCCTCCGATTGACAATGTTTGCTCGTAGCCTCAATACATCGCTTCCTCGTCGACATCGTAGTCGAGCTCCCCTTTCTTGATTTTTTTTTAAACTCAATTATGTGGATGTACTGAAGAGACGTTTGATTGTATGTTAGACATCAAATTCATATGATTTATAAATAAAAGGCTTTCATAAATTTTTTTTTATAAACACTTATATACCATCTAATGATATGTCTCATTGTTATGGATTCTGTTGCAACGCGCAGTCACTCTGTTAGTATAAAAAAAAAGGTTGGCCCTGTAGGCGGCGGTGTATTACGTCCGGCTCGCTTTCGCCGTCTGGCGAGAGTGGTCAGCATCGCTCAGACGAGCCACGAGAGGTTGCTTGCACGTGAGATACTGTACGTCGTTTCACGTGTGCCAGAGGGTTAACGCGTCGTTGGAGCGGAGGGTATGGAGGCTGAACGGTGAAGAATAGTATAGGTGTTTTTGAGTTTGAGGTCGCTGGATTTGATCCGCGGAATATGCCGCCGCCCGCCCGATGACTACAAACTTTTCTCATATCTTCTCCTTTATGACATGAGATGAGAGCTCAGCATCTCGATTTTGAGCAAACGAACAAGAAAGAACATGGTTTTTACCTTGGCACTCCGTAGCAGCTTCTATAAATTAAGATCTTTGCATTCTCTTTTCTAAACCATTATTTGTTTTCTATATTTTAATTCTCTTTGGTAGATTCTCTTTCTAAAAAAAAAGATAAAAACATAAGAGAGAATATCTATAAACATAGACTCGAGTAAAAGGAAAGACTGATAGGATGCTCTTACGGCATTAACTGTTGCGTGCCAAGCAGTATGAGATTAGATAGTATGATAGCTGCGCCTCATTATTCCTCTCGATTGCTTATGCTCATGGTTCACGGAACGGACACTGTTCCAATCCAACGGCAGCCGTACCTACTAGGGGCGCAGCGAACGAGCCGAGCGAGTGATGGAAAGATGCAACATGGCATGCCGGGCAATCAGTTCGGAACTAAAGATCTAGCGAACAGAAATCCGCAGAGCTCTTGCCAGTCCAGAACGAACGGCTCCACTTCACGCCAAGAACGATGCAGGCGTCATGCCATGCACACTTGCCAGACCAGAAACAGAAGCCCATAACGCAATCATCTTACCTCACCATCTTTCTATATGGCACGAAGTGTTGCCCTCGGATGCACAAACAGACCAAGCTGAAGCTGGCCATGGGAACAGTCCAACATACTACTCCCTCCCGTCACAAATATTTAAAAAAAAAATACGTGCAAGTCAAAATTTCAAAATTCTGCCCGCGAATACCTTTTAAACTATTTATATTAAGTACATAAAAATCATATCTTTAGATTCATCTTGAAAAGTACTTTCATAACAGGATTAAGTCCAAATTATATTCCTCAACTATCTAAAAAGTTTATTCTACATTCTAAACTATAAAACCGGTTATTTAACATTCCCATCTATCAAGACAGGATTATTTTACACCCTTAGTGGTTTAGAAGAATAGTTTTGGTAACATAGCATCTGGTTTCATCCTATTCGCCTACATACCTACCAAATTAGTGATTTTTGAACTCCAAAAAATCCAGAAAAAATCTTATAAATATTTCAATGCATAAGGGTTAGAGAAAAAATAATTAGAAAAATTGAATGTTTAAATATACAAATTTAATATTTTTTAGTTAATTCAACCAAAATTTTAAAAATAAATTTTAAACATTTAAACTTTCAAACTTTTGAAAAATATTTTTTCCTATGATCCTTATGCACTAAAGTATTTTTGAGAATTTTTCTATAATTTTTAGAGTCCAAAAATCACTAATTAATCCATGTGTGCAAGCAACGTGGACAAAACCGAATGCCACATTAGCAAAAACCACTTTTCTAAACTGCCAAGGATGTAACATGACCCAATTTTAATAGAAGGGGATGTTAAATAACTGGTTTTATAATTTAGAATGTAGAATGGACTTTTCAAATATTTCAAGGTGTAATATAAACTATTCCTTCATAATATAATAATTTTTTTGGGATTAGTAAATGAATTATGATAGTAATTAGTAGTCAAAGGTGTATTTTAGAGACCATGTCAATGTCCAAAACGACACTTATTTGTGACCGGAGTATGTACGAACAAACATGTACTGTACACATTACAATCGAAGACAATGGAAGAATAAAAGAAGAGAAATCATGCGTCAGCCCGAAGCTCCACACAGACAGCTTGATTGAGAGCATTGCTTGCATAGATAGTTCACAAAGATCTGGTTGCGTTTTCATGTGCAGGAGGATGCTTACTTCAAGTGCCAGTATGATGTGAAGAGACATTGATTGCCAGCTGCTAGGGGGACAGTCGCCCGTGTTAGATGTCCATCCCATTCAACCTGGAAGCCTTTCGGGTATGTACAGATAGCCGGACAGGACAATGGCTCTGATTGCCAATTGTTTGTTCAGTACTAATCTCCTTTCCCGACAAGCTTAACCATTTCAGCTTTGGCAGCTTCCATAACCAATGGAAAATCAACCTCCACGTAACGCCCCCTGTCAGAGAAGTTTCAGGCCGAGGGGCAAATCGGTAGGAAGGAGAAACAAAAGGACATGATGAAAACGCAGGGAGAGATGCCATACCAGAAGTGGTTCTTGGACCAAGTAGCGGACGGAAACGCAGGGCTCGAGATGCCATGCATGATCCTCGCGACGGCCCTTGGGGTGAACTTCGCAAAGGAGTTGCTCTGAAGGAACACCTAGTAGAGCAGCACAGTGAAGGCATATCGTCATTCGTCAGGCTTATATATTACGTCGAACCAAATCACAAGAGAGATGTACCATAGCGTTAGTGCTCACCTTTATGTCGGCTTGCAAGAACGGGCTGCAGGGGAAGCAAAAAACCAAATGCTTTGAGTCAAATAAATGGGAGGTCATGCTCTGGTAAGTTCTGTCCGGGAAGAGAGAGCACACGAACCTGCTCTTGGGCACCTGGGTGCAGTAACCATCGTCTGGTGTGGTGTCATTCTTGCTGAAGTAATCCATGATCTTCTTTTGGATGCACGGAGTGTGCTGGGAACCAGAACATCCGCCGGTCCTTTTGCACCCTTTGACAGCGAAGTTTGCGAGAGCAAACATAGCGTCCAGCTTCCTGATCTGTTTGAACAGCAAGCATCATGAATCAGATAACATGATCAGCACCCTCTCTAAAAAAAAGGTTCTATACCACTCGGATGCACCGATACACACAGGAAAATACCATCGACAAACATCAGGTCACTTTAATACTACCACTCAATTTTGTCAGTCAGTATTTGCCTACTTTCGTTAAATTCTGCCAGCCCTTTCTTCCTTTTCACATTTTCTGACAGTAAAATAATCTGGAAATACCGCAATTGCCCCTATGCTATATGCAGAAAGCTTAGTTGTCGATATGCCAAAGGTAGGGAAGCCGCTGGTGCCACCGGCCAGGTCAGGGTCTGACAAGAGAAGGTGCGGCTTGTCGAGCTGGCTGAAGTCTGAACCAGTGGCCCATGCGCAGCACAGTACTCCATGCGGCCACCACACCATTCCTGGGGCCTGGCATGGCGAGCTAGCTGTCGCATGGCCTTCTCCAGCTTCCTGAGGATCACTCCATGCTCCACCAGCTGCTCGACAGTGGGACGCAGACCACCACCAAGACCCAAGAACACGCATGAACACACAGGGCATCCCTTCATAGTTCCTAGTGCTCTTGCGAGCAGCAAATGGGAAGGGAAAACCAGCAGCTACACAAGCGTGAAACCATTCAAAATTACCGGCCAACTCAAAAATGGAAAATTTTGATGCAGACATTTGTTCGACCCCAAAAGAAGGCAACTATATGATCGACCCATTAAATCTCCGGCAGCGGATATAGCAGCAGATACGCTGGGCACTCTCCTCATCTTGCAAGCAGCAGCAGCGAGTGTTCGAGTTGCCACCATGTCACAGCCACCAATGTTGCCTCATCTAGGTCAAACGCGTTGGAATGGGCATGTTTCAGGTCACTCAAATTAGATGTAACATACCATGAATGCTAACGGTTTATTAGCCAATGATTACATTGAAATAGTTTCACATTTGCTGTGGAAGGTGAAGGAATCGAACTTATAAATGAGGGAATCCCTCACTTCTCAAGCTAGCTTTTAGGGTTGAGAAGGCCGATAAATGAATGAGGACCCTTACGATCCAACAGACAATGTCAGACAAGTGAACGAGGCAGACGTGGAGAAGGGCAAAGGAGTGGGAGACAGGAGGGGGCAGCATTGTCAACTCTAATAGCAGGACCAGTAATTTAATGGAAGTGGTAAGAATACTAACAGTAACAAAATTATGTGGTGTTAAAGTGGACTGAAGTTTTTGGATGGTGTTTTCCTAAAGTTTGCATCTATGAGTGTTACACAATCATTTTTCCCAAAAAAAAGAAAGTTAATATGATAAACTGGGAATCTAGAACTACAGTTCCGTTTATAAAAGGCCATTGACCAATATCATAGCACAGCTTATCATCCTCTTTAAAAAAAAAGTTGTGTACCAAAGATCAGTAGTACGAAGAGATTATTATTTATGAAAAATAAAGAACATTTAGAAGAGATAAGTTAAGAAAATGCTAAGCACCTTTGACTTTTCTACTTCAGAAAGCCATCTTGTGATATTTGCTGAAAGAGCGTTGAGGTCATTTGGCCTCTTTAAGATCACATAACAGTAGGCTGGGTCTTTCAATTCAAATGAGATCTCCCCTGCAAACTGATTTACAGAGGAAGACATAAGGACTTGACATGTAGTTGAAACAAGATCAAAGAGAGGAAAATTAACAACAGCTCATCCCATATGCGGTTTATAGCCTAATCACAGGATCAAATCTCTTAGACAAGAGCAGAATAAGCCCATAACCAGAACTACTAGAACACAACGTATAATGACAGTTTGCTAGAACAAAAATCTGCTAACGTACACAGCACAAAAAGGTAACAGAAACATTTTATCACAGGTTAAAATAGCAGGTTTGTACACATTCTTTGTAGCAACAAAATGTATTGTCTATAATAATTAGCTACAGTAAATACCATTGTAAACCAATTGGCAATACATTCTTACTGCAATCCAATAATGTGATTGCTATGATATTTTTCTGTACCATTACCAACATAATCATGAGACTGTAGGGACTAAGAGCTGCTACAGATGCTGTAGTAAAAAGAAATAAATCCAGATGCTACCCAAAAAAAAAGAGGGGAGAAAGGTACATAAATGCAGCTGATATAGAAAAGGGGAACAACAAGGGACAAAGATCCAGCTGCTACCCATTGAATATATGACATATCATCCTCACATAAAGTGCACACAATGTAACTATAGTAGTTCAATTAAAAAAGTTTGAAGTCTGTACTTCTCAAGTCAAATATATAGTTCTTTTAAATACAATTCTCATTTCGCATTTTGATTAATTTAGTCCATCAAACACTGTGTAGCTGAAAAAGATTACTAGGTCTGGGGCCTTCAGGCATACCTTTAGCTTATGCAATCGATCAAACACTTCATTCATTGTGGTCTGCAGATCATTAGCAATTTTTGGTATGTCAAAGACATGATTGCCATCCTTCATCTCTGACCTGTTATTCCATGAATGCAGAATCAGAATTTTAGAGAAATGCGGCAGGTTCAAAGAAGCATATAGAAACAAAAACAGATAGTGGGGTTTACTTATTTAGAACTGATCTGACTAGCATATCCTTGTCAGCAAGCAGTTGTGGTGATGTCTGCATCAATATACAATGAATCAAAAGAGGTGAAAGAAAAGGAGGCAAGTATAAATATAATAGCTTAACATAAGAACAATGAACATGATATGTCCATGGTAATAAAGTGGCTAGGTGACTGTTTCTTAAAAAATTACTAATTGATATTGGACAGACACCATAGTCATGGACTGAGCATGTTAACCAAACTTTCTGTTCACAACATGCAAATCAAATTAAAAGAGGTCCAGATCACAGGATAAGCCATATACCTTGTGAAAATACAATGTGCAGGTAACACTGAACTGAGGAAGTAAATGGAGATATTGCTGATCACCTATTTCCAGCTGCGTGAGGACCGTCAAAAGCACCTATAATGGTAAAAAGATCACAAGATAATCACATCTGAAAATTAGCAAGGTCATTTAAGATGTCAGGTTATTCATAAATTAGAAAAGACTTGCCTAGGAAAAGAGAATTCCAGTTAAATATTACCATTATCTGTTCAAAAAAGGAGAGAGGGAAAGAGCATCTAAATATTCTGCTTGATAGAATGATAGTTGTAGAAAAGGTCTATATTAATATGTATGTGCTTCATCAGTACCCAAATAATACATTAAAGTTGATACTCTGAATAGCAATCCATGACATGCAATGGCAGAAGGATGTTGTAAGTTGTAACATAGAGGATAGAACTGTTACAAGATTCATAGCATGTGGAAAGTGGAAGCAGCTGCAATAAATTAAACATTGAGAATTTCTTGGAGCAAAATGCTAAATATCACATATGATAATACAGATATAAAACCATCATTTGAGATAACCAACAACATTGAATGAGAACAGATAATTCTTGTGGAACGCATCAAACAACCAGTAACCTCCATGATACATCTATCCAAAATGCAGATATGTATTGACTTTTTTGCAAGATGCAATCAGACTTTTTAAACACAGATAGGCACTAGGCAGTAGCATGAGTGCATAACAAAGCAAACTAGGTGTACTAGGCTGATGAGCCAGGTGCAAACCTCTTCTTTTATATCAAACTTGCGTGATGTCAACTCTTTAACCAAGGAGCAAATGTACCCTGTTGTGTTGTCAGATGAAAATATCTGATACAGGAATTTGCTCATCGTGTATTCATCAATACCATCACTGCCAAAAAAATGTTGCTTGGAGTCATTTCATAGGAAATTTATGACAGACAGAACATGTAAACAAGAAAATGATTCACCTGTATGAAAGACTACGGATCTTATAGAATGTTGCTGAATCAAGAAGTAGGTGACAATGTGATAACCGTCCATCCCTTCCAGCACGGCCAGTTTCCTGGAAAGAGCACATGCAGATGTCTCAAGAAGAGAGAACGGAAAAGTAGCTCCCACAGTTTGAAGTTCAAGAAATCACCTGTATGTATTCTTCTAAACTCTCTGGCAGGCTATAATGAATCACCTTTAAGGGAGGAATGTTTAAATCAGTCCAAATTCCCATCAATTTAATTGCGCTTAAAGTCATAAGCTATCACATTTGCAAGATCATAGAAGTACTTCTCATGTTTGAAACAAGCAGTAATTGCAATTCTCATGAAGATTGCACATAATAATGTACATATATTCATACCCCTTCAACATCACTCTTATCAAGACCCATGCCAAATGCCACAGTTGCAACAACCTTTATTCAAGGAAGGAGAAAAAAGTTAGATATCCATACCTACCAATGTGTCTGATGAAATAGGTATGAACAAAGGACTAGATAAACAAAAGTATACCACTCTTATTTTGTTAGAACAAAAAAGCTCCTGTACACGGCTCCTGTTCTTCATCGCAAGTCCGCTATGGTAACTCTAAAAAAAAAAAAAAGTTGTAATAAAATAGGCACAATAAACACATGTTAAGATAAAAATGAATTCCAACCTTGGCGGTAATGTTGTTGTCACATAAGTATTTACAAATGAAGTCAGTTTCTGCCTGTTCAATATAAGAAAAATATTACATCTTCACGGTTGAATTATACCTAAATGACAGGTATTGGACAGATGTGCTTAGAAGATAGAAAGTCTAACCTGAAACTTGCAATAGATAATAATACCTCTCATGTCAACAAAAGGGGAAGACTTCAATAATAACATTAAATCCTTCAGCCTGTAGCACAAAAATGATGTGTCGGTGCCCTCAAAACTAGGTAGTATGCTTTCTTTGGCAAGCAAACCATATTGAAATGACTGGTATTGTCCTTGCAAACAATATGACTATGGTATTGAAATCAAGACTAGGCGGAAGAGTAACCTACCTGTTATCACTCATACTTATAGAGAGCTGTAGATTTTCCCTTATTTGAGATGTTTGAATGAGATTGCCAGATGGTATTTCTAAGGCATTCACTATCTCCTCCAAGGTTTGGGTTGTTGCAGTTGCAGTCATTGCAAGAATACATTGAACATTAAGTTTTCTCCGAAGAAGTGATGCTCGAAGCCTCAGATATGAAGGTCTAAAATTATGAGACCTGAGTCCATTTGGTCAAATGTAAGGTCATGAACTTAGCTATGCTAACACCACAAAGTGAACAGGAAGTACATAATAGTCTAGGAATACAAAAAAAATGGTGAAATAAACTCACCATTCTGAAATGCAATGAGCTTCATCAATCACCACAAGAGATATCATTAGTGTGTCCCTAAATATCAGCAGAAATTCTTCATTCAAAAATCTCTCAGGGGATACAAAAAGCACCTGAATCAAAAATGTAAAGTATCTCATGATAACCCAGCAAGTTACACATCAACATCAGTACTATAAAATGTGTGAAGCACAATTGGGTTCATTTCCAGAGTCTACTTAACAGTGATTCTTCTATAATTTCATGTCCAGGTTACTACATCAAGAAAAATTTTGTGTTGAAATAGCATTAATAAGATAGGGTTGGTCAGCGCTCTAGATAAGTCAGCATCAAGGCTGTAGTAACTGGAGGATGCTTCGCTCGCCATCCACAAATGCCACTACCAAAAATTGGCAACTCCATGTATGACACTCATGTGTCACTGACATGTGGGCTCTGGACCCATATGTCGATGATACAAGGAGTGGCAAATATGGAATTGCCAATCTTTGGAGTGGCATATATGGGATTATTCCATCAAGAAATGGGGCTTAAGAAAACTGTACCTTTATTTCCCCGGCACGCAGCCTTTGTAATGTTTCATGAAACTCATCACTGGTCTGAATGAATGACATAATGTAACACAATGATCACAATAGAGATTGATTGAGACTGGCAATGGCAGCAAGCACAAAATTTTCTTTTACCTGACTGCTCGCAAGAAGACCTCCTGGCAGAATTGTAGGGAGCTTCCTCAGTTGATCCAACATCAAGGAAAGCAGTGGACTCACCACCAGCGTCAGTCCAGGTAAAATCATAGCAGGCACCTGAAAATAGCATCGCCAACATACCAGAACTGGTAGACTCAAAAAAAAAAACATTCCAGAACTGGCTTATGCAAACTTTAATTAACTCAAAGTTCTGCGGCAAACCTGATAGCACAGCGACTTGCCCGCACCGGTGGGCAACACAAGCATCGTCGATTCGCCTGCAACGACATTCTGGATCACCGCAAGCTGCCCCTCGCGGAACGAATCGTACCCGTATGCTACCATGAGCAAGCTCTCGAGATTCTGCTCGGACGGGTCCTCTCTAGCCGCCTCGACAGCCTCGAGCACCTCATCGCCGCCTCGTGCCCCCTGCTTCTCCCGCTCCAGCAGCGCCTCTGCCACGAAATCTCCTTCCTCGTCGCCGCAACCACGGGGCTTCGCGCCGCCGGCCCGCTGCCGCCGCCAGGAGCGGTATTTAGTCGAGCGCCTGGCCTGCGCATTCTTATACGTCCTCCTCCGAGTGTACCCATTGATGTTGAGCCGCACGAAGTTGCCCTCGGTGCCCCCTCTCGGCCGCTTCGGCTGCTCCACCGCCGCCGCCGCCGTGACGGGGACCTCCGACACCGAGTTGGGGTGCACCCGCTTGGGCCTGGCCTGAGGCGGCGCGTCCGGGGCGGCTGAGAGCAGCCATGGCGCGGCGCTCTGTATCTCGGCGGGCGCGGGGGCGGGGGCAGAGGAGGTGAATGCGGCGGCGGGGTCGAATGAGGGGTTGCGCGACTGGACGAAGCGGCGGAAGGAGGAGGAGACGGTGCTGGCGGTCGCGATGAGCGCGGAAGCCGGGGCGATACGCGCGGTGAGGCCGTGCGGGTCGGAGAGCGCCGCGGCGGGGAGTGGAGACGGAGAGGCCGAGGCGGGGGTAGAGACGGGTACGGGCTTCGGCTTTAGCTTCCGCTTGGGTTTTGAGGTGGAGGTGAGCCTGGGACGTGGCTTGCGCGGTGGCGGGCGAGGTGGTGAGCGGCGGGGAGACGGGGATGCGGACACGCCGGAGAGGAGGGAGCCGTCGGAGTCGGAGTCGGAGTCGGCGGCGTGGGGCGGGGAGTGCATTGGTGCCTGAGTCGGTGGTGCGAGCCGCTGGGGAAGACGGCGGATGTGGAGGACTCGAGGAATTGGAGGGAGATTTTCGCGCGGGTTTCCCGCCAAACACCGGTTCGGACTTCAGAGGGAGAGCCCTACGGTTAGAAAAAAAAAAAATTAACCCTATGTAAATAATTATTTTAATATTAACCCTCGCGAAAAAATATTTTCACATCTAACCCTTTTAGCCGCGCCACTGCAGTTGGCGCGGCAGGATCAAGTTGCCGCGCCTGGCGGGGCAGGGTTGGCCCCATGTGACAGCCATATGAACCGCGTTCCTCGGTGGCAGCGTGTCACTGATGCGTTAGTGGGCATTAGCCACGCCAACCGCAGTGGCGCGGTCAAAGGGTTAGATGTGAAAATATTTTTTCGCGAGAGTTAATATTAAAATAATTATTTACAAATGGTTAAAAAAAATTTGGTCCTACGGTTACCAGCGAGGAACAAGGGTTACAACTTACAAACCACGGTAATTTGTTGCGAGATTCGATGATTTGCTACTCTTTTGATTATTTGTTACTTATGTATCACTAACATGCAAATTCTAGATTTACATGTTATTGATACACCGAGTAGCATATAATCAAATATCATTCCTTGGAGTGATATATAATCAATTTTCTCTAACTTATATGTATCTCTAACATGCTGAAACCACACTATGGATCGTTAGGACATCTTCAATGGTATCAATTTAATTAGTTATAAGAAATACACATTTTGCCTATGTAAAAAAGAGCGGGGAATGAAAGAGATAAACGACTGAGAGTCAGTTTTTAACGGATTTCAAGATGCATGTAGGCTAATATATATAGACTCGTATTAATTTTACGAGAGTGTGTTACGTTAGTCCATTGAAGAGTTTGTCTATCTATCTATATCTAATATAACTTCTTATAACTTGTGGTTGACTTCACCGTAGCAGTGTTGCACCTAAAGTTCACGATTATCATTTTAGGGTTAATTAATCAAGCAAACGGAGAAACTTTGCACCGGTAAAGACAGTTTTTCTAAAAAAATTGGAGCACAAGCGCAGCTCGGCGAATCGCGCCATCCGAGGCCCGGTGGCCCACCACCACACGACCGTTGGGCGCGCCGGTCCGGCCCACCTTTAAAAGCCCCCTCCACCGAGCGTGCGGTTCCGACCCATCCATTCGAAAACGCTCCGGAAAGACGCAAGTTCCCATAAGCGCCGCCGCACCGCGCCACTAGCCGTTGCTGCTTCCCCACCTCCAATCTCCTCGCACCCACGCGCGCTCGCAGGCGGCGGAGAGAGAAGGCGAGGCGAGGCGGATCCCGGGAGGAGATGGCGTCGAGGACGGCGTCCAAGGACATCATCACGCTGCGGGGCTCCGCGGCCATCGTCAGCGAGTTCTTCGGTACGTGCGCGCCGCCTCCCTCCCTCCGGCCTCCGCGGCCTCCCCTGATTGATCCGCTCGCCCGGTGGGTGTTTGATCGAATGCTTCCTCCGTCGCATCGCAGGTTACGCGGCAAACAGGTGGGCGTGAACTGCAGCGGCGGCGGCGGGCGCCGACGTTGAAACTTTTCACTTTTTTGTGATGGATTGGTAAGAGGCGTAGGCAGCTCTGATCGATTCATGTCGTTGCAGCATCCTGTACAACCGCGGGGTGTACCCGGAGGAGAGCTTCGCCAAGGTGAAGAAGTACGGGCTCACGATGCTGCTCACGCAGGACGAGGGGGTCAAGGCCTTCATAGCCAGCCTCACCTCCCAGCTCTCAGGTTCGCTCCCCTACCATCCCCGCCCAGATCTCCTCTCCTGTTCAGCTCCTCCGATTGCCCACCCGTGGCCGCCACGAACTGCGCAGAGTGGCTCGAGGCCGGGAAGCTGCAGAGGATCGTGCTGGTGATCATGAGCAAGGCCACCTCCGAGGTGCTGGAGCGCTGGAACTTCAACATCGAGACCGACGCCGAGGTCGTCGAGAAGGGGTGCGCCACTCCACTCCCCCTTCCTTCCTCTTGCCCCCTTGATTGCGTCTTCTGACAATCTGACGAATCTTCTGATTCTGGCAGGGTGATCAAAGAGAAGAGCGACAAGGAGATCATGCGGGAGATCCAGGCCATCATGCGGCAGGTGGCCTCCTGCATCACCTACCTCCCCTGCCTCGACGAGCCATGTACGTGAAGGAGACGACCCGAACCTCCCCATCCCCTTCCCATTCTTGAAGAATGTTCGGCCTTGGTGACGGGCTTGGCTTGTGTGGAATCAGGCATCTTCGACGTGCTGGCCTACACCGACAAGGACGTCGCCGCGCCGATCACCTGGATGGAGAGCGACGCCAAGCTCATCAGCAACCCGCAGATGGTGAAGCTACACTCGTTCGACACCAAGGTAACCTTTTGTCGAAGATCCTTTGGTTTGGTTGGTACCAGCTTGATTGCTGCTGAGAGTGCATTCTTGCCACTGCGAGGTGCAGATCCACAAGGTGGACACGCTCGTCTCCTACAAGAACGACGAGTGGGACGAGCAGTGACGACGGCTGCTGCTGCTGCTGGCTGAGCTTGGCGTGAAGTTGTTGTGTGAATCGTTCATTCACGTCTACCGCTGGCTTGCCGTTCGTCATGGAGTTTGGGAGTTTGTGAAAGCCTGAACCTTTTTGGGATTGAAATTTCCCTGTAGCGAATGCGTTTGTTTCCATGTATGTTTGCTCAATTATGCTGTTGTTACGATGCGATAACCCCATGTTTTGTCAGTTTATCTGGAATTTATCTTGAACAAAAGTGTACTAGTTTTGGATACGAGGAAACAAAATGTACAATCAAGAAGATAACTACCTCAATATATCTCCTCTCTTCCCTTTTTCACCACATGGGAAACATATAATGGAACTAGCTCCCATCAAGAAAGGCTACATTTACATACATACAAGGGGTCCCCGAGATTTGCTGGCTTTAAATTAAGTTAAAACTGTAAGGCTCGTTTCTACCTTGGGCACAGATTAGCCTTGGTTAGGCAAATGTTGCAAAATCAATCACCAAGTGATCGCATCCCCTGATAAATCGCACCAGGACGAAGATCATCCAGAGTATCAGCGACTCTGTATCCACTATACTCCCTGAGTTGTGTCCAACCACGCCGAGAGAGGAAATCCCGGAAGTCATCTTCGGTGTAGAATGTTTTATCTTCTGTCCGGACTGTCATGCGGCTAGCATCCTCAAATGTGCAAAGTTTGATTGTCATCCCTGAAAAAAATGCACACACCAGATGAGCTAGGGTCAACATCCTTCAGGAATGACCATACCAATACTAAGTTCAAATGAATAACTGCAATGAAAATTATCATACTACATTGCAATTGACAAAACCATAGTAGTTACACTACGTGCTGTTAAACTTTGAAATAAATTTGGAAAAGGAGGCACGCACAGATTGCAGAATAGGCACATTTGATATTTGGATTGAATGCTTGTGAACATGCATTGCTTCTATACAAATTCTCCTGGTCATATTTGCCCATTACTGACCAAGAATTCCAAAAATTTATCAAGTCATGAATAAATAATGAACATTGCTCCGACATAAATGAGCACATATGGACACAAGCTACCAACATGCGACGGCAACACGCATTGCTGAACTGAACCAGAAGGCAAGAACAATTTTAAACAAGCTATTCGGCATTCAAACCTCATGATAACAATGTGCATCCTCTAATTGCTCCTTGCTTATATTCCTTGGACGTAATGTTTTTGTCCTAAACAAACAAGTTGGTGATAGTACTGTGAACAACATTTCTTTACCTTACATCCTATAAAGAACTAATTTTCTGAAACACATTACCTTCCTTTGTAATGCAAATTTTTGGTGAAGTATTACTTAGGAATATAACCTTCTTTTGTAATGAGAAAAATATAGAACTATACTGGTATAATACAGTTAAACTGATCTACTATGGTATTCCTGGTTCTTAAGAAAGTATATACTATTATTCCTTGGAAGAGAAGACATTTTACAATTACCATCATCAAGATGAAGCGTGTATGTTCCAACTGGCATATCCCTGTCCAAGCTACGAACAACCTCATCTTCATCTTCAAGCCAAAAAGCCCGCCTTGTCCTTAATCCAAAAGCCGATTTGATGGCTTCTTTAATTGCCTCAGCACTACCATCAATGCCTATTCT
Organism: Olyra latifolia; assembly: GCA_036346145.1. Taxonomy (NCBI): domain Eukaryota; kingdom Viridiplantae; phylum Streptophyta; class Magnoliopsida; order Poales; family Poaceae; genus Olyra; species Olyra latifolia. The sequence continues at coordinate 21,101,656 of CM070526.1, forward strand.
TTTGGTGTAATCACCCCACTTGACTAAAATGACTCTCCCACCAAAACTGCCCTGATTATCTCCACCTGTATCAGGTTTGTGCAGGTGCGCCAATAAATACAACACATTAAGAAAAGGACCACAACATATAATTGAGCTAATAACTGTTATTAACCTAATGCTGATTTGGTGTTGCTGTAGGATTTGAGTTTTTAGTACCATCTATTGTCAGCAACTTATAGTGTCGTCTTAAAAGTTAAAACATAAAGAAAACGTTGTCTTCTCTGTACAAATAGAATCAAATTGAAGCAATGGCAGAGAGTAAGAAGAGTTGGTTGACTTCAGTTCAGACAATGCTTAACCTTTTTTCCCTAAGGATTCTTAGAGAAACAGGGAGTTCATGTAATCAAAACAAATACCGTCCAGTGAAATACTAAATCCAGTTCATAACTAACCAGTTGGACAACATTTCCAATCAGTTCAGTTTTTTGGTGGTGAAAATCCAAAGAGCATTCTTCTTTCAAGGTACTTAAGTTTCAGTGTGAGCGGATTATTACCATTAGTTGAGGTATCTCTCCAATTCCATGGGTTCACACCATTGGTTGCAACTGCATCAGCCGTTGTTAAGGCAAGTGGATGCCTGTCAGGTTCCAGACGATCTTCGACGCTCAGCAATGATCTACTTGCTATAAAACAGAAAGGGGTAAATATATAAGCACTAAGTTCCAAGCGATCGCTATATCACATGTACTAAAATGGACAGCCTGTCTTTATAAACTGCAACTGCAGTGGGCAAACACGGATGACAGAAGTTGGATTAACAAAATACGTGAACTAGATAATAACATGAAAGAAGCACAATTCTTGTTTGTATTTGGTTCCTCGTCAATATGCTTGTTATGGAGTCGTTTCAGCGACAATTAGGTGCCACCTAAACAGTTAGGCGGCCAGAGGTGGGGTTCACCACAACAGTCGCCTTGCCAGACAACTTGATGGCAGCCTTGGCAGGCGAGGAGGGGGCAGCTGAAGCCCGCACGGAGGGGGCGCATGCTGGCGCTCCTCTCCCCTCCTATTGGCTGCTTAGTTCCTTGGTTGCTGTACTTCTTTCTCTGCTGCTTGCTCTGTTGCACTGATTCCTGGTTGCTGCCAGCGCCTCTGTTGACCTGCAACTGCTACTGCAGCTTGCAAAGATGGCGCTGCCTGGGAAGGACTGAACTACTAGAGGAGGCGGCTGGGTGGGATATTGGAGAAAGCTAGGGCAGAGGAGTAAGGAGAAGCATGGGTTGGGTGGGCTGGGTGTGGGATAGCCCATGTGCAATGAGGTGGTCTTTAGGCAGATAATGATGTGGGTTAGCAAGGTACGCAAGTACTTATTATTTAAATTGGTAGCCATAAGAAGTCTTGATGTGTGTATGCATGGTTTTTTTTAGGCAGACAATAATGTGGGTTAGCAAGGTATGCAAGTACTTGATGTGAGTATGGTTTTTAGGCAGATAATAATGTGGGTTAGCAAGGCTTTCAAGTACTTATTATTTAAATTGGTTGCCATATAAAGTCTTCATGTGAGTATGGTGTCGCCTCATCGCACATCTTAGGCGCTTAAAAGGTGTGAAGGTGGCTAGACGCATTGCCTCGCCTTATCAGCGTGATAACCATGCTGGTCAAAAATCACTTTTATGTGCTGGTAGCTGGGTGGGCAGAGACTTTTTTCTCCTTGATTACAAATTCATGTCATAAAAGGAGTGAGAGGAATATTTGCTGCAGTTACACACCACAATAAGCTGTCCAGTTTCATTTCTAGGTTCTTTTTACAACAACAAAACAAATGTGCTCGTCAATATGACAATGTTATAAACATGTACTTTATTACTTGCGACATTTCATTGGCAGTTTTCATTTTTTGAAGGTTACATATCCCATTGTTTCAGTATAAACCATGTTAAATTATGATTTATAAACTTTCAGCACATAACAAGTGAACAAGGACTAAAGACTGTTCTAAATTGTAAGAAGGATACCCAGACCAAGAAAATTGCTGTTTTGGGAAACTTATCGGGTGTTCAACCAACCATGAAAAGGTTTATAACAACTAGTCCACAAATTCGTACTTGATAAATTAACCTCTTAGGCAGGCAAGCCAAATAAGTGGAAAAGCACAGATGCAAGCAGAGACCTTGCTGATAAAAATTAAGTACAAAAAGAAATAGGTGGCAATCATTGCATGTAAAGGATATCTCAGTACCTTCAACAGGACCAAATGGAATGTTGGCGTCTTCAAAACCTATATTAAAGGCAGAGAATATTAACCCATTAGCTAACATAAAGTCAAACAATAGAAGATATATAAGTTAAAATCCCAAATATTTGGTTAGCAAGCATGATAGTCATCATTAAGAAAAAAGATGCACCAGATATATAAATCCAACACCATATCAAGTAATATAATCTTGTACACACTACACAACACAACTCAGCAGGAAAAGCAAACTAATTGCAAATGCAGTCTCGACTTAGTAAGCAGAGTTGTGACAAGTATTCTCACACCATGTTGCTCTGGAAGTTTGTATAGTTGAATTAACCTTATATTGTGCAAATCTATGCTAGTCGTCAGCCAATGAATTACACAGGAGACAAGACTGTAATGCTCAGAAAGTCTAGAGTAAGTATGGTATGTCTGACAGCTTAAGTTACCAGTAATTCGCATTGCACAGATGATAAAATCACTGCTGTATAGCTAAATTTACACTGCCGTAGCCGTACACCTAAATCGTTGCTGCAAATCAAAATTCCCAAGCTGTACATTGTCAAATGTTGCTCAGATGAGAGGTTGAAAATTGAAATGCCTCGGTCAATTCCATTAAGCAAAGCTTGACCGTCTTAATCAGGAGGGCAGTGAGTAGACGAGGAATCATACCCTTATCAGTGGCGAACTGCAGGTAGGATTCGATCTTGGAGGTAGCCGTGGGGCTCTTCCCGGCTCCTCCTCCACCGCCACTGGCCTTCCCGCGGCGCTTGAGCAGCTCGTCGATCTCCTTGTAGTAGGCCATCTTGGCGGAGCCGTTGCCTCCGGCGCCGCCGCCGCTGCGGGCGTGGCTGCGCGCCTTCTTGAACTCCTTGAGGAGGTTGCGCCACTTGTCGGTGCACATGGTCGGGGAGCGGTCGAAGCCCTGCTCGCGCATCTTGGCGGAGATGGCCTCCCAGAGGTGCTTGTTGGACTTGGAGGTGTTGAAGTGGGAGTCCATCTCGCGGCGCAGCGCGATTAGGCTGAGTGTCTCCTCCTGCACCCACGTCTCGGCGCGCTTCTTGGGGCCGAGGCCCCGCGGGAGGAGGAGTCGTGGTCGTGGCCACCGCCGCCGCCGTCCTCGCCGCTGCTCTCCGGGAGGAGCAGCGAAGGGGTAGACTGCGGCGGTGGCCCGGAGAGGAGCATGGCCGCGGCGGAGGTGGGGGTTTGGGAGTGGAGGCCGGGAGCCGGTCGGTGTGCGGCAATGGGAGTGGAGACTGGAAAGCGGAGCGACGATAGTCCGGGCCTCGGGGAGACGGGGAGCACAGCCGAGAGCAACATGCTGGGGCCGGGTCGGCCTGGTTTGGTCCAAAACAGGGTTAGGGCCGGTGCGGCCCGTCTGACCAGTCTAGTTTGGTTGTACAGTAGCGGTCCGGAACTCCGGATCAGTTCAGTTTAGCCCACTACCTAGCATACTTATTTAATTACATACATACATTTATATGTCTGTTTCCTTATGCCATATAATTTATTTCTTCAAATTATAATGTATATTTCAAAAATATAAACATTTTTCTTGTTTTTATAAAAATTTTTACTAAAATGGGTCGGGCGGTTTGTAACCAGGCCGACCTGGTTCGGGCCAAATACTGTAGGAACTAGGTTTAAGCCGAGACCTTCGCAAGATGAACCAGGCCAACCGCTTGCCCAGTTTGGCTCATTGGCCACCTCTACGGCATGCGGGCCTAAATAGCTCGGTTTGGCCCAATCCAACTCGACCTTGACCCATTAGTTGCGCTTGTTCAGATCACGTCTTCATGTGACGGCTGAAATGGATCTACAAGGTGGTGGTGAACATTTCTATATTTCCTAAATTCTACTTCAAACCGCATGTGGCGGTGAACATTTTCGTCTAATGGAATCGAAGAGCGTTTCGCTCTCAAATCACATGCAATGACACAAAAAAGCTAGGATCCCTCATGTTTTGAGTCAAGGAGAGAGAGTGAAAAGAGGGGAAAAGGTTGTTGCAACTATGAGACCTATCAAATAGATATGTTGAGAAAAAACATGCAACAACAATTAGCAAGGGTGGAAACACCAACAAGGAACGTTGCAGGGGTAGGAAAAAGGGAAAAGAGGTGGAGGCGCTTCCTAGTGAAGTAGGGGCAGACTCACCACTAGGCTATGTGGTCTATGCTAGACTTGACTCTACCATTCCTCTTAGGCTCTCCGATGGGACATGTTCCTGTGACTTAAAATGTCAGGGTCGCCCCACTGCATTACTGCTCAGGATTCAGCAGTACACAAGTATAGTATCATCCTGCAACGCCAAAATATTTAACAATGGTACAATTACAATGAAAGTAAGGCTTGTTGGCCGAATTTTTACATTCATCTTACACATGTCATTTATTCATATTACAACAAAAATACAACCCATTACCACGTGCAAGCCTGAGTGTAGGGATGACCTAGGCGACGTTTATTCCCTCTACAAAACTCTTCGTCACGATCGTCATTCCAAAGATTGTTTTCTGCAGGTTCCTGACTTAGGATTGCTCGTTGGAATGAGCAGCCCGCATAAAAGGCGGGTGAGTACGCAAATACTCGCAAGCATTCACCATTAACTAACATATAAGTTGAATTACTAGGGAACTGGGTTTTAACTTAATTCCTAGACCATTTATTCACTACCAGACCTAGTGTTTCCCATATCTTAGTTTTTAAAAGCATTCCACCTATTTCTTTTCCTTTTTGCATCATGGTTAAGTTGAAATTAAATTAATTATCTCACCAGTCATCTATTTAGAACCCTTATGTTCTTAATTGACTTAATTCAAATGTACTTTCCCTTCACCCATAGTTGGTAATGTAAATCGCAACAGAATTGTAAAACATGATGTAAGTGTGAATAGTTGAGGTAAGAGGAAAAACTACTTTAGCCCTGTTTTCTGGTATCACCCATTAACACAGCTTCATATTCCGGAAGTAAGATCCATCGATGATTTATTTATTTCAGTTCTACAGAACCTGCCCAGCTTTACCCAGACGATGTCCCAACATGATCAGTGTCGAAACACCAGGGACATGTCACTACGCCATTACACTTAGAGTCCTCCTAGTAGATGCAAGTCCCTTCACTATTACGATGCTTGTTCAAACGGCCAAGACCTCAGTCCACATTGTCATGAAGGGCACCTACCGTTCATCCAACTAACTAACAGCATGGCAGTTGACTGCTCAGCGACGGAACTTTTCAACTCTTGCGGAAACTTCGTAATAATGGTGTAGGACTCATCCAAGTCCGATTTCTCAATCGTATGGTTGGGCGCAAATGTGTTACGTTACAGTGGCAAAAGAGTAGTATCCTTATATTCATCGAGCAAGAACTTCTCAACAAAAAGCCCCATCTCTCATATGGGCACTTTATCATCTTCGTTCCTCACATAGGAACCAATAATTGGTCACATGCCAGTACCTTCTCCCTCATCTGCCCTTAGCAGGAAAATGACACTTCATAACCCTGTCACATGCTGGTTATATCCACAATTCATGAATAAACAATAATAATATGATCGTTGCGATTGGAAATTCCCCCACCAGCTTTATTATCAGTTAATATGTCTTTCTTTATTGGTTATGTTTCATACACGCTTATCAATTTAATTCTACTCTAGACTCTTTTCCTTAACTCAGTGACTTTAGTGATAAGATACCATAGCTTATATGTTTGTCAAGATGAATATAGCCTACAAATAAATTAAACTTGCTAATGTCCTAGACATGGTTTCACTATTGCCAATCAAGTTTTATCATTGTTGTTTATTCCAGTATTTCATGTACAAAATATATATAGAATGCACCCAAATGCATACTTGGTAATATGTATAGGGCTATTCTGTATGACTTAGGGGTATAAGACTTGCCTTTTGAGTCAGGATCCTTTAGAAGTTCTCTTGGCATTGTCTTCTTCCAGGTTGTCCAACCTTCTTGATTCTTGGGGTGCTTCGATTAGCTCGTTCTTTAACCTCTATTCTCTTTAATGATCCCTCTTCTTTGATCTCTATTTCAAAGCATACAAGCATTCGAATTTAAATCCAACATGATTCTTTTTTATGCAAATAAAAGTATTAACCCCTAATACATATACATACACATCCCTTTTATATTATAAGATACAGTTTTGTAAATAGTTGGAGGATTTGAATTTTAGAAAATATAAAGACACGCATATGTTTAAATGTCCTGTTGAAAAAGGTACTTAAAAATACTAATGAGTATTATTGAGTTTAAATATAAAAGGTAGTGATGCTAATGCTTTTGAAAGCAACATATGTTTTTCATAAACTTAAATATTTTATTTATTTATTTAACTTATTGATAGTAAGTTTATGGTAGAAAGGGTTAAATACTTAGTACATTTAGTTGTCTAAGTTAAATGTAATTTATAAACATATATGGATATATGATTTTAAAAACATAACAATACATTGTATAAGTTTTATATGTACTTTAAAACATTACGGAATGCATTAAATAGACTTTTATTTAGCTTTTATTTTCTTTGGAAATCTTGTTTTTATATTATCCTTTTATTTAATTAAAAGCTCTTTTCATTTAATATATAGTTTTCAAACATTATTAATAATGCATATAATTTTTAAAATTCATATTTAGATGTAATTTATTATTTTGAACATTTTTCACTTTAGCACTGTTCATAGAACAGGCCTGTTACAGTAAAAACCAAGAAAACAAGTGAGAACTGGACGGTTCACTGCGTTCTCTTCTTCTTCCTCCGATCTCTTTCTCCAGTGAGGTTTCGGCGAGAGATTCCTACGGCTTTGGTCCACCTCTGGCGATGTTCTTGGGCTCTATGGGTCTGTAGGATCAATAAGAAGGACGTGTATTTTGAATTCATGTTGTAATGTGGTTAGTTTGGCTGGCGGCGAGCTTGAAAGCTTGGGAGGCGGCGACGCGACATGGATCCGATGCTACAGGAACGGTCTTGGCCAAAGGGTAGTATGGCAGTGGTCGTAGACATTGCAAGAGGCTAGAAGTGAGCATGGCACGGCTCAAGGCAGTCTATAGTGGCGGCGATTGCTCGCCGGAGTCGTGGATCAGGGCAAAAAGGGGCGGCGTACTTCGGTGGTTTTCCAACCTAATTGGCGGGTTATGAGGCTTTTAGAAGACATGGGGAGCACTTTGGTGCTAAGGGTTTGCCAAGGGTAAGCTCTAGCAAGCTAGCCACACAGCGAAGTTTCGGGCGGAGCTCGACCATGGCACGGCGGCGCTCCAGCGACCTTGGGCTTGGTCGCACGGGTGTGGGAGTATCCTAGGGGCATAAGCAAGCTAGTGGCGGCATTAATTTTGCTTAGGGTGGTCTGCAGTGAGCTGGCACCGCGAGCTCTGGAGCTCGGGGCGGTGACTTCAACGGCGGCGGTGGCCTAAGCACAAATTGGGTAGCGCTAGTGCTCGGGTAAAGTTCAAGGATGTCCTAGGGTGCTCAAGGACGCACTAATTCGAAGCTATCGTGATTGAATGTGATAAATTTTGGAAATTATGTGTTGGCAGATGAATTGGGGAAAAATGGTGATTAGGGCTTACCAGCGATAAACTGGCGGTGACGACGGGTCCGTGACCTCCGGTGGGTGATGGTGATGCTTAGGGTGGCGATAGAGAGTGGGAAAGGTGAAGAATTTCCCTCGCTTGGCGTTCACCGTGGGTTGTAGCTGCTGTGGTTGGAGTTGGGCGTGTCGGCAGTGGAGGTTGGCCAGATACGGCATGCGGATAGGTTTAAGGGGCCACGCAGCTACTAAGCGTGGGGACACGCGGCGCACAGACGTGCACGAGACAGGGCGGCAAGGCCAGCTCTGCTCGGCCTAGCGACGTTGAAGGTGCAAAGCCGAAGAAGGAAGGCATACATTCCTTTTCAGGCAAGTCTCCGGAACGAGAAGCTTCCTAATCGGGTAAGTTTCCAGGTAATAGGAAAACTAGATTTTTTCTATTAGCTGAAAAATGGAATTAAATGCTAGAAAACTATTTCTAGCTCAAAAAAAAATAAAACTACCATTGGATCCAGAAAATTATAAGGATTCTAAATATGCAATTTTTTTTTGGTATTTGGTAAATATTTATTTATGGAATTTCTAAATCATTTCTTTAATGCTTTGTTAGTGATAAATGATTTTGTCAACAGAAAAATATAACAAAAATACTCTTGACTTTAGAAAATTATGAATATCCCATTTCTTAAATTTATTTTAATATTTGAAAGAATTTTATTTTATGGTATTTTAAATGTGCTTAATGCCCTTTTATTGTTTATAAAGCTTAGAATCATGAGAAAAATATAAGAAAAAAATATATTTGAATTCGACAAAACTATAGGAATAATATTTATATAGTTTATTCAGTACTTTGATAAAATTATATTTTTCTAGGATTTGTCATTTAGTTTTTAAATGCTTCATATCTTGGTATATTAATCTTTTCTTGGTAAAGATATATGGTAAAACCTTTATGCAAGGAAATAAGCATACATCTTGTATTTTGTTTTGCGAAAAAAAATTTATGCTCAAAATTTAGGGATGTTACACTCTCCTAGGCGCATCAATGTTGGATAAGGCTGGTAAAGGCGACATTTGTGTGGATCTGGCAGAGAATAGAGGTCTAAATACTTTTTTACTGCATGCCAGAAGCAATTGAACACATATCGCCAACCATCTTCCCTACTTGGCAAGATTTAATTGTGTCAATATTCCCTCTGGTTGTAAGAACGCTGACCCAAAGGCTGATTTGGCCCTACCAAACATAGGAGACCCGCAGCTATAGCCCATCAAAATCATATGAGTCGCCATGAAAAAAAAACCTAACAAGCAACCCAAAAAATCAATCCATCATTGGGGCGACCAAAACCAGCAGCTCACAAGCAGAGTAAGGATTGTAGGAAACCATACCTTCAAGAGACTTCGTCGAGAGGACACCATGGGATATGGACCAACAGACCCTAGAATTAGTAGTACCGATCGACCAACGAGAGAATGGGTCCCCTTCACCTCCCAACATCGGCGAGATCGCCACAACTATTGGAGATGGTGGTGAATATTTCTATCCAACATAGAATCGAATAGTGACACGTGATGATATGCAAATACAAAGATCCCTTTCTGGGGGCGAAGAAAAGGGAGAGGAGTGGAAGCGGGGAATCCCTTTCTACTGAAGTAGGGGTGGACTCACACTAGGGCTAGGTGGGTTGCTGCTAGACTAGTGCCATTCCTCTTGGGCTAAGGTGGTGAGGGTGTCATTATGATGGCTCATCTGCATCCCGCCTGGGGTGTGTGTACTGGCATAGTAGCATGTAAGACCACTGATGAATTTACTGAAGAATTTTTTTGTCATATTCCGAATCGAGATGGTTTGTTCTATGTGATCAAGACATGGGAGTACTCTCTCTTGTGCTATTTTTTTTTCCAATTTCCATTGCACATTATTGTTCCTTACTGTTGTGATCCTTTTAAAGAGTAACCCAATTAAGCAATTGTTTGTAAAACCGGCGAAAATCTAACATGTTACATTATACTTCTGAGGTGTGCTGCTTCACCGTGAGCTCTATTGCACTCAAGGATATCTTTGACAAAGCTTTTTTAGGACATATTAGCATGGTAAGTGTGCTGCAACAGAATTTATATGTTTTTCAGTCACCATAACTTGCACGTGACATAACAATAATTGTGCTCAACTTTGTCATCAATCCGAACAAATAACTATAATTTTGCTAGTGTCTTATCCCAATAAAAATATCTAAAAACAATAGGCAAGAGAATATCCGTGCCTATGTAAAATTACCTAAGTTCACACAATCAATACTGGAGCAGAACAAACATAGTTGCATGAAAATGGCGAAAAGAATGATGGCATGTCGTTACCAAGAGTAATATTCACACTTTATTGTTAGGAAAAAACAAGGTAGTACAATAGAAGGTTACTAACCTTAACGAATGAAGTATAAATTTCTAACAAAGAGATCATAAAAGAACCATTGTTTATACTTGTTGGGGAAAGTACGTGGCCTATGGAGATACGGCCCACTAACTTACCCTCGGCCCCATAGGAAGTAAGCCCGGACCTGGCAAGCTCGCGCTCGAGCTTCCCTGTCTCGAAAGCTCGAGCCACTTACTCCCCCCCGGCTTCCGAAGCTCAGGGCTCAGGACCCGAGGCGGATTGCGTCGCGCCGCGGACAGGATACGCTTCGGGTCCCAAAGGTCACCAAGAATTAAATGCGCGCACTGTACCGAGGAGCGCCTAACGGAGGCTACTGGCGAGTTGGCGGCGGGTCCCGTCAACCACCCGCATGGGCAATGAAAGTGCATCTAGGCCCTTTAAAGATTTTGGTGATTAATGACAAGTAATTAAAGAACTAATGAGTTTCAATGAGTGTAAACACAGATTAAAGATTGGTCTGACGGAATCTTGGATGATTGTGGATCCCTCAAGTACTATGAAGCAAGACGGAGTCGGTAACGACAAATTGTAATTTTCATTTATCTTGAGTTCTTAAGGACCACCGTACTATTAAGAGGGATAAACCGAGAAAACATTTTTTGATATCTCAAGTGCTCACTAGAAGAATCTTAGTTTGTATTTCAAGTTGCCCATGTCTAAATCCACAGAAATTCCTTGAAAATCTTTCCTCAGAGGTCGGACGGATCATACGATGTTGAATTGTCGAACCCTCGAGACGAGGGTCCTCCCTTGCAAGGCTCATTGTTACGAAAATAATAATTGGACGGACCGAATCTTGAGTTAGGGCTGTCAGAAATTTTGGACAATCAGGGCCTAAACCTCGACGATCAGGCCACAGACGAGACCAGGCACATTACTTCTTGAAGCCAGCTGTTTGGAAAATAATAACTTTCGGACGGTCAGGCCCTAACCCGAGACGGTCAGGCCACGCATTACCGTGGGACTTCCAAACTTCACCCCATCATCTAAAATGCCATTACGGCCAGTTGACCAAAGTGTTTCAACTCAAAGATTAGGACGGTCAGAGCTCAAATCTCGGACGATCGGACTATCTACTCTTTCGATCAAGCGGCCATTTCTTGGGGGGCTATAAATACACACCCCTCACTACCTAACACCGTTTGCCCGTTGGAAAGAGAGAGAAAACACTGCCGTTCCTCGTTCTTGAGCTCTCCAAGCTTCTCCCCTTTCGATTTGTTCGATTTGAGCCTCTCTAGGGTTGAGAAGCAGATCTGAGTGCTTAGTTTGAGCTAGATTCGATCTTGTGAGCACTAGGGCCACCTCCTCGTGTGTTTTCTCGGTGGATCTATTACTCTTGGAGGTTGAGGACTCCTAGACGGCTAGGAGTCACCGGGGAGCTCCCAATCTTGGTGTGGTGAGCCTCCGGAGTTTGTGAAGGTCCAATTCCACCTCCGCAAGGAAAGGAATCAAGGAGTGAAGCTGGTGAGTGCTTGGTGCAACGCCGGGAGGTTAGGGTTGATTGCAACCCGGGACTCAAGTGTGACCGAGTCCTCCTTAACGGAGAGTAGGATCCCCTCAGGGATCCGAACTTCAGCAAAAATTCGACGGTTTCATCTCTTTCCACCTATCTTTATTGTTTCCTCAAGCTAGATCTAATTTGGTTTGAATTTGAGTGTGCTTGAGTGCTAGAGAGTTGTGTTGACATCTTCTACAGCTTATCTTGGTTGAGGATTGTCGACTATTGCATCCTTAGATTCAGTTTTTGCTTAGTCGCATACATTACCTTGATTCGGACTATCAGTGGTCAAACCTGCATTGTCTCGAGTCTCAGTCTGTCTGAACTTATTTCCGCTTAAAGTTAACTCTGATTTAAATTTATAAATTGCCTATTCACCTCCTCTCTAGGCAACATCCCGATCCTTTCCGGCAAAGACACTTGTTGACCGGTAGCGGTCCGGCGCGGCAATCGAGAGATACACTCGATTACCCGGTGGATTTTGTGCTCCCCGGCATGGCAAGAGAGAAGGAAACGACTATTCAATAGACCAACGGCAAGCTATAGTAGCCAGGCGCCGCCTATAAAAGGGGCGCACATGCCACAACAAAAGTGGGGCTCGATCTCTATCTCTATCTGACTCTCCTCTCACACAACACACACTCGGAAGGTAGCCACTGTAGAACAGGAGCACCTGCACTCGCGTAGGAGCCCTAGTTCCCGGCGGTAGTTCTCCGCATACAGGTAACTATAGGAACACACACAGTGCCTTGAGCACTTATTGTACTCGAGGCCCGGGCTTTCTGAAGCCCGGTCTTCACCCCTTGTACTCGTTTAAGCTTGGCATTAAATGAAGGCGGGCGTAAAAACATTATCCAAGCAGTGGAGGCTGAACCGGATAAAATCCCGTGTCATCACCTTAGGGCCTTAGCGTCTAACCACGTCGGGACGAGTCCTTTCCTCGGCGTCGTCGGCCGGCCGGGCCTCGATCGAGGGCGGGGGGCCGCCGAGCCTCGCACCCACCTTCCTCTTGCTCATCGGCCCGCGGAGGCTCACCTCCCGGTCGCCGACAATACTAGATGTGAAAAATAGTTCGAATAAATAGCAAACCTTGCTGCCAAAATAGATCTTCCTTTTCCTCCAAAGCAACTCCCTCCAACTCAAACTCTTCAGACCCTCGCCTTGTTCATTCAATGCCATGAATCATTCATTGTTTTCCTCTTTCCAGTGGCATGGATCACTAGTGTTCTTTTAGTGTCTTCACATCCTCTCCAAGAGTTATCTTTCAAGTAGTAAGCTAGTTAAGATAGATAAGCTCCATGGAAGATGTTCAATTAGCATGTCTACTTACTCTAGACAAGATCGGAGACCACTCTGCATAAGGGCACATACTACAACAACATTAAAAGTTTGATCAAATACTTATGTGTTGGGGAAAGTATGTGGCTCATGGAGTTTCGGTCCACTTACTTACCCGCGGCCCCACAGGAGGTAAGCTCGGGACCAGCAAGCTCGCGCCCGAGCTTGGTAAGCTCGAGCCCGGACTTCCCCGCCTCGGAAGCTCGGGCCTCTTGCTTCCTCTGAGCCGAGTCTGAAGGGCCAGTCCCTTGATCAATCACTTTCTCCGGGGATGATTGTCCCCCCGGAATGACCAGGCCCCAGCGTCTACCGCTAGTGCTTTGTCCCACCATCAGTAACACGCGGGTCGATCGCATGTTGGTAGATGGCGGGAGCTCCTGGACATAAATCCTTTGCTCAAGTTCTTGGCGAATCACGAATCCCATGGTCCAAGATTAAGGACATAGCCATCCCTTCCACGGCATTGTCCTGGGTCGTCCCTCTGACCGCTCGAACCGTCGTCTTTACTGGACGCGTTTGGGACCTCCCAGAACTTCCGGACGGAGTCGTCACCTTCGAGTGGTGGACTCAGAGCTCCCATCTAGCGCCATCCTCGGGCGCCCTGTTGTCCAAGTTCAAAGCGACTACCCACCATAGCTACCATTGCTGAAGATCTGCGGCCCTCACGGGGTCATCACGATCAAAGGCGATCACAAGGCTACAATGGCTGCGACGAGGCGCCTTGGCCATGGTCGGACAGACTTCGGCGTGCTTTGGCCAACACCGAAGCGGCCACCCGTCCGCCCCAAGGTGGCCTGCACCGAGAGAGCCCACTAAAGCGATCCCCTCTCAGGGGCGACCAGCCAAGGTCGTCACGTGAGGGTCAACCTCGAGTCAAATAGGAACTCGAGCTCGTCCCTTCCTCAGGACTACGCAGAGCGTGTTCGCGTGGGAACCGTCCGACATGCCCGGAGTCCCAAGGAGGTCATCGAGCACAAAGCTAGGTATTGACGACAAAAAGCTGTCGAGACAGGCCCTACGGTGTTCCCAAAATGGAAGGCCGACATCATCCAGAACAACTTGGCAAGCTCCTCTGGCCGCTTCATCAGAAGTCGAGCATTCGGTAGCTAGCTAATCCGGTCGTCAAGAAGAAGGGTGGGAAATGGCGAATGTCGTCGACCATCGCGACCTCAACGCCGCTTTGCCCCAGGACAATTTCCCTGCGCGCATAGATCAAGCCCAGTCGGCCTTAGCGGCGGACTCGGCGCTCATGAGCTTCACGGGCGCCTACTCGGCTATCACCGGATCGCGGCGCACGGAAGACGAAGAGAAGATCGTCTTCGTAACACCTTTTGGTACCTTACGCTACGACCATGTCTTTCGGTCGAAGAACGCGGGAGCCACGTTCGGCGACTAATGCGCGAAGCGGTCCACGATCGGATAGAGGCATAGCGTAGAGGTCTATGTAGAGCGATGTTGTTGTAAAAAGCAAAGTCCACGGGACCATATGGCCGACAACCGGGAACCTTTTTAATCTTAGAAAGCATCGAATTTTTGAATCTGAAAAATGTGTCTTTGGTGTCCGATCCGGGATGTTGCTTGGCTATGTGATAGGAAAGGCAAATGTCGGGGCAAACCAGAAAATCGAGCCATCGAGAATATGAGGTCGCCAACCTACACCAAGGAGGTGCAAGCCCTCACCAGGCGGATGGCGGCTCTCGGCAGATTCATATCTCGTCTCGGCGGCTTGATGCGCCTTTTGGAAGAAGCGAGGCGCTTTTAGCGAGCTAAGCGCTACGTCCACGTCTCCGTCTTAGCCACGCCAAAGCTCGGGAAGCTCTACTCCTTTATTTGGCGGTTGCCCAGTATGTGTTGTACTAGCGATCGAGCGAAGGCAAGCAACAACCCGTCTACTACGTAAGTGAGGTACTTCACGGGCCTAAGGAGCGGTACCACGAGGTTGAAGCTCTTATGCGCCTTGCTTATGGCCTCGCGAAAGTTCGTCACTATTTCCAAGCCCATCAATTCTTGTCCGACAAGTTTCCGTTAAAAACATCATTGAACCCGAGCGCGAGCGAGAGGGTCATAAAGTGGGCGATCGAGCTTGGTGAATTTGACATCAAGTTCGTACCCGAACAGCGATCAAATCCCAAATCGTGGCGACTTCTTGGTGAGTGGGCAGGCCGGCCAACCCTCGGGAGGCTCGCCCAAGCTTCGCTAGCCAAGAAGCGCCTTTGGACCATGTTATTCGATGGGTCGCGCCAATTTGAGCGATCAGTGCGGGTTTGTTCTCGTTTCCCCAAGGAGAACAAATTCAGCATATAATCTGACTCCATTTTCCATAACGAACAATCTTTGCGAGTCTGAAGGCCTCTAGCCGGCCTCTGAGCATGCATTGCGCTCGGCATTAGCGACTAACAATGAAAGGGATTCAAAGTTGGTGCGTCGCCAAGTAAACAAGAATATCGGTGTTGCGATGACTCAATGGCGCGATACTTGGCGAGGTGAGAAAGTCGAGAAGCACTTCACGAACTTCAAAGTATGCTCGTCACCGGTGGGTAATAGTCGGCGATAAGCTCATGAAGCTTGGCTCCTCACAAAAACCGCCCGTGGTGCTCGTCTGACACCTACTAAAGCCCTCTATTCCCTCACGGAGAAGAGGCCCCGAGAAGACGGTTGCCTCGACCCAAGCGGCCCGTACCGTTTAGTTCCTAGAAGCGTAGCGACACGGATAGCGCCATTCGTCCGGTTCTTGGCGCATGGGACAACCGCCATAGGATCTGGTGAAATCCGGCTCCAAAGACAAGCCCGACCTTACCGATTACTCGGGGCTTGTTGTCCGAAAGGGTTCTAACGGCGTGCTTTACAAGTCGTCACCGGGAAGGAAGGCAAATTTCTCCTCCAAGACATCCACGACGGGATCTGCGGGGCCCATGCCTTTTCGAGAACCCTAGTAGGAAAAGCCTTCGCATGGGGTATTCTTGCCAATTGTGTTGACCGGCGAAGAGAAACTCAAAAGCGCCGCCTTGACTGCCAATATCACGCTCGGGTATCCCACCGGCCGCATATGAGTGCAGACTATCCGCTAACTGGCCATTCTCAATATGGGGATGGACATACTTGGTCCGTTCCCGAGAGGTTTAAAGGGTGCACACACTGTTAAATCGCCATCGACACTTTCACTAAGTGGATCGAGGCGAACGATGTCGAGCATATCCGCCAGACGGCCAAGAGGTTCCTTAGGAACAATATCGTGACGAGTTGGCGTCCCAAGTAAGGTGATCGGCGACAATGGGACCTGATTCCGAGCGAGCTATTCGGGATGCGAAGAGCTCGGCATGAAGGTTGCCCTAACCCGGTAGCTCACCCACAAAGTAATGGTGCGGCGAGCAGCGAATGGGCGAGATCATGCGAGGTATCAAGCGCCGAGTGTACGATGCTCTCGCCGAAATCAAAGACACTGGCGGGTAGAAGAACTACCCTCCGTGCTTTGGGCGGCCGAACAACCTCTAATCAGACTCTTGGAGAAACCCGTTTAGGCTTGTATCTGGCTCGAGGCGGTCCTACTGCCGAGCTAAGAATTAGTTCAGCTTCGTATTGATTTTGCGAGGCGGATCGACAACGACGAGGCGGTTCTTTGGACCTCGACCTATCGAGTCTGCGAGAGCAAGCACTCTGCAGTGGCGACATACCGGCAATCCTGCGGCGCACGCAGCAAAAAATGCTGAACCGGACCTGCGGTGGGCGACTGGTTCTAAAACGAGTTGAGAACACGGCTCACGTCAACAAGCTCACCCCAAGATGGGAGGTCCGTACAGTCGTATCGGCCTTGCAGACGGGGAGTCAGAAGGCGGCTATCTTGGGATGGAAGAGTCCTCAGCAGCTCCTAGAACATCGCTCAACTTCGAAGGTTCTACGCCTGAGAAAAGGTCGTAAGTCTCCATTCCCCCTATCTTTGTTCCCTTTTGTTCATCCCACTATTTCCTAGAGAGCCCCCAAACTAACCCAGTGACCCAAACATATGATCGGGCTTGGGAGAAAGCAGGCGAGTTCGATACATCGGCGGGATGGCGGCTCTGTGAAAGCCAACCCGGGATTCCCTTGCACACAGGTAAGGTGATATCCATCGCACCTCGCAAAATCCAGCGGCACTGCACGCTTTTCGACCCTATACCATAAGCCGCATAAAACTTGCCACAGGCAGGGATACCTCTAGAGTCCAACACCACCGCCTCTTGCAAGGGGCGAGCTAGAACCAAGCCGTTCAAGAAGTGTGCGGTCTCTAAGCCACGTCAGAGCTTCTCCTCGAAGCTCGGACATGGCTTCGAGGACTAAGTCGATTTTTCAAAATTAATCTTCTCTAAGCCACGCCCGAGCTTGTCCTCAGAAGCTCGGATATGGCTCGGGGACTAGGGTCGATTTTTCAAAATTGGTTTTCTCTAAGCCACGCCCGAGCTTCTCCTCAGAAGCTCGGACATGGCTCGGGGTCTAGGGTCGATTTTTCAAAAATGATCTTCTCTAAGCCACGCCTTGAGCTTCTCCTCGAAGCTCGGACATGGCTCGAGGTCTAGGGTCGATTTTTCAAAATTGATCTTCTCTAAGCCCGCTTAGAGCTTCTCCTCGAAGCTCGGACATGGCTTCGAGGGTCTAGGGTCGATTTTTCAAAAATTGATCTTCTCTAAGCCACGCCCGAGCTTCTCCTCAGAAGCTTGGACATGGCTCGGGGACTAGGGTCGATTTTTTCTAAAATCGCGATCTTCTCTAAAGCCGCGCCCGGGCTTCTCCTCAGAAGCTCGGACATGGCTCGGGGACTGGGGTCGATTTTTTAAGGACGATTTTTCCTAAGGGTCGATTTCTTAAAAAGTTGATTTTCCAAGATCAGATTCCCAATCAAAAGACTTCCGATCTTCTCTAAGCCACGCCCGGGCTTCTCCTCAGAAGCTCGGACATGGCTCGGGCGCTACGATCGGTAGGACCATATTACGTTTTTCTTGCCTATACAACTACTAGCGTTCGTTTGCATGCAAGAAAAACAACAGAAAACAAAAGGGAAGCAGCGACAACCACCAACAACTTTATTAAAAGGGTTGCAGGATGGCTCAAGCCGATTACAATTAGTCCTAGCGGAAGGGCCCGAAACCCGACAATGGCGTCGGCCACCTCGGCAGCGCGGGCGGCCTCAACCAAGCGGCGGCGGCAGAAGCGAACGCGAACGCAAACCAGCGCCTCCACGGCGGATCAAAGGCCCGCAAGAGCGAACGACTTCAACGGCGCCTCGACCACAGCAATGTCGCGGTAGCGCCTCCTCCTCCGCAATCTCGGCCATTGCAAGGTCGAAGTCGCCCAAGCCTCCGCCAACTCGGGTCACAAGCCATGAAAGCAAGAGGAAAGGTATGAAAGAAAGGAGTCGGGATAAGAAGTGGCCAAGCGCGTTAGTCTCTTTTTATAACGAGGATCCGGAAGCGAAGCGATCCGGGAGTAATGGCGTCGGGAAGCGATTCGGCGTGGAACCGTTTCAAGGCGACGCGAATGTCTCTTGGGACACGGCGCGACGATCAAAACGACGTTCGGCATTCCGAAGAGAAGGCGGACCAAAGAAGTGACGAAGCAAAGAAGTCAAAACAAATCAACTATATTAATTAAAGGTATTTACAAAGGCAGGCCGGATTATCACCCAACAAAAAGAAAAAAAGGAGGGCCTCGGCAGGCCGACACCGGACTTCGAAGCTCGGCCAACAACTTCGTCGTTTTGGCTCGAAGGTCGAGCTCCTTCTCTTTCCCGGAGAAGTCGCATTTTGACCGTAAGGCTTCATTGGCGACCTCCGGCTCCCTGCGGTATCTGGTGGGTCTTGATGAACCTTCCGTCGCGGTTGCGGCAGCCTTCGTCTGGGAAAGCTCTGCGGCAAGGAGGTCATGCTCCTCCACCGCACGAGCAATCTCAGCGACACGCAAGCCGCCTCCGCGGCCGGGCGTTCCTCGAACTCAGAAGCGCGGTCGCGTTCGCCTTAAGGGCCTCCGTGACCGGCAGAAACCTCCTTGGCGTCTCTGCGCCTGCGGCTAAAACCGCCTCGGCAGCTGCGGCCGGGCCTCAAAGCTACCGCTGGGTGAGCTCGGCGAGCTTCCTCAAGCTCGGCGCGTCTTGGCGTTAACTTCTGTTGCCACGCGTACCTTCCGATGAGGCCTCTCGTTCGACATCGTGCTTAGCCTCAAGCGAGCAAGCCATATCGACAAGTTCGCGGAGAGATCGCACCGGAAGACAAACTGAGGAAGTGGAGGACCAAAGCAGGGAAAACACAAGACAACAAAAACCAAGCCCGGAGACACTTACCCGCTTGGCGACCGCCACGATAGCGACATCGTACCGAGCATGCGAAACACCCCTGGGCGAGGAGAGCGCCGCGACCTGGCGGCCCGAGCTGTCGCCCGAGATGCTTGGCCCCTCGGCCATCTCTCCTGCAGGCTCGGCCGCCTCCCCAGCGAGCTCGACCAAGCCTCCCGCAGGCTCGCCCACCTCTCCCATAGGCCCGGCCAGGCCTCCCGCAGAGTCGGCCGCCTCCCCGGCAAGCTCGGCCATTTCTCCTGCAGGTTCGGCCAAGTCTTCCGCAGACTCTACCGCCCTTCCTGCAGGTTCGGCCGAGTCCACAGGGACGGCCGCTCCTCCCGCTAGTACGACCAGGACTCCCGTCGGCTCGGCGACCGCCCATGAGCTCGGCGGCATCAACCGCATGAGACACGGCTCGGGAGGAAGTCGATCTGCGTCGAGCATCCACCGGAGGTCCTCTCCCCGAGCGGTTCGCGGCCATTCCTCGGCGTTTGGCGAGGATGGCCGGGCGGATAGCCTCTTGGTGACTCCATGTGGCGATCCCAAGGTGGTGCTCGACCCACGATGGCGTCGCCGAGATCCACCCCGAGGCGGTCAGCGGAGCCACCTCCATAATCGCACCGGGGCGATGCTCGCGGCCGTGATGACCCGCGACTGGCGGTCCGGCCAAGAAGAAAGTGTCGCTCGCGTCGGTGGGAACGGGTATGTTGCTCTAGCAAAAAGCTCCGAATCTTTGCGAATGTCGATCGGGCGCCACCGGTCGAGTTCGCCCTCGGCGGATTGGCGCCCGGCGCTTGGGGCGAGATCAGTTCCACCTTCCTGGCGCGGCCGCTGGCCGCGTCCAGCGCTTACCGGAGAGACGAAGAGCCTCGAACCGGAGCCGGGTTTGCCCTTGATAGGCTCATTCTCCCTGCCCTTGCCTCTGTCGCGCGGAATAGGCTCCCCCTGGGGGGGACGGTATGATGAAGAAACAAGGAGAATTAGAACACGATCGCCCGAGGGCCATAGTCGGCGAAGAAAGAAGCGAGAAAAATCAGCAAGCACGAGCAACTTCGTGCAACCGCGACGGCCTCCTCGGTCATCTCGTCGTCCGAAGTCGTCGTCATTCAACACCAAGCGCCTCTTTTGGCGCATTTGGATGCCCGCGCGTCGGCGAATCGAGCAGGAACCTCCGGCCATTTGGTCGAGGACAAAATCGCTGGCCGGCGCATCTTGCCGGGCGAAGCGGCCTTGCGAAGCGGCCGGCGGTTTCTTCCACGGCGATCGCTTGCCCACGGCTGTCCTTTCCACACGAGGCCAAGCTTCGCGTCACCGCCGGCCGTCGGGATAGCGGCTCGGCGACCACCGGCGAATCTGGCGAGTCCGGCTCTGCTCTCGTTCCCCTGCGGAAAATAGGCGTGGCGTCGGCTCGAAAAAACCGCCCAGGCGCCTAAGCCCGTAGAGGCACGTACCTCGCCGGGGCGTTCGCGACGCCCGAGCGATGGCTCGTTGCGGCTCATGGCAAGAAGAGCCCCACGACCGAACCACATCGTCTTGGGGCAAGGCTGCGAAGAAGAAAAAAAATGAAGAACATCACAAACACGACTCGGGAAGAAGCTCGGACAAAACAACTGCAAGATCAAAAACAAATACTTACGGGAAGTGCCTTCACGGGAGAGGTCATCCCACCCGCGGATCTCGAAGAAAGGGCAAACCCGCTTCCTCAGCGGGCTCACCCGGTGCCTGGTGAAGTCGGCCACAATGTCGAAGCCGTTGAGCCCCCGGCCCGCCAAGTCTCGAATCCTGGCCGCCAGGGCTACCTCCGCCGGCTATAGCGTAGGCCGGGGCATCGGCACCTTCGGGGTTCACGTTAGCCGTCAAATCGGCGGTTATCGGGCTTCTCGGCGTAGTACCACCGCTGACGCCCACCCCCGGCGTTCTCCTTGGCCTTGAACAAGGCACGAGGACTTCATGTCGGCGGAGCTTGAAGTAAACACACCCGCCGCATTGTGTCCGCCGGTCGTGGTCGGCTTCGTAGAAGTGGAGGAAGAGGTCGACCGTCGGCTCCACCCGACGAATGCTTCGCAGAGGTCTTGAAGATCGTCAAAACGAGGATCGAGTTGGGATTGAGGTTCACCGGCTCGATCCGCTTGGGCGAAGCGGATTCGGCGAATCGGACTCGGGACGGAGCCCATGAATCATAAAAAGCTCAAAGCAAGCGAACTCCTTACTCTTGGGCGCGGGAACCTCTCTCTGCCGCCTCCACCCGCGCCCGACCTCGGCAAGCGGTGACTTCTTCAGATCGTCCTCGGTGAGGAGGCTCGCGTGAAAGGCGCCATCGGGAGGAGAAGGATCGGAAGGAAGATGGCGAGAGGCGGATAAAGGAAGAAGATGGAGAAACACGAATAGCACAAGAAGGCGTGAGAAGAAATGGCGAAAAGAGAAACCACGATATAAGCCGGCAAGGGGAGGCGAACCATCACTGTCGTGGGAAGGCGTGGAACTTCGAGGAGAAGGAAGCGGCGTCTGTGAACCGCGCGTAATTTGGGATTCCCGCCGAGGTGTGGGGCCCAGCGAAAAACCAAGCTTTTCGCCCAAGGCGGTTGCTAGATAAACCTCTGGCGGCACGTCACCGTCCCTTCGAGGTGAGGGACTAATTGTTGGGGAAAGTATGTGGCTCATGGGTTTGGCCCTTACTTACATGACCCCACAGGAGAGGTGCTTCGGGACAGCAAGCTCGCGCCCGAAGCTTAGTAAGCTCGAGCAGGGCTTCCCGCCTCGAAGCTTCGGGCCTCTTGCTTCCTCCGAGCTTCGAGTCTGAAGGGCGAGGACCAAAGCCCAGATCATCACGCCATGACGGGATCGCCGGGTCCCCGAGTCATCGAGAATTAAATCGCGCCTTGTCTGAGGAGCGCTGGCGCGACCTCGGCGGGTGGCGGCGGCCCCATCAACGCGCATAGGTAGGACGCGTCTTGACGCTAGCGGTCAGTAGCGAGATCGGAAGATTGCACTCGATTACCCGGTGGATTCGGTACACTAGGTGTGGCAAAAGGCGCGACTAATTCAGCGGACCGGCACAAGCTACGGTGGCGAAGGCGCCTATAAAAAGGCGCCTGAGCGCAACAAAGCAAGGAGAGCTTCGCCCGACACACAACTCACTTGGAGAATAGCTCTTGTAGAACGGGAGCATTTGCACTCGTAGGAGCTCTAGTTCGGCGGTAGTTCTCCACATCCAGTGGCTGTAGGAGCACACACACGTACCTTGAGCACTTATGTACTCGGCCGGGCTTCCCAAAGCCGGACTTCACCCCTTGTACTCGTTTAAGCTCGGCATTAAGCGAAGGCGGGCGTAGGGCTATTATCCCGCGATGGAGGCTGAACGAGGATAAAACACTCGTGTCATCGTTCCCATCCATCCGGTCTTGACGCGCCAGCCGCATCGGGACCAAGGTCTTTTCCTTCGGCGGCGTCCGGCCACAAGGCTGGGCCTCGGTCCGGGGACAGGGCCGTTTTCGGGCCTCGCACCCCCTTTTCCTTGCTTATTGGAGCTGCGGGGGCTCGCCTCCCAGTCGCCGACATTATGCTACTGCATAGATCCATATCCCATGAACCTTAAGTAAATTATGTAAGGTAGTATTGCATTTAGAAGGTATATCTAATATTAGCTTGCAAAAATAGTTTTTTGCTACTCTACTGATTACTAGGAAAAAGGTTACTTGGCCCGAAAATCACAATAAATTTGAATTAAACAAACCAAGAAAATATGCAATCAACTAGCATGAAAATTGAAAAAATACAACATGTAGCAGAAAAAAATCGAAGCAACAACCATGGCACACAAGAAAATATTTAACATGTGGAAACCTAATGACAATCCATGCGATTCCCTGCTTTGCTCGCACTATAGTACTGAGCATCTCCAACAGTTTTCTCTAAAATTGGTTCCATGCATGCTCCCTAAAAATGATTCTTTCCATATATTTATACCGTGATGTTTCTTCAGTGATACGTGGTCACTCATATCAAATTCACAAAACCATAAAGTAAACAAGTCTTATATTATTTAGCAGCTTTACAAAGGTAGATATGAGAAAACAACATCTCAAAGAACTGCTAGAAATAACATGGATTTGAAGAGACATAGTGCAAAATAGTTCTACTAAAAAAAATATCCATTGATGTTTCACAACCATCTTAGCATAAACACCTTACCTTTGATTCGGAGAAATGATAGCAATGAAAGAAATGTCTATAGCATGATATTATATATATCTACTATTAATACTATTAAAAAGAGTCTTGTGGTGTTGGTAGGGCTAACTTTTAATCTCCATCATCCAATCTCTCAACGACTCGGGTCAACCCACACAAAGCTAAGAGCTACACACATATGGTCTCTTCAAATTTTGAAACATCCTTGTAGTCTAAATTATCTCCCTTGATCCTATTTTCCTAGGATTAACCCTTCTCTCCCTTCTCATGCCGTCTCCTATCCGAGCAACACCCCACATTCCCTGGCCTTTCTCACCCCGCCCCAACAACAGCCTAACACATCTCTATGTTCTCCGCGTTACCCCAACAACTCCTCCAAACTTGGTGAACAGCGAGGAACCACACCCAATCGATGCATTCACCTCGCTCCACCACCGTTCGCTTGATTCATGCTTGTCGGGCCAAGCTCATCGTCACATCAGATACCCTCAGATTCACGTTTTGTCATGGGCCAAACTCGTTGTGCTCCTCTTCCTCCTCGCCTTTCTATTCCGACATCCCAATCCTCATCCGCTGCATGATTGAGTCCTGGTCAAGCTAAGCGATGATGGTGACCTTGCGGATGGTCCAAACGATGGAGCAACAGCTCGCTGACGACGCGAAAACTGTCACGGGAAGATCGTGGGGGCTAATGTGGGGAGCTTCGTGGGGAAGCAATGGTCGGCGATCTTGGAGAGCTTCGTGGCGACAAGCGGCGACAGTATAAAACCTATGCCTCCTTGTTCTTGTGTCACGATGGTCTCAATAGCGGGCATTCATGTGTGGTAGGAGACAATCTATCCTAGGTGCTACATTTATCTTTTTTTGGCTAGAACATTTAATGAAAAGACCGTCTCTAAAAGAAGAAATATTTGCATGTCCTCTCTATATTAATTATCATGCCATGTCATGAGGTGACTTCTTTAAAAACATTGAAAATACCTGCATTGGGCCCTCACATCTACTTTCACCTAGCAAGGATAACCGGCAAATGGTCCCATCCACTCTCACCGCTGGCAGAGGACAATCACTTGATCACAAAGCACAAAAACTCAGAGGATATGTGCCAGAAGCTTCGGTACACCAGCTACGTACATCAATCTAAAGAAGCCAAGGAGCGAGCGAACGAACAAGGCAGGCCGCGAGTCAACAGCATAGGAAACAAAAGGGGAAAAAGTGAAAGCGCTCCCTCCCGGTATACAGAAAGGTGGCACTCGAAACTGACCTTTCCACCGCCTGCTCGGTCATCCTACTCCTACCTGCAGGCTGCAGCGCGTGTGCTGCGCCACACAAACGGCACACCTCGCCGGAGTCAGTGGCTAGACCTATCGCGTCCGGAAGCTTTCGTGTCGGCCAAGCCGCATGCATAAGCTCTCATAGGGACACACTATGCCCATTGTTTGAAGCGATTGTGCTGAATAAATAAACTGGTTGAGCTGAATGTTAAGCTGAATTTTTTAAAAATTTGAATCTGTTTTTCAAAACTAGTCCGCTTCGTTCATGTTATTTTTAAAAGTTTTTAGATACTACTTCATGATTAAAAAAACTTAGAAACAAGACAAAGCATTTAACTTTTTCATTCAGTTAGGTTTAAACTTTAAATCTAAATCAAGCTACTCTGAACATACATTGAGTCTTAAACCAGTTCAATACACGAGAGAGAAGACTAGGGATCGGCTTAATACACTATAACGTTTGGTTCATACGAAAAATTTTTGGAGCCGGCCTCTGATTAAAGGTTTGGCGTAATGGACAACGTTGATCCACCTAACATTAAGGCCTGCGGCTTGGAGGGGAAGGGATGAGGACGTTGGGTCTAGAGACTAGAGTCTATACGTGGGAGACGAGAATTTATTTATGATGTGGGACTCACCAATTCAACATATGGCTGCGCGACAAGCCTTTGATTTTGATCGACTTACCGCACTAAAGATGACCACACATATGGTTACATGGCAAGATTTTAGTTTTGAGTCGATGTTTTGATTTTACCACACTAAAGATGACCACACATTTGTTTCTAAGGCCTTTTTTTCTTAGAGGTAGCCTTAGGCCATGTACAAATATAAATATATTTGTGCTTAGAGAGATGTTTAGGTAAAAAAAACTAGTTTATTTTAACATATAGGATTCACATGTGCTTTGGCAGGTATTTAGAGGAGAGGAAGATGTTTTAGTTAACACCGACAGTAGAGTAGAGTGATACTTACACATATTTTTTTCATTCTTACAATATCTAAGGATCTGCTCTTTTCATTAGAGAAAAGACTTTTTATTTAGATGTTTAATGACAAGATAATACTCTTTTTTTTTTTAAGTATCTTAGATAAACAAGCATTTTGTAGTTTACATGGACAGAACCCATCCACCGTCCTAGCTTAATTTGCGTTGCTCCAACTACCGTATTAGGCTACTCGTGAGTCGTGACCCTGCAAATCCCCAGCATGGAGTAGGAAAGGAAAAAGATTCTTCTGCGAAGTGCCACGTCGTTTACCGAGAGGAGTGGTACTTTACCACGAAGGAATCCATCCAGAGAAGAATGTGTCGCCGCGAGCCTTGTCAAAGTTGTCCGCGTGCGGCTGGGCGCCGAGTGAGGGAAAGCCCAATGACTAGTTGCTTATGCTCAGCAGTCAGCATGTACCAGGAAAGCAACACACGGTTCAAAAAGCTCGTCGTGTTCATGCTTTGCAGGCAGCAGGTGTGCCCGCCCCCTTTCTCTTCGGGAACAAGCTCGGCTCACCAAACCGACCCGCCCAAAAAAGTATTCCCTTTTAGTCCCTACCTCGTGATGCAAGTGGGATGACCGACGACTAATTTGTAATTACCCGCACTGTTCATATAGTATTTCTCGGATAAACGGGACTACTCACTAAGATGTTACATGGGAAAATCGGCATCCGTCGTCTGCCGCAAATCCGTAAAACCATGCCGCAGCAGTTTCCTAAAACAAAAAAATGTCTACACTTTAATGGCTTTGTTTGAGTTCATCACATCATCCATGCCAAAAAAAAATTATCAAGTATTGAAGAATCAAGAGCAACATGTCCCGAATGCATTGAACAAGTGAACATGTCCTTCGGGCGGTAAGGGACGCCCTGAGCTCCCCGAGTCCGCGAGCATCCGTATTGGCATCAGAGTCCTGGAGCGCGCTGCATGGATCACCGCGTCTTCTCTCAAAATCTCGAGCCGCCTCGGCTCCTCCATGTCCTCGCCCGTGGCCGTGGAGACCACGAGAAGGGAGGAAAGCATCCAAATCCCCCTACTCAAGTCGTTCTCCAGCACCATAGAGGAAGAGGAAGCGAGCGCATGGGGAGGGACACCAAGTGGAAAAGGGAGGAGGGAAGGCACGGGAGAGGAGGTGGTAGGTCATGCCTTGTGGCTAGGGACACGCTGAGCGGTGGCGGCAGTGTGCGAAGACTAAGGGCCTGTTTGGTTCATGTCTAAGTTTGTCTAGCCTAACTTTAAAGTTTGCCATACATGTGCCATGACTAACTTAACTATAGTTAGGTGATGTTTGGTTCCTAGCCACAACTAACATTAGGCTAGTTAAAAAGTTGCAGCAAATGTTTGGTTGTCTAGAGAAAAAATTGACTAAGCTAGGGTAGGCATTTCGTTGAGCATATGCAGGGCATCCTCGTCACACCGAGCATTTGCCCACGCCGCCGCGTCCGCCACCGCAACCTCATCCCGATGCCTGCGCTCGCGACCGCCGCCACGGCCCGGCGCTTCTTGCGACGCCACCGCCGCCGCGTCCGGCGCCCACGGCCGCCACCGCCGTTGCGTCCCCGACGCCAGGCGCTTGCCGCCCGCGACGAGCCAGCGCCTCCGTCGGCCTAACCATCCAAGCCAGCTGCCACTCCACCTCTCCCCTCAGCTCTGCCGCCCCAGGCTTTGCCTCCCTCTTCACCACCGGCCCAACGGAGACGAGGAGACGAAAGTATGGCGAGATTGTGTGGCGGTCGATTCAACCGCCACAATGTTGGCAAAAAATTGCGTGGCAGAGGAGGGTTTGGCCGCCTAACAATCTGTGGCGTGCCGAATATTAGTGATAAACCAAACGCTGGCCTAGACACCTGTGGCATTACTAAAGTTAGGTGAGGCAAGGTTAGGGAGTGAACCAAACAGGCCCTAACCCTATGAACTAGTGAACAATTCTACAGGTAATTGGCGGGTGCCACGCGTCAAACGTTCGAGCCATCGGATCTCGGACGCATGATATCATCGTGACGATGTCACCCGAACTTGAAAAATAACTTGAAAAATAACTGATGAAACTTGACAATATACATATGAAAACAGAACGCGAGCTGGTAACACTTGCAAAATACCTGATGAAACTTGGGATGCTGAAACTTGGGAAACTATTCATGAAACTTGAAGAAATACCAATAAAATTTGGTTAACTACTGATGAAACTTGAGAAAGCTAATAAAACTTGCTAAACTACATATGGAACTTGAGGAACTTGAAGAAGTAGCGATGAAACTTGGCCAAAACCGACGGATGAAACTTGAAGAATGACCGATGAAACTTGGTTAGACTACTAATAAAACCTCGTGTTCTGTTGTTGTTCAAAAAATCACCCGTGCAAATATAACAAGTTTCATAAGAACAAAAACAAGTTTTATCAGACAAAAACAAAGTTTCGCACGTACATGGCTAAGGTTTCATGACGAAAATGGGGATGCACCTTCTCCTAGCCTTCTTCTTCTTTTCCAGATCCGGTAAGCCCCCACATCGTCGGATCCGACCGCCAATCGCTCACTGTCCTCACTGAAAAGAGGGATAGAGAGAGAAGAGATGCAAAATAGAGATAGGAAGTGGGATGGGAAAAGATGAGGCATGAGAAATAGAGAGAGGGCGCGTGAGGGGCGCGCTGCCAGCGATGGGAATGGCGGACGCCAAGCACAAGCGGCAAAAAATTGCAAAAGCTTCGCCACACCCTATGGAAACTCCGCATCGCATGCACGCGTGGAAATACAACATACTGGAAAAAAAAGTGGGGGAAGGAGACAATGGCGGGTCCTCCCACGTGAGGCCAGTCCAAAAAAGCAGGGGCGTTTCATCTGCCTCAAGGGACAACGTGTGTGCTCTCGCGCGGAGGTGGGCGGCGTTCCACGCGTCGGACGTCTACAGGTAAGTGTTTCCCCAGGTAATTAGACAACCACATTCTGGTATGGGATAAATGGACTTTAGATGGGTTATTGTGGGCCACACAGGCCTGTCACTTATTTCACTAAGCTGATATATGGGAGCCATACAACTCCTTATGCCAACAAATTTAAGCAGATGAGTAGGTAGCCCGTGAACACTTTCATCCCTACCTCTACCTCCACTTCCAGGTTTGCTTCCCAACAAATTGTACTAATCAAACAATACTAAGGCCCAGTTCTTTTGGGCTTATCTAATCTGACTTATCTGTCTTATCTTCAACTTCGATAATTTCCCGATGTGGCCTCGAGAGTCGGATGGCCATGAAATTTAGGATTTAGGGAGATTTTAGACTCGTCTACGAGATAAAAATAAAACGGATTCAAAAAGTAATAAAAAAAGTCAGATGAGTCAATATTAGTCAGATAAGTCAGGAAAATTTCGTGACTTATCTGACTAATATTGACTCATCTGACTTTTTTTATTACTTTTTGAACTGCGTTTTATTTTTATCTCGTAGGCGAGTCTAAAAGCTCCCTAAATCCTAAATTTTATGGCCATCCGATTCTCGAAGCCATCTCGGGAAATTCTCGAAGTTGGAGATAAGACAGATAAGTCAGAGCTCATAAGCCCAAAAGAACACCCCCTAAGAGCATATCCGACAATAGCTACAAAACATTGTTTATTTGATTTTTAAGATAGAGTCGCTGATAGAGGAACGAACCTTTTAAAGGGTGTAGTGTAAAGTGTGAAGAAAATTAAGAGGATAGAGAAAATCTTTTTAAAAAGCGTTGCGAATAGTGTTATAGAGGAAGGATTATAAAGACTGAAGATGCTCTAACACAAGTAATCTCTACTATTCTAAATTGTCTTATGGTGGTGGTGGTGGTGAGTTCACCAACTAAGAATTCTGGCCGTTCGCGTGCATTCCAGCGGTGGAGATCAACGTGTACCGCTAATTACGCAGTCCTTCCTCTTGCTTAGCCTGATTGAATAGTGTTAATTACGTCTCTACTATTCTACACGTTAATTACGTTGATTACACTTTGAAACTCTTGCTTACGTTGATCACCAATATATGCATGCGGTAGCTAATTACGCTGTCCTTCCTCACTTAATAGTGTACCGCTAATTACGCTATCCTTCCTCTTAAAATGACGCGTGCATAACAGCCGCCACTTCCACCCGTTGGCCTCGGGGCGTGAATCGCCATCGCCTCCTTCAACACCGCCGGCCGACAGAACCGCCGCCGCCGCCTCCTCAACACCGCCGCGCGCTTTTCTCCTCCTCTTCACCTTTAGAGGCTCCCTATGGCGCCAACCTCCACCTCCCCCCGCCGGCGGCTCCCCTTCGTGAGAGAAGCGTTGTTGTCGCCCAACGTCGTCGTCCCCGCGCTGCCGTCGCCGTCCCCATCGCCCCAGACCTCCACGCCGCCGCCTCCTTCAACACCCGCCGACCTATAGGAACCGCCGCCGCCGCCGCCTCCCTCAACACCCGCCGCCGCGCCTTTTCTCCTCCTCTTCACCTCCAGTGGCTCCCTACAACGGCGCCGGCCTCCACCTCCACCCCCGCCGGCCTCCAGAACCGCCGCCGACGGCTCCCTCAGCACCCGCCGGCCTCAGGAACCGTCGCCACCACCGCCAGAGAAGCCGTTGCCGTCTCTGTCGCCCAACATCCGAGCTGTCGCCGTCTCTCTGCGCTGTTGTCGCCGTCCCCCAACGACTTTGCATGCAACGTAGTGTCATACATAGGCAAAGCGTGTGCAATTGAGTCATTGATTCGTTGATCCAAGTACATATCAAAAGATTTTTCTTGGCATTCAGATGGGCACGCCAAATTAGCTTTGTATGTTGGTTGTTGAGTGAGTCTGTCACATGTGAAAACATTAGCAATTCTAAGGCCCAATTTGGAAGCAAAGTTTTAAAAAACCATGATTTTGAGATACCATAGTTTGTAACTGTTATATATATAAAAATACCATGGTTTTGCCAACCTTCATAAAACCATAGTATTTCTTGGAACTACAAAATGTTTGGTTACAAAGTTATTTCTTATGAATAGTGATAGCAATGAGCCAAAATTTAGTTCAAAGTGGAGTTTCCAAAACTCCAAAAATACCATGGTTTTGGCAAAACCATGGTTTTCAAAACAATGTTTTTTTGCAGAGTTACCAAACACCTCATAGCTTTAGAAACCATGGTATTCTCCAAACTATTTTGTAGAAACACGATCCTTGACATTTTGTAGAAACACGATCCTTGACATTTTGTAGAAATGCAATCTCTTTAGCCAAGTGTAAAGCAATTGGAGCAAGCATTACTTCAACAGATCATAACTATTTCAATTAAAAAAATGCAATCTATGAATTTTTAGGTGTATTAGTAGCTGTAGTTAGAAGAATAAAAGAGGTCATCCTATTAGTGTTTAGGCCAGCGACTCACAACTTCACAAGTATCCACGCACACAGTTCATAGGCAGGAAAGGGTGATCTGGTGTTTATTTCAAAGAAAGAAGGGTAGCGAGGAAGTACTATCTAGCAACTATATGTGGGAAATCTTTATTATTGACCACCATACATTCAGAAACAAAAGTAAGGATAAAATGAAAACACTTGTCATTTAAAATAGTCAATATAATCTTTACTAGCAAGGAGAACCACAAAAGCAGACCTTTCACCCTTCTGACAAGAATTCCGACCATAAGATCGCTATGTCCAGCTATAAATTTGGTAGCGAGTGCATAACAATATCTCTGATTGGACAATAGAATTTTGTGAAGTAGGCTCATGGAAGATCGTGAGATGGAATGATCTTTGTGTTCCTAGGTAAGTAAATTTATGATTCTACACTGCTCCAAGTTCTATAAATTTGGGAAACCTTTGGAGACATGATCTTTGTTGTCCACAAAACTAGAGCACCATGAGAATGAGCTATCTGTGAGATTTTCTGTGAAATAAACAAAAATAGTGAATGGAGTAAAAATATTACCTAAGAGGGTATATATCTAGATAAATCAAATTTTAGATATATTCTACATGATGACTGACACACATAGATCAATAGTATTACCTTTATATCGGTGATCTGTTGGCGAGGATTGGTACGATATAGAATTGTGTGATGTTACACAAGTAGTATTTTTTTGAGGAATACACAAGTAGTATTTGATGGTACTTTTGAACAATCAGGAATACACAAGTAGTATTAAATAACTGTTTGTGTGCCAAGATATTTTTTTCTTTGGGTTAAACCTATTAGCAAATTTGAAGCCCTGTGAAACCATTTTCTTAAAAGGTGTCTATACAATGGATGTGCTTACTGGTGGTAAATATTAACTGCATCTTGCTCTATGTAATTTGTTTGATAATGTAACGCAGATGTATTTTTTATGTAAAGTGGTCGGTGTGTTAGTGTATGAATTAGGCGAACCTTATTGCACTCTTACAGCTTGCAAAGATAGATTCACGTAACACTATGCATATTTTTTGTAGAAACTAAACATTTTCAAGAAAATCATAGGATTAGTAGTCTTGATGAAGGAAAAACATACAAGTGTGATTAAGATGTATCACGGAGTTAGGTTTAAACAAAATTAGGTTTTGTTGATATATTTCTTGAACATACTTGTCGACTTGTCATTTATTTTCGATATGACAAAGCTACTAAATCAGGGAGATTAAACCAAAGAAAATATAGGAGCTCAGTAACCAGTATTATAGTAGGACAAAAGGGGATTTCCTCACTGATTATTTGCATTTTTTAATATCCACATATGTTTGGTTGAAACCACATTTTTCATGAGATTTCCAACAATGGCAGAAATCTCGACTAGCACTTCTGCTTCTGTTATGGATCTCCTTATACTTTTAATTACTTTATGGAGTTTTTTCTTTATGCCTTCTTTTTTTATTTTTCTTAATGGCAAGTGTTAATTATGCGCTTTTAGAACTCTCTGTGGTTGCGAAGGCTGTATTACAGATTCAATATAGTTTATCAATTTGACTACTTTTGTGATGTTTAAGCATTTAGCTTGTGGAAAGAGATGAAATTTGTCCTATAAAGATTACTTTGTTAAGACTTTCTTAGCTAAACTACAGTCTTTTGTGTATAAGAATGTGCAATGACTTATTAGTGTTTCTTAGGACTAAAAAAACATAGTAGCTGAAAACCTGCAGAGCATAATTAACAAAGCTGGCTTTGCACACTTAATCTCCCTGATTTAGTAGCATAATCAACAGATATGGTCCACGACCTTTACTAAAATATCTAAAACAGTCCACGATTAACTATTTTGCAAATAAGAAGGCACCATAATTTACTTCAACCTACAAAACCTTCATGAACAATTATTCTGCAATTTATCGGTTTGGACCATATCTGTTGAAAGCATGAAAAGCTAATTTAGGCCAATAATACAACACATGTAATATGCATCAATTCCACTAACATAAGACTTTGAAATCCTGCTTTGTTTAACATAAGACTTTGAAATCCTGTTTTGTTTAACATTTGAACATTGAAATAATTGCATTCCAATCACGGTTCATTCGTGTTTATATAATAGCAATTCTCGTGTTTATATAATTCCATTATATGTTTATTTTTTTGACAGATGTCATCGGAGTTGTTGTAAACATTGGACCTCGAGAGTTCCCGTCAAATTCACGTGAGGTTGCAATTATTGATGAAAGGTATAATATGGTTTTTCCTAAATATAAATGTTTAGCTACTTTATTGCGATTAGTGTACCAACAAGTTTGTGGTAGTTCTTTATACAAAATCCAACATAGAAAATATATGTAGTGATAAAATGGTATTAAAACACTACTATTGTTGCAGTGAGAATATACTATTTGTTGAAATATCAGAAAAATTACTTCTTCCACACACACATGAGCTCGTTGAAGTAGAGGCTACCAATGGAATAATGGTAGCCAATAAGCTGGAGGTTACCAATAAAAGTAAGCATCTTAAACCTTACAAAAAAATTATTATTCATTGCAATAAACGCTCAAAAGTTTTTATATTTTCATGTGTTCTTAATTACAGAAAATCCTTTGTGTTTCAAAACTTCCAATGACAGTTCATTGGTTTTTATGTTTAATACTCAGCACTGCCACATTGGGGTGTCGAGGGTAAGTATAATGTATCCCTCTCTTTTAATCAATTAAGTCATTTTTATTGACAATGCTAACTTTAAAGGATTTTTGTGTAGATGCTTTCAATTCTTTGAAGCATGATTTATATGTCCATGATCAAGTCAAGAACGCGCTTGCCCTAAGGACAGAGGAAAAGGCTAAATTTCGACCCTATGATGACTATCTAGAAGCTCTTTACGCCAGTACGCCTTCTCCGGTCTAATAGTTAAACACCGAGTTACCGACAGGGATGCTAAGTTCTACTCTTTCTCCTATGAGAGGGTCAAATTAACACTTACAAACGTTAAACATTATCCAATTTATCTTTAATCTTGGAATGTAATAATGAAATTTGTTGATATCGCATTTGGTTTTAATCTTGAGAAGTTCAAACATTGCGCCTCATTTGAGAGAATGTTGGTTTTGGGGAAATACTATGTTACTCTATGAATTCTTTTGCACCCAGTATGCAACCGGTTGTGTGATGGTTTGACCTATGTATTAATTTCAATTTCTTACTATGCTTTTGCTGTAAAATCTGTCTATGTATTAATTTCAATTCCCCCGAGTATGCAAATCTTTATTACGTGTAATTATTTTAATGGTTAATGATTATGCTCATGTGATGTGTCTAGCTTGATCGGATTTCTTTTGTACACATGTATAATTGTAAATAGATTTAGGTAGAATGGTTGGTCATATGTCTGACTCAGTGTTTACCTATATAGTATTATTATTATATTGTATCTCTATGACCAATATATAACTGTATACTATGTAACATTTTTTTCCTGCAATGAGTGGAAATGATTTAGGATCTCCCTATCAACCCTTTGAAATTCCGTGGCAACGCACGGGCCCTTAACTAGTATATTCATAAAGCATACATTTCCCATTGAGACTTTTCTCTCTTAAATTCCAGAAAAAAATTCAGCTCCCAATATTATTAATGACCTCAATCTATAGCTATATTTTTTTTTCCCGAGAAGATCTACAACTATATTTTGGAAGGATTCTCGTTCTCGTTCACATTCAACCATCCAACATTCAAGTAAGTAGAGCAGAGACTAGTATATACCGGCTCCCAGTACATCCAGACAAGTAGACAACGACAGCACGAGTACGCGACTGCAGACGAGGGCGACCGATGGAATCGGTCCACCACGCAGCCCGCGCGCCGGGCGCCTCCCTGCGGCTCGAGTCGCGCGCGCCCGACCGGGTCTTATCTGGCGCGATCCATCCATCCAGCCAGCCCTAGCACACAGCATCACAACTCACACCGCCCCGCGCCACGCAGCGACCGAGGCGACCGCCACGCGCGGCACACGTGGAGGCGTAGCAGCCTCCCCCTCCCCGCCGCGCCGCGGGGCGCGGGCTGCGTCGGGGTCGGGTGGTCCCGGTCTTTCCCGCTCTCCGGGCTGCGCGACCCGCCGTCGGTTTGGAGGTGCGGTGGTGCACGGGACGGATGGATAGGCGCGGGCGACGTCAGCCGCGGGACCACGTGTCAGCCTGCGAGCCCCCGCGTGCCAGCGAGCGTGCGAGGTGGCGAGGGGAGCGTGTTTCGCAATTCGCATATAACCCCCTGTTAACCACGAAAACGCACGGCGGGCCGGTTTGTTTGTTTTAGAGCTTTTTCACAGTTTTTTTCCCTCGAAACCAACATGCATTTTGTTAGGATGCACACTCTAACATCCATGCAACGTGCGTCAAAATGCGCGCGAAAAAAAGGAATTTACGTTCGTTGCTTCGTTATTCTCTCCACTTCAATTAAAGTCTAAAAAAAATTATTTTTACAAGACAAACACTTTAATATATTTTTTTTATTTTTGATCGTAGTGTTTCTTGTCAAAACTCTCAAAATCAATTTTATTTTTTTAACCTCTCTAAGAGTCCAATCGAAAGCTTACAATTTTTTAAATTATAATATACCGTTCCTTTTAGGCAGAATCAAACAATGTCAAGAAATAATAAGAGTATTTTTTCTTTGTCCTATGAAATCGCTTCGATTTCAAAATACAATACCAAATTAGAATATTTTTTGCCATCTTTAGAACATGGCACATCGCTGTAGAGTAGGTATATTATGGGATTGGAGAGTAAGTTTAGATGAACTGACGTTCATAGTCCATTAAATATCTGCTAGATATGTAACGGTGGCCTGTATATTCTCTCATATATTGTCTTACTTCAATGCTGTTAACCACAATCACACTTGTACCTCTTCATCGTAGCTGTAGGCAATTTCAATAGCACCGCTTGTCTCATTGGGCTTCCATCATGCATTGGACGGTGTGGTGTCATCTACCAGCACAAACCCTTCTTTTGTTGTAGTCATGGCCCAACCATTGCTTGCCTTCATTATTTTTTATTGGCTGCACCTTCTATATATGACTAGTGATGCTCTCTGCCTCTCATCATCTTTGTCGACTTGCTGTCCTCTTTGTAGGCTTGCCGCTCCCTTAAGGATCTAAGATTGATGTTTTGCGAAGTCCACGTGACCATGTTTCTTGAACAAACTGAAAATCAAGAATCCCCTTATTTCAATGGGCAAGTACATCCTCCTTTGAATATTTTGTTCCAAAATAAGCACAATAGGGATATGTTTCATAGAGAAAAGGCGAAACTAAACTCTTGCAAGCATGCATTTAAGGTTTTTTTTAATGCATAGTGCTCTTCCCAATTTATTTGCACATCTCTAAAGTTACCATGTTATACACTTAACATATGTTTCTAAAATCTAGCATTTTGAGAAAAAAAAATATTAAATTAGACAAATCGAGATTCAGATGCTTCTTAATGCATCACAAGTTTGGATTAAGTTTTTACATTACCAAACCATACCTTTAATCACCTTCCTCATGTGCACATTTGCAAAACCAAGCCCACGAAGTTTCGAAAACTCCGCAGCTCGCACGGCCGCGCGAGCACTCGTATTCCTATTGCAGGGAACGCACCTGCTCGCACGGGAGAAAACGAGGAAAGCCCCACGAGAACGCAACAGAAAAACCGAAAAAAGAGATCGAGGAGGAGACGCGAAGTAGAAAAGGAGGTCGGCCTAGCTAGCCGCCCCCACCAGAGCAGGCCACCACGCCCTCTCCTCCTCTCCTCTCCTCTCCTCTCTCTCTCTCTCTTCTCCCCCTTGCGCGGCGCGGAAGGCCAAGGGGAAGGAAGGAGGCTTCGAGATTTCCGCGGAACCCCCACGCCACCACCACCTCTTAGGCAGCACAGCCTCCCTTCTCCCTCCCTCCTCCACCAGACCGCCACCACCTCCTAATCCTAGGGTTTCGCCACCTCCGATCCGATCCGAGTGCCTGCCCGCCAGCCGCCGCCGCCGCCGCCGCATTCGAAGGTGTCGCCCAATCCGCTCTGAGGAATTCCCCTGCTTGTCCGTGGAATTGGGGGTCCCCGCTGCTGCTGGTTCCGGCGGGGATTTGGGGATTCTGGGGCGCGTGAGTTCGGTGGTTTGGGCGTGGTTGTCTCCTGATTGTGTCTCCTATGTATTGGGGATGTTGGTGATTTGGGGTTGGATTTTGGGGGATGGTTGAGATTGTTGTTCCTAGCGGGCCCTGGTTTCTCTGCTACTGGATTTGGCTCGGGATCCATGATCGAGATTGCTCGGTGAAGTTTTTGGTCCTAGGGATTTGTTTTTTTTGATTAGCCCGGATCAGGAATGGAGGCTTCTCTCGGGGAGATCTAGGTCTGCCTGTTCTACCGTTCTGTCTATATTGTATAGAGAAAAAACAAAAAGAGAGGGGGGAGTGGAGGGGAGTTTGGAGGCCATGGCGCTGAATTACTCGTCGTGCTCGTTCCTGGTGAACGACGAATGCGCTGGCATGATGCGGGGGTGTGGCTGCCGGTCGGAGGAGGCCTCGCCGCTCTCGTCCTGTGGGGCGAATTCCCTGTGGTGGGATGAGTTGGAGCTGGAGCTGGAGCTGGAGGAGTTTGACCCCGTGGATCTCTTGCCGACGGACCCCTTTGGGATGAACTTGGAGACCACCTTCACTGCGGCAATTGCCAGTTGCATTGGGGGCCTCACGGCCATGTCTGGTACTGGGCATTTTGGAAGCGGCGGCGGTGATGCCGTTTTTGCTGACCTGAGTTATTACTTGAACCAGTCGATTGCGTGCTATCCAGAGCCGCCGATTGGTGGCCATGTGGGAGTCTTTGATGACCCGTTTGGGTTTGGAGGCCTCCCTGGTGGTCTAGGTGCTGACATTTCTGCAGGATTGCCTCCCTGTGCATCCTGCTCACAGTTTATTGGGTTTGTGGAGGAAGCTTCTACCTCTGGCGATGCTGCATTGGCTTGCCATGATACAATTGATGCTGTTCCAGGAGAACTGCCTCCCCGTGCATCCTGCTCACAGTTTATTGGGTTTGTGGAGGACGCTTCTACCTCTGCCAATGTTGCATTGGCTTGCGATGATACAGTTGATGCTATTCTGGGAGAACTGCCTCCCCATGCATCCTGCTCGCAGTTTATTGGGTTTGTGGAGGATGCTTCTACCTCAGGCAATGCTGCATTGGCATGCCCTGATACAGTTGATGCTGTTCCTGTTCAGAAGGGAAGTGCTCCACATGAGGGAATGGTGTTCGCTCTTGGCTATCTTGGCCTCCGCGACATCCTCTCTGTTGAGATGGTGTGTAAGTCCTTACATCTGGCTGTCCGTAGTGACCCCTTACTGTGGAAGAGCATCCATATTGAACCTTGGCTGAGCAAGGATATATATGATGCTGATCTTCTATCTCTGACTCGAAAGTCCCAAGGCGCTTTGCAGTGTCTAGGCATTGTGGGCTGCATAAATATCACAGATCAGGGGTTGAAGGCTGTTTTGGAAAGTAATCCGAGGCTAACAAAGGTTAGTTATGGCCTGAATTCTCTTGCATGTCTTTTTAAGTTTAATTCAACTACTTGAAGTCTTGCAATAATACTTACCAAAAAAATATGTGTTCATTTTTGTAGTAATGTACTTTGTTTCTTACAAAATTCCTATCAATCCAATGTAAATGTCAATACCATTTAGTCTGTTACTGTCATGAAAATATTTGTACTTTAGCTTAAATTGGAGTATAATCTGGTTTGTTAGCTCTAGCTAGCTATGTAGTATTTACGGCCATGGGCATTCAGTCTAGAATTTTAGTGATACAATGATACTCAATGCTGTTGATTGCTTGTGTAAAAAAAAAAATGCTGTTGACTGCTTATATACGTTTTTGGAGCATGACTACTGTCTTAGTTTATCCTTTGTTTTTCTAGGTAATTGAACAGAAAGGGCTTATACATTTTTGTCTTCTAACTCATATTTTTACACAGTTGAGCATTACGGGCTGTGCGCGGTTAACCTTTGATGGTTTTATTGCCAATCTCAAATCATTTAATATGAAAGCGGTGGATGGTATTAAGAATCTCAGAGTTGGAAATCTCTTCAGTTTACCAAAAGAGCATTATGAAGAATTATTGTCCCTCTTGAACATAGACAAGATGCAGGAGGTGCACAGTCAGGAGCCACAATTCTTTCATGCTAATCATCTTTTATCAGATTGCAATGATGGATATGCTCTTGATATTCAGATGTGCCCTATTTGTCAGAACTACAAGCCTGTTTATGATTGCACAGCAGAGGGATGCAATGAGAGAATATCTGGCAAGTGCAGAGCTTGTGAAGTTTGCATCCTGAGATGTCTGCGGTGTGGGAGGTGTGTGAAAAATTTAGAGTATGAAGAGACATTCAGTTTGGACTGCCTCTGCTATTATTGTCAAGAGGATCCAGTGCCGTCTCTCTCAGAGAAATAGGAGTTGTCTCCATTTTATCCATTGGAAGAATACTATCACCATGATCACGGAGAAGCAACAGTCTATGCTCTCATTCATGCAGCCATCTTAACATTGTATTTCTACAGTCAAAAAGAACAAAAAAAAAGATAGTTTGCTATCCATGAAGGTGCCGCCATGTTGTGGCATACTACACTTGCAAGGAAAAAAAAAGTTAGTAAAATCCATCAAAAAGAAAAGGTGTTTTCACTACGGTTTCGCCAGTGATAAATAAGGTTGGTGTGCTGTACATTTCATTGATAACGTTTTGTGTTTTGCAACTGTGCGCACTCATTTGTTTCATATCAATGTTTTTAGGGATGTTTCTTCCTGACATTTGCAGCTGAAGAGTGCAGAAGTAGAGCGTCAGCATTAGGTGGGTTGCTTGATCCTGTATGTTCCTGGAATGCCAGATCGAAGATTAGCTTCTTTCTTCACCCCCCAAAAGAATAACTGCTGTATTTTTACTTCGTACACGTGTGTTGCCTAACAAATGTAATAGCAATAGTTTTAGTTCTGGGAGAATTGTGTGATGCGACCTGTGCCATTTACTTTCAAATAAATAAATGACCTCTAGACTACTATCTCTCGCACCTGGTGCTGCTTCATGTATTTGTTGCCGCTTCAGCTTCGTATTTGACCTATTGCGTGCTCTTAATGAGTCACCCTTGCTGCTAGATGGAATTTATTGTGACCTGATTATATGCTAAATCCGGTGCATGGCTGTCCCTCTAATATATATAGAGTAAATTCCTTGTGGCAATATATATAGTAAATTCTTTATTTGCCACTCAAAGTTAGGCTAATCACTGGTATGCCACCACCTTTTCCGAAATTCATTATCGAAATTCGTTATTTTACTTCGTCCTTATTTGCTACTTCCGTCAGTTGGCTGTGTCGGGACTGTCAAAGTGGCTTGGAAATGTCGTTTCTGCCCTTGTGTAATTGGACTGTTATAGTAACCCCTCATATATAAACCTGCAATTATCCCAAACTTTCCCCCAAACTTAATCTGTTAAGCACCCTGAGCCATCGTCATCAGGAGACTTGTGGCGGTCGACCTGTCGTCGCCATCGCCGAAGCACCGTTGGCGCCGAGGTGGCCGTCGTCGTCTCCAGTTTCCTCATTGCCGGAGTGCACCGCCGTGGCCTCTCTAGTGTCGCCTTCCGAGCCGCTAATGCCATCTGCGCCGCACCACCTCCGTGGCGCCGCTGTCGTTTTGCCAGCTGGTCGACAGATGCACTGCCACTGTCAGGCCTTCTTCGCCGCCGCCCTTCCTCGCTACCGCGTCGCCGTTTGCTCCGACGCCACCGGCAGCGCTGAGCCGCGACGCCGCCTGCTGTGTTGCTCGCTGACGCTACTGCTAGCCACGCCGCCCTTTGCTACCTCACCCCGCCGTCGCGCCAGCGCTGCCGGCGTAGCTCCTCCGTGCCACCGCGGCCCAGGCCGAGCCGAGCTCCGCCGCCGCCTTCCTCGCAGACAGGGGAGTCACCGACACAGTGTTGACGAGTGGGCCCGCTCAAGTGAGGGTACAACCGTCATTTGCACAAAGGGCGTGATTGGTAGCACGTATGCGCCCAGCCTGCACGCGCTCATACCGTTGACCAAGCAAAACCGGATGTTTGGTTGGCTGGCTTGTGCTACGCAGCCTGTATCTACGCATGCAACCTAGGCCATTTTTGCGTTGTGAGTCTGCATGAGCACATACGCAGCGTGCGGCCGTATCTGGCGGGCAGACTTCGTGTGTGCAAGCTGCCCGCATGCAGCCTACCAATCACGCCCTAACATGCCAATAGGCTTTAACGCCGCTCACGAGACGGCCAACTGACGGAAGTGGCAAATAAGGGACAAAGAAACCCCCGGTGGTAAATAAGGAACTTCAAAAAAGATGATGGCATACCAGGTATTCGTCTAACTTTGAGTGACAAATAAAAAATTAACTTATATATATATATATATATATATATATATAGAGAGAGAGAGAGAGAGAGTGTGTGATGCTATGGTCACCATGGTTGTGGAGGCGTTAGATTGCCTGCTAGCGAGTTTTGAAATTTGTGATCGAATTGACGATCTGAGCCGACCATCTCCTTTGTCTCATTGAAATCTCACTCTGAAACAAAATTTCACATTTTTTGATTTTTTACTATTTATTTCGTATTTTGAAAATCCATGATCTAATTAGTTGTGGACCGTCCAATAATCCCGGATTTCAAAAATACGAAATAAATAGTAAAAAATCAAAAAATGTAAAATTTTGTCAGAAGTGAGATTTCATGAGACGGCGAGATGGTCGGTTCGATCACAAATTCGATCATGGATTTCTGAACAAGCCGCAATGACGGAACGATCCGTCACCATGCATGACAAAGCCCAGCTCTATATATATATATATATAGAGTGATGCTATGGTCACCATGGTGACAGACAGTTCAATCACCGCGGCTTTTTTGAAATTGGTGATCGAATTCGACGATCCGGCAATCCATCTTCGCCTCACTGAAATCTCACTTTTGATTTTTTTACTATTTATTTCATATTTTTGAAAATCCATGATCTAATTAGTTGTGGACCATCCAATAATCCCGGATTTCAAAAATACGAAAAAAAAGTAAAAAAAATCAAAAAATGTGAAATTTTGTCGGTAGTGAGATTTCAGTGAGACGAAGGAGATGGACGGTTCGGATCGTTGAATTCGATCACGGATTTTGCGAACAAGCCGCGGCTGACAATAGCTCAACTCTCTCTCTCTCTCTCTCTATATATATATATATATAGGAATAACATAAGGCTCCATGGAGCCTAGGCTTCATGATTCATTACCGCCAGATGTTTTTTGAGATTCGTGTTGTTTTGTTATTATACTTTCATATACTCACCGAAGAAAATATTTGAGACATCAAACTTCGAAAAAAGTTGAATTGAACTTCAGTTTGAACTACATTTAACTATACTTCAAATTAGTTCAAACCAAACTTCAAACTAGTTTAAACTGAGTTCAAATTTAATTTTTTTGGAGTTTCATATCTGAAATACTTTTTTTAGTGGATATATAAAGATATACACGTCAAACATCACGAATCTCAATGCACATCATAGGTTTTTGAATCATGGAGCGTAGGCTCCATGGAGCCCCAAACTGGCTTCCTATATATAGGAATAATATATATATATTATGCGCGTGTGTGTGAGAATCACGCTTTGCAAGTTGCAAACTTGCAACCACTGGCGTATGTCCTCTTCTGCTACCAACTGTCAAAAAGACAACTCCAGGTGAACAAAACCAAGGCGATCTGCAGACTGAGGTGTAGCTCAGCACTGTGAGGCTTGCCGCTGTGAGGACGTTCCCGTACATGTTTGAGGCTTGGTCTCAGCACTGGTGTCGCATTTTTCTATGTTGTACCCATTAAAAAACCCAAGACGATCTTTTGTCAAAATAAAAATAGCTCTAGGTAAACAAAAAAATTTCTCTCACATGTGGACTGAGTTTTGAGCCCTTTCTGGCGATGGAAAATGAAAATTGGAGCTTCAGTTTATCTTATTTGCTTATAAGCTGAACTTTAAGTGCTTCTTGAGATAACAAAATCCGGTGCATTTCATTTGAGTTATTTATGAGAGTTTTCAACGAAGCTTCAGAGAAAAAAAAGAACGAACTGCAAAAGTCAAAACATTTAACTTTTCGATTCGAAAATATGTAGATAAAATAAGAAGAGAAGTCGAAGAGAACAACTCTCCTAATCCTGTTGCTCGCTATTGCCAGTCTAATTATTTTTCTGAACGAATATTGCCAGTCTAATTATAGATTCGCGCAAAATCGACCAAGCGAAGGCACGTAAGCTCGCTATAACCGTAGGCTTGCGAAGCAGTCGCTAACTTTACCGTGTACACAGGTTACCGGTCAACTGGACTTCCTGATCTGAACAGGTCGGTCGCACCAAGTGTATCTGACCGGGTTAGGTCCTGACCGCTTGCTTGCCCCACAGGTTAAGGCAAAGCAACGCAAGGAAAGCTTGAGAAGCAACCGGCAGGTCGATTTGGGAAGGAGTAGTAATCCACTTCGACATCCAGGAAAGGAAAATCATGGAAGCAAGCAACGACCTGTCTCTGATTGCTTCGCTGCTTCTTCGCGTACAAGAGAAAGTAAAGGCCAACTCAGCATTGTATATGTTGC
Source organism: Olyra latifolia (assembly GCA_036346145.1). Classification (NCBI taxonomy): domain Eukaryota; kingdom Viridiplantae; phylum Streptophyta; class Magnoliopsida; order Poales; family Poaceae; genus Olyra; species Olyra latifolia. The sequence goes on from CM070526.1 coordinate 21,145,495, forward strand.
TACGATGGGCGGAAGGCAGGAAGCCCCTGGTGCTAGGTAACCAGCATCCAGTTTGGAATTCTTGTGGTACAGAGAGAAATAAAGAAAAGGGAAGAAGAGTAAGCCAACTACAAAAGGGAACAACAGAGAAGAACTCCAAAAGGAATCTGCTCCTACCACACCACCAAAACAACAGCCTATCCAGTTTAGGACTGACGAGAGAAAAAAAACAACTCAGAGCAAAAGATACATCCTCAGAACGCTTGCAGACTTTTTTTTTTTTTTCGCTTATCCGCCTGATGCATTGCCACCAGCTTAGCTTCAGTAGTTTGTGTAAACCTGAAGAACATGTTGAATGATGAATGATCACAAGTGACAAGATATATCACAGAAAATTATATCCAGTAGTTTGAGCAAATGCAAATGCTGCGAATCTAAAGAATACACAGAATCATCAAAGATCAAAGGGATGCCACAGAAGATTATACAATTGTCGGGCGAATGGGATGGCCCGGCCATTAATGATTTAATTTTGAAGAATATAATCAGAGTCAGTGTACAACCAATTGACAGGATTACAATTACTCATGGGAAGAATTCAACATGACCACCAACATCCATACACAGCAGCTTGGCTTCAGTAGCCAATTTCCTGCTCTTAACTATCACCAGATTTGTGAGCCGGTGCTTGGGCTGCGGTTCGAAGGATATCGCCTCGGTGTCCTTCCCCAGCAGCACCAGCTCCCGCGCAGGCATCACATTGCCCCACCAGAAATCACGCAGGACATCGTGGATGAGCTCCCAATACGTGCGATCTCGGGGCACTCGGAACAGGCTGCTCCCATTGGGAGTCCAGCAGTAGAAGTCAACCCAGTCTCTGCCCATGATCTCCATCAAGCCCTGCACCTGCGGCATGTAGTAGAATGGCATGGCACGCCATGGCAGCGCGAGCTCAGGCTTACCCTTATTGAACGGACACTTGACTTCCAGGATCCCGCCTTCAGGGTCACACCCAAGAATACCATCAGGTGAGGCTCCAAGCCACCCAGAGTTGGCCTCGGTGTGCACAGCGAAGCCAAGGGAACCCACTGACCGTCCTGTGATGTTTGTGTACTGCTCTATGGCTATTCTTTCATGAAGGGTTCCCCAGTCCATGGCAGACCTGGCTGCATCCGCCAACTTGGTTTCTGTTGGTCCAAAGACTTTCTCATTCCATAGCTCCGACCGTCTGTTGCCAGCCCAGAAGCCAATGGCAGTGCTGAAGGTGCTTGTGGTGAGCTTGTCCTTGCGGAGAGCAAACCATTCCTCCGACCTTTGAGCTACACCAGAAGAGGTGAGCTGGGAGGACACCATGAGAGCTGAAGATGGTGAGAGAGAGAGTAGTGATTGCCGGTTATAGATCTGCACCAATGAACTTGAGCAGCTGCGAGGAATATAGCCTTCAAAGCTTTGTCTTGATAGCAAGGATGCAGATGGAGTTAAACGCACATGAGGAATAGAGCAAAAGGCTGTTGGAATTGGCCGGAGTGTCCTAAACAAATAAGGAACTGTTTAATGGTTAGACAACACCTTAAATGATGATGATGTTTGGATAGGTATGGGATATCTGGGAAAGCATAAAGGGAGTGCTCAACAAGAATGGTTAACCTCTGCACATGCAGTACATGACAAAGTTATGCTTCTTTTATATAAAGAACTTGCTTCACTTCTTGAATAAAGCATGGAAGAATATTGCAAGCAACTAACAAGGGTTTATTCCTTACCTGATTTTAGGAAGCAGACTTGGTTGGGACAAGTAAAAATTTGGGCAAAGAGCTAGCTAAAGAGATCCCAACCTCTCAAGCAATGTGGTATAGTGTATACTACAAAGAAGCAAACTCCAGGAAGTTGAAAATGACAACCTGCAAATTGCTCAAATCTCCCAACCAGATAAGAAAGCATAAAGATGACCCTTCATTTTTTCAAGTTACATGGGTGTAACATATTGACATCTATCACATACTTGATACTTAAGTCTATTTTCATCATGAGATCAACCACCAGCCCACCATACTGTGCCATTCTATACCCTCTTCAGTGCAGCCACGGTGATGAAAAGCTAAAGTTAAATCACATAGCTAGATTACTGATAAGTATAGTTCCAGGCATGACAACAAATATATAAGACAACACAAACAATTTGTTGAAGGGAAGCAAGGCTATGAGCCTTATAAATCAGTTGAACACCACTTGCGTAACTTTCAGAAAACAAAATCAAGTATCTTGCAAATCCTTCACATTTCCCTCTTGTAGTTATACCTCTAAAATCTACACTCCTTTCTATCTTCCCAATTCCCATTGTACACGCTCCACAATCAATGCCAAGAGTGACCTTTGCCCCCCTTGAAGCATAAGCCAAGATTCAACTGCTCCAAATGTACCCTAAGTCCTCACAATTTTTTTTTGCATAAGGGAGATGGTCCCATTTCCATTACCACGCAACGGACCTAACCAAGCAATTATTTGATAATTTGGTTTCATTCCATACTGGTTAGATTTAGAGTTGCGACCTACTGCCATTCTTCAACATTCACTTGAATGTCCCTCCTGTGTCACCAAAATACCAATATGCGGTCCTAATTCCTAAACCCTAGTACCACACCAGGCACCATGCCCAAACAGCCATTAAAGAAACCACATACAAAACAACCACCAACCATTAGCTAGCGGAGGTGAAGAGGGAACCAAGAAAGGATCCAGTTTTAGTACCGGAAGCGGCGCGACAGGCGGCGGCGGACACCGCCGAGCGCGGCAGCGGCGTCCGGGTGGCCGCGGACGCGGGCGGCGCGCGGAGGCCGGCGTCCTGCGGAGGCCGGCTCCTCTGCGGCATATGGCCGAACACATGGCGGGCGTCCAGCACAGTGGCGCGGCGGCGGGAGCAGCAGTGATACGGTGGTGATGTTACCGCCGCCGCTCTCATGCTGTCTCAGTGTCTCTACTTCGTGGGCTTTATTTTGGGCTCTCGGCATATATAGGAGCAGGTAGGGTTCTTCTCTCTTTTTATGTCACCTGCATTCAGGGTTTTAAAACCCGTTTCGAAACCCGAAACCACCAGTTGACCGGACCGGTTTTCTGCCAAAAACTGATATAAACCGGTGAAAACTGTTTAAATTCAAATTTAAAATTTGCAAACCCGGCGGACAGTTTTTCACTTGTTTCCTATGGTTTTGGTGGTTAACCGTCGGTTTCTAGCGGTTTACTGTCTTTAAACCCAAATGTTCTAAAAAATACAATTCCACTCCATTTCTTTGCAAAAATGACCATGAAAACGATGTCAATTTAATTTTTTGCTTTGTACAAAATGTTCTAAAAAACTCCTAGTTTTTTTTAAAGATTTTTTGAATTCTCTCAAATTTTTAAATTCAAAATTTGAATTTAGGCCGGGCAAAAACCAGTGGTTTTTTAAGCCGGCCCCCACCGGTTTAGCGGTTAACCGGCGGTTTTTACCGGTTTGCAAACCCTACCTGCATCTAACCCATGTAACTCATTTTATGTCCCTACATCTAACCCATGAGTCCATAAACAGAGTTAATTACAAGAATATTTACGAATTTCAAATAACTGCGATAAGGTTCGTCTGAGTGGAGATTAATGGTGTTTGATGTTACTTAATTAGTTGGTGTTATTTAGCAGGTCCTTCTTGTACCTTAGTGGTTCTGTTCATTTATAGGTTCTGGTTTTTTATCCTCGGAAGACTTATTGTTGGATGTAATGTATAGCTAATATCTGAAGAACAAGAAAATAAAACTAGATTGCAAACTACTGTAACGGCAAACTTCATGGTGCATAGCTAGATGTTTCATTTTCTGTCTGGACATCCAACTAAGGGCATTTCTAGTGGACGCTCTAAAATCAGACCTCTATATATCCTGATTATCCTCCTCTAAATCATTACTCGCTCTCTATATTTCAATCCTTTATGGCAGAACCTCTATCCAAAGAAACTATAGATGTTGATATAGAGAGACTCTAAATTTAGAGGCTAGAAGAGAGAACTCCAAATTTAGAAACTAAGATATAGACTTTACTGGAAAACAAGAGACTCTAAATATAGAGAAGATTATGTTTTAGAGGCTCTGCTGGAGATACTCTAATGCCTAGGCTGTATACATCTATCATGTAGAGGCTAGAATTCATTTTTCATTATCTAATAATAATCCAACTAACGCCAAATTTTGGATATTTGTAAAATAAGAAGGATGCATAGCTAGATGTTTCATTTTCTGTCTGGACAAAACAAGTGTTTCAAACGTTTCCAAAACATGTGTTCATCAGTTATTTGAAGAAGTTTAAGTACATACGAGCAATGTTTTGCAAGAACAAACAAAATGTTTCACATTGGCAAATAAAATGTTTTATATATTTTTTAGTGTGTTTTACGGGAGCAATCAAAATGTTTCATATATTTATTAATGATGTTCCAGACATACACGAGTAATGTTTCAGAACAAATGAACGAAATATCTTCTCGTTTAGCTCGTTCCAATGGAGTGTATGACCACCACGGTGGCCCAATGAGCTGTCCACACCACGCCGCTGCCATCGCTGTCATTGCCGCCACCGAGCTAAGAGAGACAACACTGAGGGGAGGTCGTTGGATCCAGGGAGGAGCTTGCCAGAGCATATAGTCATCACCTCCAAGCATGGTTGCATCATAATCCCTGAGCTCAGTGTCATTGTAGCTTGCGCTAGGGAGAGCCATCAGCTACGAGAGACGAAGCCAAGGGAGGTCGTTGGATTTGGGGGAGGAGCTCACCAACGCTAGGCTACACAGAGAGAGAGAGAGAGAGAGAGAGAGAGAGAGAGAGAGAGAGAGAGATGGTGGGAGGAGCAGGGAAGGACGGGCGAGCAGGAAGAGGTATGGCGCAGTGACGAGAGGAGCGGGGAAGGACAGGTGAGTGATAGAAGACAGTGAGGGACAGAGGAAGAGATAAGGAGGATTAATGTGTGATAAGGAAATTGGGATGTGTTGTGGATGACATCCAATCTAATGGACGTAGCTATGCGTCAGATGTCCAACACGATACGTTTCATCGGACGCACGTCCAAGCCGTTGAATTTGGCTAGTTGAATAACGATCGTCCGCCAATGAAACATCACCACCATGATGTCGGAACAAAGCTAACAACTCAAGGAAACATATGTCGGGGCAAGACCTACAGGACGCAAACTGCGTAGTCTTCCTCGAGGAGCTCACGTGACAAACTTGCTAAAAAAATTACACACCATATTGGGAACATCGTTAAAGCAACAATGAAACATCGTTGAAGTACTAGTGAAATATTTGTCGTTAACATGCAAAATAGCTTTTCAGCAGTTATTTAAAAATGTTTCAATCAATATGAGCAATGTTTCACAGAGAAAAAAAATGTTTTAAGAATTTTTTAGGTGTTTCACTAGAGCAAATAGAATATTTCACGAGGACAAACACAATATTTCATAAGATCAAACTGATGCGGCCCACATGCACGCGGTCCAGTCACTAATTTCATTTTTTTTTTTGTTTTCGATGCTTTTTAATTCAAATGTTGCAGTAGCATTTTCTCCTCCCTTGTTTTTTATTTTCTTCCAACTGTTTGCAACTGTGACCTCGGTCGATGGACTTTTGCCCAGGCCGAGCTGACCCTGGATATGCTACCCATCCAAGACTCTGCCTCCTCTACGTTTGCTCCTTGATCTCAATTTCAACTGCTGTAGGTAGAATTCCAAACCAAATCCACTTCTATCTTTAGATATCATCCCAATCAAACTTGGTTACAAAGGTATCTCATCTAAATTTGACCTGTTGCCAAAATCCATCTCTAAACCCCACATATCAAAACTTCCAAACCGATCTGCAACACTTCCAAAAACCCATATATGGTTGCGTCTAAGCCAATCTCGCCAAGTTCCTCCTTCTTGTTGCTGTTCATCGTCCATGGAGTCAAGATCGGTAAGAGAAAGGTAAAACCGAACCGTGTAAGCCGTCACTGCCCTCGTGCTGTGGCCGTTTTGCCACACTATTGCCGCGGTGCAGATGCACCGCTGCCACGACGCGGCATGCCGCTGGCCACGACTCCGTGTTGCTCCACCGCCGGGGCAAGCCACCCTGCCTTGGCTGTACCACCGCCACATGGGCGCATGTCGCCATCGCACACGTTGTTTAAGCCGCGCCGCACCGTCCACCATCGAGCCATCGTCGGGCTTGCATTGCCGCAGCCCGAGCCCCCCTCTCCTTCCTCTCTCCTATACTCCCTCTCTCTCTCTCTGGTTCCCTCTCTCTATCCTACCTCCCTCTCCATCTCTTTTTCAATTTGATTGCCGCAGCCACTCAAGCCAGCTTTATCCTCTCAGTTGCCAGGCCGACCTGCTACAGTTCAAGGCTGCCGCTACAGTAAATTTTCCTTTTCCTAAATTTTAGTGAATAGTGTTCCTTCACTATTTTGCTGTGAATTCATCCTAACTCCAAATCCAGCGATTCTAATTTCTAAAAATCTAGAAAAAATCATATCCAGTTATAGTAATTTTTATATAATTTTTAAATTCGTTTACTGTTTCTAGTATTTATTGTCGTTTCCTTGTTTTGCATGCGATAGACCACGTGGGCAATGAAGGAGAATGCCTCGATGCTGCCGATGTCCCGCAAGTTCAGAAAGAGCAGAAAGACGAGTCTTTCCCCTAGAATCCTAATTTTTTAGATTTTGCCAAAATTGCTATTTAATTAACTTATGCGTATTTGACATAGTGATTCCTAGCGCACATCGTTTATTTACATGGTATCCATCCAATATCATGACAAACCCTAGAACAATATTATTATGTAATTTACTACTGTTTTTAATTATTAGTTGGATTAGCATTGCTTAGATAGCCAACAGGGAGTGATTCCCACTTATATGATCATCATTAAACATTTTAATATGAGAATGTGGAGTATCTGAGTATGAAACATGAGAAACTGGGTTTATGGTGGGATTGTTCACTCATTAATTACAATTTAACCAACTAATAATTTGACTTGGAGTGGGTGACTTAAGTCGACGCTCTGGTTCGTAAGGACCGATAATCGTGATGGATTTAACTGAGAATTTCTCATGTGACCGCAAGCCCGGTATGGGACAGGGCTGATCTAAAGGAAGAGTAACGTCGGGTTTGTCACCGTACTTGCACCGTAGGTGAGGTCCCGAGGGATGCGTCATCGTCGGTGTATAGACCGGTGGATTGAACTTCGGGGTACTTGTGTGTAATATCAGGTATGGTCGAAACCCTCGGGGAACTTGTGTGAATATCAGGTATGACTGTGACAAGTTTAAGGTTAGACTTCTAATAGATTTTGTTATGATGCTATCCAATGAGAGAGTATCTTATCTTACGAGAAAAACGTAAAAACTCTGCAGAGTGTAAACCCATTCGAATGGCCGTGCTCCTGGTTATGAGCATCTTGGTGGTTTTTTATATCGTAGTTATAGTTTAATTAATTTGATTTGAGTAAGGTTTTTTCGGCAGTGTGCCATTACTAGATGATTCATGATGAATGAGAATGAGAACTATATTGAGACTATGAGAACTTAAGATATGAGACATTGATATTGAGAATTTTTCCATGTTTATGTTATTGTTAAGATTAATCATAAGAACTGCTATTTTTAATTTAAGTTTTGTTAAATGCTTTTGTACTTCTAAGTTAAAAGTTTTTATGCAAATGAGCCCTTATCTTTTTTAGGATGAGCCTAACCTGGACGTTCCCAAGAAAGACTTGCTAGCATTCGCGTGCTAATCCCGTCTTTCATTCGAGGCTGTTTATTTCACAAGCAGGTCAGGACCGTGAGGATACGTAGGAACGTTGGAATTTTTTTGAAAGGTGATCCGGAATACTAGAAGCTTCCCCAGTCAGTTTGCATATGGCTGATGATGGGTCTACTTAGTTGTTTATTTGGTTCTTCTGATGCTATAGTATGTGGTAATAATTGCTTCGCTGCACTCTGATTTATTTTATTAGTTAATGCAGTTTGGTGTTGATACTTTATTTATATTTTACTGTGAGGGTATGTGCTTGATTCTTGGGACGCGTACTGTTAACACGGAGGGGTTCGGTTTAGTAAAACCGGGTCCCGACACAAAGGCGCAATACCAAAATGCTTCATAATAGCAAACCGAATGTTTCGTAAGAAGAAACAAAATGTTTAAGATATACATGTGCAATGTTTCATGCTAAATCAACGATGCATCTTCTCTAATTACCTCGGTAGTAGGAGAAAGCCGCCAGTGGTTTCGTGAGAAGCTGGTAGCAAGAGGCCAAGCTCGGCCTCTTTGAAAACTTCATCCTATTTCTTTCTCCCAAAAAACCCTAGGTCTTGCGTGAACAATTTTTTCCCAAAATACAAGTGGACTAACCTTGTAGTGAGACCGTGTTGTCGTCTCCAACTCCGATTTGCTCTGCCCGCCGGTGATATCGAGACGCGAAGACAGGGTCTCCAATAGCAACAACCTAGTCTCCCGTAAGGAAATGAGCCGCAGGAGCAAGATAGCGGTCACATGTTCTCACACGTAACTCGTTTTGGGCAGCATTAATGGGCCGTGGGCCACAAAGGGTTAGCGTCTGAACGATTGCATTGTGCCGGATTCTAGGATAGTAGCATTTCCGCAATCTGGCGGTCAGGTCGTCCTAGATGATCGTCACTCGATCCATATCCTATGCCGTTTGGTGGAGCCAAAAACAAACGGCATGGGTGAACAGCCAAGGAGCAAGGCCTAACCATACGATTACTGTAGTCATCAACTGTTCACTACTATAGCTGTGCTGTTTTGGACTGGTAACTTCTACAACCTGGTCCGCTCTTTTCAGATCGGACGTCCAATATTGATCAAAGCCATGATCACTCCCGAGCCATGTTTGTTAAGAAAGCCCTATACAAATAATATGCCTATATTAATTATTATTAGAAAAAGTGCCAACTTAGTCCCCGAACTATCGTGCTTGAGCCAAGTTGGTCCTTGTGGTATAAAACAAGGGTGAAGTTGGTTATCCAAACCATCCCAATTTGGTCTCTTAACCGGTCAAACCCGTCTTCCAAGTGGTTTTAGGTGACTTGGATGCAGAAGTGGAAAATGAGTTGGCCACCACCTTAGTGATGTCATGATCCATTCTTTTTTTTTCTTCTTCCTTTCTTTCCTTTACTTTCTTTTCTTCTTCTCCCTTTCTCCCTTCATTTGAATCACGCACGCCTCCTTCTTCATCCTAACACGCACGGGCGAACCACCCCGCCACTCCTCCTTCCTAGCAAAGTCTCTACTGCCACTCCTCGCCGTGCCACCTAGCCTCCAGCACCACCTCCATGGCCTCCTGTGCTACCTCCATGCCGCTCGCTCGCCTCTATGTCCTGCAGCCTCTAGCGTCACCTGCCATATTTAGGGAGGGAGCATCAAATTTAGGGAGGACAGCCCCGTGCTCTCCTTTACTCTCTCTCTCTCATCTCGGGTAGCCGCCTCTGCTCCATCTCCACAATCCTCCACCTTGCCCTCCTGCTCCACCCTCCTCCTTTGTTCTACCATGTCGCGACAGCCTCTCCTCCTCTGCACCATGCTTTGCTGCCTTCGAGCACCCTCCTTCAGCCGCCTGTGCCCTGTAGCCTCCTCTTAGACTGGCGAGACCCCGTGGTTAGTCTACATGTGACGGTTGGGGAGGGGGAAAGGCAGAGAGCGAAAGAGAGAAAAATAGAGAGATAGAGAGAGATAAACTATGCCATGTCAGCATTTACTTGTGAGTGCAGCTCGGCATGCAAGCATGCAAAATTGGCTATGTATACGTCCACGTCACCCAAAACCGCCCTCAAGGATTTGACCGATCAAGTGACTAAGTCGGCGCGGTTTGGAAACGGCAGGACCAATCACATCAGATTTATATCATAGGGACCAATTTAACTCAACCATAAAAGTCGACAAACCGACACTTTTTCACATCATTACCATGTGAATCCTCGGTTCGCCTCGACCCAAGGATAAAAGCCCAGAATTCAGATAAGGCCCACTGAGTCAACATGACCCCGCCGCCTCCGGCCTCTCACGTTCAGAATACGATGCTCATGCCCCCGCCGGCCGCCGCCCAGCACATCATAAAAAGCCACCCCGCGCATAGAACTCCCACCAAAGCATGCCGCAGCAGCGAGGAGGAAGCGATCGGAATCCGGAAGCAAAGGCAATGGAGCACGGCGGACGCCAACGATGGTATGTCCTGCTCACGCGGGGTTCCAGGTTGCTGCATTCCGTGGGTTTTATAATCCCTCTGATCGGTCTGGGGTTTTCGCCGCAAATTGCCCCGGGGCGCAGTCGGAGTCCGCAGGGAAGGCGGACGCGTGCGCCGGCTGCCCCAACCAGCAGATCTGCGCCACCGCGCCCAAGGGACCCGACCCCGGTAACCCACCCTGCCCTGCCCTAAACGCGCCGCCGTTTCCCGTGTAATCCCTGCGACTTGGCGCGATCGCTCCATGCTTACTTGCTTAGCTTTCTGATGGTGTGCACAGAAGATGTATGGTGTGCGCAGATGATGCTACAATTTTGTAGTCACTAACTCAAAAGTCTCAAACCCCGCGAGCAAAGCTTCACGCTTTCGGTGTATATGGGTTTTTAGGACATCTGAGTGATTGGGCCGTGAATTCTAGGTTGCTGAAGAAGTTTCGAGTTTAGGATGTAGTATGAGCTATGAAACAAAATAATGATCAGGTATGGATTAGGGAAATATATGAGTTGCCTGATAGGTTCCTGTTTGCCAACCTGTTGAAGCTTTGGTTACTGGTTAGTGGTTAATTACTTGATTTCTCACAACTGTAGTTATTAATATGCTCGACAATGTGGGTATCCTTGTAATAAGATCTGCCCAAGCTTCATGCAATGCTTAGGTTCCTCACCCCGACCCAATTCGATCTCTGGAAAAAGCGTTAAGAGATTTTAAATGATCAAGTACTTAGAAGAACTTACAGGTGTAGTTAGCTTCTCATACATGTGCATATAAACTAAAGCAATGTGATGGTTAATTGTGTGCATAAATTAATGGGCGATGTTGCTAATAAAGGCATATGTGAATTTTAACCTAGCTATATGGATTTTGGGGTCCCAGAAGTTATTTGTGATTTTTTTTGTGTGACTGAACATCATATGTACATTTTAGCATGATTGTTCTTGTAATATGTAATCACTATCCCAAGCGATTTTCAAGTTGTGATGCTTACCAGCATATCCATAATATCTAGGTGCTCTCTGTTATTTATCATATTTTATTTATTATTGGCGAGGCAATCTTAAATTGGATCATTTTATTTTCAGACTTGCCTGCCATCATTGAGTGAATGAATACTGTGAAACATAAGATACTGGTGTTATCTGGGAAGGGTGGTGTCGGGAAGAGTACCTTTTCCGCCCAGCTCGCATTTGCCCTTGCTGAGATGGACTATGAGGTTGGCCTTCTTGACATAGATATATGCGGACCTAGCATCCCAAAAATCTCCAGTGTATGTTGATTCTAACCTTGGTGTCATGTCAGTTGGCTTGCTGCTGGCAAACTCAGATGACGCTGCTATATGGAGGGGTCCCAAAAAGTCTAGTCTCATCAGACAATTCGTAAAGGATGTTGATTGGGGGGAGATCGACTATCTTGTTGTGGATACTCCTCCAGGAACGTCAGATGAACAGATTACAATTGTGCAGAGCCTCCAGGCTGCAGGAATCGATGGTGCAATCATTGTCACCACCCCGCAGGAAGTTTCTCTAATCGATGTGAGGAAGGAGATAAATTTTTGCAAGACGGTTGGTGTTCCAATCCTGGGTGTTGTCGAGAATATGAGCGGCTTGAGGCAGGGAGTTTCTGATTTGAAATTTGTGAAGCCAACTGAGGCAGGTGAGACAGATGCTACAGAGTGGGCACTGAACTAATTAAGGAAAAAGCTCCCGATCTTTTGTCAGTGGTCGCATGCTGTAAAAGCATCTTCAATGGTGTTGGTTATAAGAAAGTGCTATGTCATTTATAGATAGTAAATAGCCAACCTCTCCAATGGTGCTAGTTATAACATTGCCTCTAACATTAATTTGGACCCACATGTAATAGCGTGCATTCACCTTGTAATCCGCTATAGCCTGGCTCTTAGCTAAAAGCATCTCCAATGGTACAGTCAACCACTAGCTATAAGAAATAGACATATCATCTATAGATAGCATATAACCAACCTCTCCAATAAACTAGCTATAACATGGTCTATAAAATTATTATGACTCCACATGTAATAGAGGGCATGCATCTTGGAATCAGTTATAGACTGACTATAAGTTAGTAGATAGTCTTTATCTCTCTTCTCCTTAACTCTTCTTTACATAAACAAAAATGCTGAGTTAGCATCCTTATAGCTAGCTGACTAAGCACCATTGGAGATGCTCTAAGAGACAGCCTCTATCTCTCTCATCTTCTCTCCTCCACATAAGCAAAAAGCTGATGTGGATTTCTTATAGCCAGCTGAGGTGTCCCTATTGAAGATGTTGTAAGGTGTTTGATAGCAGTAAAGGCGGTGCTGAGAGGATGTGCCATAAAATAGGGGTCCCTTTTCTTGGGAAGGTGCCCATGGATCCGCAGCTCGGCTAGGCGGCAGAGGAAGGGAGATCATGCTTCACTGATCACAAGCGCAGCGCAGGTGCTCCAGCTCTTAAAGGCATAATCAAGATGCTGATCTAGAAACAGTAACAAGACAATGCAAACGATGGCCCATGAGATGACGTCAGGAGTGTTTTACACTTTATGCAATCTTGCCTTTGCATTACTTTTTTCTTGTCGCGTGCAAAGTCGGCTAGATTTCGCAGTGCTGTGTCCTAATACAGTAGCCTGTAGGAACTGAGAGACGCTAGTTTGCAAATCGGAATCTTCAGTAGTTCAGTGTATGGTCAATGCTTCAACCTTAGTTTTGTGTGTGAACTTGGTTATTCAACTGGGCAAGCTATATGTTGGCAACCTTTGTTGTGCCAGGCCCTCTATCTTGCTCCAGGAAATTGCTAATGAGTAGTGATCATTGAACAGTACAAAGTTACTGGTTGGTTCTGCCAAATTGACCCAACAAAATTTCATCCATATCAGCTGTTTATCCTAGTCTTGGCTTTGCTCTGGTCATCATCAACTCTTGCATTTCATCATCTCGCTGTCAGCTCATCTTGCAAATGCAGTTGGAAATAAAGCATTCCCAGCATCAACGTTACCAATACCAGCTCAGCCAGCGTTATGCAGGTGTAATAACGTTCCAACATTGACAATGTTCATGTACTGAAACATGCATTTTTATTTCACATCGTGGCAGTAATATCTCAATAAGAATATTATTACAACACCGGCATGTAGTCGACGGTACAGCGAAAATATGCAACATATATATATCCGCAATAATAGTATAGGGCATTCTTCCTAGCTAACCAATATCTATGAGGGAGGGCTATGGAAACAAGCATGCTATGCAAGGGTGGGTGGTACCCATATGTAACCAGGGGTCTGCACATATCCAACTTTCTCGCTCAGTTCATCGGCTTCCTTGGGGCCTCGGCTGCCCGGTTGGTATGGAATAGCCTTCAGCTTTCCTTCATCGATATCGTGCAGCAATGGAGTGAAGATCTGCCAGGCAGCCTGAAACCATCGGATACATTGTTAGGGAGGCAATGAAAATGGAAGAGTCCATTAGAAAAAAAAAACCAAAACAAAAAACCCCCTTCAAAGAAAACTAGGAATGGTGGTGGCACATGACCTTTAGTTCATCTCGGCGAACAAAGTGTTGTTGATCTCCTCTTATTCTGTGGAAACATGGATGTCAATCGTTGCAGTGATGACAGAAATACAGATTTATATAGAGCAAAGAGTGTTATGGAAACATGGCATGAAATATGCAGAACTATGTGTGTGCCTAAGGAATGAACGGAATAGAACCTACGTATCCAAAATGAGGCGTTCATATGCCTCTGGAATTTTGACATTTTGGTACCGCATCCCATATGACAGATCAAGCTCACTCTGTTCAGTAGCCATTTCCAATCCAGGTTTCTTGACCTGCACGAATTCACGTAGCATTTAAATACTATATTAGCAATTCCACTGCACTCAAAATTTCAATGGAGAAGAAATATTAGTCATCACATAAGTGGCTGGACTTACGGTTAGTTTCATGTACATGGCTTCTGATGGCTGGAGGCGTATGACAAACTCATTTCTCCCTTGCTTCTTACCTTCAACAGTTATATTTAATTCAGTTATCAGGTCACAAATCTTTACGTAGACAAACAAAAAAAAACATATTGACCAAACTGACGATATCAACAGAAAAAAATATAAGAAAGAGAGGCATTTCACAAAGCTAAAAAAAAGAAGAAGTGTCAAAGTTTGGATTCTTTTTGGCGTTCAACAAACAGAAGGACCATCCATCCACACTACGGTTTACATCATCGTGCGAAATTTCTTAAGATCTAGATGACATCTAGTAGAACTAACGAGTTAATTTAACATTCTTATGAAACCCA